>JAPEVB010000003.1:0-1200000 GCA_027946515.1 Gnomoniopsis smithogilvyi
AATTAAAGTAGCAGTATTACTATAACCTTAAGGATTTAATATCTCTGCTAAATTTATACTATTTTTAAAAAAAATATATATAGCTTAGGTTTCCTTTTTCTTTATATAAAGAGAGAAATAATAAATAAGGCATTAAAATAATAATTAATATTAATAGCTAATAAGATCTTAGGCAAATATATCTAATTTTAACTTTCTAAAACAACTTTTAATTTATAATAGCTATATTATTATTAATACTTTTAAAGACTGCTTAAAACTACTTTTATAATTATTATGCTTAACCTATTATAAAGGGCTTTTTAATAAATATAAAAAGGCATATCTCCCTTTTATATTCTTTTTAGTAATTTATATAAAGGGATAATATTCTTTTATTTTATAATCTTTATCTAATTTACAATTAAAAGGATTTATTAACTATATTTTAAGCATTATTTATTTTATTTTTATTCTTTTATAAAAAAAATTTCATTTTAATATTTTTAACTATTATAGCAAAAGACTAAAGGAAATTGCTAAAGAGCTTTTATAAAGGGCTAAAGAACTACTTAAAAAACTACTTATAATAGTAATAAAGATTAAAAAGTATTATTAAAGAAATTAAATTAAAACTATAAAAGTTTATTTAATAAAGAATAGCTTTAATTAAAAGTTAAAGAATATTATATATAAGGCTAATAAAAAGCAATAGTATATTATAGCTAAAAAGGCTAAAGCAAAAAGCTTAAATTATAACCTTTTTTAATAACCTTTAGTTAATAAACTACCTAACTGCTATTTATAAAAATAAATATTTTAAAATTATAATTTAATTTAAAAAGAACCTATTTCTCTTTATATTTAAACTTTAAAAAAGCTATAATAGCAAGCTTATTTATTAAAAAATAAGGCTAAAAAGGCTGCTTATATATAAAAAAGAACTTATTTAATAAAGAATATAGTTTTTTAAAAGAATTATAAATATTAGCTAATAATTAAAGCCTCTTTTTCTTATTATTTTTAGCTTTTTAGCACTTATTTTATAATAAAAGTATAAAGTAACCTAATATAGCTACTATATATTTTTGCCCTTTATTTTTTAGCAGTTAAGTTTTATATATATTTAAATTATTAAAATTAAGCAAGTAATAAAAAAGATAGCTAAAAATAAATAATAATAATAATAAGTATACTATGCTTAAAGGGGCAAAGATATTTAGCTAATAAAAGGAAGCCCCTTTTAATAAAGAATCCTTAAATTAGTAAAGGGAAAGTAAAGGTGTTAATATTTAAAAGGACTAGTAGTTAAGTTAATACTTTTTTATTAATAATTACTACTATAGTTTACCTTTAATTAAAATAGGCAAAAGATATTTATTATTTAAATAAAGAAAAGAGTTAAAAGCAGCTAGCCTTAATAGTTTTATAAAAAATAATAATACTAAAGTACTTATAGTTTTTTAATATTACTTATAATAAATAAAAATACTTTAAGAAAAATATAGCTAAACCTTTTAATAGCTAATATAAAAGGCTAAAAGATTTGCTTAAAGCTTATAATATATATTATATTTTTTAAAAGACTAGGTAATAATATAAAAAGGATATTTATTTTTATTATTAAAAAAAAGAATTTTAATATAATACTTATGCTTAAGCAAATAAAAGTACTACTTAATATATTATAATAAAATTAAGGAAAAATACTTGTTTTTTTATAAGTTTATTATAAAATATAATGATTTGCTAGTTTAAATAAAGAATAAAAGCTAAGTTATAAGTAATAAGTTATAAGAAAAGTTGCCTTTAAAAGTAGGTTTATTATTTTTAAATATATTATTAAAAAAACCAAATTTAATTTTAAAGAAAAGCTAGTTACTAATTTCCTTAATGCCTTAAAAAGAGGTTATTTATAATAAGGAGAAAAGATTTTTAACTTAACTAATAAGCTAAGTATATAGGTTTATTAAATAAAGATAAGAAAGAGGAGAAATTGCAATTATTAAGGTAGTAAAGAATAATAGTACTAGTCTTTCTTTAGTTTTAAAAGAAAAATATTAATTTAAATAAACTAATAAGTCTAGCTGCTTTAAATAGCTTTAATTAAAGCATACTTACTTTTATAAAGCTAATCCTTAGTTAAAGGGCTAATTAAACCTTTTTTAAAAGCAATAAATTACTATTATAAAACTTAATATAACTAAAACTATTATACTTTAAAAAACTATTTATTAATTCTTTTCTATATAATATAGTTTAGGAAATAACTTAATAGCTAAATAACTTAATTATTTAATATTATAAAATTTTAAAAAAATAAGAATAAAAAAGGCAAAAAAGAAAATAGAAAAAAAAAGTATAAATTATAATAAACTTTCGAAAGCGCTTAATTAATGCCTTAACTTTAAAAGCTTTTTATCTTTTCTATAATTAATTTAGTTTCTTTTTACTTTAATTAAAGCTAAGCAAATTTAAAGTAATATAATTAAAAAAACTAATATTATAATATTAATAAAAAAGAGATAGTATTAAGATAATTTGCTATAAATATAATAATAGCAGTTATAATGCTAATTAATATAAAATTACTTAGTATTTTTAAAATAAAAGAAGTTTTATATTAGCCTAAGCATACTTTAATAAAAGTATATTTAAAAAGTTAGGCTTTTTTTTTAAAATAAAACTAATAAAAGTACTAAATATTAAAGCTATTAAAACTTATTAGATTAAACTTAATAGCTTAATTAACTATATTCTTAATATTTATAAAGCTAACTATATTAATAATAAAAAAGAAGTTTTAAATATTTGCTTATAAAAATATTTTATAAAAGAAACTAAACCTTAAAGGAAATCTAGCTTTTAAAGCTAATATTTCTAATAATAGCTAATTTCTTTAAGGGCTAATTAAAAGCAAAAAAGACCTAAAAGCCTAGTTAGGTTCCTTTAAATATTAATAATTTAATATAACCTTTAGTTTTTTAAAAGAAACTTTTAATATAATAATAAGCTATTTAACCTAAGTATTTTATCTTTTTATATTTATAATTAACTAGGTAAATGCAATTAAAAAGAAGATTTTTAAAAAATTATTTATTAAGTTTAAAACCTATTATTTAATAATTAGCTTATAAAGAAAGACCTAAGTAGCAGATTTTAAAAAAAAAGCACCTTTTTAAGCCTTTAATTAAAAGAGTTAAAAATTAACCTTATTAAAACTATAACTATACTTATTAAAAAAATTCTTATAAAACTTTTATAAAATTATTATATTAAAAATAATATTAGTATTATTTAAATTTGCTAAATAGTTTAATATATTAATTTAAAAGATTTAAAATAGTATTAAGAAAATTAAAAAGATTGCCTTTTATTTTAAAAAGTAAACTAAAGCTAGCCTTTAAATTAAACTTAAAAGTTAACTTTATTTTAATAAATAACTTCTTTCTTTAATTAAAAAGCTGCTATTAAGTTTCTTTAAATAAAGCTATTTAATAAATATTAAAGTCCTTTTAGTTAGTATAATTAAAGTATATTTAAATATAAAGAAAAATAAAGTATTAAAAGTAATTAAAATTATATTATTAAATAACTTTTTAGGTTTAAATGCTAATATACTTAAATTATATAAATAAAAGTATTTATCTAGTTTCTTAAATTACTATTTCCTTTAATAAAAACAGCTATAAGCATATAGCTGCTTTTAATAATAATACTAAAATAAATCTTTCTTTAGCTTATTCTTTATTAAAAAAGTATAATATTCCTTTTATTATTTTAAAGCCTAGTTATAAAAATAAAACTAGGGCTTATAATAAAAGTATAATTATATTAATAAAGTTATATACTTCTTTAGATTATAATAAAGCAGTAGTAGTATTAATATTATATTTTTTAGTTATTAATAATAAGTTTAGAAATCTTTTATATAGCATTCTTTTTAAATATACCCTTTTTATTACTATATGCCTTAACTTTAATTATAGTATAAATAAAACCCTTAAAAGTATCTTTAATTATAAATAAGACTTAAGTAGTTATTTTTATAAGCTTTATAAAAGGGCTTTAGTTAAAATTTATAAAAAGATAATAATAATAAGAAACTGTTTGCTATTAATAAAGAAAAAGGTTTTTAAATAAGTAAAACAAATATTAATAAAAGGTAATTTATTACTTAGTTTAGTTTTATTAAATAAAGTTCCTAATATTATTTTTATATTTAGCTAAAAAGCTAAATATAAGTTAAAAAGATTATTATAATTTAATATTAAAAAGAGTTTAAAGATAAATTTTATATTTATAATACTTATTTTTAAAAAAAAGAAAAAAAAGAAAGAAATTAAGTATAATATTTAGTTATAAAAAAATAAAACTGCTTTAATTAATATTAACTAAAAGTTAATATTATATATAAAGCAAAGTAAATTAAAAAGGTAAAGCTAATTAATAACTTAATATTTAATAGTTTAATACCTTTTTAAAGAAATTAATTAAAAACTAATATAATTAACTATAGCTAAAGAAAAAGATAAAGCAGTAACTGCTATTTAAATATAATAAATAAATATATTTAAAGTTCTTTAATTAAAGCTATAATAGCAAACTTACTTTAAAAAAGATTATAAAAGCTTTTAGAAAAAGAATTATAAAGGACTTTATTAATATTAAAAAAGAAATATTTTTTATATATATTTTAAAATAAGATTACTATACTAGCTTAAAACTTTATTAAAATAAGTTAAATTATTAATAAAGGTTACTTTATCTTAGGAAATTAAAATAATGCCTTATAAGCCTTTTTTAATTTTATTTTATATTAATTTTATATACTTTTAAAAGATAATATTATTAAGGTTTTTAAAAAACTAAATTAATAAAGAAATCTTTAAAGAAAGCTATGCTTTATATTATAATAAAGTAGTTCTTAATAATAAAAAAGAATAAAAAGCTAAAACTAATTAATAATGCTTAAAAGTATAATGCTTTTATAATTAAAAAATGCATTAATGCCCTTTATAGCTTTTTAAGTTTTTATTAAAATTTAGAAATATATAAGGTTTTTTTCCTTTTTAAACTTTTTTCTTTAGCTATAATTAAGTTACTTTATATAAAAATAGCAAAAATATAACTACTTTTGCTACTTTTTTTAAAATTATTTTAATATTACTAGTTACTATAAAAAGCTATTAACTTAATAGCTTAATTTATATAAATTATATTTTATATATTTTATAACTTAATACTTTATAATTTGCTTATCTTTTTTTTAATAATATTGCTATTAAAGGACTAATATTAACTTATAAGGGTAAAAAAGTTTATAATTTTTTAAAAAGTATAATGCTATATAGCAGAAATATATTTAAAATATTAATTTAGTATTACTAAATATAAAGCTTATAAAAAGGTACTATTTTTACTAAGAAATTAAAATAGTATAAAAAAAAGGTAAATATTATTAAGTACTTTTTATAAAATAAATAAATAATAATTATAAAACTAAAAAATTAAAAAGCTATATAAGCTTTTTTAATATTAAGAATATTTTTAATATTTGCTTATTAATAAAACTATATATATATTACTGCTTATAGGTTTTATACTTTATAATTATTACTATTTTAATTTATACTTTTATAAAAAAGAGAGCTAAGTTTATATAAAAGGAAACTTAAAAAAAAGGCTATATTTTAAATTATTAATTAAATTATAAAATAAATAGCTTTAATTACTATTAATTATACTATGCTTTTTATATAAATAATCTTTCTTTATTATTAATATATTACTTAATAAATAAAGTGCTAAACTATTATAACTAATTAATAGAAAAATAAAGACTAGTTTATTAAAAGTTAAATATTTAAATTATAGCAGCTAAAGAATTATAATATAATAAAACAGAAAGTATTAAGCAATGCTATTTACTATTTATACTTTAAAAGTTTATTTTTATAAATACTGTTTTATTTTAAAAACAAATATAATAGTTCTTACTTATTAGCTTAATAAAGCTATAAGTAATATTTTAAAAGTATTAATAAATTAATAAATTAGTATTATTAAAGTAATATAACTTTAAAGTTTGCTATATTTTTAGTGCTAAAAACCTTATTATTAATGCCCTTTTTAAACTACTAGTACTAAATAGTTAAAAGGTAGCAAAAAAGGAAAATAAAAGTAATAAAAGACCTAATATAATAATTAGCTAAATATAATATAATTTAGAAATTATTAGCTTAATTAATCTTATTTTTTTATATAAGATTACTAAAGATTAGCTATAAACTTTATAATTATATAATAAAAAATAAGTTTAATTAAAGTTATTTAAAATAGCAGGAGGATTTATAGCTTAAAAAAAAAGATAAATAAAACTAAAAATCCTAAATAACCTTTATATTTTATAAAATAAGAAAGGTGCTATTAATAAAGCGCTAGAATTATTAAAATAATATAGATATTTTATTATCTTTCTATTTTAAATAATATATTTATAAAAAAGAGGTTTTATAAAACTAGAAATATAAGCAAAACCTTTAAAATAGTTTGCCTTTAAATAAATTATTTAGAAAAATCTTAACTAATTATAAGAAATATTTCTAGAAAATTTATTAAATATAAAGTATATTTTCTTAAAATATTTCTTTATTTAGCTATTAAATTTAATTAATAATAATTAAAGTAATAAGCAGCTAAATAATATTAAAAAAGTATAAAAAAGAAATAGAAAAAGAAAAGTAATATTAAGTAAAAGTTTAATAAGGGAAATTTAACTTTTTATTTAATAATTACTTTAATATAAAGAAATTAAACTAGAAAATATAGTTTTAAAGAAGGTAATAGCTTTAATTAAAACTTATCTATTTTTACTTCTTTTTTTAAAATAGTTAAGAAAGTTAAAGGAAATTGCTTAATATCTCTTTATAAGTGCCTTTATTATTAAAACTATAAGGCAAAATGCTAAAAGGCTTTAAAACTAAAAGTCTTAAATATTAAATAATTAATTAAATACTTTAGTTAAAGGGCAAATAATAAATATTAGTATTAAAGAGTAATAAATAACCTAGATTTTTAAAAGATAATTTTAAGGAAAATATTATATTAAATTTAATTATTATAAAAGAGACTTTACTTATTACTAAATAAAGCATTTTTATTATTAAAAGAAAATATATAAAGATATATTAAAAGCTATATAAACTTATAAAGCTATATTAAAAGTATAATTTTTAATAATAAAATAAAGAAATTATTATAACTATTTTTTAGCTTTACTCTTTTTATAAATTAATATTAATATATACTTTATATTTGCTAACTTAAAAGTATATATACTTTTATTTAAGCAAAAGATAATATTATTAGTTAGGCTTAAATAAAACTAATTAAATATAATATAATAAAAGAAAATTAAATTCTTTTTTTTAAAGAAAGTAATTTATAATATTAAATGTTTTATTAAAGTTATTATAAATAGTAGTTTTAAAAATAAGGTAGAAATAGCAGAAATGCTTAAATTTTTTAGAAATAAAAAGGGTTTAAATTAATGCTTATAACTTTAAAGGGCAGCTAGCTAAAGTAAAAAGCTAGTTATTAATTACTATTAAATATTTTAAGAAAAATATTTAAAAAAAAAGCATAATAGAAAAGATTAAATATTTATTTTACTATTTTTATTAATTAAACCTTTATTTAAAGATCTACTAGTTATACTTCCTTTTATTTAAAATATAAATAAAAAGCTTTGCTTTTAATTAAAACAGATATTTTTATTTAGCAAATGCTAAACTAAAGTTTCTAATATAACTACTAACTAGTTATTTAAAAACTGTATTTATATGCTTTAGTTAAAGAAAAAGAATATAAAGAAAGGTAATAAGTATAATAAGGTTTTATTATTAAAAGGTTACTAAATAAAGAGAAACTATATAGTTATAAATATAAAAAAACTGCTTAAAGCTAAAGGATCTTATTTTAATATATAATAATATTAAGAAAATAAGTTATATTTATTTAGCTAAAATAGTATATAAGTAGCAAGGCCTATTTATAATATTAAAAGTACTATTAGTATATAATTATAAACTTTAAATTATAAATAAAATTTCTTTTTTAAAAAAATATATATAATAGTAAAGGCTTAAGCTATTTAAATAAAACTAGTTTAGTATATAAGAACTAAATATACTAATGCCTTAGAAAGAAAGATAAGTAGTTAAAAGGGAATAGAAAAGAGTATAAAAGCTAAAAGCTATTTATATTTTAATAAATAAAGATAATAATATTATAAAGATTTAGCTAGGCAATATGCTTAATTTAAAAACAGCTATTTAGATTTTAGAAATTAGTTTATAATTATAAAAGAATAATAATAAGTTTAATTAGGCCTATTTTATTATCTTTTAATATAAAAGCAAGGTCTAAATTTATAATATTAAATTTTAAGCTTATAATAAACTAAAGAATTATTAAAAGCATAATATTTAAAGAAAAATAAAAAAATAAATTTAAAGAGCTTAAAAGATAATAGTATAAAAAAACTAGATATTATAATTTTTATTAAAATAGTAAAAGTAAAAAAGAAGCTAAACTTATAATAAAAAAGAAAAAGAAAGGAAAAAATAGTATAAGCGCCTAAATATAGTTATAAAATATAGCTTTTAAGTATTTTACTAAAAGAAAGAAGCAAACTTAATTACCTATTTAAAATTTTATTTTCTCTTTTCCCCCTTTTCTTTTTTAATAAATACCTTTACTATATTATATATATTACTTTAATTAAAGTATATAATATCTTTTATTACTTTTTATTAAATGCCTTTTTCTATTTTCCCTTTTTTCTTTTTTCTATTTTATTATAAATATTTATTATAAACTAAATCTACTTAGCCTATTACTTCTTTTTTAGCATAATATTTATAATAAAAATCTTATAAAATTACTATATAATCTAGCTTAATGCTAAAAAAACTAAAGTTATTTTCTTTTTACTTTATTATAAATACTTTATTATAAACTAAGCTTATTTAAACTATTACTTTTTTTTAATATAGTATTTATAATAAAGATCTTTAAAGAAATTACTTAAATAATTTAGCTTAATGTTAGTAAATTAAAGCTGTTTTTTTTAAATTATAAATATACCTTTAAATCTTAATTAAAACTACTTTTTTTTTAAACTTTTTTATATAAAGGAAAAAGCCTTAGAAACTATATATTCTTTTTTAAATAATATTATTATTTATTATAATAATATTTTAGCTTTTGCTTAGCTTTTTTAAAAACCTATAGCATTTATATATATCTTTTTGCTTTGCTTAAACTTAGCAAGGTTATTAAAGTTAAATTATATAGCCTTATTACTAGTTATTTCTTTAATAAGTTACTTTAAATAATGCTTTATAAAGTACTGCTATTACTTAAAAAGACTTAATTTATATAATATTAAATTAAGAATTATAAGCAGCCTTTTGCTTTAATATAAATAATATAAAAGATTAAAGACTATTTATTTATATTATTTAAAAAAGCTTATTTAAAAAGTATATTAATATAAATAATATAAAAGATTAAAACTATTTATTTATATTAATAAAAAAAAGATCCTTTTTAATTTATTACTACTTTAAATAGGTATTAATATAAATAATATAAAAACTAAAGCAGTTTATTTATACTATTTAAAAGCCTTACTTAAATAGTTGCTATTAATTATATCTTTTAGTAACTATAATAACTTAAAATATATATTAATATAAATAATATAAAAACTAAAGGCAGTTTATTTATACTATTTAAAGGCCTTGTTTAAATAGTTGCTACTAACTTTATTTTTAGCAACTATTATAAATATTAGCAAACTAGCTTATAAATTAGCATTAGTAATAAAAGATTTTATAAAATTACTTAGATAATTTAGCTTAGCGCTATAAAGCTAAAGCAGAAAAAGTACTTTTATTAGTTTGCTTATAGCTAAAGAAATAAATACTACTAGTTTTTGCTTAAATTAAAAAGTATTCTTTTAAGGAAAGTTACCTCCTTATTTAAACCTTTATAATTAAATATTAGTTATATTTTTATAATTATAATAAGTAGTTATAAAAGCTAGCTTAGCTTATATAAAAATTAAAATAAGCTGCTTTTATTTAATTAATAAAGAAAAATAAAAGAAATAAATAATAAAAATTAAAATATTAATAAAGAAGTTAGCTAAAAAAACTTTATATAATTTGCTATTAAATAATTAATTTTTAATTAAAACTATATAAGTTATATTTATAGTAAAAAAATTAAGTATAATATATAAAGAAACTAAAAAAGCAAAATATAAACTTTGTTTTTAAAAAAAATTACTAACTTTTTTTAAAAAATCCTTTATCTATTACTTTTCTTTTTCCTTTTTTTTTCCCCTTTTTTCTATTTTTTTAAGCAGCAAAATTAGGATTTTGCTATCTATTTTTTCTTTATTTTAATTATTATAAAAACCCTTTTAAGAACTTGCTATAAATACTTACTTATAAGTTTTATACTTATTTAAAAAAATAAAATAAACTACTTTTAATTATTAATATAATATTTATATTTTTTTTATAAATATTAAAGGGATTTATTATTTATTAAAAAAAGGGATATTTCTTAGCTATAACTATTAATAAGCTTTGCTTATAATTAGGCTTATATAGCTATAAGGCTTATAAAAACCTAGTAATAGAAATTTGCTAAAAAGAACTAAAGCTTTTTATATTAGTTAGAAGGTTAAGCTTTAATAAAGGTAGCTAAGGCAAATTAATATTTATTAAATTACTATCTTCTTTATTATCTTTATTTTTAACATTTTATTTAATATTTTTATTTTTTTTAAATATATAAAGCCTTTTTCTTTTTTAAAGTGTATTTTTTCTTAAGATTTAAATATTAAGAAAAATGCTTATATAAGTTTTTAAATTATATTATTAGGCTAACTGTTTTAGTTTTAAATACTAATTATTTTTTAATAAAGCTAAGTTTTTTAAGTATAATATTATAAAGGCTTAATTTAGCAAATAATTTAAATTTTAGCTATAAAAGTAAGTTAGCAAGCAAGCTAAAATAATAAAAAAGAAGAAAAATTAACTTACTATATAAGCGTTTATAAGCTACTTAAAAACATTTTTTAATTAAATTTTAAGAGCGCTAATTATATAGTTTAAAAAGGAATACTTAGAATTTTTTCTTATAAAAAATATAATTTAAATAAGCCTTACCTTAGTAACCAGCTAAAGAAATATACTTTAAAAAGGGCTTTATAAGAAAAATTAAGCCTTTTTTAATTATATAAATAGTATATATATATTATATATTGCAATAATTATAAGGATTTAAGTTATAATAGCTATATATAAAAATAAAAAGCGATATTATAATTAAGAAATCCTTTAAAAAATATAATATATAAAGTTGCCTGCTAAATACTATTAAAAAAGAAATAATAATAATTGTTAAAGGCTTATTAATAGTAATAATTCCTTTTAATACTATTGCTATAAAACTAAGTAGTAATATATTTAAAGATATTTTTAAAAAGGTGTTTGTTTTTAATAAAAACCTAAGCTTTATATTAAGTAGCAGCCTTACCTTTTAAGCTTATATATTTTAAAAGCTTAATTAATAAGGTAAAAGCTTTTTAAAGGCAGGAATATAATTATAAAGGGGTAAGGCAATTTATTACCTTTTTATACTTTTTTTTTAAATAAAGTATTATTATTTAAAAGCAATTGCAAATTAGGTATATTTAGCAATTATAAAACAAGTAATACCTTTATTACTATTATTATTACTATTAAACATTTTAGTATTAGTAAAAGAAATATAATAAATAAAAAAATTAATTAAGGAAAAGATAAAGATTACTTTAATTAAAGTAAAGAAAAAGATTAAATAAAAAGTTAGGTTATTATTAAAAGAGAAATAATTTAAGAAAAGAATTAGTAAAAGCTATGCCTTTTTTATATTTAATTTAAAAATAGCTATAATAATAAAGAAAAGAGCTATTTACTATTAGCTATAATATAATAATTATACTATTAATAGCTAATTATAATTAGCTAGCCTTAAGACCCTTTATTAAATAATTTAATTAATTTAAAAAGAAAATTCTAAATTAAATAAGAATTAATTAAAAGATCTAATTAATTAAATACTATTTAAAAAGGAATTATAACTTTATAAAGTTATTATAATAGTAATAAATTGCTACTTTACTTAAATTATTATAATAACTATATTATTAAGCCTTTATTATAAGGCTATTATAACTTTTTAACTTTATAATTTTTCCTAATTATATAAATTTACCTCTTTTTAACTAATTTAATTTTAAACTTTTACTTAATAATAAATACTTTTTTAATTCTTTTTATTTTAATTATATTAATTATACTATATTTTAATAGGTTTAATTAAACCTTAATATATATAATAAATTTTATTTAATATTTTTTTTATAAATATTTACCTTTTTTTTATACTTTTCTTTACTTTTTTCCTTTATTATTAAACCTTTTTTCTACTTTTTTTTAAATCTTTTTTTTATTTATAAATATTATATAGCCTAATAAGCAGTATAGCAAGGCCTTTATACTTAACTTTAGCAACTTTTGCTTATAGTTTATACTTTTTAAGCTATTAAAAAGGCATTACCCTATATAATTAATTAATATTAATTAGAATTATAAATTTAATTTAAATTACTATATATAATATTATAACTGCTAATAATATGCTTTTTATTTTCTTTTTATATAATTATAAAAATAATTAAAGTTTATAAATTAAATATAATTATTAAACGCCCTTTTTTTATTAATCTTTATTATATAATAAATAATTAAACTAATTTAAAAATTATATAAAAATTCTTTTTTAAATTAAAATTATATAAAGTTTATATTAATAAAAGATCTTTAAAGTATTATAAAAGATAAATACCTTTTTAGTTTATAATACTTATAATAAAGCCTTTTAAAATAATATATTAAAAGGCTTAAAAGTAATAGCTTTATTTTAAATATATTTAGCTAATATTTAAGCTTATATTTAAATATATTTAAAGCCCTTAGTAGTTAAGCTTAAAAATTAGGTAAGGATTATAAAGTTACTTAAAAATAACTTCTTTTAAAGTGCTTAGCCTTAGTTTAAAATCCCTTTAAAAGGCTAGTACTATTGCTAAAGTGCCTTTATAAATAAAAAAGATTTTTATAGCTATATACTATAATACTACTATTAAGCATTATTAAGCTATATTAGTAAACTATATTAGCAAAAATACTTTTATATAAAACTTTTTTAATTATTTTACTTAATTTTTTAAAAATAAAAAAAAGGAAAAATATAAAAGCTTATTATTTACTATACTACTAAGGCAGTTTGTATTACTTTTTAAAAATAAATGCCTTAATTTAAAAATTTATATAACTAAAATTATAAGCTAATATAAAAAGTAAAAGTATAGCTTTTATTTTATAGCTAACTTAGTTATTATTATTTATAAAGGCTAGGCAAAGTATAACTTTAATTTAGTTTAAATTAAGTTAGCTATTTAAAGAAAAACTAAATATAATTTTAATTATAATTAGCTTATACTAAGGCTTATATAAGTATTTAATTTACTAGTTTATATAATTAGCTTATATAAAGATAGATATTTTAAGGTATAATATTATTAAATATAACTTTTATACTTTTTTAATTTCTTAAATTACTTATAATAAAGTTATTAACTATTAGGCCTTTAATTATCTTTTTACTAACTAGTAGTTATTTTTTAAACTTAATTAAAATATATATAAGTTTAATATTTTTTTATATATTTTTATAAACGCAGGTAAAGCCTTTTAAAAAGTTTTTAATAGCTTTTAATTTATATTACTAATTTTATAATTAAAAAGTATTAAATATAAAAAAGTAATAAAAAGGTTTAAAAAAAAGAAATAAGGCGCTAGTAATAGAATTTAAAAAGTAATTTAAAGTAAGCATAAGGCTAAGTACTTTAAGGGCACCCTTTATAGCTAGCACTGCTTAAAAAGCTATAATATTTTAATATATTATAAATAGTATTAAACTAAAGCTATTATATAAAAAGCTTATTAATAAAAATCTTACTTTAGCTTTTTTTTATTTTTAAATTTTAAGGCTAAAATAAATTATTTAAAAAGCTTAGTTATAAAAAGAATATATAAAAGCATATTATATAATATAAAAAATATAAGGCTTAAATAAAGCAAAGAAATAAAAGGCATAAGTAAAAAGGAATATAATAAGAAAATAAGTAAATAAAAGCTTAAGGGTTTATTTTTTTTTCTTTATTTTCCTTTTAAATTTATTATTTTATTATTTTAAAGTTTTAATTAATGCTAAAAAATAGTTATAAAAAAAGTATAAAGTAATAGTTATTTTTATTTCTTTATTTTTTCCTTTTATTAATAATATAATAATTTTATAATATAATTTTCTTATATTTAAAATATTAAATATAACCTTTTCTTTTATATATATAATATATTTCTTTAAATTAATTAATTATAAAAAGTAGACTTATATATTTAATTTTTATATTATAAATTATAATAAAAGAAAAAAGCTTTAATTATAAAACTACTATTAAGATTATTTTATTAAAAGAGGTATATTATAAAAACTAGGAAATTAATACTAGCTTTAATTAAAGTAGCAATATTATTATAACTTTAAAGATTTAATATTTTTGCTAAATTTATATTATTTAAAAAAATATATATATAGCTTAGATTTCCTTTTCTTTATATAAAAAAGAAATAATAAATAAGGCATTAAAATAATAATTAATATTAACGGCTAATAAGATCTTAGGCAAATATATTTAATTTTAACCCTTAAAACAACTCCTGATTTATAATAGCCATATTATTATTAATACTTTAAAAACTGCTTAAAACTATTCTATAATCGTTATACTTAACCTGCTATAAAGGCTTCTTAATAGATATAAAAGGCATATTCCCTTTTATAGCAAAAAAAGAAAGAAAAAAGGAAAAAATAGTATAGGCGCTTAAATATAGTTATAAAATATAACTTTTAAGTATTTTGCTAAAGAAAAAGCAAATTTAGTTACCTACCTAAAATTTTATTTTCTTTTTTCTTTCTTTTCTTTTTTAATAAACACCTTTATTATACTATATATATTACTTTAATTAAAGTATATAATATTTTTATTGCTTTTTTATTAAATGCCTTTCCTGTTTTCTCTTTTTTTATTTTATTTTATTATAAATACCTATTATAAACTAAGCCTACTTAGCTTATTACTTCTTTTTAATATAGCATTTATAATAAAGATCTTAAAAAACTATTTAAATAATTTAGCTTAATGCTAGCAAATTAAAGCTATTTTTTTCTAAACTATAAATATATTTTAAATATTAATTAAAACTGCTTTCTTTTTAAACTCTTTATATAAAGGAAAAGCCTTAGGAATTATATATCTTTTTTAAATAATATTATTATTTATTATAATAATATTTTAGCTTTTGCCTAGCTTTTTTTAAAAAACCTATAGCATTTATATATATCTTTTACTTTGCTTAAACCTAGCAAGGTTATTAAAGTTAAATTATATAGCCTTATTATTAGTTGTTTCTTTAATAAGTTACTTTAAGCAATGCCTTATAAAGTACTACTATTATTTAAAAAAACTTAATTTATATAATATTAAATTAGGAATTATAAGCAGCCTTTTGCTTTAGTATAAATAATATAAAGATTAAAACTATTTATTTATATTATTTAAAAAGCTTGCTTTAGGAAGTATATTAATATAAATAATATAAAAACTAAAGCTGTTTATTTATATTAATAAAAGGAGATTCTTTTTAATTTATTGCAATTTTAAGCAGAGCGTTAATATAAATAATATAAAAACTAAGGCGGTTTATTTATATTATTTAAAGGCCTTACTTAAATAGTTGCTGCTAACTTTATTTTTAGCAACTATTATAAATATTAGCAAGCTAGCTTATAAGTTAGCACTAGTAATAAAATTTTATAAAATTACTTAGGTAATTTAGTTTAGTATTATATAGCTAAAGTAAAAAAAATACTTTTTATTAGTTTGCTTATAGCTAAAGAAATAAATATTACTAATTTTTGCTTAAATTAAAAGTATTTTTTTAAAAAAAGATTACCTTTTACTTAAGCCTTTATAATTAAGCGCTGGTTATGCCTTTATAACTATAATAAATAATTATAAAAGCTGGCTTAGCCTATATAAAGATTAGGATAAGCTATTTTTATTTAATTAGTAAAAAGAAATAAAGAATAAATAATAGAAATTAAAATATTAATAAAAAAGTTAGCTAAAAAACCTTATATAACTTGCTATTAAATAATTAATCTTTAATTAAAACTATATAAATTATATTTATAATAAAAAAATTAAGTATAATATATAAAGGGACTAAAAAAGTAAAATATAAATTTTATTTTAAAAGAATTATTAACTTTTTTCTTAAAAATCCTTTATTTATTACTTCTTTTCTTTTTTCTTTTTCCTTTTTTTTATTTCTTAAGCAGTAAAATTAGGATTTTGCTGCTTATTTTCTTTTTACTTTAACTATTATAAAAACCTTTTAAGAACTTGCTATAAATATTTATTTATAGGTTTTATACTTACTTAGGAAAATAAAATAAACTACCTTTAATTATTAATATAATATTTATATTTTCTTTATAAGTATTAAAGAAATTTATTATTTATTAAAAAAAAGGAATATTTTTTAGCTATAACTATTAATAAGCTTTGCTTATAATTAGGCTTATATAGTTATAAAGCTTATAAAAACCTGGTAATAAAAACTTATTAAAAAAGACCAGGGCTTTTTTATATTAATTAAAAGGTTAAGCTTTAATAAAAGTAGCTAGGGCAAATTAATATTTATTAAATTATTATTTCCCTTATTATTTTTATTTTTAGCATTTTATTTAATATTTTTATTTTTTTAAATATATAAAGCCTTTTTTCTTTTTAAATATATTTTTTCTTAAAGTTTAAATATTAAGAAAAAATGCTTATATAAGTTTTAAATTATATTATTAAGCTAACTATTTAAGTTTTAAATATTAATTATTTTTAATAAAGCTAAGTTTTTTAAATATAATATTATAAAGGCCTAATTTAGCAAATAATTTAAATTTTAGCTATAAAAGTAAATTAATAGGTAAGCTAGAATAATAAAAGAAAAAAAAATTAACTTATTATATAAGTATTTATAAGCTGTTTAAGGATGTTTTTTAATTAAATTTTAAAAGCGCTAATTATATAATTTAAAAAGGAATACTTAGAACCTTTTTTTATAAAAAATATAATTTAAATAAGCCTTACCTTAATAACTAGCTAAAAAAATATACTTTAAGAAAAGCTTTATAAAGAAAACTGAGCCTTTTTTAATTATATAAATAATATATATATATTATATATTATAATAATTATAAGGATTTAGATTATAATAGCTATATATAAAGATAAAAAAGCGATATTATAATTAAGGAATTCTTAAGAATATAATATATAAAGTTGTTTACTAAATATTATTAAAAAGAGATAATAATAACTATTAAAGGCTTATTAATAGTAATAATCTTTTTAATACTATTACTATAAAATTAAGTAGTAATATGCTTAAAAATATTTTTTAAAAAAGCATTTGTTTTTTAATAAAAACTTAGGCTTTATATTAAGTAGCAGCCTTGCCTTTAAGCTTATATATTTTAAAAGCTTAATTAATAAAATAAAAGCTTTTTAAAGGCAGGAATATAATTATAAGAAGTAGGGCAATTTATTATTTTCTTATATTTTTTTTAAATAAAGTATTATTACTTAAAAGCAATTGCAAATTAAGTATATTTAATAATTATAAAATAAGCAATACTTTTATTACTATTATTATTATTATTAAATATTTTAATATTAATAAAAAAGATATAATAAGTAAAAGATTAATTAAGGAAAAGATAAAGATTGCTTTAATTAAAGTAAGGAAAAGATTAAATAAAAAGTTAAATTATTATTAAAAGAGAAACGGTTTAAGAAAAGGGTTAGTAAAAGCTATGCCTTTTTATATTTAATTTAAAATAGCTATAATAGTAAAGAAAAAAGCTATTTACTACTAGCTATAATATAATAATTATACTATTAATAGCTAATTATAATTAAATAGCCTTAGAACCCTTTATTAAATAATTTAGTTAATTTAAAAAGAAAATTTTAAATTAAATAAGAATTAACTAAAAAATCTAATTAATTAAATACTATTTAAAAAGGAATTATAACTTTATAAAGTTATTATAATAGTAATAAATTATTACTTTACTTAAATTATTATAATAATTATATTATTAAGCCTTTATTATAAAGCTATTATAACTTTTTAACCTTATAATTTTTTCTAATTATATAAACCTACCTTTTTTTTAATTAATTTAATTTTTAAACTTTTACTTAATAATAAATACTTTTCTAATTCTTTTTATCTTAATTATATTAATTATATTATATTTTAATAAGTTTAATTAAACCTTAATATATATAATAAACTTTATTTAATATTTTTTTTATAAATATTTATTCTTTTTTTATACTTTTCTTTACTTTTTCCTTTTATTATTAAACCTTTTTTTACTTTTTTTAAACCCCCTTTTATTTATAAATACTATATAATTTAATAAATAGTATAATAAGGCCTTTATACCTAACTTTAGCAACTTTTGCTTATAGTTTATACTTTTTTAAGCTATTAAAAAAGGCATTACTTTATATAACTAATTAGTATTAATTAAGATTATAAATTTAACTTAAATTGCTATATATAATATTATAACTGCTAGTAATATGCTTTTTATTTTCTTTTATATAATTATAAAAATAATTAAAATTTATAAACTAAATATAATTATTAGGCGCTCTTTTTTTATTAATTTTTTATTATATAATAAATAATTAAACTAATTTAAAAATTATATAAAAATTCTTTTTTAAATTAAAATTATATAAAGTTTATATTAATAAAAAGATCTTTAAAGTATTATAAGAAATAAATACCTTTTTAGTTTATAATACTTATAATAAAAGCTTTTTAAAATAATATATTAAAAGGCTTAAAAGTAATAGCTTTATTTTAAATATATTTAGCTAATATTTAAGCTTATATTTAAATATATTTAAAGCCTTTAGTAATTAAGCTTAAAGATTAAATAAGGATTATAAAGTTATTTAAAAATAACTTTTTTTAAAGTGCTTAGTTTTAGCCTAAAATTCCTTTAAAAAGCTAGCACTATTGCTAAAGTGCTTTTATAAATAAAAAGCTCTTTATAGCTATATGCTATAATACTATTATTAAGCATTATTAGGCTATACTAATAAACTATATTAATAAAAATACTTTTATATAAAACTTTTTTAATTACTTTACTTAGTTTTTTTAAAAATAAAAAAAGAAAAAATATAAAAAGCTTATTATTTACTATATTATTAAAGTAGTTTATACTATTTTTTAAAAAATAAATGCCTTAATTTAAAAAATTTATATAATTAGGATTATAAGCTAGTATAAAAAGTAGAAGTATAGCTTTTACTTTATAGCTAACTTAATTATTACTATTTATAAAAGCTAAATAAAATATAACTTTAATTTAGTTTAAACTAAGTTAGCTATTTAAAAAAAACTAAATATAATTTTAATTATAATTAATTTATACTAAAGCTTATATAAGCATTTAATTTACTAATTTATATAATTAGCTTATATAAAGATAGGTATTTTAAGATATAATACTATTAAGTATAATTTTTTATATTTTTTTTAGTTCCTTAAACTACTTATAATAAAGTTATTAACTATTAAGCCCTTAATTATTTTTTTTATTAACTAATAATTACTTTTTAAACCTAATTAAAATATATATAAGTTTAATATTTTTTTATATATTTTTATAAATATAAATAAAGCCTTTTAAAAAAGTTTTTAATAGCCTTAATTTATATTATTAATTTTATAATTAAAAGTATTAAATATAAAAAAAGTAATAAAAAAAGTTTAAAAAAAGAAATAAAATATTAATAATAAAATTTAAGAAGTAGTTTAAAGCAAATATAAAGCTAAGTACTTTAAAAGCACTCTTTATAGCTAGTACTGCTTAAAAAGCTATAATATTTTAATATATTATAAGTAATATTAAACTAAAGCTATTATATAAAAAAGCTTGCTAATAAAAATCTTACCTTAGCTTTTTTTTTACTTTTAAATTTTAAGGCTAAGATAAGTTATTTAAAAAGCTTAGTTATAAAAAGAATATATAAAAGTATATTATATAATATAAAGAATATAAGGCTTAAATAAAGCAAAGGGATAAAAGGCATAAATAAAAGAAGAATATAATAAAAAAATAAGTAAATAAAAGCTTAAAAGTTTATTTTTTTTTCTTTATTTTTCTTTTAAGTTTATTATTTTATTATTTTAAAGTTTTAATTAGTACTAAAGAATAGTTATAAAAAAAGTATAAAGTAATAATTATTTTTTATTTCTTTATTTTTTCCTTTTATTAATAATATAATAATTTTATAATATAATTTTCTTATATTTAAAATATTAAGTATAACTTTTTCTTTTATATATATAATATATTTTTTTAAATTAATTAATTATAAAGGGTAGACTTATATATTTAATTTTTATATTATAAATTATAATAAAAGAAAAAAAGCTTTAATTATAAAACTATTATTAAGGTTATTTTATTAAAAAAGATATATTATAAAAACTAAGAGAATTAATACTAGCCTTAATTAAAGTAATAATATTATTATAACCTTAAGGATTTAATATTTTTACTAAATTTATATTATTTTAAAAAAAATATATATATAGCTTAGGTTTCCTTTTCTTTATATAAAAAAGAAATAATAAATAAGGTATTAAGATAATAATTAATATTAACGGCTAATAAGATCTTAGGCAAATATACTTAATTTTAACCCCTAAAACAACTTTTTAATTTATAATAGCTATATTATTATTAATACTTTAAAAACTACTTAAAACTACTTTATAATTATTATGCTTAACCTGCTGCAAAGGCTTCTTAATAAATATAAGAAGGCATATCCCCTTCTATATCTATAAAGGTATAATCCTTTTTTACTTTTTTAAAAATATATATAAATTTATTTAAGCGCTTTTCTAAGCTATTCTTAGTAATTAAACTGCTTTTTTCTCTGGTAATTGCAATTAATTTATAAGTTATAATATTATTTTAGCAAATCTAGCTAGTAGTTTAATTAATTTAAAGGTTTATAACTTATAGCTATAAAATTCCTAAAATTAGCTTATATTATACTATATTTATAATATTAAAGAAAATAGGTATTATTTATCCTTAAATTAAAACTAGTAAATAATTAGTTTTTATATTAATTATACCTTAGCTATAGCTAACTTTTATTTCTTTTATAATATTAAGTTTATAAAGGTTATTCTTTTTAATGCTAAGGGATTTAGTTTCTATTAATAATTCTTAAAAAGATATAATTCTTTTATATACTACTATTTATTAATATACTATATTTCTGTTTATTAATTTTAATTTTAAGAATAAAATAAATATGCAAGTAATTGCTAATAATATATAAAAACTTTTAATTTAAGGCTATTTATTATTTTTTTTATAAATATCCCTAGCCTTTTTCCCTATTTTTATTATTAGTATTAGTTTTTATTTTTTCTAGCTATATTACTAAGCTATTACTTTTAATACTATATACTTTCTGCATTTATAGTTTATATAATATAATTAGTAAATAATATTACTATTTTAGCATTCTTTTAGTATTATTTAAATTTCTTTATTATAGGCTTTTTTATTATTTTCTAATTTTAGTTACTTTATATACTTTATATTAATTATTATTATATTAATTAAGTTGTTAAAGGTATTATAAACATTATAATAGAAATTTAGATTTTAACTTAAGTATAATATAGCTTAGTTTTTTATTAAATTAAATTACTTCCTAGTTCTTAATTTCTTATTTTTTTATATATATAAGTAATAGGTCCTTTTATAAATCTTTATAAAAAAAAGATTATTTACTGCCTTTTCTTATAAATAAATAGTATATATATATTAAATGTAAAAAACCTAAAATATTTAAAAGTATTCCGGGTATTTTATTTATAAACAAGGTTTATTTCTTATAGTTTTAAGTATTAAAGAGTTTTAAAGTAGCTTTATAATAATTTAAAGTTAGAATTTAGCAACTGCTATTTTTATAAAGTTAGTATTTAAGGCTAGGGTAAAAGTCTGCTCTAATTATTGCTTTAAGCAGCTAAATATTATTACTAAAGGTTTTTTATTCTTTTTTTTACTAAATTCTTTTTATTAAATAGTTCTATTTAAGCTAAAATAGTTTAAGTTTTTTTTATTTTATAACTATATTATATAATAGTTTGCGTTATTTAATAAATAGCTGTCTTTTTTAATTAGTTTTTTAAAAAACTATTTTAAGCCTTTTTTTTTAAAGTAATATAATATATATTTATTATTATAGCAAAACGTTTAATAAAAACGCTTATAACTTTTAAAGTTTATTACTTATACTAAAAGGGTTTTAGTATTAAAAGTAATTTCCTTAAAGTTTTTATTTATAAAATAAAGTAGGCATTTTATATATATGCTAGGTATTAGGGCTTATAGGGTGCACGGTTATGCTTAGCGCTAACAAGCCTTAACTTCCTTGCCCTTTCCCTACTTTTTAAAATAATAGTAATTTTTGCTTCTATAAAAATTAGCTTTTATACTATAAAGAGCTGGTATTAATATTATTATTTACCTTTATTAATTATTTTTGCCTAACTATAATACTAATATTATAGATTTTTTAATAACTTTAATTCTTCTTTTTTAATTATTTAAAAATATTAATAGTAAAATAATTGCTTTTTAAGAATAAAGTATTTTTAAGAACTTTTTTAAATAGCTTAAATATATTACTAATGCTTTATTTAATACCTGCTAATAGTAAGCAAATCTTATAAACTTTTATAGCTGTAAATTAGCATATTATAAAATTAAAAAAAACTAATATAAGCTTAAGAATAACTTTAATAATTAAAGTTAAAACTTAGTATTAAGAAGCTAGCAGCTATTTAGCAATATAATAGCAAGTTTTAATTATTTTTATTAAATATAGAAGTTTAAATTAAGAATATTGCAACTTTCCCCTATTAAGCTAGCTATTATTAGTAAAATAACTGGCTTTATAACTTAGCTAAAAAGTTTAAAGCCTTATTAAAGCAATTTTAGAAAAGAAAGAAAAAGATATTAATTGCCTTAAATTATATTAATAATAAATATTAGGCAAAATAGAATTAATTCCTTTAAAAAATAAATAGCAAAGTAATAGCAAGAATATTAAAGAAATTAGCTATACTTTAAAAAGTAGTTTTAAACTTTTCTAAAGTTTTTTTAATTAAGGTATTAAAAGCCTTATTATTTAATTAAAAAAGGTATAATAAAAGAAAAAAATAATACTTTTTAGCTTTTTATAATTATTTAAATAGCTTAAAAAAAGTAAAAAAAAGGTTTTATAAAATTTAACTTTATATATGCTTTATATTTATATAAAAAACTTACCTTTAAACTTTAAATAAAAATCTAGTTATAAGTTTATAAATTGCTAAGTATTTATAAAATAATGCTAAATACTGCTATTTAGATTTATAAAAGCAATAAGGAATTATAGCGCATTTAGAGAAAGTAAAAGGCTTATAATAATTTTCTAGTATTTTTAAAAACTCCTTGCTAATATTATTATTAATAAGCACCTAGTAAACCTTTTTAATTTTCCTTTTCTTTTATAAGCACTATTAGCAATTCTTTAGCAAAACCCTTTAGTTATATTAATATAAGTTTAGCAAATTTTATATTAAATCTCTTTAAAACTAATAGTAATTTATTATATTACTATTTATATTAAAGTAAAACCTATTTATTTAACTATTGCTTTAAAAAGATTAAAATTTAGCAAGCTATATAATACTTATACCGAAAAAAACTAGGGGGCTAAAGAAGTTACCTTTACCTTGCTTTTAATACCTTTTTTAATAAAGATTTTGCTATACTTTATAACCTTAATTATTATATAAGGCGCTTAATACTTAAAGGCGGTTTTTGCTAATTTTAATATTAAAGCAAAAAGCAGATTTTATTAGCTATAAGCTGGTTTAAAAGCTATAATTAACTAAGGCTAAATATACTGCCCCTTTTTTAAAAGTAATTAATAATACTTTAGCCTTTACTTATAAGGTTTTTCTAGTTTTTATTATAGCTATTAATAGTAAAGAAGTTATTAGGTCTTTTATAAAGCCTTATATAATAGTTGCCTAGAGCTTAATAAAAGGTAGTAGCCTTTTTTCTTTTATTTATAACTATGTTATAAAATTATAATATTTATTTAGCTATTTGCTAAAAGCAATAATAGTTTAATACTTCTTTTTTAAAATTTAAAATCTATTTAGCTAAGCGTTTTTAAATAGCTATATACAATTATATTTTTATTTATTTTATTACTTAAATTAATTTAATTATATCTTTATAAGTTAATAATAAAAAGAAGGAGAATTGCTATCTTTTTTTTAAAATCCTAATAAAACTAGTATTATAAACTAATATATTTACTAATACTAATATAAAAATACTTCCTTTATATAAGTTAACTAATTACTTTATTAATATTTAAAAAGGCAAAGAACCCCTTTATAAATCTATTTACCCCCTGTTTTAAAAAAAATTAATAAAACTTTGCTAATACTTTAATAATAATTTGCAAGCAAGTTATATTTAACTTTTTAAAAAAGCCTAGCTAATATATTTATTCTTTTTATATTTAAGAAAAATAGCACTTTATACCTTTGCATTAATTATAAAAGGCTAAATATAGTTATTATTAAGAATTGCTTTATATTACCTTTTATTTCTAAAATCTTAAACTAAGTTTAAAGGGCTAAGTTCTTTTTAAAACTAAATATTAAAAAATACTTATTATTAAGTATATATTTAATAGGGCAATAAGTAAAAGACAGCTTTTTACACTTAATATAGCTATTTTAAATTTTTAATTATGCCTATAAGCCTTATTAATACCCTTGCTATTTTTTTAAAACTATATTAATAAAGTGCTTTATAGGCTAGTTAATATTTATTATATAGTATATTTAAATAATATTCTTATTTACTTCTTAAACTAAAAGTTATATATATAGTATTTATAAAAGATCTTTTAGTAATTTTAAATAGCAGAACTATATTATAAGCCTTTAAAATATATATTTTATAAAAAAAGTATAAATTTCCTTAGGTTTATAATTTTATTTATAAAAATATTAATAAATTACTAGCAAATTGCTATTATTTTATAATAGCCTTTTTTCCTAAATTTATTATAATATTTAAGTTTTTCTAAAATTTTACAACTTTTATTAGCGCTTTATAAAAGGCTACTTTAGCATTATAGCCCCCTTAATATTTTTTATTAAAAAAATAGCTAAAATAGAAAGAAACCTAGAAAAGTAACTTTATTTATTAGTAAATAAATAGCATTTTATAAGCTATTTATAGCATTTTAAAATATACTGCTTTTTATAATATTTTAACCCTTTATTACCTATTTAAATAAAGATAAATGCATTTTATTTTGCCTTTGCTAGCATTTTATTTTAATTATAATTAAATAACTAGTAGCATTTAATAGCTTTTTAATTTAAAAAGCTATTAAACACTAAAATAAATTATAAAACCCTAGATCTTAAGCTAATAGCTATTATTATAACATTTAAGCATTAGCAATACTACTTTAAAAAAATTCTATTATAAAATAGAAGTTTTAATAAATTATAAGAATTTAAAGCACTTTTTTTTAAAAAACCTTGCCTTAAGGGCAGGCAGTTATAATAGTATATAAAGTTAATTTTATACTACTTTATTATATAGCATTAGGCAGGTAAGCTAAACCCTGCTAATAGGCTGTTAAAAAAACCAGATTATAAAGGCAAAAAGCTTATAAATTATAATTTAATTACAAGACTATAGTCTAAAATAGCTTAAAGCATTATAGCTAGCTATATTTTATAAAAAAAACTAAATTATCTTATAAAATGTTATAAAGATATAGGGCATAATATTATAAAAACGTATATATAAATCTACTATTTTTTAACCTTTATATAAGGCTATTTGCTAGGCATAAGCTAAGAATTAAATATATATTTGCTTTTATTTTTTAAATAAAGCAGGGAAGCTAGTAGCCTAAATTAAAAAAAATAGGCATATAAAGATAAAGTGCTATATTAAAAGAATTATATTTTTATTTTTAACTATATACTTTTATAAAATAAGATTTTATAATTATATTATAATAATTTATTAATAAGTTACTTTAATATTAATAAAACTTTAAAACTAATTTGCTAAAAGTTTATTTAAAAAGGTATAACCTCTTTTATAAAAAACTAGGTTTAAAAAATACTTAGTTTATAAAGAAAACAAGTCTTTTAAACATAAGCCTTATAGCAAGTTATTCCTACTTTTTTTTGCTTAGCAGGCCTATAAAAAAGCTAGTAATAAATTTTATTATAAAATTATTACTTATATTATAAAACGCTAATAAGATAAATATAATCTTAGTTATAATTAACTATTACTTTAAAACTATTAGATTATTTATAGTTTATATAAATATAATATTAGCAAAGCTAATAAAGCTATTTTATAATAAAATTAAGCTAGTTTTTAAGGCATTATTAAATATAGTTTTAAATAAAGGCCTTATATTTATAAGTATATTTTAAATAAACCTTTGCTATTTATTTAAAGTAAAGCATTAATTATTTATAGCATTTTACTTATAAACTAATAGCTAATTAAAATAAACTATTTAAATAATTAATTATTATTTATATTATTTTATAAGTTTAATATAAAAAAAACTAATTAAAGCTATTATGCTTAGCTTAGTATATACTTAATAATAGTAGAAGTACTGCTATAAATATAATATTAATATAATATTTATATAGGTTTAACCTTAAACTTTGACTTAATAATAAGAATACTATTATAATAAAGGCGCTAGGCATATAAACTAGGTTAAAGCGCTTTAAATAAGCTTATAAGAAAATAAAGAAATATTAGTAAACTGCTAATAAGGCTATAGTAAAGTATTATAATTAAAAATATTAATATTAAGAATTTTAATATAGCAATCTTATTAAGTTATTAACTTATAACCTTAAGTTTAAAGGTAAGGCAAAAAAGCTATTACTTAAATTTATTAAACTATTTTATATTTTTAAAATATATAGGCTTATAAGCATATTACTTAGCATTATTTAATTAATATACTAAACTTTATAATATATTTTATATATTATTATTAGAATTTTAAAGAACTTAAAAGGGCATTATATTTATAAATTCCTTTATAATGCTTAAGCTAAAAGATAATAATAAATAAAAGATAAATAAAATAAGCAACTTAAAAAATAGTTTAGAAAATGCTATATTATTTAGTAAAGTAAAAGGAATAGCCTTTTAAATATAGTACTTAGGAATTAAAAAAAGCATTTATATAACGCTTTTAATTATATTAAATAGTATAAATAAAAGTAATATAAGAAAAAAATATCTTAAAAAATATAGCAATTATTTAGTAAGTTAATAGCAATACTATATTAAAAACTAAATATTACCTTTTTAATATACTAGTTTTAATAAAGGAATATAAGGAAAAGATATTAAATTAAGCTATTAAGTTGCTATTTATTAAAGCTTTTAAGGTATTATTTATAGCTAATTTATTTACCACCTATATTAATGCCTTATAGCGCTACTTAAGCTAGTATATAGCTAATTATAAATATTATTTAATTAAAACTTAAGCTGCTACTTAGCTTTATAAATATAATATTTAAATAAGGCACTTTATTTAAATGCTTGCTGCCTTTATATTAAAGGGGTTTAGATTATTATTATTATTATTTTTTTTAATATTTAAAGCCTTTTAAAACCCTAGCGCTATATTTAGCAACTTTAGAATCTTTGCCTTAAATTTATATAAGGCAAGCTTTTTAATTAATATAGCTAAAGTTATTTAGCTAAAGCTAAATTAGTAAAAATACCTAATAATATAAATATACCTTTTAGGTTTAATAATATTAATAAGGGTATTATTTAAAAAGCGCTATTATTAAATATACTTTAAAGGTAATAGCCTTAAATAGCTTGCTAGCTATTTAAACTACTAAGGCATAGCAAATATTAATTATAATAATATAAGCAGTATTAACCTAATAATAATATTAGCAGCAGCAAAGCATAAGTAATATAATTTTGCTTATTTAAATATTAGCTTTTTTAAAAGCAATAAGGCCTTAGGTAAAGAAATATATATTATATAGTGCTATAAAGGCAAAGAGCAGGCAATGCTAGGCCTTAATAGCAGCTAAGCGCCTAAAATTTAGCAAAATATAGTAATTGCTAGCTATAAAACCCTTTTATATATAATTAAGGTTATTAATTCCTAAGGTAACTAACTACTTTTAAATAGCAGTTAACTAGTAAATTATAGCTAAGAAGTTATATAAGTTATTAAAGATAGCAGCTAAATGCTAGCTAAAAAGTTAATATAATTTTATATAAAGGTTATTAGAAAAATAATACCTATTTGCTAGTATACCTTATTATTTTTTAATATAAAAATTATAGGCTAAAGCACCTATTTATATATAAAGATAAAAGATCTTTAATAGCTTATTAGCAATTAGCTTAAAGCTATACTTTATACTGCTAACGCATTTATAATATACTAGAAAAGGAATAGCAAAGGCATTATTTTGCTTAGTAGCTAAGTAATAAGCAGTAGTAATAATATAGTAAAAAGATATTATATAGGTATATAATAATAATAATAAAGGTAATATAGTAATAAAAGGGCTTAATATAAAGAAGATAGGCGCAAGGAGAAGGCTATTTATAAAAGTATAAATAAATAATAATATAAAAGAAAAAAAACAAAGTTTGCAGTTTAAAAAACGCAGCTGCTAGTTTATTATTTACTTAATAAGCCTAGGCTTTTTAGCAGCAAAACAATAATATTATAATAATAGTAGAAAATTCCTAAACTGCCCTAGTGCTACTCTTATATTCTACTAATACTATATTAACAGTTTAGCTATACCTTATATAGGATTTGCTATAAAGGCCTAATATAAAAAAGGGAATAGTTATTAAGGCTTATAAAGTATATAGTTATACTTAATGCTAGCAAGCCTTAACTTCCTTACCTTTTCCCTGCTTTTAAAATAATAGTAATTCTTGCTTTTATAAAAATTAGCTTTTATATTATAAAGAGCTGGCATTAATACTATTGTTTACCCCTATTAATTATCTCTACCTAATTATAATACTAATACTACAGATTCTTTAATACTAGGGCTATAAATGCATTTTATTTATTATATATATAATAAATAATTATTATTTATATTACAGCTATATTATTTTAAAAGGTATAGGCTATTACTGCATTGCCCTTTTTTATTTATATAAAAGTTAGTATTATTAGTAAATTTAACTTTTTTAATAATATTAATTTACTATTATTCTTTTAAAACTGGTTTTTAAGCTTATTTCTTAGGCTATTAATATTCTTTAGCAAAGTAACCTTTTTTATTATAATTATAGAATTCTTAGTTATTTTTTAAAGGGTTTTTTATATTATAAAGTATTAATTTCTATAGGTTTTAAGTAAAAAGTGTTTTTTTATTACTATGCTTTAATAGTAAAGTTGCTTTTAGAATTTCTTTTTTAATATTAACTTAATAATATAGCTTTTACTAAGGCATAGGATTCTTTTTTTCCCTTTTCCTATTTATATTTAAATAGGCGATTATTAATATAAACTGCTATAGCAATATACTTAGCTAGTTTATTAAGTTAGTTTTATTTAAATAGTTTATCTTTAATATTATTCTTTAGTTTATTATAAAACTAAAATATTAAAGGCTTATTCTTCTATTTTAAATATATAAATATTTATTTAAATTTAGCAATATATTTAAAAGTTAATTAGTATTATTATAATTATATAAATTATTATTTTGCTACTTTGTTTTTTATTTAGATTTTTTAAAAGTATTCTTTAGTATATTTTTTAAAGCATTTAAAAAAAGCTAAAGATTTCCTTAGTTTACTTATTTTTAACTGCTTTATTACTGCTTTTTTAAAAGGTTTTATAAAATAGGTTTATACTAAGCAAAAAGCATTTCCCTTTAGGCAGTGCTTTATAAAAAACAACCTTATTAATTTCTTTAAGAAACTAATTTTTATAATATAAAAAGTAAGCTTTATACTAAGTAAGGAATCTTTAAAGAATTCCTTTTTTTTCCTTTATAAATAGTTAGTTTCTTTATTTTTATACTATATAAAAGTAATATAAGTAGCCTAGGATTATAATAAGGCTTAGATATAGCTTTTTAGTTACTAAATTCTTTTAAGTAAATAAATAATAATAGTAGTAAACTAGTAATTAATTAAAAAATCTAATAAATATTTAAAAAGCTATTATATTATTAATATTATTTAAATAGTGCATATATAAACCAGTTTAAATAAAAGTTATTAAAATATAATAATTATACTAAATACTTATAAGTATTAATAATAGTTAAAGGATTTATATTAGCAGATCGGTTGCAAAGGTATATAAAATTAATATTAATAACGTTTTTAAAAGGTGTTAATTAAAAGCTATAAAGCTATTTAAAGGTAAATACTTAAATTAATAATTAAAGAACTATTTAATAAAGCTATTTATTATAATAATAACTATATTCTTATATTTAGTTTCTTTAATTAATAGCTTACCTAGCTTATTAGGCTTATAGCATTAAGCCTGGTAATTTAAGTAATTTATAAGCTTAGCTTACTTAGCTTACTACTTACTTATTAGTAATTTAAGTAATTTTACTATATAACTTTTATTTAATTATTATATTTGTTTAATTGCTATGCTATATAAAGAAGATGCGCTATATAAGCGTAGTAGGGAAAGGTTTATATTAGGAAAGCTATTTTTTTATAATTAATTATAATTTAGGTTATAATACTTTAAAGAATATTTTTAATAGAAATTGCATATAACTTCTTAGGCATTTTTTTAGGTAAATAGCAAAGACTTTTTTAAGGTTATTATAACTAGTTTATTTTATAATATACTTTAAATAAAGGCAGCCTTAACTGCATTAGTTCTAGCAAAAGTTTAAAATTTTATTAACTTCTTATTCTTATAATTCTTTAATTTTAATAAATAGTAAAGGATTGTTTTTTTAAGTAAGCAGCAGGTTATTAGTAACAGATTATAATAGGCTAATATAAAAAAACAAAGTAAATCTTTATTAAGTTCGGCAGGCTTAAGTAATAAATATATAAATTAATAACTTTTTCTATTTAAAATAGGCTATAGTTTTTTTAGTTTAATTTTTTTAATAGAATATAAAGTTTTAATATTATAAGCATTAAGCTAAACTTTCTATTTAACTTAATATTAATAAGCAGGATAACGTTTTCAGTTAGCTTATTCCTTATAACAGGCTTATATAATAAGCATTTTGCTATATAAATACTTATTAATTTCTTATATTTAAGCAACTAGCTTTTTTAGCATTTTTAATAGCAGGTTTAAAGCTAAGCTAAATAGGTTTAAACCTTAAGCAAGGGTAAAAACCGTAATTAGTAAAAAAACAAAGTAGCTAAGATTATTTTAAAAGTTATATTATTACTAGCAAACTTAGCAAATAGCAACTAGTTTAACTAATTATTTTATAAATAAAATATATATAAGCAAAGATATTATTTTTAAAAAGGCATTTATTTTCTTTATTTAATTATTAGTTTTAAAGTAGTAAGTTATAAATAAAAGGGCGGTTATAAATAAATACTTAGTTAAATATTTTTAAAATTTAAAAACAAATTAAAAACTATAATTAAAGATAATTATTATAAGCAGGCTATATAGTTTCCAAATATATTTAATAAATAGGCAAGCGGTTTCTTTAGCATTATAAGTTCTTTTATAAGCTATAAAGTATTGCATTTTAAATAGTTAATTAACTATAATTATAATCGCATTATAGTTCTAGCTAAGTAGCAGATAAATAATAAAGTTTATAAATATATTTTTTTTAAAAAAAGCATTTTATTATAGAATATAATTATAAAATTTATAATAAAGAACTTCTAGCTATTATTTAATATTTTTAAAAAATAGCGCTTTAAACTAAAAGGCGCCCTATCTTTAATAAAAGTTATTACTAATTATAAAAACCTAAAATACTTTATAATTACTAAGCTATTAAATTGCTAATAAGCTTACTAGGCTAAGTTTTTATTAAAATTTAACTTTAAAATTACTTTTCGCCCTAGAAAATAAAGGGTAAAGCCTAATATACTAACCAGGAAATTAAAGGATTTCCTTAAAAAGGAAATAAACGACTTAAGCATTAAAGCCAAATTATTTTAAAGAAAAAGAACTTTAAAACTAACTAGTTAATTAATACCTATAGGTGCTAAAATAGAACTAATTAGCTAGATAGTACTTATAAATGCTAAAAAACAGCTTTTTTGCCTTTGTTTCTAATACTTAAATTAATAGAAAATATAATTAAACTTCCTTTAACACCTATTAGTACTAAGGATATTATAAAATATTTGCTGCTATCCCTTATACTACTAATAACGCTGCTGCTAAAGGCTAGCGTTATATATAAACTGCTAAAAATCTTTAAATACTACTAGGATTTAATATACCCTAAGAAAACTATTTGCTTTATAGCCTAAATATAACAATTTTAGTTTATTATTAAACCTAAATAGAATAATAAACTGTCCTGCCTGCTAGCTAAAGAATATAATATAAATTCTATTTTTAATTTTGTTTTAAAAGCCCTAGAAGAAAATATATTAAAACACCCTTTGCTTATATTTATAAAATATAAAGACTGTGCTAGCTGTTTATATTATAGTAACTGCCTATATATTCCTAATTTGCTAAAGTTAAAAGCTAAATTATTAAAAGCGTTTTATATTGCCCTAGCTGCTAAATACCTTAAAACTATAAAAACCTTTAAGATTTTAAATTAGGAATACTACTAGCCTTAAATGCTATAATATATAAAGCATTAGATTGCTAACTGCTATTAGTATTATTAAGCAAAACCTAGCTAAAAAGTTTATTAAGGGTTATTAAAACCCTTATTTATTTTTAAACGTATTTAAAAAAAATATAATAGGGCAAAGAATATTATTATCTTTATATTAAAATAATATACTAGTAAATATATAATTAAAGGCATTAGATTTAAAAAATAATATCTTTTTCCTAATTAAAGAAGGCTAAAATAAAAGCTTATATAAAAGCATTCTTTAGGCAGTTAAAGGCATTATAGCAAGCAGTATTAAATATAAAAAGCATACCCTTCTTTATTAATTATACTAATAAAGAAATAATTCTAGAAAAATTATAAATAAACCTTTTATAAAAATTACTAAATTTAATAAAGGCTTAAATATTAGTTAGGCATTTAGGCTTCTGCTACTTTATAATAGTTTTAATCTTTTTTAAATTTATTTAAATTTTATTAGTACTAATAATTAATTTAAAAAAGGTAGTTTCTTTAATAAAGAACTCGCATTTCTTAATTTTAATATATAAGCTGGCTTTTTTTAAGGCAATTAAAACTTAATAAATATATTGCTTATGCTTATTTTTTTATATAGCTATAAATTAAAATATTATTTAAATATATAATATAAAATATATTTAGATAATTTTATAAAGTATTATTAATAAACCTTTAAAATATAGCAGGCGCTCTTATAAGGCTAAAGGGCATAACTAGGGTTTTAAATAAGCTAAATCAGGGTATAAAAAGCAATTAGGTATTTTTTTACCTTTATAAATTTAAATATTATTAAAAGCAAAGATAATATTAATTTTTTAAGAAATATTTTATTCTTTTTAAATTATTAAGTAACTTCTTTATTAATAGTAATAGATAGCAGTCTTTAATAAAAACGTTATTTAAGGCTTAGTAATTTATATAAAACTGTAGTTTGCCCCTGGGTTTTTTAATAAATAAAATAAGAAATGCTACTAGTAAAGCACTAGGGCAAATAAATTCTTTTTTTAAATTCTTGCTTAACTACTTTTATAAAGCAGTTAATTCTTTTTTATAATATAGTATATAAGGGCCTAAACAGCAGCGTTTTGCCTTTTTAAAGCTGGATATAATAGTTATAAGGCTTATATAGTAGTAACTTCTTTGCCTTTTTTAAAAAGAAAACGTTAGCAAAATCGCAAAATTCTTTTAATAGGTTTTTAAATAAGTTAACTTTTAGCTTTTTATTTAGGGCATAGTTAATATCCTTTAAAATAATAAAGAATAGTTAGCAGTTGGATTTTTAGGCGTATATTATACTAGCTTTTAAGAAAACTAGTAAAATATTATATTTTTAAAATATTTTAAGGCATTTAGGAAAACGGTATAAGCAGGCAGCTTTTAAAATATTTTATAAAGCATAGGCTTTAATTAAATAGCTAGGAATATTATAATGTTTTTTAGCAATAGTTACTATTAAAAATAATAGTATAAGTAGCAAATTAAATTATAAGGTTATACTATTTAAGCTATAGTATATTTAAGATAATAGGGTAGTATACTAGCTGTATAATATATATTATTATTTCTGCCTATATATAGTTATAAATTTAATAGAAAATAGAAGCATAATAGGTAATAGCAAACTTAGAAACCTGCTTATTAATAACTTCTAAATTAAATAGCTTTTTTAAAAGGAATAAAGGAATCTTATTTTCTTTAGCTTAATAAATGTTAATAAAGGCCTTGTCTTTAGCTTTAGTATTAATTAGTATATAAGTAAATAAGTCTTTTCTATTTACTAATAATTTTATAAGTAAAATTAACATTTATAATTATTAATTCTTTTCTTTTTTAATTAATAATTTAATAATAAAGGCAGTAAAAATATAAAGGGTATATCCTTTGAAAGCTTAGGGGTAACTTATTCTAGGCTTATACCGTTTACTAAACTTTATATAAAAAAGAAGCTTTAGCCTCTTTTAAGGGAAAAGGTTAAAATCTAAGGTAGCAAGCAGGTAAAATAAGTAAGTAAAGTTTAACTTATAGCAAAATAAAGGCTTTATATCCTAGTAGTATAAATATTAAAAAAATAGGCATAATTTAATAAAGTATATAAAGCTATTATAATAATAGCATTTATAGCATTTTCTTTGCTTATTATAGCATTAAGCACTTAAGTTTATAAGGTTATTATATTAAGCAGGGGAACTAAAGCAGTAATAGGAAATAGTAAAAGTTTATATAGCAGTATAGGCAAGTATTTATAAGTTTTAAAGGGTTGCAAATAATATAAAGGCAGTAGAGCAAGTTTAGGCAACCTGCTGCTAGTATTAATAATAGCAGTTATCTAGTTTTTATAAATATTAGGCATATTTATAAAATTTCTGGATTAGGCATAGATTATATAATAGTATATCCTATAGCTTTTAAGAGATCCCTTAAAAAAGAAGAGGTATTAAAGCTTTTTTAGGCATTTCTTTTTTTAAGGCTAAATATTAAAATTTAGAAAAGTAAGCGCTAAAGTTCTAGTTTCTTTGCTTTAAAAAGTATAATTTATTCTAGGCATTCTATACTTAGTCTAAGTCTTTAAAAGCGCTTTTTAAATATTTAAACAAGGCAAGGTAATTAATAAACTAAGGGATTTTATAAATAATTTTAGGCAGGATAAGTTTATAAGCCTTTTTAATAAGGCGTTTAGCTATATAAATTAGGCAAATAGTTATAATAGTAAATCGGTTAGCATTTAAGGTTATTTTAATATATATTTATTATATAAAATAGTAAAGGTCCTTATAAGTTTTATTAAACTTTTTTAAGTTAGGCAATTTTTTACTAAGCTAAATAAAGCTAGAACTTATAATAAAAAGTTAGCAAAGATATTTATAATATAGGATTTATAAAGAAATTAGCAAAAGGTTTAATAGCAATAAAGGTAGCATTAAGTAGTTATATAGCAGGTAAAGCAGTATTTACTGCCTATTATTTCTTAATTTCTATATTAATAATCTTCTTTTAAGCAGTTTATAGCTATTTATCCTAATAGTTAATAATACTATCTTTCGCAGTAATAGATTTTTATAGTATAATAATAGTAATTTGCAAAACAGAGTTCTTTTCTTCTAAATTAAAGGCATAAGCATTAATAATTTAAAGATATATAAGCTAAACAGGAGTGTTTTTGCAAATATAAGCAGCAAGCTTTTTAAAAGCATTAGTATTTATTAAAGGTTGCAAAAGGGAAGGCATTTTATTAACGCCTAAGGGAAGGAGCTATATAATATTATAATAATAGGCAGGATATTTAGCAGGTAAATATTAAGCAGGCAGGAACGGTTTTATTTAGCTATAAACCAGGCTTTATCCTTAGGTAAATACAGGCTTTGTTAATAAAACATAGCTTAAAAAGCTATAAACCAGACTTATAATAGGAAACGCGGTTTTTATTAAACAGATATGCTTAGTTAGCTTAACCCTAACCCTCCAGGGTTAGGGTATGCCAGGTAGTTAAAGCTGGGCCGTAACAGTTATTACACTTTTTAAATATAGTAACTAATACTAACTATAAACTACTGTAGTTAATGAAAAGTACTAACTTTAACTACAGTAGTTTATAGTTAGTTAATAGTTACTAATTAACTACAAACTAATTTCACAACCCTGGATCGAGCACTGTGATGGTGCGGTCCCGTTTAAAGCCACTACGTTATTCAACGACGGAAGAATTGCAATGCTCCTCAAAGCGGCACGGCTCCACCTAAAAAGAGAACCCTGTCGCTTCAGATCTAAGTGATGGCGCAGGTATACTTTACCCTCCTCAAAGTGTGTGTGCCTAGAAGGTGAATGAGGGCTGTAATCATGCACTTGATGGATTTTTTCGCTGTGGATTAGACTCCACACAAATCAAAACCTGACGAAGATTCATGTGGTCAATGCATATATTTCTTTAGTGTTTACAAGCTGCCAAAAGTGACACCGTTTCGTAGGCGAGCAACACTGGTAGCCTCCTAGTATTTACTGTACCAAAATAGTTTCCATGACTATAATCAGGCCCGCGAGGGGAATAAAAGTTGCAGCTACCCTAACACCCACGAAATGCCTCTATGCTGGCTGGTTCTTACATGCAATCCTCCATGGGGAAATCCGTCCAAATATAATACATGAAAGCATGTCAGCCTACCTAGGTAGCTCATGCAGATCTAATCTATAACGTTTCTTTCTCCAGCAAATGATGGCGACCTCGGGAGGACTGAGTGCGCGCGGTTAAGATCCGTCTATCTTTTGTGACCGCTTGCTCCACGATGGCAGGCAACCATCTTGACCACCTGAAGAGCCTGGCACTGTCACCGACTTCCAAGGCACTACAAACGCGGTTATGGCCGCGGCGATTGCGCAGCCGACGCCGAATAGGAATACCACCTGTATCGATGATACAAGTAAATCGACAATCTGCTCTCGATATTCATCCGGGACGGTCTGATTGATCGCGGTGATATTCTCTGCTGCTATGATCTTGACGGATAGCGGAACATCCAGAGCCATGATGCCGACTCGAACCGCTCGATTGAACAGTGCGCTTGAGACTGGGACTGCGATACTTCTACATTGAGATCCAATCGTTAGCACATTGCAAGGGCGAGCCGATTTGAGAGAGTGGAACCCACGCTCCAAGCGCTCCACCTAGGCCAGTAACTCCATTGGCAATTGCGTGGTCCTTCTCCGGAAGATCCGTATGGCAGGGACTGATGTCTTTGAATCGATGTTTCGTCAGTAAATGTCGGCGAATTTACCGTGACATCAAGAAAATTTCGAGGTGATTCCGAGCTTCGCTCCATAGGGGGGGGGGGGCCAAAGACCACTCACTGGCCATGACCATAAGTCCCACGCCGCTACCGACCAAGACTTCGTATCCAAATTTTGTCACTTGAACAACATTCTCATTCATATGAGAGATCAATCCCAGACCGACACTGAACAATACACCACCCGTAATGAAGAAGGGATTGTAGAGCCGGATGATTGTGGCTCCAAGCGATGTAATTGCTGCGGTGACTGTGGCGGAAATCACGTATGGAAGCATATGTATGGCGCTGTCGGCTGCGGTCTCTGCTTGTACGACCTAACAAAAACGTGTGTGCATCAGTATCAAGTGTATCTGGTTGGGGGATCGTAGAGGTTGGGTACGCGGCTACGATTATGATACCAAAACCGTTCATTTGCCATATTGACTATGGAAGACATACCTGTTGAAATATTGACATGAAGAAGACGAAGTCTGAAAGAAACGTCGATGTTAGTATAAGTTGGAAAATAGGAGATTCTTGTACTTACTGGTGAATCCGGCAAAGACAAAGAAGAGCAAGAGCGAGCTCGACCATACTGATCTACGACTTATCATGGATCGGGGTATCAAAGCGAAGTCAGGGCGAACAAGTGCCTCTTGTACTAGGAAACAGGCCAAAGCTAGACCCGCAACAACCGCGATACCTATGTCTTTAGGACCAATTGTGAGGGTTAGACTGTAAGAATAGTCTTGCAGAACCGTGATCAAACAGGCCAGTGAAATCATCAGACAGAGTGAGCCCAGCGTATCCAGTCGTTTGATTTTCTCCATGGTGGGAAGGGTGAAAAGAGCCGTGCGAGGTGTCTCGGTGGGGAAGAAGAAAAGGACTATGACAAAAGAGAGTACGGTTGGTGGTATGTTGATCCAGAATGCCCATTCCCAGCCGACAGTGTCAGCAATTACGCCTCCAATCAAGGGACCCGACATTATACAGGCTCCTGATTCTAATTAGAAAGGAATTTTCCAAGGGGATAAGGGTCGAGGAGAGAGAGTCGTACCCATCATGACGGCGCCCATTCCCTCCATGTATATTCGTTGAGCACCAGGCAGTGCGAAAGCCAAGATTCTCAACGATCCTTGAAGTATACCAGCAGCACCCGTGCCGGAGAGAACCCTGGCCATAATGAAAACACCCGACTTTTGAGCCAGACCACATAGCATCGAACCGCCTATCACCGAATAGTCAGACATACGGCGACCTTCATTGTGAGGTGTATCGACCCACTGATGAGGAAAATCAAAGACGGCAGAAAAAGCCACTTGATCTTCCATAATGAGTAGCACTTGCCCAATGTAGGCATCAGAAGCGCAAATGGTAAGAAGTATGATGAGGCATACCAGCCAATATCAGCAGGTCGATCGAATTTTTCTATGAAAGTAGGTATGAGGGTTGCTACTGTCGTCAGCCTTGCATCTTGGGTGTCGTGGAGAATGTATTAGAGAAGCCGTGCATACCAATAATAGTATGATCGAGACAGCCCTGTTTGAGGTTTAGTTTTAGCACATGGGTGTTTGGCTCTCCAAAGACCATAGTCGTGACTCACGATCATATAAGGGAGGATCGCGCTGATGAGGAGTACCACACGCTTCCCCTTGTTTGGGTACTCGAACGGCTCCCGACACTCTGCATCCCAGAGCTGCGCGAGCTTTTCATCGTATGCCTCTTTCCCGTACATGCAGCGTATGCTCTTAATGAACCCATGGATTCCAGGTCTTCCATGAGGGGTGGTCCGCCGCTGTGTGAAGCTTTTTGAATCATCCTTTGTCGAGTTGCTCTTGTCCGTATCCATGGCTGGACTTTCGAAGACGCAGCTTGCTTGACTTTTAGAATAATAAGCCACCGTTCAGCGCGTTTGCAGGATTTCGTAGCAGATGCCACAAGGCGAGAGCGCTTATATGACCAGTATGTCCCTTTCTTTTTTTTTACGCCGTATCGTATTATCACAAAGCGCTGCGTGGTCTGCAACGTACTCCATCAATCTAAATGAGGAGCATCGTGAATAAAATTTCGCGCCATTATACACCAAGCTCAGATGGATGATCCGCAGCTTATAGCACTTACACATTTTACTAGAATCGTTACATTGCCGCTGCCGTAGTCAAAAGACCCGAGGATACTCCTATCCTAGTGGAGACAGGCGTGCCCTAGCACACCTTGCAAACTTTCAGTAACCTGGATCGGATGGTTCTCTTTCTATCTTGCCGAGAAGATGCGATTTGCAGAGGTCAAGGGAGCCCCCATGTACCGCACTTCATCGCCAGCCAACGCTTACGTACCGCACAGGGACGGACAAGGCTGCGCGAGGAGCGAGGGGTAAATGATTGCAGCGGTAATGCTTTAGCTGGGACTGCCTTTACGAACATTCGCATACTGCAGATCAGACCGGGACTATTTTGCTCCCGCAGCACTGGGTTCGGATGGTGAAGACAATGTTATGTGCAAGGGTGTTATAAATCTATCCCCACAACCCGTATACTGTATTACGCAAATATGTTTCAAGGTAGCTACCTGCGAGCATCATATTCTCTGCGGCTACACTTTGCCCCTTAGTCGACTAATATAAGCATACATCTAAGAATCAATGTAAGTGGTGGAGTGCGTGAATGAGGTGGATCTCATTCATGCTCACGGCCGACGTGGTATCTGGAGTACGGGGAGAGATGCGCATGGAATGATGAGGTTAGTATGAGAGAGCTGAAGGACATAAGATAGTCAGATACCACGGTATTCTTCGTGTAAGTTCAACAGGGAATGACCTTGAAACCCCGCAATTCCCCAGGCTACCAAGTACATACTGAAGCAGGCTGGGTACCGTCCAACAACCTCATGTTGGAAGTCGTTCTCCATAGCATAGAACTGGGGTCTACCCTACAGGAATGTCACCCTTGTCATTATTTCGGCCGAGGAATCAAGTTCTTCACATGATTTTGGACCCTGATATGAGGTGACGCGGAGGAGGGAACAGACTTTCGGCGTTCGTGTTTGCGGTTCAGCAAAGGCAAAGGACGCGAGTACAGGAAACTTGGATAATACCGCGATAGCACCGTGAGTACCGCGTCAAGCTGTCCTTGGCATCAAATCGAGAACGTCGGTCTATTTCCGAACGCAAGGACACGGCGCAGTCCGATATCTGGACTCCCGAAAGGGGATATACGGGAAGCATGACAATTTCCCCTGTTGCCAACATGGTAAACGTATGATCACTGCACTTCAAGCTTAATAAGGGTTGCTCGAAGTAGACCTGAAGACAGATCAATGACCTCGTGTCAACTCTGGAACTGCATCTCGAGCTGATGTTGAGATCTTGGACTTCATAGACATAGACCATGTATTCTACTTGCCTGATTCGGTACCTAGGGACGGCCAAATCAGAGCGAGATAGTTGCTCTCGCTTCCCATTCACCCCTGAAGTGAAGACTTGGTCCTGACGAATCCTAAGTAAAATAAGTTTAATGCAATGTTCTCACCGTCGAATAAGTTGATCTCACTATGTGGCAGGGCAGTATTGCGATGAAGTCGTTGACGATCAGCAAAATATGCAGAGTTCTCAAAGCATTACCTAAATGATCGGGATGTTGGCTCTCTCCTCTCTGATGTGGGCAGAAGTACAATAAGATATGCTGTCCAGATGTGGGAACGGAGCAGTTCATGTGGGACCCATGCCGGCTGTATGTCAAGGTTAGCTCAAAGATTAATCGTTCATTGTACGGTTTTTTTGGGTTAAACTTTGGCAGAATTTGGTGTGCTGCGTAATCAATATGCAGGGAATGATCTGCATAGATCTATCTATCTAGATATTTAGCACGAACCCATTCACTACCTAAGCTTTAACATCTTGGTCATCGCATTAATGAAAGTTGCTGGTCTCCCTTTCTAATAATGCACTGCAATCCTGATCTCCCAGACGACTCACGACCCAGAGAATAAACACAAATGTGCTTCTGGTTAGAATCCAGCCTATCCGACAACCATACCTAGATACATACCCTAGTCACCGATATGTAAAGCCGCGCTCGATTGATGAAGTGATGGTTCGTCTCATCTGTGCGTAAAGCGAACACCGTATACTGAAGTATCGTTGCGATATTCATGGTCAGATGTTCGGGGCTCCTGGCTACGCTATCGAGGCATTGTCCATGTTCCTAAGGAAAAGCGAATACCATTGTACAGCGTGGACATGTCCAAGCATATTGACTCGTTCATTGACCTGTCACGCTAGGCGTCAGTCGTTCTCCAATCTATTCCAGTTCACATACAGTCAGAGAGTTGGTCTTACCCTATGAGCCCCATGAAATCCGGAAACATCATCCGTAGGGTCATTCATATCCTTTGATGGGTTGAACCTGAAGATGTGGTCGCTGAGCTGACGATAATGTCTACTGTCCGTGTTTGCTGGCATCAGCAGTGGTGCCATGAACGACAAATTTGAGCCGTATTGAGCGTAAGTCGTCCCTTGTAGCACACCGTAAGGAGTGACACGGTCAACCGAAAAAGGTGACACGCTCGAAGGTCTTTGTCAAAGTCAGCCAAAGTACCTTACTACATTTCAGGATGATGAACACAGGGAGCAACTGGTGGGCCATGGAAGCACACGCACTCTATAGCACCAGGGCGAGCTTTAAGGGTAATTGACTGATTTGCTTGAACAAGGTCTTCATTCCAAGCATTGACCACGATTGAACGGCCGTTAGGGTAATTGCCCTTGGCGTACTCTCTCACAATTTTCTCAATATGCGCCTTCACGTCTTTGACAGAGCTACCGGGAATGATCTGAGGAATTGGTCAGCTCTCATCTTTGCGTACCTTGGTAGCAAGCCTCCTGAATGAACCAAGATGAAGAATGCCCACTTACTCGGTGGTTGATGAGAATTTTCGTGTTTCCAGGAACAACGTTGACCTTCCAGCCCCCATGAATCACACCAATAGACTGTGTGGTGCTGAAGAATCCCGCGATTTCAGGGTGGTCCTTCACAATCTTTGCCGCCAGCTCGGTGAGGGCAACTTTTCCCTGATCAGCCAGAACTACCGCGCTCCAATCCTGGTCTTCCATGTTGATGTCGTTTTGAGCGGCGCAAAAAATTGTCTGAGATACCGGGTTGTCTTTATCTAAGGAAATTCCGTGTTGACGGCTGTGGAGTAAGCTCACTATCTCAGCCATGACCGTTATGCTGTTGTCTGGAGGAGGTAGCGATGAGTGCCCGGCTTGCATGTTGACACTGATCTCGACGTCGAGATAACCTTTCTCAGAAACAGCCGGGAACGCGGCGACGGACCCGGACCAGCTTCGCATGATCCCGGGCCCTTCATCAATGACCACTGCCATGCCCTTTTCACCATATGCACCTAGCAAGTCCGCGACGATTGTCTTGGCACCTTGAGTGCCAGAGATCTCCTCGTCAAAGCCAAAGGAGAGAATCACAGTTCTCTTGGGTATGAACTTAGCCCCCAACAGCTCCTCAACCGCTTCTAGAGACGCAATGAGCGTATTCTTGCAATCTGTTGAGCCTCTTCCCCAAACGTACGAGCCGTCCCAGTGTCCTTCAAATGGGGGATACTTCCAGTCTTCGGTATCCATCTTCACAGGCACGACGTCCTGATGGGCCACAAGAACAACAGGCTTCAAAGATGTGTCTGTGCCTTGCCAAGTGTATACCAGCCCATGTTTGTTCACTCGCTTCAGCTTCAGCTTTTTGTGAATCAAAGGAAAAGTCTTCTCGAGATATTTGTGAAAGGCAGTCATGTGGTCCCAGGCATGGTCGTCGCCAAGTAGAGATCGCATTTCGTCCGTGCTGGTTGTGTTGATGCGAATGGCGTGGGACATTCGGAGGGCCGATTCTTCAAGGAATTCTCGAGAAGCGAGGAATTCATCCATGGTGGAAAGCCGATCATTTGTCTGCGGCACAAGAGATCCAACCTGCGGGCATTGGTGCTGCCATTGGTAGGAATCTCGATCGCCACCTTGGCTGTGTGCGACAACATTCAAACTCAATGGTGGTTTCTCATCGACTCTGGTTCCTATTACCGTAGAGAAAAACAGTCCAATGGCGGCACACGCCTTGGTATTCGGAAAGAGCGTCATTTTGGAGCATTCGCCGTCCTTGGAAGTATGTGTTTTTCCGTACTTCCTACCGGGTTTTGGATGGAAAGAAAGCCTCAAATAGATCAATCAGTGACATGGTAGATGATGATAGGCGATTCGTTGAGCTTGCACGAAGGAAGAAGCGGATGGGATGAGAAGTATGCCATACGGCCGTTTTATGGTGATATTCGGAATTTATAAGGCCAAACTAGATAACCACCGCTGACCAGCTCAAGACTTGATTCGATTTCGAGGTTTGTGCATTGACATGTGACAAGAATCACAAGTTCTTCTCGGGCGCTGCACCGTCTCCACTACCATACGTCCGTCTCTTCTCCTTGCCAGCGTCTTTGTCGGCCTCGAACTCCTTGACCTCGGGAGCGCTCATCAGCTTGGGGACCGTGTCCGTTTGAAATTTCTTGAACGCAGCCCCAAACCCCTCATTTGAGTAGTCCTTTTCATCGGCTTGGTCCTTGTGATATTTGACACGGATGAAGTCAGAGTCGATGCTGGCGGGATCTAATGACAAGCTAACAATAGCGTTGACGACGGCCGTCTTGGGGATGATTTTGAATGTCCATTCCTGGAGGAGGTTGTCAATTTTCAAGAGCTCTACATTGACATAGGTACTACGAATCATATGACCAGAAGTACTTACTTCCTCGTGACGGAATTGAATCAAGTCTCGATCATTGGTAACGACCTGGTACCCGTGACTCTTGGCCCCTGCAAATAGCTTTGGAAGTGCAAACCACTGTGCAGCCATTTTGTACCTGTCGTTCGCATAGACGAATTGGTCATTGTATACACAGTCCGGCGTGTAACGCTTGACACGCTCTACTGTTGGCTTCATCTCGTACAGAGCGATGATGTCGTCGAGCAGCGCCTGACGCGCCGGCGATAGAGCAAGTGACTTGGACGGGTCCGGCTTGTAGTCTCCTGTTGGATGGGTTTGTCGTATTTCAAAGTACTCGCCTGGAAGTGAGGCGTCCGTGGGAAAGTTGACTTTCCCCGAGTCGGCGCTGGCTGATCCTTGAGTTGGAGTTGAAGCCATCGTGATGTGTCTAGCATGAAAGTTCGTTCTCCCGAGAAATGTCTTTTGGAGTTGTCCTGCGCTTCGCATACGTAGAAACATTGTGCTTATTTTGAAATATTTATATAGGGTTTATTGTATGTGAATTGACTTTGTAGCCTGCAGTAGGCGAATCATTGATGTCATGGTATTACTTCAGTTGATGACGACGTAGTGATGACACGGCCTGTGAGCTACCCGCGCTGATGGTCCACAAAGCCTAGCAATAGGTAAGCCACAGCGTGCGGAACAGTCCAGACTGTTAAATTGTCTAACCAAATAACGATATACTGAGGTCACTAACTACCCTAAGACTCTGTAGGTCCTATGTAGTTGTCTCGATTCCAGAGGTTCATTAAGCTGTATGCTTCCTTTGCTCCTTGACCGTCAGATCATGCACTATGTCGAGGAAGGTGAGCCAAAATACCGGCACTCTCATTATAATAGACACTCTTGACCCCATACCATTGATTATATGAATTATTGTAGAATATATCAGTGGCATCAACGTTTCAGCTTTTGGCAGTCACGGGCCCTTCTGGTCAGGTACCTGCAGGTGCTCATCAACGATAGAATCATTCGTTAGCTACCTCTCTCTTCATCCTGTGCATGTTTCAAAATGCAATCTACGCACAGCAGCAGATGGTATCAATTACCCATCGCGAAAGATATGGGGAAAATCAGGGCTCTCCTGTTGCTGTCAAGGCAACGTTGAAATTTGTAGTTGTGCAAAAAAATATGAAAGTATGGCGGTCCTCTTGAGGATTCCTCCTACAGACGAGGGGTCTCTTGGCCCCATTGGACTAATTCTATGTAACAGTCTTTTAAAGATAATATTGCCAAATAATTGGCACATTAAGAAGCATGTTACATTTCTTGAAGCAAGGCAAAGATGCCACTATTTTCAGTCGAGGGAATGGAGCCAGCCAGCTTACCATGTCGATGACCTCCCACGAGCTCATGTGAGCTACAAAATAGAAAGAGACTAATGCTGTGATCTATCTGCTCATGTTCTAACGAATTCCATGTCACGACCCGGCTCAGTTCTTTGTGATCTGCGAGCGGTCCTGGGGTGGGAAATATATTGAGCATTCGCAAGTCTCTGAGAAACTGGATATACAAAATATGGTATCTTTCCATGCAGCCTGGCGATTCTTCGTCGCGCCCAGCTACTGGCGGCGAGTTCAATCCGACATATTCGTATTTCCTCGTGTTTGTCAAGTTGGTGATGAAGAAGGGAAGCTATTGGAACTGTCCAGCCCCGGCAAGCTGCCTTTTGAAAAGAACCTGGTCTCATGCCCGTCGTAATTTTGACGACTATAAAGATGCAGTACCATCTATGCCCTCCTCCGTACGAAGTTGTCAATAGAGTATTAGTGTAGAAGCAAGGGTCTACCCCTGCCTGCCTTGTCTCCATTCTCTGCTCCGATTGACGATCCCGGGCCGGGCAGTACCGGCAGATCCCCCGCGAGATACGGCCCCACTCACAACGATATGCCTTCCTCTCAGGAACTGCTGCTTTACTACCTTAACTAAGTAGATTCCGATGCCAACAACTTCATGGTAATTTCCGAGAGAATCTTCCATCAGCAGCTTCGGATTGTTTCCTTCTCCTCAAGTCATGGCTATGTTGCAACCTGGCTCGAGGCGGTGGGCACAATGCGCCTTTCGTAGCATTCCAGGGACAATGCTTCCCCGGCTGGCGAAAAGGAGTTTTAGTGCAACATGCGCCGCTCGGTTGAGAACGGCGGATTTCAAAGAGAATGACTGGAAAACAATCAAAGTCAATCAGAGCAGGCTGATGGATACCCTTCATTACACATGTGGCTTTGGCACCGGTCTAAGATGGGGAAGGCAAGATCAATCTCTACCTTTTCCTCTTTCATGCGACTTGAGAACTATGTCCAACGGACAGAGGGCCAGTCTCACACTACGAATTACTCACACATAAAAGCTGACAAGCAATATTAAACACAGTGCGTCAACAGAGACGGGTATGTCTCGCCTCGCTTTATCAGACACAGACAAGCAGGCCCGAGACTGGTTTGTTGAGACTACCACAGGACTTGGTTGCAAAGTCGTTGTGGACGCGATGGGAAACACATTTGCGGTCCGTCCAGGACGGAGGAATGATGTGGCACCCATCTATGCCGGCTCTCATTTGGACACTCAACCTGCCGCGGGCCGGTATGATGGAATATTGGGGATTTTAGCCGGCGTCGAGATGCTGAACCTGCTCCGCGATCATGACGTTGAGACGGAATACCCCATTGGAGTGGTCAATTGGACAAAGTGCGTATTTTCCGGCTTTCCAAATTTCCAAACTTGTATTTTCGTCACATTGGCTGACAAGGCTCGTTGGGAATCAGTGAGGAAGGTGCGAGATTCCCACTTTCGATGGTCTCTTCTGGTGTATGGGCCGAAAAGATTCCCTTGGAACGAGCACATGACCTGAAGGAGGTTGGAGGTGGTTCAGCGACCATGAAGTCAGAGCTAGAAAGGATTGGGTATTTGGGCAGTGTTCCAGCAAGCTACCGCTCCACTCCGATGACAGCTCACTTTGAGCTCCATATCGAACAAGGGCCGATTCTTGAAGCGGAAAAACAAAAGATTGGTGTCGTTCAGGGTGTCCAGGCCTATAAGTGGTTCACGATTGATGTTGAAGGGAGAGCATCGCATACAGGAACCACTCCCTTCTCGGCACGCGCAGACGCTCTACTTATGGCGTCTAGAATGATCGCCCACTCAAACCGAGTGGCTAGCAAACACTCGGCACTCGCTTCGACCGGGATTCTGACGTTGTCCCCAGGCAGTGTAAATACTGTGCCAGGCAACGTGCGCTTCAGCCTCGATGTGCGAGCCCCACTTGACGAGACTATGGAGGCCGTAGAGGCAGAACTTAAGCGTGATTTCGCGGCTCTTGCTCGGGGCGATTTAGTCGAGGGAGAGCCTTCACAAGCTACAGAGCACCAGCGACTGCCGCTTTCCGTCAACTGGACGACCGACTTTGTCAGTCCTGCCGTGCTGTTCCACCAGGATTGCATCTCCGCGGTACGCGCTGCCGCCAAGTCTGTCCTGGGTGATGATGCACTGTACCGAGACATGAGAAGTGGCGCAGGTCATGACAGTGTCTATGCTTCTGGGATCATTCCCACCTCCATGATTTTCGTTCCTAGCAGGAACGGTATCAGTCACCATCCCGAAGAATGGACAAGCCCTGAGGATTGTGCTCTGGGTGCGGAGGTGTTGTGTAAAAGCATTCTGCGCTATGATCAGATGATGGCGAAATCATGATCGTCCGGATGAATGGAGACAAGCAGTAAGCGCCGTCGTGTTCACCTGGAGAGAATGCTAAGGAGGCGCGTGCACTAGACATAGACAAAGCGACAAGAAACAGACGTCAAAAGATCCTAGGCGCCGAATGATCCATGGAAGAACAACAGGTCAAATACATGACCCCACCGTGTAAGGTGAATATTAGCGAATTGGTATTTTCTTTGCCGACAATCACCTGCCTGTCCTTTTCTTGACGTTGCTGTATTCTAAAGTTTCACTTCTGGCTTGTCCACTTACATCGTGCATGCCCTGCACATGAGGTAGGTAAAAGGGCGATGCTTCGACACAGGATATGTATTCACTTTGATTTACCCAAAGTACACCGCCCAGAACAACAAGGCCCTTGATTGTCTGTTTGTCTTCGTCAAACAGAAAAATACGGTGGTCAGAACCGCCGTATGTTCCTCCAGACTTCCTCGCTATGTAGCTGAGAGCTTCTCACCGTCGTTCCCAATACTGCGTGATGGATGAGACTTCTTTTTGGTGTCCGTCGACCCTGGATCAGGCACATAGTTGTCAGGCCGGTTGTTCTCTTCTGACAACTTTGCAGAGTTGTACTTCTTGAATGCCGACTCGACAAGCACACCAATATCACGATTGTCTCTCCCAATGATACCTGTTACCAGCAAAGCCTCCGTCTCCTCCAACCATTCCTGTAACCTCTGATACACCATGGCATCCTTGTGTAGCCTCTCGGGAAGGCCTTGGCCCTTGAGTAATGCAAGCATCCCGGCAATGACCGTGTTCAATGCTCCCAGAACAGTGATAGGTACCGTATAGAGGCGGGCATTAGGGCCCAGAGCCGTGAGGGTGGCGCCAATGACAACCTGAGCAAAGTGAACAATGTTCAAGCACCACGACATTGCCGCGTGCTGCCATTGCCGACGTCGTTTCTCTTCAATAACGCTCTTATACATGCCTACCGGCTCCCGCTGACCCAATTCTGCACGCCCTGGGGCCAGGGACTCGGGTGCAAGGTCGCTGTTGATGCCGACGGCGCGCCGGAAGATCATCAACGGCTCATCCTTGCCTTCACGAATATGGAGACCTATGGGTGGGCCCCATTCAATGTTTGTGCTAGCTTTGGGGAGTCTCGGCTGTGTTGGGGTAGGATTGTTGGCGGAGTGCGTCACGACGTTCAAGCCTGAAGTTGTGAGCTTGGTGGTGTCCTTTTTGTCTGCCGTGCCGTTTGTGGCTGTGTTTACTCGTGCAGCTCCGTTGGGTGCGGACGCTGAGACGGGCATTTCTGGCGGCAGAGGTGGAGTCGTTTCCGGAGACACGTCTTTATCGTCCATTGAGAATCGTATTGATCGCCAGACTAATCCTTCTTATAAAATAATGACTGAATTTCAAGCGTTACCGCCGTATTGCGCATTGTTCGAAATATGTCAAGCAAAGGGCAGAGAAAACGAAAGTTCCCTCTCACTTCTGTGCGCGGCGCCAGGTAAATTATATCTGATCCTCTAGGGAATCCTTCCAGCTGGTGTCGAGCTGAGCCGCATGCTTGCATACTATGAAGTCGACGGTGGTCAGCAATAAACGAAAATGGCAGGCGAGGCGCCGGCTTTCATGCAGCACGAGAATACATTATGAGGCTCCAGCTGATGTATGCAAGGTACCCAGGAGAAAAAGCGGGCACCACATGGCACCGAAAAGTGACCTAGTGTCCCCTTGTTTTATCAAGATTCGTCGTCTTTACCTCCCACAGTTGTGCTACCTGTTGACTGGGTCGATTTGGCTGTTCCACATCCAATGCCACGCGACAAGACCCGCGGCTAAGAGTGAGACATGAGTGGCAGGCGTTGTCGCGTTGGATGTGTTGAGTTCCGCCGTTGGTGCTGGGTACACACATTGTGGCGGATCCTTTCATTCATGGGCGGGTCTGGCCTATCATACTGCGGCAGACCAAGTGAAAGCGGCATGTCGTGTGTTTGGTCGTGATTTCAAAATGGTCTCGCTTGATAAGTGTCCTGGTAAATTTAACCATTGAAAGGGATGTTATTATAGAGGTTGAATTCGTAGGTCATGATATACTAAGTAAAAGTATAGGTAATTTAGAGATCTATCCTGCTCTTATTCGGGTCGGCCCTTGTCTTGGCGAGCTGTTGGTCCGAGCTTTAACATCACTTCAGCAACCTCTCCTTTTTCCGACCCATTTGACCTCAACATTTGAGACAACTCCTTTGCCTCTTCCAGAAACTGGTAGCACTTACTCACAAACTTTCACAACGTTACTTGCGGACAGCTGTCCTCGTAAGGTCTTCTCGGGCTCGAAGGCAGATGAATGCTCGTGTTACCCCCCCCCCCTTTAGGTTTGGGCAATTCGGCAGCCCGGCAGAATCATTCCGTATCTGTCGTTATACAGTCTTTTTTTCAGTTGTTGACTACAAGTCCTAGCCACGTCGTTGTCATTCCTATAGACAAGTCTTGCTGTAACCGATCATGGTCACCTTCCAAGCGTTGTAGAGAGATGCAATCACTGGACAGGAGCCGCAAACACAATGTGTAGAAATCACATCTCCAAAATTCTCACACAAAATACCCAATATGTTTTGTTGTAGAGTAAGTCCCACCAAATTATCTCCTTCAGTTTCTCGTACGGTCCGATCTACCATACACAACCTTAACCTATAATTTTCGGCCAGTGCTTCAGACTCAGATGTCGTCTGCGATCCATAAATCGCCGTCCCGCCTCTCCCCCGTGTGTTCCTCCGTGATGTCGATAATACACTTGGCCTTCATTCTCACCCTTTTCCTAATCGCCGTAATCTTCTCACCCGGATGAGCAGGGTCATCATCCACGTCCGTCATTTCATATTTGCTCAGTCCAGGCACGACTGTCACCGTAACAATCGAATCTACTCGGATCCCGGTCTGTCCCGGTGGCAAGGACACCGCAGTGTCCTGGTGCCTCATCATCGCCTCTGGTCGCACAATCTGGCCCCGTATAGGGATGAAGGGACTCCAAGTCCCGTCTCGCGACCGCCTCATCATGATACTCAGCCTCGCAGCGAAAGTCACGAGCTCGGTCGTGCGCCCGACAAGGTTGTCCCAGCTTTGGCGGTCACCGCCAGCGAACTCGGGCTGAATATGACCCTGGTACAGTGTCAAGATATCGAATATGGCGTTGTCAACGGTCTGCTCATAGTCCGTGTGCTTGCTGAGCCAGCCGTATGCAACGTCGACTGTGTCTTTACGCCAAAGGTACCACTTCTCCCGCTCTTGCTTGGGTATCTTGGTTCTGGGGTCCATTGAATGCCCATCTGCTCTCGTTAATTACTTCAACTTACACAGCAACTAGTTGAATGCCAGAGTGTTGTACTCACAGGTCAGCAAACCCATCGCCGCCGCAAGACCTTTGGTCCTAAGGCCCCAGATGGGTCTCCCCTTCTCCTCACAAGCCCACTCGGTAGCCATGTGGCTCAGAAACTTCTCACTAAGAAGGTTCCAAAGCGATAGTTGGAATATGTACTTTGCATATTTCTCGTTCCTGACCATCGGAATGGCGAGGTCTGACAGCCGAGCAAAGACCTCGTAAGGATATACGTAGTGCGTGGTATCGATATCGGGAATGCTGTCTACAATGATGTCGTCCACGTACTTTGCGACAAGCACCTCCAGAGCCTTCCAAGCGTCTATGATTTGCCTGTCTGTATTCCAGCGAGGATTTGGATATTCCCAGTTGCTTTCTGGTCCAGGATGGTTGGGTGAGGCACCACCGCCAACATCGCTGTCATCCATCATCGCCCCTGTATCTGTCTCTGGTGTCGGCCCTGGTGACGGTATTTCTTCAATGACGCTGAGTCGTCTCGCCGGTGTTGGGGTAGCTATAACATTGTAAATGTCAGCCACTGGTGGATCAATGTTCTCGGCCTCGTAGGGAAACCTCAATGGGAAAAGGTTCAGTTCAAACTTCCGCGTATGATAGCATGATATGTGGCCAGGGAACTTGTTGGGGGTTAATTGGCCCCAGCTGCTTAGACTGAACAAACATGGCCATGACATCTTGGTTGAAGCAACGCCCATAAGCAGACCTTGTTTAGTCTGGGGTTTTCTCTACCCATGGAGATCTCAGATAGCAGGAGAAGTTCAAGACGGCGAAGAAAACTGTGCAGGGGCCACCGCTTAAAGTCATGCCACGGCATCGTTTGTAACGGGTTCACAAGCCATTTTCATGGGCAACGGAGGTAAGGTGCTCTGGCAAGGAGCGAGAAGAATGAACAAAGGGTGCATGCGTGCGTAACATACCGCCTTGATCTCCCCTGCGCGCATTGTCATCTCTACCACCTCTTTCCTCTGAGCTGTCCTCCGGCGTGGGCCCGCCCGGCCCAGTCTTCGTACCAGTTGGAGCCCGCTCTTGTCGAGTAGGGGTCTGACGCGCTACTCCTACTGAAGCTGGACTTTGAGTCGGTGGAGGAGTCGGAGCAGGAATGCCTAGTCCTGCATTAACTGGCACCCTTCCTAGATTGCTGAAAAGACGGTTCTGGTTCGGATCCTCATCTGTGGGCTTTTCCCAAGTGCCCGCGGCAGGAGAAAAAGATCCTCGGCCGCCTCGCAAACATATGACCTCGCCGCCTGCCTGGTCTTGGGCGTGTGGCAAGGTTCGTGTACGTTTTCGAGCACTTGAGATTTCGTCCCCGCGGCGCCTTTTAGTGGCAGCTTTTGAGCCTTTGGGAGCGGGAGTGGACATGATGTTGGCTCTGTGTTTTTGATCCTTTTTGTTTTTCGGTTGTTGAGAGTTCTCTGGTTCCCTAAGAAGCTCACTGGCGATTCGATACCTAGGTAGAAGAGGCGCTATTTGAGAGAAATTGAATGTCATAATTTTCTAATCTATCTAAACTTGGTCAGCTTGACCTCAAAGGAATCTTTTGCTCATCTAAGCCGCTTCCGGTGGCCTGCCACAACCTTGCTGCAGAACAAAGCTGCTCGGACTTGCTGCGAACAAAGAACACTTTCTCAAGCACAATGCTTGCTTTTATGTTTGACAGATAGTCAAGAAGAAAACCTGTTTCAGAGTAGTAAATTGTAGCATTCGTCGGTTTATATGCAGGTCACTTGTCTGGGTTAGTCGTCTTGCACAGTCAGCAGCCTTGTGAGCAAGGCTGAAAGATTGTTCTTGAATTTGGGGACATCAAACGGCGTTGCACGTATCTCGGGTGCCATATTTGGGCGAATTCACCTCCCAATATGCCCTTAACCTCGGAATGAAACCAATGTCTACCATGGACCCATAATCAAACGCCCTATGATGATGTCTGCCTCCAAGATTAGTCCTAAATCAGCCACATGAAGAGTAGTGGTCTGCGCTGAACATTGAGCCTTTAAAACGTCCTATGCTACGGCTCTCTGCTTGGGTGCTGAAATCGTGGGAGGAGCCGGTTCATCAGCCACGCATACTGTGCCATACTGTCCTTTCAAAGTGGAAAACACCGCTTCCCGTGATTTTTGTAAGCTCGCTTTTGCCTTCCTCATAGCCGCACTCTTGATTTCTGCCTCTCTACAAATCTCCACGTGCCGGAGCGTCACTGTCTGCAAGTCGACACTCACGTCCCGAGCGCAGTTTTGTACTTCGAAGGCCGACTGCTTTATCTTGCCATGGAAGCCCATGTCTGAGAAAATATTGTCAAATAGGACGTCTCCAAGGAGATTCCCTTGAGCTATAGCGACAGGGGGCAATTCCCGGATATAAGGTGAGCCTCTTCGTGCCAGTGTCACCAACTTCCGCGCTTGTAGGAGGTCTTCATTTGCTTGACAAAGGGCGTTGCGCTCCATTATCTGGAGATTGTTAGAGCTTGCTGCCACATCTGAGGTAATCGTCTGAAACATGTGCAAAGCGACTCTGCGATACGACTGCATCAAAAGAAGGAAGAGCCACTCACATCAATATACGTGCCACCGCCGTACATATCTTGTGATGATCGTCGCAAAGCTGTGTCCATTGCAATCAAGGCGGCATTGAGGTGCTGATGTGCTTGCCGGAGACACTGGACCGCCTGCCACTCTGCCTCTGCCCTCGACTGCGCATGGTGGTACGATTTGGCCGCTGTCTGCATTTCTCTCGCGCGCTCTTCCACCTCCGGAAAACCTGGAATTGGATCCTGGAATACGTAGTCGTAGAGTCGATCCAGGTCCTTCTGCGCCTCTGTGTGCACTGCTGCCTTAGCCTCTAATTCACATTGAGCTGTTTTTGCTTCCTCAAGCATCGCGTCAAGATTTGTCTTCATAACATGGGCCTGTTCTTCATCCTCCAAGGCGCTAGTGAACATTAGAATCTTGAGAAGTAGTACAATCAAGTGATGAGACAAAACGGGCTGCTTACTCAAAATATTCCCTGGCCTCTTTGGCCGCTTTCGCCTCGAACTTCTCCTTCTTGCGGGCAGCCTTATAGGCAAGCCGCCTCACGACACTATCTCGGTACGATTTATGCTCCTTGAGCTCTCGCATGCGCTTATCGCCAAGCTGCTTCAATTGCTCACCAAAGTCAGCCGCCTGGCGCTCGAGATCTTTGACATAGCGATTGTGCTCTGCAAGATCTGCCAATGCGCTGCGTGTCTCATGAAGCGTGCGCAGTAATGACGCATTACGCGCGGCCGCCTCTTTGATTTTGTTTTCGTGAAGCATGATGAGACAGACAGACGCCTCTGAATGCTGCTCGGCTGGCTGATAGCTGTGCGATGGAGTCGTTTTTTGAACGAAGGCGCTTGGGAAATCCGGTTCAAATGATGTTGCAAAAGGCAAATTATCCAAGACGGGCGAGGAAATTTGTCTGAGATATTCTCATTTGCATCCCGTATATTCCATCTTTGCCAAGGCTATCGCGTTTGTGAGGCGCAGATGCTCCACCTCCGCGTTTCTAGTCAATGCAATGTGGCGCAATCGGCATGTGGGCCAGCTGTTAAAAGTGGGTGTGAGGTGCGCCGAAACACATACTCCCTCCTGAAAACCCACTTTCAAAGTTCTTCCAGTATCAAGAGTACCGAATCTACCCGGGACCTGAATACTGGCCAGTTGAGCGCATTCGCAATCCCCGGTTGGACTGCGGTTCCCCCCAAGCATTGGCATGAAAGTTCAGGGTTAGGGTGAGCCCCTGAGCGCAGCCTCGCACGCTGCCTCGTCTAAGTCGTTCATTTGCAGGGGGAAGCCTCGTGATCCCTGCGACAATTTGGGACGCCACAATACTTGCGCATACACGCGGCTGGGATTTTATAGATAAGCCACATTGCAAATGTGCTCGTTACGTAGCAATCAGTGAGCGTGTGCAAATATCAAAAAAAAATCCTAAGCATTAACGGAGCTGATGAGGGGCTATACGCTCGTGCGGTTAGCAAGGCGTGTTAAGAGATGCGTGCGTGTGTCTGCTAAGAATTCTTGCCACCTCCCCTTCCAGACACATCAATTCAGTACGCAAACGCGTGTGTTCTCAGCAAATTGCAACCCAATTCCAATCCCGATACGGTCCCAAAAAGCGACAATCAAACGCTTCGTAACTCCTGTTATTCTTGACCATCCTCGCTCTTGTGCGACCTGGTCCCCTTGAAAACTCAAAAGGGAACCCCACCAAGTTTTGTGCCGTTACTCCCGCACTTCTCTGGTGTAGTTCATGTTCCGCTCAGCAATTATGGAGGACCTTGTACGCTGGGGAGTGCACCTTGAACGAGCGTCCATCTCGGACACATTTGTACACCAGACCCTCTCCAGGCCGCTTGTCTGCCAGATTTCTCAGATCGTTGTGGTTAGAGGCAATGTCACGGATCTTGACGTACCCAAGAACTGGAACATGCTTGAGACCTATCTTCTGCGCGAGGGCCTGCACTTTACGTGGATCGATGTATTTCTGCGTGGTGATGTCCCACATGGAGTATACGAAGAAGTCGGTCTCGTCAAGCTTCTCACGATTTTGATTGATGCCGGGACCACATATTTCTCCCTGAATTGCGATGCTGCGATCCAATTTGGACAGCTTAGCGGGCAGATCGTTCTTGAGAGCAGTTTTCCAGTAACCAAAGGCGCAAGCACTCAACTCGTTCAAGTCAACAGATTTTGAAGTGACGCCGAATCTGCCGTTGTCAAGAACCATGTTGGGGCCAACTTCCTCTGGTAGCTCGTTCAAGTCATAGTAGCTCCTAGTGGTCTTCTTCACGAAGTAGACAGTCATGGATGCTCCATCCATCTTGATGGACTCTTGATACTCACGCGAGAAGTACTTGTTCTTGGTGAACAGATTAGGGCAGTCCTATTTTACTCAGACTTAGTTTTTGACTTTTGCACAGTCCACACTAGGGACTCATGCACTATCAAAATGTGTGAGAGTCCTTTCCAAGGGTTACATACCTCGAAATGAGTTATGTCCGTCTTCCTAAACACGCGGGTGGGAACCGCCCCGAGCTTCGCGTGTCTGTTAGGATTGTTCGTTGGATTGGGCTCTTCCCACTTCTTGACGCCGATCTTGGCGGCCCAGTCCTCGTGCCTGTACATTGCGCAGATAAGTTCTTTGACCATCTTCTGGCTCGACTTGGAAATGGAGTCATGGCGTAGGACCTGTCTGATGCAGTCGATCTCCTGGAATACCTCCTCAAATTTCTCGAGCGGGTAGATGTATCCCTGCACCACGAGCTTATCTGGATAGGAGCCAAAGCGTCTGGTTTTGACCCTGTGGCCAAGAATCCCATCGTAGGTCTGGAGCGAGGACATGATCCCAAACCGCCGATCAGCGCTGGGCAGAAACGCGTCGATTTCTACATACACAACCAGCTCGCCCTCTCTGAACGCATGTCGAGGAACTGTGCATGTCCACTCGTCGACTTGGGCCAAAGTGAGCCAACGGTTTCCAATCTTGGCCTGGCGAATGTTCCTAATGCGGCGAATACTCACTAGACGACAAGTGTCGGTAACCTCTACGTCATTGTGTGCTGAAAAGGAAGATGAGTCGAAATTCTTAGCCGTGAATAGAGTGGCTGGGTAGAATTGGATGTCTCTAGAGTCTGACCTAGTGGGTTCCGCCTTGAGGTCCGAAATGGAAATCTGTCCCTCAACCTGGCGGGCGACTTCGGCGGTGGAGGCATGCTTGGCGCCTCCGGGCTTGGTACATGCTTGCTGAGAAGATTTTTCCGAGACGTGCCGCTCAACCTCAGTTTTGCGCATGGTGGTGGGCTGCTCGTCCTCCTCAGCGATGGGGACCTTGGTTGCAGAAGTGATTTGCTGAGTCTCAACTGGATGTGCGGCGTCAGTAGAAAAACCGAAGTTCTCGATGGTGGCTTCCCCATCTGTGGGTCTGTGAATGCTGTTCACTGTTTCAGTCTCACATGGCTTTTCTGCCGAAGAGATAGGGCTCACGGCCACAGTCTCGGGCTTTGCGATAGTCTCGATGATATTTGCTCTGTGAGCTGCCGACTTTCGACCATATCTCGTGGGGTCGAAAGTGGCATTCGGCATAGCGAACTCGGTGGAAAGAGCCATTGTCAAAGTTTGAAAGCTGGAGTGCCGTGGGGGTGATTTGAGAGACTACTGGAGTGTAGAATGTCAGTCTAGTTGTATGGGCATAGATTTATGCAAGGCACGTTCTCATGTGCCATCGTCAAAAGCTGGATCAGGAGATGTGCAGGTGGGAAGGACGTACATGATCAAAGGCGCGTTGGACAGAAAGTGAAGAAGCTATTGAGTGAAAAGTAGTTGCGACTGAGACAGAATGTCGGCTGTCAATGTCTATTGTCTGTTGAATAGGTGAGCTTCGGCACCTAAGCAGGCGGGATGGAGATGAAGTGGATTGACTGAGCCAAAGTGGCTGCAAAGAGGGATTGAAATATCAAAGGGAGTGCCACTGGAGAGCAGGGACAAGGACGAAAATCAAGCTGGGTATCTCCGGGCGTAGAAGGATGAGCTGGCTGGAGATGGTGAGTCTCTGCCTCCTTCGATGGATGCTTTCATCCGCAGTCTCTCCTCTTCTGTCAATCAAAGTGATGGGGGTGGAAGTGCTTGAAATCCCTTGAAACTGGGAATGAGAGAAGGAGGGAATGATAGAGATTGGGGCAATATTAGAGTGGGGAAAATCGTGAAATGGTGGACGAATACTATTCAAGGAATTCCCGTGCAGTTGAGTCCTGAATGTTGAAAAGAGTTGGGAAGCATAGCGTGATAAGGCTGAGTGAGGTGACCGCAGACGCAGAAGCACTTACATGACAGGAAAGAGGGTTTACGATGAATTGCGACAGGTGATAAAGAGGAAGAGAATATCTCATCTAAAGACAAGTGAGCCAATGCGGTATCTGGGTGTATCTCAGATGGGTGAACTTACACAGGGCAGGGGGATAATGAAGCATACCAAGCGGGGAAAGGTGTTCACGCAGCGCATAAGTAACGGACTTGATACAGCAAGTTTGATGAGAGGATTCGTACAGAGAAGAAGCTCGAAGAAAGTTCCGCGGAAATCCCTTCTGGGCTTTTCAGTCAAGATTCTCTGTTATATGCGCCTGCCTTATTGGGGGTTCGAACGGTCTGGAGTGCTTTTGTGCAGAGAAAAAGGTGGTCACTCGGGCTTTTCGATCAATTCAGTGCATATAGTGGCTGGTCAATGTGATGAAGGGGGCATTAAATCGGTTGGCGATGTTGTCAACACTGTGGGAAATATGACAAGGTCAGTTTGGGACTGAGGGTAAGAAAATAGGTTGGAGGGTTATGGTGAGAGGATATCTCATGCAGATGTCTAGCATGGAATGTTTTCTGTTGGTTGGTCACTGCGTTGGGCGAAACCCTCGAAATGCAGTGCGAAAGTTGCCGTCCTTTCTTCAAGTAAACGCACGAAGGGGGTTAGATTGCTCGTAACGCATCAGGCGGGCTTGACCAGAAGGTTCAGCGAGAGGAGGACAGGTTTTCTAAGGGGTTATAGGGTTAGATATTCACCACGTTAATTTGCTGGCTGGACTTTCTCCGTACACATAGCAAATCTGACATTGACCTTATACACTGAGATACTGCAACCGTGATTTCCGAAGATTTATTCCCATTCAACAAGCTTTGGACTAGCCCTTTGTCTAACTTTCTTTCTATGTAGATGCCTTGGCTAAGAAAGGCTATGTATGACACCTCCCACAAAATGCTTTGTGTACACTGGATAACAATGCCCTTGTAACCACCTGGTCACTTACGTTGGTGAGATAATATAGTAGATGAAAGACCTATGGCGTATCTATTTTATTGTGAGTGAGTCTACGGCCCTCATTATAGTCAGCGAACCCACTCATCAACAATATCACTGCTACCGGACAGCATAGTTGCTTACACACTACCACATTGGCAGAGAGCACGCAATGATCTTTCTTAGCCAATGTAAATAATTGAACGAAGCGCTATCCCTTCGTCGTTCTCAAATTGTCAGTCCCTACAATCCAGATCTATTGTGACTTCAGATCAACCCCGGTGTCAAGTCTCAAGATCTGACCCACGATACTTGGTATTTTCTCAAAGGCTTTGCATCGAACTACTTCCCGTCCACAACATGAAGCGTCTCAATTCTGTCAAGCAAGCTCTTCGCAATGTCGTTTCCAGCAATGACAACCGCTCATCCAGCCCACCAGCTCCCTCCACCCCGGTCATCACCATCAAGCACCTGTACGCAATTGACCCCCAAGGAAGCCTCGTAAAGTATCCCGGACCTCCCATTCCCCTCACCCCAATGCCCTATACGGGCGGAAACTTGCGGTACAGCACCGACGGTAGATTAACTTACGGCGCAGCCCTCGCTGACCTCAAACGTACCGCCAAGATGATCCTGCTATGCGCCGAGCAATCTGTGCCTTGGAACTCCTTCAAGCTTCAGGCTGAGGTGGACAGGGAGGTTGTTGACGACAATATAGTTGCATGCAAGATGCTGCCCTTGCTAAATATTCAAAGTCAAGCGCTGGATTTGGACTCTGCGTTTCTGGATATGGATACTGGTGAGTTCTCGCGAGCACTGATGTCGGCCTCGGCCACGTGGGGTGTGAACCTGGCCTTGGTTGTCCGATGGCAGCCCGGGAGAAGGCAGGACAAACCATTGACGCCGGTACCTATTGCCGAACGTGACTTGATGGTAGACCGTAGGAGGGGATCCGCAGGCTCGACTGGCACGATATGGCCCGGACCAAATGCACCACGCAACAACACTTAATCTTCTTCGATATGCGCTTGGAGATAGACAATTGCAGGTGAGATTATATTGCGATTGCGAAATTTTGGGGGGTCTCGGGTCCGTAGAATCAATTAGATTTTCAATGTTTAGCTGTTGTCTCTCAAATGACTCAACTTCACAGGCCGTACCTAGGTAGGTATTCTACTCCCTACGGAGTGGCTGCACACATTCATGTTTAGGTAGGTCACAACACTGGAATGGACAACAATTTCAAAACGCTGTATTTATTCATGGCTATTTTCAGTACTGAGCGCCGATACTAACTTACTAACTACCATAAATCCTACTTGGTATCTGTGTTTTCGTTGAGCCTATTGATGACCAGCAACGTCACGCATGTCGCGATGATCGCAACAGACACAAATCCCATTGTCTGTGAGGTAGTTTCAGCAAAGTGCCGTCTTGTTGATTGAGATTTTCGAGGGGCCAACACTTACAACCTGTGTCTTGAACCCAGACTGCACGATAGCAGCTTTCCGGCTGTACTTGTTCACCGTCTCTGAATTCAGATACACTGAGTCAGCGACTGGCACCTCCACCACCCCCACATGACCAATCCGAGTATGCACTCACCTATATAATTCCCCAGCCCCACCAATAAGCAGGCCACACTCAACAGCCAGAAGAGCACGCCCAATGGTCGCGCCATAGCCAATTCTGCGGCACTTGGCTGATTTTTGACGTGGAAACTCAGCACAATGGCCACAGATACGATAGCCATGTAGATGCTAAGTCTGAGATATGAGAGAAAGGTCCTTTCGTTGGCGCAGTGATCTCTGGCGTCTGAAGTCTGGTTCTCAAAGAGGAGAGGGCCAAAGAACGGCCAGATAAAGAAAGGTGACGTGCAAGGGAAGAGGCGTGAGGTATCATCATCGCTGAGAGTGAAATGTCAGCATGACTTGAGCTTTGCAGTACGCCTCGCCGTATAAACATGGGGGAAAGTCAAAGGAGTGAGTGCGGAGAGTCAGAGGTAGTGAAAGGAAGCACATGTAGGTACGTACTAGTAGCCCAAATTGAAGAACTCCTCAACCTCGACAGGCTTGCAAATGCCCCCTAGGGGAGTACAGCAGCTCACAGCATGAAGGGAGCCGTCCTCCTCGTCTCGGATCCCGGACGCGGACATTGCAGCACGACTCCGAGATAGAGACACGGGGAAAACAAAGAGGTGTCGTGAGAACAAGGATGGGTTATAGATGGAGATCACAGTGAGTGGAGTCAGATCGACAGCATAGCGCAGAGCCTCAACAAGCGGGACGAAGAATGGAGCCGGTGTCCTTTGAGGGTGTGGGACTAGGCAGTGTGCTAGTTTTGCTTCTCTTTTCTTTGCTCCGTAGCCCGTGACAAGGAAAGCTCGTGTTCAGGAATAGACAAAGCGCCTTCTCCTTGCTCAGCAGGTTGAAGTGAAGAGAGATAGTTGATGTCTCTAGCGTGGAAACTGGGCTAAAGGCAAGACGGCGCCTCAGGGAACAACGGTGGTAGCAATGGGAGGTCCTTTTTTTATTTTGACAGCGCAGAACGGTGATGTTCGGTTATTACGATCAAAGATATCGGGAAGACCACTTTCGCATGGATGGGCTGGCTTTTTTCGCCTTTTGCAACCAAGCCCGCGCGCGCGGGCTTCGGCCGGGTGTCGGGCGGATTGATTCCCTGGTAATCCTTGCCATTGCCGGTCGGTCTTTGAAGCAAAATGGCGGGGTTCGTTTTTTAGTTGCGTCTAGCCCTCATGAGGAACCCTTTCTTGGCTTGTTCACCACATCGTCGCCATGCTTGGTAGCTTTGGGGGGGCAAAGTGAGAAGTGTGTCGTAGAAGGGCCTCCCGCCCCGCTGTTCGAGGACGTCCTGACAAGGCTGAATAGAAATAATGTCGACATGATGTCACCCATGCTGCTGAATTGCCCTTTGCGGACCATTGGCTTGTCTCGGATGCTTCCGATAGGCCAATGGCTGATTTTGGGGAGATGGCGTGCTTGCGAATAGGCGATGAGGTGGATTACTTAGGTACCGTAGAGGTATGCAACAGAGTACTTTCAAATATGTACCATACCACATACCACTCACCACACACCACACACCACATACCACACACATCTTACCGGCTTGCCGACCAAGTTCTCCATTTCTCTCGTCCCGAGTCTGTCGGACCGGGGACAGATGCCCGGGCAATCCTGAGCCTCATCATTGGCATCGCGCTGGCAAAACCCATCTCACCTGACCCGAACAAAATGGTAAAGAACCAAATCGGAGAAGTGTGCTGCCATCTTTATTTGGAGTAATTCACTATAAATCATACCTTCGGGCTGACCCGACATCAACGACTCAGATCTTTTTTGCGGGATACTTTCGAGCAATCAAGACGTCACCGTCTGGATTTGTGCATCTCACCGTCTCAAGTTTTTCTCAGCCTCTTGTGTCGCCAGGAAATCTAGTACCCGAGCACACACACGCACACATATAGTACACACACACACCAAGACCTTGCTCGACGTGGCTAGTCGCCGCGGGCATAAATCTCGCAACCAACAGGAACCCTCCCTCACCGCCATGGCTGGCCCGCGTGTTAGGGTAAAATGTCTCTCGCCTACCATAGTAAAATTGTACTATGGTAGATTATCTCTTTCTTATTTCCTCACTAATCACGGGTGACTCTCAGCTGGTGAGGTCAACGGCGCTGTGAGGGCTAATTGCTAGCGAGATTTACTAGCGCTGCCCATCTTTAACGCCATCCATCCCTCCCCCCATGCTATTATCACCCACAATCCACGCGCCGCGGGCTCCACTGTGAGACTGGAACGGGCATTTGTGGAGAGTCAGCCCCTCTGTCGTGCACCGATTTCCTTGCCTATCTATGATCACGTCGGCTCACTCTTAGGTGTTTTCATGATTCATTTCATTCTTGTGGGCGACATCGCGACACACAAGGTGTGGTATCAACGAGTCTTGAGCCGTCTCTTTCCATCATCAAACTCTTCTATCGTCTCCATCATACAAACATTTCTCTTTCTATCTCTTCTTCTCTCTTTACATCTCTCTCTCTCTCCGTCTCTCCATCTCTCCATCTCCCTTTTCTTTCGACGCGTGATCGTCACTGTCTGGTCTGCTCTCGTTAGTGGCGAAAGTGACAAGAATAAGGGAAAAAGAAACACGGCGGTGTCATAGAGAACCTTGGGCTGAGAAAGATAGATCATCTTAAAATAAGATCAGCCACACTCTCTTCCAGGCCTTCTGCTATCCCTTCACACACACCCCCCTTCCTCCACCTGCACCATCTTCACACACCACCAACACAATGTCCCGGTCGAGATCCCGCTCCATTCCGCAGCGGGTAGACTCCCCCTCCCAGCACTCCATCCAAAACTTCGCCACCACCCTCGCAGGCTCCTTCCAACCTTCCTCCCACATCGCTCAAGAAGCCCTCGCCCGTGATCTTGCAGAAGAAGGATCCGACTGTCCGTACGACAGCGGCGAGGACAACCCCTTTGACGATGACGCCTCGGACGTCGACTTCACGGACCATGATCCCATCATGTACCGCCGGCCGTCGGGCGTTGCCTATGGCACCACACGCCCGGCGTTGGGCCCCCGTCCCGTAATGGATGACGCGCCTGTCTTACTGACGCACGACGAACGGGTGCAGAGCCGCAATGCGGAGTTGAGTTTGCTCCGGGATAACCATATCCTGCCGCCGAAGCACCCTGTTCCGGATCGCGAAGGGTGGCCGCGCCGGGCGTACAAGGCGCTGTTTTCGACCAAAGTGCCGATCAAGCCCGAGGATGAGGAGTATGCGCCCTTATCGAGGGTTGCCAGTGAGAGGTCGGCGTTGCTGGGGAATGGCTATGGGACAGTGATGAATGGTAATGGCCATGAGGGCCCCGTCGCGGGTGCGGAATTAGCTGAGCAATGGGACGCGGCTGTTTCTGCTGGCCAGATCAAAACGACTTGGCAGCGCGAGGCCAAGACAATAGCTGTGTATTCGAGGTCTTTGGTGGTTACTTTTCTGCTGCAGTATTCGATCAATGTGGCCAGTATCTTTGCTGTCGGTCACATAGGAAAGATTGAGTTAGGCGCGATATCTCGTGAGCAACAACCCCCCCCCCAAACCCCTCGAAGCGGAGGACCTTCTCTTGCACGTCTCACTAACCCAAAAACACAGTCGCAACAATGACAGCCAACATTACCTGCTCCGCGCCCTTCCAAGGCCTCGCAACCTCCCTCGACACCCTCTGCGCCCAAGCCTATGGCTCAGGGCACAAACACCTCGTAGGCCTACAGATCCAGCGCATGGTCACCTTTCTCCTCCTGCTCTTTATTCCCTTGATCGCCCTATGGGCCTATTCCACCGAGCTCCTCGCCCTCATGATCCCCGAGTACCGCACCGCCGAGCTCGCAGGCACCTATCTCAAGATCTACCTCCTCGGCGTGCCGGCTTTTATCGTCTTCGAGGGCGGCAAGCGTTTCGTGCAGGCCCAGGGGCTTTTCCAGGCCACGACATATGTGCTGCTGATTGCGGCGCCGTTGAATGTGTTCTTGAATTGGTTCTTTGTGTGGCATTTGGGTTGGGGCTTCATTGGCGCGCCCATCAGTGTGGTCATTACGCAGAATCTGCTCCCTACTCTACTCGTGGCTTATGTCTACTTTATTGATGGTCGGCAGTGCTGGGGCGGATTCAGCAAGCGGGCGTTGACAAACTGGGGTATGTCACCATCTCTTTCTCTTTCTCTCTCTCTCTCCCTCTCTGAACCTCCCTCTCCTCGACCTTCAATTTCGATGTTTCTCAAAACCCCATACTAACCATCCCTAACCCCATTCCCAGGTCCCATGATCCGCCTCTCCATCCCTGGCATGATCATGGTCGAAGCCGAATGGTTCGCCTTCGAGATCCTCACCCTCGCCACGGGCCAATTCGGAAGCACCTACCTCGCCACCCAATCCATCCTCATGACCATCACCTCCACCACCTTCCAACTCCCCTTCCCCATCGCCATCGCCGCCTCCACCCGCGTCGCCAACCTCATCGGCGCTGGCCTCGTCGACGCCGCCAAAACCTGCGCCAAAGTCGCAGCCGGCGCGGGTGTCGCCGTCGGCATCCTCAACGTCACGCTGCTGAGCGTGTTTCGCTACCAGCTGCCGCGCCTGTTCACCACCGACGAGGACGTGATTGAGCTCGTCGCGAGCGTGATGCCCGTCTGCGCCGTCATGCAGTTTGTGGATTGTCTCGCGGCTATTTCGCACGGCTTGCTGCGCGGCACGGGCAAGCAGGAGTTTGGCGGGTATGCGAATCTCGTGTCTTACTATGTCGTGGCGCTGCCGTTGGCGTTTGGCACGGCGTTTGGGCTTGGATGGAAGCTGTATGGCTTGTGGTTCGGCGTGAGCGTTGGACTAACGCTGTGAGTATTCCCTATTTTTTTTTTGTCTCTCTTTCCCGTCATACCTCGTTCCCCAAGTAGACGAGTGCTAATGTGCGTGATCATTAGGGTATCGAGTGTCGAATTCTTGTACCTTTACAAGTCCGACTGGGACAAATCTGTCAAGGACGCTGAGCATCGAAACGCGAATGCATAGAGGCTGGTATTTTGTCTAGATCTACTGTCTTATGTCTGTATCTTTAAAGACCCGGTTTCGCTTTTCCTAATCATTGCTTGCTTGTGCTTTTTTGGGAGGCTACATCAAATTTACCCGCATACGCATATGAATACCCCATACACGCACAGACCAGGCTGGGGGCGTTGGCATTTATTTTTGGGATACGGTGATTTACACGGCCGACATTGGAAAGACAGTTTTTTCAGAACAATATGCTCCTTCATAGCGCTGTGAAGTAGTTGATTGTTTTTATTTTGTATCAGTAGTGTATTAATCCAGACGTTCATTTCGAATACAACAAATGGCTGTCATGTTTGGTGAAGTCGTGTTGTCGTTTTCGCTCGCTCAGCTGAGCACTGTCTACCGAAAGCCTCACTCGAGTCGCCCTACTGCACCGCACCACACGTGATATCAACAACGCTCTCAAAACGCATTCTCACATTTCGATATAAAACGAAAATCTCCTTCTAGATTGCCTGACGTGGTATCTTTCGCTTTGCTATACTGTCCATACCTTGTGCTCATGATGATGATGCCCTTCAAACATAACAGCACACCATGGGAGCTCGACCTCTTGCACCCATCTCAATTTCTCGATCCAACATTAACCGATTTTCAACCTGAGATCCCTCCTCAAAGTCAAAATGAAAAGCTAGTAAGCAGCGAGCAGTTGGTCGTGTTTGTCCCGCAGTGACCTTTTTGTCCGCCCTTGCTTGCAATCCATCCGAACACCTGTATAGGAGGACATACAAACAAGGCTCCGAGAAGCTTTTCTTCACCAATTCGTCATGTTCTTCATAAGCTAGTCTGCCATTTCCAAACACCAAGCGACCGTTTTCACAATGCGCAGTATATATTGTGGGACGAGTGATCGAAAACTTTCCAGGCGTCCCTTTTGTTAAGAAAAATGCGCCATAGCGGAAATAGCAAAAAGAAAGAAGAAAGGCCAGAGCGTATGATCCTCAAGGAGCCCAAGCAATTGTCGCCTCCAATTCACATCGCGGTAGGGCGAAAGTGTTTTGGTGTATTGTGACGTCGAAGATGGCAAAACTCAATCGATACACGAAAATTGGGCATCGCAGGCGATCACAAGGGGTATGTAATTTATTTTTATCGGCCGTTAGCTCGTGACTATGGTTCCGTCGGCCTGCCCAGAAGAGGAGTTGCCGAAGCAGGATAGATACAGTTGAAAATTAATAGATACAGAAGCACCAAAGAATTGAACGTGTGTGGCTTCTTTCACTAATGTTTGTCTCACAATGGAGAGACGGTAGAAAAATGCGGCTTTAAAAAGAGCCATGCTGCGCAACTAGGCGACGTCTCCTTCAGTGGGGTAGTCTGAAGAGAATTTGTCAGTGAGATGAACAGAACATACACGATTCATGAGGGTCGGAGAACTTACACCACGAGCACACGGCTATTATGAGATATAGACACATCAACAGCATACCCTCAAGCCAGTGTGACTTGCCGTCGCCAATCAAGTAGTTGACCAGCAGAACGGAAACGAAAAGAATGGCGACCTGGAAAATGTCGAAGCTGAGGCTCATTGTATCCAAGCCCATTCCCCAACCGATGATAACAAGCAGCGGAATGATGAACAACGCAACCTGCATGCTCGATCCGACGGCCACACCAATAGCCAAATCCATCTTGTCCTTAATGGCGACTGTGACGGCCGTGGCGTGCTCGGCAGCGTTTCCGACAATAGGCAGCAAAATCAGACCAAGGAACTCCTGGCTGATGCCACCCTGGGTCGTAACGTAGTTGATGCTGTCGACAAGGAACTCGGCGCAGAAAGCAATCAAGACGGTGGCTCCGACCAGAGTGCCAATGGCAACTCCAAAAGCAAGCTGGGGATCTTCGTCCTCCTCCTCGGCATCGCCCTGGGGCTCCTCGTTCAACATCTTGCGTAGCTTCTCGTTGTTGCTCCCGCCGTCATTGTGCTGGCCCGGAATGCTGATCAGACCCGCAGGCTTGACCATGGCGCTCTTGACAGCGCCAGATCCCAGAGCATTCTTCTTGGGCCGCATGGGGACCTTTTGGCTCTCCTGTGCAAAGACCTCTTGGTGGGTCTTGAGCTGGAAGTAGAGGTAAGCGGCATAGACAACCAGCAGAATGACTGCAGTACCGCGAGAGAGGGCCGCGGTGGGAACGTCGGTGAGTTGTGTCTGCGCATCGAAAACGGTGGGGATAATGATTCCAGCAATGGCCAGAGCCAGAAGACTGGCTGCGGTCTGTGCTACGGTGGTGTTGAAGAACTGTTCCTGTCTCCGCAGGCCTCCAAAGAAGAAGCACATGCCCATGACGAGCAACAAGTTGGAAAGGATACTGCCGATAAGGGAGGTTTGCACAATGACGATCTCGTTCTTCATCAGGGCAATGATGGCCACAATCAACTCGACGGCATTTCTGGGCCTGTTAGTCAACTGTATCGCATGGTTGATAGATAAGCAAAGGATGCATTTTCCCATGACTTACCCGAAAGAAGCATTTAGCAGTCCACCCAGAGTCTCACCAGTCCGCATGGCAATTTCCTCGGTGGCGAAACTCAACATTGCTGCCAGAGGAATAATGGCAACAAAGTTAACGATGAAAATGGCGTACTGGTTCATGTTGGGGACCACACCGAGGATGATTCCAACAGGGGCAGCGACCAGCAGGACGTTGATCCAGGAGTTCAATATTGTCCGCTGAATCTGATTTGCGAAGGTGAAAGGCTCCTTTGGGTGAACGGTCTTGAACAACCGGTGGTCCTTCTTTGGCTTCTTTTCCTCTTCTTGCCCACTTGTTGGGGACTCGAGCCTCTCCGTCTTCCTCTTTCGTAGGCCCTGCGTTTCGGGATCTAAATCGCCAGTCACCTGTGAAGGCACGCAGGTATCGTCGCCATTACTCTCGGTCCGCTCTGGCTGGTAGCCGATGGCCTCACCGTCTTTGCTCGTCCTTCCATTTTCGTTCGGTCTGTAGGAAGATCCGGGAGGAGCAGTCAGGGACGGCTCTATTGGCGAGGTTCCAGCTTCGTCTACATCGTCGTTGTGGGGGCTCAGTCCTCTCTGAGCCTCGGCATCCCAGGTATGACTGCGTTGATGGCTCTTTGCCCAGACATGTCGGAAGGGATTCCATTTGTCGGTGGTTAATGAAGATTCTCTCCTGCTCACTGCATGAGCCTTTCGTTTTATTTGAAAGGCATTGACTGATTTGGTGGGCTCCATGTTAGTAAGTGCCAAGATTGACTCGATAGTCTTTGTGTGCGGCGGGTGCGAGGGGTGGCGAGGAATTGGGCCGCAGTGGGCCTTGTGGATAGGTGTTGCAGTGTGACAAATGGCATGGGCAACCAAATTCACAAGCAGGTGTCACACGAAGATCCGGAGCTGGCACGAATAGTGACGCAGACAGCGAACGGACGAGATGTGGTGTATCTCGAGAAACAAGACAGGCGGTTGTTTGTTCTCTCGGATGGTGGGTAATAGAAGTGGGAGATTATGAGGTACGTAATTGGGGGGGGAAAAAAAGGGGACGAAGCGAGTGGGAAGGAAAGACTAGAATAACTGATGATGCCGACCCCGGGGCAAAGTAGAAATGGTGTAGTGCCGTAACGCTAAAGAAGAAAAAGAGGAAAAATGCGGTATGGTCAAAGTTGCCCCCAGCCGTTGGACCCCGTTGGATGGAAAACACGGGGGAACCAAAGGAACAAGAGCAGGATTGGAAAAGGATTAGGTTTGTTTTTTTCGGGGTGGGTGAGACACAGAGTTGGGACTGAGCCACATACGTAAAGCCGCGCCGTATTCCGAGCTTGGTAGCCTGGGAAGCAAGCAAGCGCCTTGACAATCGGCCGTGGGAAAATGCAACAGGGGAAATGGAGGGCGAATAAATGCACCAAAAAGGACGGTGCCTGAATGGTCCAAGTCGCCCTAGTGAGGTGGGCCTGTTTCCACTTTGGCCAAAAATTCATGTACCGGACGGGGAATGCGCATGGGGTTTAGGTATGGCTTGTGCATGTGTAGGTTGGTAGGTAGGTAGTAGGGTGTTGTAAATAGGAATGGTGTCTGTTTGACTATTTGACTTACAAGAGCCTGGTCCACCTGCTTGTCCACTCATGATGGCTTCTTGTTTGGTGACTTTGGTAGGATTTTTTCTTCCCCTTTGAAAGAAAAGAAAGTGAAAGGGCGGTGGGAATGAGCGCACTCTCGTTTGGTTGGTTCGGGACCCGTAAATCTGGGGCAGCGTCCGTGATGCTGTCCTTTGGGAATCTCGTTTCCTCCCTCGCTTGATGGGTGTTGCTTCCCAGGCGGTGATGCCAAATGGATCCCGATTCACACAAGGCGTGTCCTCGTGAGGGCAGTCTTTTTTTTGCCGTGTGGTCGAATAGAAGGGATAGAATCCTTTCCCACTAGCGCAACGTGGTCGTGGCGTGTTGATGACGAATGAGGCAGTGGATTGATGCGATGCCGTGGTTTGGCATCCGCAACGGTCGACAATCAGTCACGCTTTTGCTTGTCAATCAGGTATAAACAAGGTCGACAAGCTGACGCGTGATGGATGATGATGAAGATGATGATTGCTGCCCCGTGACTGACTGAAAGGGCTGCAAAGTGTCGATTATAGCGCGCAAACACAGTCAAAGTGATGTCCGTACGGAATTTTCGACTTGTCGCTCCGAGTGTCGAGTGACTTGATTAAGCTTATGAACGATCCTGGGACACCTCGTTGATGGGGTCGAACCGACTGGCGTTGTTTTGCAAGACGGCGTGGCAGGTGAAGAGAAAGGTTGAAAGGAAGGAGACCCTGAGAAAGGACGGCGACCAGAACGGGCTTATTTTGATTGAATGGATTATTGGATGCGCAACTCCTGAATTTGGAAAATGCCAAGCAAACCAGCGTCAAAACCTCATCAAAGCTCTGGGTGGACACACACTACGGCACGGCTTGTGGGAGCCCTCCCAGTCAGTCCCCTTCCCCAGTCTCCCCCATTGTAAAGTACTTGTAGTTACCTACCTACCTACCTAGCTTGCCGCGCGACCTGTCCACCCATACAATTTTACGTGGCTCCAGATGTACCCTTGCAATTCGCCAGATCATCCTGACCGCGCCTCCTGTCCCTGACACTGGATTTTCTTCCAATTACAGATGGGGACGTCCATATTGGCCACCGTTGTTGACCTGGACTGAGTGCGTAATAACCGCGCCCCCAGAGTGTGGGCTGAGCATTGGCTTTATCATTCCCTCTTTCTCTCTTTCTTTCTACCGATCTCATTCTCTACTACTATGGTAAGACTTGACTTTTTCCATTTCGAGTGTCTGATTCAAGCAATAAGGTTACAGCCAGCTAGGATCCCGGAGTGAGCCGACCCGTTGTTTTGGTGAGGATCGACCGTTCTAAAAGAAATGTGGGTTCCAGATTGTGGGCATACGCAATGCCGCACCTCTTCATTTCCCATTCTGCTGTTTGAAAAGTTTCCTCAATTCCCCTTGTCAATTTCTTAATTTTTTTTTGGCAAAAGTAGGTCAGAATAGTTATCATTGTGCATACTATGTTATGCCCCGCCTGCTCACAGCAATATCTGATATGTCGCCAGGGACGAGAGAACACCGCAGTAGGACTAACGTCGGTAAAGAAAACCAAGCCTCACAACAGTCCCCTGGTAACGCTAATGACGTTGTGCCACTTGTTGAAGCCGCCGTTCACTGGCCAACGTCCAAGCCACTGATGCCACTTGCAGCACTCCAAACCAAGCTTTTTTCCCCTTGTTCTTCTTCCATTGAATGTCGCAAAAGCTGCTCTGTGCAATCAAGGGCAAGTGGTGACGATTCCCTGGGGAGGTTCGTTCTCGATGGGACGTCAATTCAAGCTTTCGAGCCCAGATCATCGTTGTTCTGGGCCTTTCTTCTTAGCCCCTTGGCTGTTGCTTGGTGTCCTTGGTGACGCTGCTTTTTCCCTCAGTCTGCGGTCTGGGCATTCTGTGCTGTCAGCATAATATGCACGCCATCTTATCTTTCCCCCTTGATCGCCAGGCTTAACTTGAGAATGGACCCGGCGGGCTGGAGACTTCCCGGTCCGGCCCCCACAACGCTGTGAAACGGGGGTTGTCCAGACTTCAACGTCTACGAAACTGACAGTATTTTCCACATGTCGATCTTACAACAAACTCCCAGTATCACAATCGCTCCCAACGTATTTGCCAAATGCGCAGACACATCACGGCATTCATCCGCGTTGTATATCTGAGTAGCTATCCTTACCTATAGCCCACTCAACTTGCATCAAATGGGACAATGGTTGCCACTATCCTACTAAGCCCAACCACATCATTAGGTATCTTCATGAGAACAATGCCTCACCCCAACCAAAGCCAGCCTCCCTGAGCCACCCAATGAGACCTAACATCGATGCGCTCAACAGCACAGCTCCTCTTGTTGGTCCACTCTCGCTCATCAGCTAGACGTCACAACAGCTTACCACGTAGCCACGTTGGGTCCAGCGGTAGGTAAGCCATCATGCCGATTCTAGCGGTGACTTTGTGGAGGCCTCCTTCCCCCCCCCCCCACTGCCTCGAAACGAAACCATCAAACAAAGACTGCTTCTTTTTTCTTCCATTGTGCGTTTCCAATTCTTAAGTCTCATCCCGCCTTGTCATCTGCCGGCGCATCATCAGCGCATCACTAGTCTTGGCGGGTGATGCTGCTCGCCACATGCGTTGCATTGAGTTTTACACAGCCACGATTTCCTTATCTGATTCTGATTAGTCGACTCGGAAGTATGCGAGGAGGATTTTATTCTACTTCGCTACGCTTATACGCTTTTTCTGCATAGTTATGGCAAAAAAAAACCCATTAGTGCAGTAAGACTCTCGCTGCAGTCTTTCAGATCCTGCACATTATTTTGGTAAGGTGGTTCCTGGATAAGCTGAAAAGCTCTACGTTGTCTTTGAGAGGCTTAGACTAGACATAGCTCCAAGGCCGCATTATAGGTCGTTAGAGCTTCTTACTTGAGCTCTTATTATATGCATGGCAATCTGACTTGCATGGAACAACACATGTAGCTTCATTTACGTTTGACCCTCGTGCTGCAGCCATAAGCAATGCTCTTCCCGGCATCAAGCAAACATATGTGAGTATTCCAAAATGACAAAAGGGCTGCCATCTCTTCGGATCGTCAGGAACCCTGATGATCTTGCGCGAGGTTGCTTTCCAAACTTTTTGAAAAAGGTCTGCGGCGGACAACGACCCCTCATTTGTTACCTACTGTGTGACTGACGCTGGTTTGACACTTGGATGACTGCCTGACAAAACAACGTGGTCCACTGGGGCTGTGCATAAGCGTGCTCTGATTTTCGAGACTTTTGCCGTATTCGACCTGACTCAGTTCCTCACGGCTTTCGTCCGAAGGCTTTCGTGATGAACGGGCTTGAGGGGAGGACGTGTATGCTTTCTGACTTACTGCATCTTTTTGCTTATGAAAGTTTGCAGGTGTGGGGGTCTCCTCCTCACCAATAGCCACGAGCAATTACGACAGACTCATCAGCCACTGAGGAAATATAATACGAGGAAAAGCAACGAATGCCCGTGAGTAGGTAGGTACATTAATAAAAAAGCGGGATGAGCCGTTACAATGATCCAGGCGCATAGTGCCTTCTTCAGCTTCCAAGGTTTCCTAGGGAGACCCCGGGAATAGGCCCATTCTAAGTAGAAAAACTTCCGAGTGAACCGAGAAGCCGTAGTCATGCTTGAATCGTAACATTGTCGGCGGTCGAAAACTTGACACTCAATGCAGTGATGGTCTCTACTGGCATGTTTCGCACTGGTGTTGACCCTCACCTTCACGTAGACTGCAACTAACTCAAGTTGCAGTATGTCTTCATTCAACTTCCAAACGGGACCCCGTAGCCTGGTCTTTCACTGCAAGCAGCTCTGGCATGCTTAGCCATAATACATAGATTATCTAGCTTTACTCCAGTCGCAAGTTGAACAGACTTTGTGCTATCAAGTAAACGTCAGAACTCTGAAGCGCTTGTCAGCTCGTTGTAGTATTCACAGGAACAACTGCCGCCCGAGTTGTTGGAACATTTTGCATTATCATATACTACCGTGTATTGCGCAGGCTTCAGCTAATTATTTGGCTGCACGCTTCCACGCCTGAGCAACCTAGCAGCCGTCATCGCAATCCCAGGACTACTCGTCCTTAGAGACCCAGGCACGGGGCTCACCGTCCTCGCCGGCAGGCCCTCGTCCGGCTTTGCGAGCACACCCGGAGGTAGTCCGATCACAGGAATATTGCTATCTGCCAGATCGCTTGGGCCAACCCCCGGCGTGGACAGCATCGTTGGCCTGAGCCGACTACTTCCCGAACCAAGCTCGCCCTGCCCATGCTCGAGCACCTCCCTGTAGAATTTCTCCAACGCCACCGGATCCGCACAAAACTTTTCAAACTCATCCTTGATCAGCCAGGGCTCGTTGCCAACCGTGGCAGGGCCAATGTTTGATATACGCGGTGCCGTGACCGGCGGTGGTGCGGACGGCCCGTCCAACGCAATAGGCACGCTGGCTGCACGCACTACGGGACTGGGGTGTAACGTCGGGCGGATCATGGGCGAGGACGTGGGCGTCGAGGTAAGTCCGTAAGGGGTGAAAACTCCACCTATGGGGCGCCTGTCTTTTAAGGCTTGTTGCTCTGTACGCATCTCGCGTTCGCGTGCCGCCATGGCAGCACGGTTTGTGTAGAGCCTATTGCCAAGAAGGAGAAAGTTGCCATCGTCTGTGATCTGGACAATAACTGTCCCAGAGCGATGGATGTATTGAGGATACTTGAAATCGGGCTTGCCCCAGGAGTAGGTCACCTCCACGTTGCTTGGAAAATCAGATGCCGCCTCCATGTCTAGGACGAAGTCGAACTTCCTAAGCAGGGCCTTTTGGTAGAAGTTTTTACTATGAGGGAGTGTAGAGCCAAAAGTCGTTGCATCAAGGTAAGTCATCGGCTGATGGTCTGGCGGTGGCAAGGCGAGCTTCATCGAATATGGTCTGCGAAAGGGATTGACTTCGCCAATCGACCGTGCCTCTCCGATCGGGACCTCGACAAGGCGCAAGCCAAATCTTGTCATGTCGCGTGTCCAACTTTCCACGGCATCTGTAATCAACTTTGGAGTCGTGTTCAGCCACTCGATGCGGATATGATAGCAATTATCTGGATTGTGCAGCCGGTCATAGTGCAAGTCGATTCTCTCTGGCCGGTACGATCGCTTGCGTGGATCCACGTCGTATTTCATCACTTTGCTTAGCGCAACTCTCGGGCGTCTGCCACTAGCCTGTGGTATGGTAGGGGTGGTCGTATTCGAGGAGGACTCCTCCCCATTCATTGACCCAGGCCGCGAGAAAGGTTGCCGAGGTGATTCGCGCGGGGCAAACTCCGTTAATGGTGTCGGCGGTATAGACACTAGATTCCGCCTTGCGCTGTTGAACCAACCTGGTGGATGCGGTTTGCTGTAGTCGGGACTGATCTGGTAGAAATATTGTCCGTCACGAAACTGGTGTCGCTTTTCGACGTGCACAAACAAGCCCGGTTCATCTCCGTCTCGATTTTTGTCCGCCATGAGACTGTTACCCAGCGACTCTGCTTCTTCACGGCTTTCCAAGTCCTCAAAGTTATCCAACAGCCAACTAGTCATGTCTGATCCAATGAAGCAATTATAATGCAAGCGAAGATGCCATCTGCGATTTTGCAGTCGTACACCGCCATCTTCGACGGGCTGTTGCATCGCTTCCGCCAATGCAGCAACACTGAAATTCGACTTCTTGAACTGATCCCTCTTGGTCACAAGCTGTCCCCTTCTGGTACCGGGCTCGAGGGTCTCAAGCAGGGGCAGGGTCTCCAGCTCTGCAGCAATGACAAGTGACGGATCCTCAGTCTTGTATACAATATCAAGTGGGTTGGGACTCTTCTTCTTTCGTTGGCCCTGCGGTCCCTGAGGCTGGAAACGTCGCTCGCTTGGGGGCACATATCGGTGTTTCAACCACTGCTGCGCCAGATACTTGATGCCCTCCAGTCGGACTTCTTCTTCATTGTCGGCATATTTAGGATCAGGATTGGAGAGGTTTTTCAAGCACGTGGTGGGTATCAAAACGTATCGCGCTCGCCAAAACCCCATATTCTCTGACATTTCGTCATAATGTCCAGCAACGAAAGAATCAATGAAGTTCCAATTTCTTTCAGTCTTCGGCGTAATGATGTTCATTTCGGCAGTCGCATAGTTAGGGTCCAAGAGCGTACGAATGGATGGCCTGTAAAGAACAGGAACATCTGAAGATTGTTTCGTAGGCTCTGTGGGTTTTCGCACAAAGATTGTGACTTCGACTTCAGTCTCATTAACGCAGGAAAGTTGATGGATGGTGTTTCCGACAGCCATGAAAACACTCGTTCCGTCCTCGATTTCGCGGTCTCTAGCGAAGATGTCACCGATTTTCACGTGTTTCTGGCCAAAAGCCCTTGCAACGGCTGGCCCGATGACCACCTGGAATCCTTGAGAGAACCGCAGGCTGATCAGTTCGCGGAGGAACTCCTCACGACTTCGCGGCTCCTCAGTCATATCATCATCCTCGTCTTGATCGATGTTATACGGCTGACGCTGGTATTCGCGGTCGAATTGCTCTTTCGTTGGGAAGTACTCGGTGGTCAGGGGTACTGCCGCTGGCGAGCAGAGAGACTTCCACTTCATCACCCGCATGGCCGAGGGTCGAACAAAGACATGCTGCCAGCGACTGTACAGCCTCGCCATGTCGACTTTATCAGTGTCAGGATTTGATGGATTGATGACTGTTAGCCAGGGATTCATGGCAGTCTCTGGGGAAAGCGTTGCAGGAAGTTCTGGCACGCCGCCTGCAAGCAATTTATTCCTCTGAGCATCGTCATCTTCATTGACTTCCGCCCGTCGCAATAGATTGGAAAGCTTTTGCTCCGGGTTTTCAGCACGTAAGTAGGTGGATGGCCTCACAGTTGACGCGAGTGATTCAGTGAGCGTTCGCGAAATAGTATCTTCTGAATTTTGGGCACTTTTGATGTACATCGGACGGCTCGGGGTCTCACCACGAGATTCTTTGGAATTTCCAAAGGTAGGATATCGCTTGATCTCTTTTGCTGGCGTCGAACCGCCACTAGAAATGCTTTGTGGAGTACTTGGGCGACTCTTGAGGCTGCTCATCTTCGAGACGGTCAAGTTCTGAGGCGTAGAAGGCGTGTTATCCTTCATGGCACTGGCATGCTCAACGTGGACCTGGGCTACCGCTGCCTGTGGAGCAGCTATTCCGAAGCCCCTATGCCCCAAGCTAATTTGGCGGAGGAACTTAGGTGGCTTCAGGGGTGACACACGAGAGCTCTCAGTAGTCCCATCAGAACTCTGCCTAGAGTGCGAGTGGGTATCTGGGCCCTCAGGCACTTTTTTGCGGGCTATGTTGGCAATTGTTGGTACGGCTGAAGTACTGAAGGACGTCTTCCTGTCACCCACGGAGGTACCGAACAGATTTGTATCGTCCGCGAGTTGTCGTCTTGTCCCGTCCTCCAATTCTTTGAGAATCCTTGGAGTTCGATTGGGTCGTCTCGATGTCTTCAATCGCGCCCTAGCGTCGTCAAAATCTTGCAACTGCTTCCACAGAGACTTTTCCCCATGTTTGACGTGCTTGTCGGAGGCAAATCTGTGGAATCCATGGATGTTATCATGCAGAGGATTGTGAACTTTCTGGGCGGGTATGATGGCGACATCACGCACATCGTGGATTCGACCCTTTTGCGCCACAGCATTCTGCAAGATACTTTGAGGAAAGAATGGATCGCTGTGCAACGGCATGGACTCGATCTCATTTGTCTCCAGTACGCTTCTCATCTGTAAATCATACATTCGACACCTGATAGCAAACGCATCCTGTGCTTGCTTAGATTGATCCGCCACAGACAAGGCAATGCCCTCGAACGATAAAGCGTCATCGGCGTTACCTGTCCAATAAGAGACATGGAGCCACTGGGGTACAGCGAAGCACCACTCGTCATTTTGACGCAGCGCCAAAGCTTCAAAGCGCCGAGAGACATCACTGGTGCGGTTCGGAGAAAAGGATCCGGTCATGCTCTGCCAGCTCGTGCCAAGCGGTGTCGAGAGCTTCGGCGTGCTGCCATAGCTGAAGGTCGATTTTGTCTTGGAAAGGTGACCATCGGCTCGAGCAGGATTGCGGTAACGGAACAAGGGAACAGAATGAAGGGGTATCTTCGGTACGCATATCAAATCGATGCCAATTCCATTGCCAACGAGTGCTTCTGTTGTCGTCCGTAGAGTCTCGTAGTCAACCTCGAAGACGCCCGGTCCAGGACTTATCACAACAATGGAGATGCCAGTCCTCGTTAGATCTCTGTCGATGAAGTCATGCGCAAAAAGGGAGGAAGCCATATTGATGGCTTCTAAAACATTCCCGTACAAGGCTCTTGACGACTCTGCTTTGATGCGGCCAATTGAGCTTGTCTTCAAATTTGGTTCCTCAGCGATATTGGGCATCGAAGTCATCTCTTTCAGGTGATTGATGCTGATGTCCCGACGAAAGTAATTAAACTCTCTCTTGAGTTCGTTGAGTATTTTGGTCCACTCGCCACTTGCCATCTCGCTCACAACCACTCGGTAAAAGTCTTTGTACGGTCGCTTATTGCCCGAAGCTTGCACTCCGGTATAGTAGTCGTCGTGGAAGGTGACGTTGCCTAGTTCAGCCGTGATACCAGTGTCGTACTCGACTCGCGCAAAGAGCACCACTGTGACGAGGTGTTTGACTTTGAGGTCCGCCCACTTCTTGAAGAGCGCTGGGAGGAAGCCATTTACAACTTTGTTGAACATAATCTCGCCGGAGTCATCTGAATCGAAATCCCACATCTCTTTAGCCATCTGAATGAACAGAACATATCGAGCTGATTCGCTGCGGAATATAGGCTTCGTGTTCCTGCCGAAGAATGCTGAATGTACTTTGCGCCCCTCCACAAAGACTGCAGAGATTTGAGCCTTCACCGTGCCCATGAACAGCATCATCTGGCCCTTGTAGACGGTGCGATCTGCGAGCTCTCCCACGGCTATCCTCCACATGTCGGCGCGGGAGAGGTATTGATCCTTGAAAGTCAACTCAACGTGAGATGCTTCGATCACTGGGTTGTTCTCGTCTATCTACACGTTGACATGTCAGCGAATGGCTTTTTGAGACGTCTCAGCCTTGGGGCAAGCATACCGGCGCTAGAATGACCTGGGACCCTTTCTTCATGCCAAAGACGTCCGCAATTTGCTTTGCCACATAGAGCTCAACATGAGGATACCGTGCCTTCAATTCTTTGGCCATGTCCTTCACGACAAATATATAGCGCTCCGACGGCTGGCTCGGCTCAGTGGGGCCATTCCTCGCCGCATCCTGAGCAGCCAGCCTCTTGGCCGTAGTGGGCTGTTGTTTCGACACCTCAGGTTTCAAAACATCAAGTGATACCAGCATTCCGGGCTTGAATCTGCTGTTAAAGAGGTCGAGATTTAGCAGCACCTCGTCTCGGGCGAAGGATTCGTTGACGGTGACGGTACATTTTCGGCGCGCGCTACCGTGGGATTCATCGCGACTTTCGGCGCGCAATGTCGAGTTGCTCGAGACAGTGTCGGGAGAACGCGGCGACTCGATGGAAAGCTTGTCTAAGCTGGTCCGGCTCGACTGGCGCAGGTGCGACCAATGCGGTCGCCGCGCCGACGACGACGACGACGATGCTGCATTGCGGGACATGGGCATGGAGGACAGGGTTCAGATGCATCGACAGGGGAGGCTTCTGTCAGGTTGTTGAGTCCGTCATGTTTGTTGACACTCTTGTTAATTCACTTCAAGGCTTGTCTAGCCATGGATGAACAAATTCCACGCAAATGAGCTGGCCACTGATGAGTTAAGGTAGGTAAGGTAACATGATGATCTAGAGGCTGGATGGGGAGGAGGGTGTGGCAGAATCATAGCTGTCTTCACCGCTTTGCGAATTGAGTTTAGTGGCGTCATACAAGTGCAGGGGTGCCTCTCGGTCTGATGCCATAACAAGGTACATAGTAGATGGTTTTCACCAGTATCAGCACTCTACAGGATACACAGACTGGATATCTCACGCGTGACAACCGCCTGTCTGGCCCCTTTGGTTTGCTTTCGGGTCCTGCCGACTCATCGAAGTTGCACGCAATGTCGTCGACCGCGTAGCTCGCAGCGTTTTGGAACGCGCAGCATTCTTCAAGTCAGCTTACAAGGCCGTGTGTTGACATGGACTACGAATGTGATCCAAGTCAAGCTTCACATTCGCATTACGTCCTGTGGCGAGCTGAAGGTGACGAGGAGGTTGAGAATGATAGAACCTTGGAGCGAGAGCGAGGCACCTCCTTGTTGGGGCAGGTTGCAAAAGCTGATTGCTGTCGTGTCAGACAGCTTGGTGGGTGCTACGTCTCTCGTCTCGGGTTTCGGGCCGCCTTCTTCGGAGTCGAGATTGTATGCCAACTCGTCGAGACATTTTCCTAGCTAGTAGATCGAGACAATATCTTCGCACGATATTATGGCCAAGTGCAGCCTTTGTAGGGAGTAGGAATGATGCGATCTCTCAACTTTTCATCTCGCCACCGAATAAGCTGCTTTATCGTCGTAGAGTTTGTACTCTGCCACACTTATTTTCCCTTGCATTTACAGCAGTGTCATCGGTCAATGATCTCCACGTTCTGAAGCTCTGCCTTGCTGTCGGAGTTTGTTTCATCCTGAGGAGCCAAAGAAAACCCGGTAGACTAATTACGAACTCCGAATCATACTCATCCTTTATAGGGCTTGAGATCTCAGGTCTTCGTAATATTCTTATCCTTCATAGCGTACGCCTACTTCCATTCTAGAACGGCCTTCGACAACGCAAACACCATTGTATTCACCTGGCCTGCCTACGTTAAAAGGACGTCATCGAATAATTGCTGGCATCATGGCATTCTCTCTCGACAAAAAAACCCGTCTGAGCATTACAATTGCCATCTCCTTGCTCTTCTTCATTGCTGAGATCACAGGTTCGATAATCCCTACCGCACGTCATTTGAGATAGACTCTGACCAGTTCCGCCTTGCGTAGTGGCCTTTCGAGCCGGTTCTCTGGCATTGTTAGCTGATGCATTCCACTATGTGAGATCAGTCGCCTCTGGTTTGTCCCCATTAATGCTCGACACTAATTGCTGGCCTTACTGTAGCTGAATGACCTCGTCAGTTTCATCGTTGCATTGTGGGCGGAAATTGTGAGTTGTCTACCTACCTAGTTATCCAGCGCCGTAGAGACTGACTTGACTGAAACTTTTCAGATCTCTGCAAAGGCTACAGCACGCCAAGATCTTTCCTTTGGTTGGCAGAGGGCTCGTCTCATTGGTGCCTTCTTCAATGGCGTTTTCCTCTTGGCTTTGGGTATTAGTATCCTCCTGCAGTCCATCGAACGATTCATCAACATCCAACGTGAGTGCTGCTCCTCATGAACGGTTTCGCTTATCCTTGTAATCGACGAGCCTAACAAGATACAGCCGTCAATGACCCTTTTCTTGTTATGATCATTGGCTGCACAGGACTTGGTCTCAATCTCCTCAGCGCCGCATTTGTTCATGGTAGGAAAACTCCTGCTCCCAAACGCAAAAGTCCCTTGGCTGAATATCATGACAGAGCATCCCGGCCATGACCATTCACATGGCCACGGCCACGGCCACAGCCACGATCATGACCATGAGGAAAGCCACGACCACGCGCGAGGACAACAGGCCGATCACCCGACTGCTGGCAATCTCACTAACCTGGAGATGGCCGTTTCGAACGATCAGAGTCCTGTTCGAGCCCACGCAGAGCATCGCCACCACTCGGCCAAGTTAAACAAGCCCGGCCGCGACCTAGGCATGCTTGGGGTCCTCATCCACGTCATTGGCGATGCCATCAACAACATAGGCGTCATCGTCGCTGCCGTGATCATCTGGCAGACCAGGTTCCCCGAGCGCTTCTACGCAGACCCCGCGGCGAGCACTTTCATCGCCTTGATGATCTTTGGGAGCGCCATCCCACTGACACTGAACTCGGGCAAGATCCTGCTGCAAAGCGCACCCCGGGGTGTGGAGATGGATGATGTGAAGCATGATTTGGAACAGGTAAGAATTTGAAAGGATAAGCCATGCCCTCCATGGTTGCTGATACCCGTGTCTGCTAGATACCCGGTATTGAGTCCGTTCACGAGCTGCACATCTGGCGCCTCGACCAGCAGAAAGCCATCGCATCCGCTCACATCGTCCTATCGGACGAGGAGTCCATGGCGACCTTTACCGAAAAGGCCCGTGTCATCAATCAGTGTCTACACGCCTACGGCATCCACTCGGCCACGCTCCAGCCTGAAGCGGTGCCTGCGGTTCCAGCATCCACGGGCGACGTGACGGCTACAGACGGCGCCGCAAGTGTCAGCTCTTCTCTTAGAAGGAGGAGGCTCGATCCGGCTTGCCAGATCATCTGCAGCAGCCTATGCCAGAATCTGACGTGCTGCGCCAAAATCGAGACTTGAAAAAAGCATCTTCGCGACTATCCCGACGGAAGAGAGGACTGGTATTTGAAGGATGCTCAAGAGGGTCTGTCCGGAGTGAGACAGTTCATTGAGTCCTCGACGGGTACCATGGTACAATATTGTCGGAGAAGCACTTATGAATGGATAATGCGGCGAGTAAGACGTCCGCCCAAGGTCAGCGCAGTGGTGGAGGTCAGCTGACGCCTGACTTGGTGAACCCTGCACTACTGCAAGCAAGCAATAGCTCGTCGTCTCAGACATCCGTCCGCATTCCCATGTCCCCGGTGAACACCAAGTTGACTTTGCCTCTTCCTTCTTGACATTGGCAGCAGTCCGTCACATAGTGAATATATGACTGCCGAGATGACGTAAGATTTTGGACCCAACACTGCTGATGAACATCTTCTCCCTGTATCCAAACTATGATGTCGCTTTATAGGCTTGGAGCTGGCTAGTGGTTTTGTCTTAGACTACGGACTAGGCGCCCACTTGCGGACAGGCCCGAACCGTTCATAGACTGCCAAAGTACCTACCTACCTAACCCGGACTGCGTGGCCGTCTAGTAATCAGTAGCACGTAGTGAATACATGTTTCGCCTACGTACTCTGTTCTATCACTCTGTCATTCAAGAAGGCGGTGTGAGGTCGCAGGAAGCCATAAAGCATAAAGGTTGAAAAATCAACGCGGGGAAAGCAATGCCGCCGCATGTCACCGCTACATGTTTCCAAGACAATCAAGGTGAAAGCGGCAGGGGGCTGTGGCTGGTGGTTTTGTAAATGTCGTCCTCATTTGCCTCGCTTGGCCGATCTCGTCTCGAGGCAGGCAGGTCCAGCGTGATGGATCTGCCAAAAAAGAATCAAATTGATTGACATATAGTCTAGCTGGTATCAGGAAATTGTAACGAGAGATCACTGCAATGCACGATAGGATGTTGGCAAGGATTCTGTTTCCGAGAAGGTTGGCCGGAATGTGATGTCCGCCATGTCAAGACGCTCCGAGCACCGGGTTCAGGTGACACTTACCCGGTTCTTGTGTGCTAAGTTATCTACAGGCAGTCTTTTCCGGAAGACATGATGCTTTTCCAAGGTTCACATCTCTAACTTCCGTTCCGTCCGAAATTATGAAGCTCTGGGCAGCAGGATATTCATGAGAAAAGGACGGAAGCTAGACGATGATTCCGCGGTGCTACAAGTACCCAAGAAAGATCCGTCCAGGTCTGATGGCTCGGCGTCTGTTCCTGACCGTGCCCTGCTAGGTTGTACAAATTGATGCCCAGAGACTTCGCACAGACGATACAGACACATGCGCTTAAACCGTTGCACATTCGTCTTTTGTTCCATCATCTGGGGAAGGGAACCCAGCAACGTCGTGCTAAAAGTGAGGCGAAAATGCCATTGAAAATAGTCTGATTCAAGGACTGGGGCCGCTGCGGCGTGGGGTTCCGAGCTTCCAGAAAACATGGAAGGGCTGATTTCTGGGGTTCGCCCAGCCTCGCAAAATACGGTCAGCGGCGTTTCCGACAATGGTCCTATGTTACTTGTAACTATTCAGGAAATCTCAAGGAAATTGAAGGTGAAGATTGCCTTGATCTGATGTTGCAACGGGGAAAATATAGAGAGAGAGACAGAAATGATGATGTTGATAGACCAAGCCTGCCCTGTCAGGCGGTCAATGGTCATGGGAAACTTTACTTTTTGCAACGCCGCTGCTGCACGCAACGTCTCTCGTTACTGCAGGCTGACTGCATGTCAACCACTCGCCAACTCCCGTCAGAGGTGATAAGTGACAGCACGGCCTGCATTGCAGCGCATTAGATTGGCTTAGCACAACGCTGGCCTCGTCATGGGTAGTACCGGCAGCCAACAACTTTGTCCATGCTAGTAGCCACGCTGCCACGCCGCGTGCATGGGTCGATATAACGGACGAACGTGTGATGTTGATTATGTACGCGACTACGAACCTTGACACTCGGAACCCCACTGACTGGTCAGCCTTGAGTCCCTCTGCCCAGCTGTCACCGCCGACCAAGTCCGTACTGCGGTTTTTCTTTGGCAGATAACAGGAGTCAGGGGGCTCAAGGGCCAACTCACAATATATCGTGTCATGGATGAGGCTGATCGTTTGTATTGAAACCGGCGAGGGACCCTGCTTTGGGCAGCTGGCTTGCCCTTATCTACCTTGGACCGCTGAAGATGGTTCACCGCTCTCTGGAAATAGCAAGTGAACAGCATGGTCCGAGAACTCCGAGGACTGTTTGTCACCAGTCGCGAAACAGAGAACAGAGGCTGTAGTGGTTTTGGTGCCTCTTTCAGCCTGTAAATGCGACATGCGCGCATGGCATATGACAGAATTTCATACCCGTAGCGATATCCGGACATAAATTAGCGGTAGAAGGATCCTGAAGCATGTTCGATGCTCCGAGAACCTCGGTCTAAAACACCAGTAGCAAAAGACGCGCACACCTTTGGGGCCAAATTGGTCCCGTGTTTTTCGGTGTGGTCTGCGCGAAAAAAGAGACCGTCAGCTAAGCTCGAAGTGGACGGCCGGTGTGAGACGAGGCGGCCATCCACGATAGTTACCGCATTGCCAGGAAGGAGGAACGTGAACCTGGGGCTTCGAATCTTTGAAAGGTTGTCTTTGCAGGCATGTCAAGGACGAGGGGGATGTTTTCCATGGTCATCCTCGCTCAGGCGGGAGGTTCCGAAAATGCCAGTGGCTCGCCGCAGCAGTGAGAAGTGACAAGCGCAGGTCGCGTGCATGGCCCCAGATCCATCCCCATGGGACACCCAACGCTTCGGGTACAAACTCATCGTGCTCCTATCCCTAGCTGAGAGGGTCATATTCTGGTCCATACCTAGGCATGTTAAATCAGTCTGGACAGTGGTGATGACATGCCCACTATCTCAATGTGTGCAAAATCCACTGGTTTGCTCGCCGTGTTCCGGGCTCTCCACACGAGAGCGGAGGAGTTCCGAGGTCCCAGTGGTATTCGAATGGGTTGGCAATAACCGTCGGGTCGTATATTTTAGTATTATCGCTCCACCTTCTTTAGTAGACAGGCAAGGCCATTATGGTTGGTAGAACGGTACGAGGTGCCAAAGAACGCGCCTAAAACAAAAAGTCGACCATTCGCCTTGCCCAAAGAAAGAGCAGGATGATTGCTGGGATGACCTTGCCTTTCCACGTTTCCAGCCCTCCGTTCACCCTCCTTCGTAGTACACCGCAACTTGGATCTGCCAGTGTCGGCTGTGTTAATATCTCTTGGTGCAGTATGGACTTGTAGAATCCATGTAAGATCCTGCCACTGGGACAAGCCGCGGGGGTCCCGTTACCTTGGGAGTGTGTCTCACTTACGTCGCTCTGTGCCTGTGCCTGTGCCGGTGGGCACTGACGAGAGCAGGGGAGGGGGAGGGGGGTGTTCGATAATGGGGAGGAGGTGACCACCGGGGGAGGGGGGAAGGTTGTGGCCATGGCAAAGGCCGCACAGAAAAGTAATACAACCCTCTCACTCACCTATGACGCCGGCCTCATATCTGTGTTCTCCTTCCTTCTTCTCGTTTTGACTCTTCCCTCTCACCTAAGGGATTTTTTCTCTTTTCTTTCCCTAAGTGCCCCGCCTTTTGATTACTGTGCACAATATTTTCGCTGTTAGCAAATTTGCCATTGAGGGTTGGCTTTACTTTGCTGTTACATAAGTTCCGGCCGTAGCGCCGGATGAGAGTCGCAGGTGTCGACCCGGGACTTCGCAACCTTACTCATGAGCCCCAGACCGATTCCGGCTACAGCAAAAATATTGACCTCGAACCACCTAGAAAGCCTCCGAGCCGATCTAACAGACTACACTCTTCGACTACTACCTACATGGCTAGAGCCATAATCGATCACTGACTCTACATCTTCATGTCAAACTTTTGACCAACAAATCCGGATCAAGCACCAGAAACGACGACCGCATCGCGCGTCTACCAGTACCTATACCTACCTATCTTACCCCACCTTAGGAGATATTCGACGTACAGAAAGTGTGATTCAGGGTCCATTATTACGCATCTCCACTGTCGGCATCGTGAGGTGTTTTGGCTCCATTTCTCGTCGCTTAGCGCCACCCGCCTCCTCCTTGTCCGTGTGCGGGTACAACGACACTCCTCTTGTTACGTGGGAGAAATCAACGCCTACCCGCCTATCGCGAGGGCAAAGGTTCGACAAATTTAACGTCTGCTCCACCCACCTCACTTGCAGTTGTCCCGTCGTTCCCATTTCATTGGTAATCCGAGCACTCCATATTCATCCTATATCTCGGACACCATTCCTTGTCTCCATCGGCCCGGTCTCTCATCGTCGAAGCCCACGACCCACGTACGATCTTTAAGCTATCAGTCCCGCCACTTTTTGACGTCGATCTATACTGTTTTACTCCGTGTAATTCCACCATCTTATTCAACGTCAAAAAAGCTCAAACAAGGCACGGCACAGACCGAGCATAGAGGCGACGTCAACTGGCGTCACATGTATTAGCAACCAAGACCTGCCCTAATCTGGGTCGATCAATGGCTGTTCCTCGAGCAAAGGCGCCTCACCTCACCATCACCTGCGGCTCGAAGATGAATCGGCCGCGTTGCGCTGTGCGATAGGGCCAACCTCTCCCCGTAGGATCTTGTCAAGAAACAGCACACAACTCCGCACACTTCGACATGCTGGGGAAACTTTTCAACCTCAACGCCAACGCTGGCACCACGGCTCAAGCACAGGCTTCCTCTTCCAAGGAAGTTTCGTCGCTCGAATCTGTGCAAGAGGATATTCACACACGATGCCTTCTTTTTCCGGATGCTCAGGCGTTGTATCAGCAACATGGAAACGATCAGGTCTTTGCGCTGTCCAGCGCCTCTGCACAGTCCACTTCCTCCACCAGCCCGTTCGACCTCAACGGGGACCTTGAGCTGGAGACTCGTGATGTCCGTGTCATCGTGATGCAAGATACCTCGAGCTCGTCCCCAGCTTCGCTCTTATATGACAGCCAGCCGCTTCCACCTCCTTCGTCACCGGTCGAGCGTCCTTCGACCATGGCAGGGTTTTCCCAAGTGGGAGCCCCGCAGGAGAGCAGGAGGTTCACGACATCCCAGCGCAAGGCAAGCACAGGACAGAGCTCACGGCCCGTTGTCATCCAATCTGGCAGTCCTCAACCTCGACAGAGCGCCTTTGACAGAAGATCGTCCGTCCAAGGCCATGGCCGGGCGCAAAGCAAAGTGGAGACCGAATCTCAGAAGGCTGCCAGGGAGTACAAGCAAGAGATCGACACTTTTGCTGGTTGCATCTTCGGCAACAATGAGTTTCTTGCCTATAAAGGGACCTCGACCAAAGTTCACGTTGTGCCTTCGGATTTACGCAACGATGGACTAGGATTTGGCGACGGCAGGGGATCTATCGGCAGGTCGGCAATGAGGACCAGCAAGCTGTCACAGTCTTTTACCTCCGAGGGACCTACCTTTGGCCAATCCGTCGCGTCCCCTCTCGGCCGACCTGTGGACAGGAAGAGGGTACTCATTACGAGGCTGTTTCCAGTCAATTTACCCGCTGACGATGCCCTGACAAGTCCTCCCGGAGGCAGGTTCACCGAAGATAGCGCCGAGTTTCCATTCCCTGATGCCAATGACAACGCGGCGAAAATGAAGGTCAAAAAGGCGCAGTTGAAGCAGAAACGGACGCCAATGTATGCGGTGGCGCTCATCATCAGCCTACCGCAGAGCTCGTCGCATACCGCGCCTGCCAGCGCTGCGAGGTCGGCCTTCCGCGGGTCAAGCTCCTATGGCGAGCAGCAAGACTCATTCCCGTCATCTTACAGTTCAGCGAGACGATCTGGCTGGGCTGTGGGTGGATCTGGACTCGGTGGCTTCGACTCTTTTGACTCGAGCTTTACATTGGACTCGGAAGAACGTATCGATGCCATCACGCGGCACTGGGATGTCATCATGCGGACGCTGACGTCCCTGCAATCCATTGTCGCCACTGAAATATTCTCGCTCCTAAAGCAAGCCGACATAGCGTCGCCAGATCCTCTACCAAACCCAGCCGCAAATCGAATCTCGCGAGCATCCTCAAATGCCAGCCAGAAGCCGCCGAAGACGAACATGAAATTCGTCTCACTTGTTCCAAACTGTCTGGCAGATGATACCCAGATCAAGTCTGAAGTCGACAATGCGAGGGTCAGGATCGTTTCGGGATTGAGGGCCACCAGGGTCGTCACAGGCCAAAATCGCTGGGGTATCTGGCGTGAGGAGGCACGATGGGTCGAAAGATGGGGTGGCGGGCGCGATCAAGGCTTCTTTTTCTTCAATCTGCTCACCGGGTTCCTCTCGGTCCACACGGACTGGCTGCAAGCGCTGAGTCCCTCGAAATACCGAAAACAGTACTCAATAATACAGAAAACGAAAGGAGAAGATGACCTCTCTTTGCCAGCCCGAACCATCGTTGTTGGCCAGGACAGGACCGCTGCGAGAAGACTTATCTTCCTGCTTGCGGCTTTTCTTCCTGGTAATCAGCAGCTGCCCACTGGGCGAGCCCAAAGACCAAGCACATCGGCCTCATTCGGCAACGTTTCCCAGTCTCCACCTTCTTTCGTCATTCCCCTTACGAAGGAAGAGTCATTGCGGCGCAAAATCAATCGCCGTGGTGGCTCAAGACATAACTCGCACTCGCGCAATGCAAGCATGTATGCTACAACTTCATCAACAAAAAACTCGGTACCAGCCCACTTGGCACATCTTAGCATGGACGCTCGACACGAAAGAAGGGCTTCCGACGCTACGTCTATCAAAACAACCAATTTGCCATTACTCGCTGGCGACTTGGAAAGCAGGAAGGTCAGCGCGGCCACAATGATCCCAGAGACCAGCATTCCGCATTTCACTGTGCAGAAAGCTGAAGCACAGATCGGCCGACCCGCCAGCAACAGCAGTCTCGCGACTGATGATCTCAAGCGCTCATTACAGCGTGGAGATAGCATAGGAAGCTCAGATACGCAACCAAGCTCGCGCTGGGGTAGCGTCATCAGCGGTCTTTGGAATGGCCGGCGGCGAGACTCAGAGGTCACGAATCCAACGCAACGAGACTCGTTTCCGAGCCCCAGCCGGAACAATGCTTCGGTTTTGTCACCAAGGAAGTCAATCTCGGCTCGCCGAGACTCGCTCGGCAGAATGGTGGAAGAGGCTCGCTCACCGGGTGGTAAACCACAAGGTCGCAAAGAAAACATGAACAAGGCAAAGGAGGACCCGCACACGCCACGGATCAGTGAGGATGGACGGCGAGAAAGCTCGGAGCCTTCAAGAGCACCGATTCCAATGGAGAGGAAGCCGGATCCCAACAGCGCCTTCGAATCACCCGTCAAGACGACCATCAACGAAGATGGAATCATCGACGTCGACGTGCCCTTTCCAGAGTTTATCACCTCGTTCGAGACCGCCGTAAGCTCCCCCTCCAGCAGCGGCTACCTTTTCACGCCCGGCCTTAGCGGCCTCGATCTCTTCGAGCAAGCATCCCCGGGGGATGTCCCTATGAATGTAGCTGGATGGCTCCAGCGCTACCATCCGGATTTTATCCTGCAAGCCATCCCTCCGCAGCCCGATCTCCTCGAGCAAATCAAAGCCTCCCTCCGCGCTGAGCCTACGCCACTCACCACGTTGGGTTTCGAATCCACTGAAGAGCGCTGGATCGACGTCTCCTCCGCGCTCATCGCCGACAGCACCACTTTCTCGATCCGCAGGATCCGGTACCGTCGCCTCGTCAGACCCAACGCTGCCGCAACACCACTCGTCTCCACATCCGTAAGCTCAAGCGTTTTGCTGACGCCTATGATCTCGCCTTACGAGGTGCACTTGCAAGACGAATTCATCGAGGATGAGATTGTCACACTGGACGACACGCTCATCGAGGCGGTCGAGAAGGTCACGGCGCTAGGGAGCGAAAGCTCGCAAAATTCGAGCAGGAGCCCAAGCAAGCGCCGCGAGAGCGTGGCGGCTTCAGAAACGCTAGCGATCACTGCGACGGAGAGCGAGGATGCCAAGAGCGCCGAGACACCAATGCCTGCGTACCAAGAGGTGCCGAGAGGGGAGTGCAAGATAGTGGTGCTATCTGCATTGGAGCACATTGCAAAAGAGGTTGTGCACACTCGGGAAAATGACGATGGGCAGAGCCAGGCGCTGCAGGGTGTGAGGCACAGAAGGGACAAAGAGAGCGTGTTGAGAGAAGCGGTGAGGACATGGGTCGATGATGTGGAGGCGGGGCTTGACATGGTACAATGAGACACTGCAAAGTCCCTTTGAGAGGTCGCCGGTGCTTGACGAAGAAGGATGGAAGCGTCCTAGGCTGGAAGCACTATATCAGGTGCTGCCGTCTGCATGGATGGAATTAACAGAAGGCAGGAGACGATATGCAGGATGTTGGACATGATACCCTTTAGCCATTATGGCTTTTCTCAGTTGCATTTCAGAGGGCACATTATTTGGTATTGGATGGAATTTGGTATTGGGATTTGATGGGCGAAGGGCATCTCAGGAGGGCTTCGCATTACGGGTATGGCAGCTAAGGCAGCATTGGTTCCAGGGGATGTAGGAGTTTCTCAGCATCTTCTTTGGGGTATTTTTATGCCAATGATAATATATGACACTACATCAAAAGCAAGTCCCAATATCTTACCTACTAGGCTCGCCTTGGATAATGTGAAGATACATTCAAGTGGAAACTCGCTCATAGGACCCTAACCCCCTGCCTCACTTCATAGAGCCCTCCACAAGGCTGAGAGACTATACACGGACTAGACAATGCAACACAACACAAAAGTTCATTTTCTTATCATCAACAAGCTCTTACGGTTGAGACCTCAGGTCTCACTTTTTTACCCTCAAACTTTTGGTCCTACATTCATGTTGCATCACATCAATATTCATTCATAAGACCCCGCTTGCCCTCTCATCATCATGTCCGCCGAGACGCTCTCCTTCTCTGCGGCCTGGGCCACCTCGCTTGAGCCATATCTTCCCCCAACCCCACCCACACCAAGCAAAGTCCACCCTCCCCAACCCCAGCAGTCTTCCATTCGGCCCTCCCGCCCCTTCACAACCCTAACATATGCCCAATCTCTCGACAGCCAGCTGGCCCTCGCCCCCCGGCGTGCGCACTCTGCTCTCCGGCCCCGAATCCAAAGCCATGACCCATTTCCTGCGTTCCCGTCACGACGCGATCCTCGTTGGTGTCGGGACTGCCGTAGCCGATGACCCGGGCCTGAATTGCCGGCTTGAGCAGCACGCGCAGCAACACCACCACCACCACCACCCACAGCCAGTGGTGGTGGATCCGACGGCGCGGTGGGCGGTCAGTGAGGAGAGCAAGGTTGTGCAGCTGGCGCGGGAGGGTAAAGGGAAAGGGCCGTGGGTGCTGTATGCTGAGGGGGCGGATGTTTTTGGGGGAGACGGCGGGTGGTGGAAGGTGTGGGTGGGCGGTATATCCCCGTGCCCGTGAAGGCTTGGGGCGAAACGAGGGCCGAGGCTGAGGATGCGAAGCGAGCTAGTCTGGCGTGGGAGAGCGTGGTCGCAGTGCTGAGAGCGGAGGGCGTGGAAAGTCTGATGGTGGAAGGAGGGGGCAGGGTGATCAATGACCTCCTAGAGCTTTCTAATAATGGTGTGGATGTCGTAGACTCGGTGATTGTCACAGTTGCACCAGTGTGGCTTGGGTCTGGAGGCGTCACTGTTTCCCCCGACCGGCCGGTCGATGGCCAAGGCAACGGGAGGCCAGGACCGAGGTTGGGTGATGTGAGATGGGTCCAGATGGGAGAGGATATGGTGCTTTGCGGGAAGGTTGCCAGACAGGTTCTGTCATAACCAGTCATGTTTCCGAGTTGCGAGCTGTGGCCTGGCTTTATATGCACCGCGCAATAGCCGTGATGGTCGCCTGAGTTTTGAAAACACTGGCACGGCTGGACGACTGAGGTTGCTGCGCTGCGGCTCCGGCACTTCTTGCTGGAATACTAGGAACTCGCGTCTGCCCTCTTCTTTGATGGTGGCTTGAGTGGCTTCTAGGACTTGTCATTGGATTATATGGCGGAGGTCTACAACCTCTCGCTTCCTTGGGGGTACTTGTCCCATCACACGGATCAAGAAGGACGCCTAGCTATCACGGAAGGAGCCCATAGAGGGGTCGCCAATTGTGGCATTTTGTACGATGGTTGGGTTGGTCCTGGAGTTTGGAAAGAAAAGCTGTAAACACCAATGCCTGAGCAACACTAAGAGATTGCGCACATTCAGGCTACTGGTGTGCTCGCAGACGATTTTGAGAAGGCAAATGGGACAGAAAGCCGACAGCACCTGGCTTGCCAGAGACTACAGGCCTCCATTACAGTATGAAGAAAGAAGAAAGACAGTACGCACTTCAGCATGAAAGTCGAGATTGTCCAGGTCAAGCACGATTAGAGCGCCAGTGCCTAGAGGGCAAAAGGTGTTACAATCATCATTGGATGCATCTTGTACTACACACACATACTCAATTCTGAACATGCCTATGCTATCTATCCCCATCCTCCTTCAACTCCAGACATGCTTCCCTAATCCCATCACTAATTCCTTTAACCACCCCATCCGCCACATACGCCACCGCGTCCGTAATGACCGCTCCCACCCTGGCACCGCCATTCTTATATATCACACCAGACAGCTTCACGCCATTCTTGCCCACAGTGTACCCCAGCTCGCTCGAGTGCTTGACCACATGCTCCGTGACCTTGTACTTGCGCTCAAGATAGACCGCGTGGCCGAGCAAAGTGATCAGGTACGCCCAGAGGAACTGCATCGGGACAATCAACTGCACGATGAGCGCGGCGACAACGCGCTGGATGAAGCTACGGCCTCCAGTGGCATCGGCGTGGCGCAATGAGGGTCCTCCACGGCGATGACCGCGGCGGCCGTTTATTTCGCCCAAAAGAGGCGGCGGCATGGAGCGCGTCAAGTCCTGGCGCTCTTGGTCGTCGAGGTCTCGCGGCAAACCTTGTAGCAACCACGCCAGTCCCTGCACGTAGGCCCTTCGCTCGTTGGATCGGTCACCGTCTGCACCACAGCCCTGGCTGAAGGAGGAGCGACGTTCTGAGAGGGCGTTGTTGACCAAGGATTGCCCTATTGAAGTTTGTCAGTAATGAGTCGAGTTATATGAGTGTAATAATTTCGGGTGGGAAAAACACGTACCTTGAATCCCACAGAATCGGTCGATCCCCTTCCGCTCCGGGTCTACGTATTCCACCAACTCGGTTGAAGTCGCCGGGCCCTTTGTACTGCGCATGGTATTTGATGCCCTCCGTCGCTTGCTGTTCATAGGCTGGTGCTGTTGCTGTTGTAGCTCCACCTCGGTGGTAGTTGTGCTGGTGGAGACAAGCGTGTGGTGATGCTCCTCTGCGTGCTCCTCATGGGAAATCTGAGCCCCCATTGAACTGGTAGATATCTCATAGAAATACGAGACCCAACTACGAATGCTGGCGGAGCGACGAATCGTCCGCAAGGGACCAAGACTTTTGACGGCGGTGGGGAGGCCGTCGATGATGTCTGATAAGGAGGTGTGGTTGAAATCGGACTCGTCAGAACTGTCAAAGGACATGTGCTGTGCGAGAGAGTCACGGGCCTCTAGTTCCTCGTCTATGTCGGTCAAATCTGTGTCGTGATCAAGTCTTTCTAAGTGGATGTCGTGCTTGCGGTCTGAAAGCACATGGGCAGAGGCAGACGCCCCGGGGCGCATATGACTTTTCGGCGGGATCATGATTTAGTTTGTCATGAGATACAATTAGAGGCTTATGCGTTAGGATTACCTCGGAGCGAATGAAAAAAAAAAATGAAAAAAAGAAAAAAAAGAAGGAGGAAAAGACTGGCGCTTTTCAGGAGCGGGCTTCGAGGTTCTCGACTGGACCGGAGGAAAAACGATCTGCCCCTACGAGTGTGGGATGATGATAAGGAACGCTGAAGAGAAAGAGGAGGGGGGAAAGGGACATTTGAGACAGTGACACGACTCATAAAAAATAGGGACAAACAGACCGTCAAAAAGGGAAAAAAAAGGAACAGAAGGTAGTAAGAAGAAAACTAGCTTTACGCTTGGACGCGCAACCTACCAATTTACAAAACATTGGCACGTAGCCGCCAGTTCTGGGCAACGTCAGACCAAACAATTACTGGCATGCAATTTGGGGGAGGGCCTCAGGTCAGATAATGAGCAAAAAAGCACATGCAATGCATGCACTTTGCAAGGTGGGCCAAAACTGAAATTTGGCAAAACGGCGTGGCATGTGAAGAATCCAAGAAGGGGGGGGGCGTGGTTCGGAATGCACACTTGTCTCGAAAGTTACTTACTTACCTACCTTATCAATGCATGTGCACCAAACCAACTAACCCCGACCGACCGACCGCCCCCGGAACAAAGAGCGATTCCCGGGCTTTGGGCCCTGCACGTCACAGCAGTGGGCCCTCTAACCCTCTCTTAGGGCGGGCACTAACAGGGGGCTACAACGGAAGCGATCTCTCAGCAGATCTTTTTGTATCCACTTCCGCTCCCTGTCATCCGAACTTGACGAGCCTCATTTGACTACACGTGGGCCTGGGCTGGCTTGCTGGACGCCTTCACTTTGGGGGATCACCCCAGGTGATGTCTTTTTATGACAGCCAATTGACAATATTGAAGACATAGTTTTGACTTCAGCCATCAATGACAGCTTCTTCTTGCTTCCAATCTTTGAAAAAGGTGCCTAGGATTTCGAACGGCTTCGGATTAGAGGATAGCTTAGTACGTTAGTAATATCCACAGAAAGACCCCCACCCTTGGCAAGGCTGATGGGCTGACGGGCTATTCAGATGAACAAGTGGATGTTAGCTCTATGGTCTCGTAGGATCTTCGCTTACAAGACATGAGCTCATGAAATCATTGAGACCGACGTGTGAACTGTTTCCTCTCTGTGCACGTGCTCTCGCCCAGCTTTCAGTCAGGAGACATGATAGTGAGGAGCTGCGGCAAGAAAGGCCAGGGCATAGTACCCATATATATTTTTTGGCTCAAAGATTTCATCATGCCCTGTCGTTCAGTATAACCCACTGTGAGAGGTGATTAGCAGAGGTTCGAAAGTAAGACATCCTCAGAGTGTAGGCCCAGCATTGCAGACTACACTGGGGTGATACTCGTGGCTGGGCCACTCGTAATGTGTCTGGTCGCGATAGGATGAGGAAGGGCCGCCTCCAAACACAGATACAAAACACTTGAATGGCTGCAAATACACGACTATTGTACTCTAATCTCCTCGTCGTCTTGATCGACTCTTCGTTGGTCTCTAACCCTTGAGGGACCAATGGGCGCGAGATCATCAAGACACCATAATTGCTCGGCGCCGAGGAACCATCACGATAGTAGTAACAATGTTGGCATTCTGCTTTAAAGCACTCCAAAGGCACCGCCCAGTCTTCCAAACACCAGCGATCAAATTCAATGTCCCGTAATGCTGCTATGCCCATAGTCCAACGAGACTGCCGACCGAGATAGTATGTACGACCACCATATTCCCTCCAACTTCAAAACCCCCCTTGTCGCCACTCCCTCTGTCCCTCCATCACGATGCTTCCTCAGCTGCTGCTTTCTCCGCGGCCACCTTAGCCTCCATCTTCCTCCGCGCCTGCAGAATCATCTCGTCACGGCGTTTCTGCAGCAGCGTTTGCCTCTCGTCCTTGTTGGTGCTCCACTTCTTCGCCGCGGCGTCTGCTGCCGCAGCATCTGCTTCTGACTGCTCTTTCAACTTGTCTTGCAGGTTGTATCTCTGAATCAGATTTGGTTGCGCGGGCTTATCGGCGGGCTTCGCGGAGGTTGAAGACCCCGACGTCGATGAGGCGGTGTTAGAGCCCGGTGGTGGCGGCGGTTGGAAAGTGATGGGTGGCTAGTACGTGAGGGAATCAGTCTTCTTTTTCTCTCTTTGCTTTGCTTTTCTGCGGCTTTTCGAGGATGATTTATGGCATTGTGTCCGCCAACTCACAGCTTGTATTGTCCCGCTCAATATCTTCTCCGTCGTAGCCGCGATGCTCCCCCCGTTGCGCTGCAAGTCCCACAGGATCGTCCGCCGCTCCACCTGAGGAAACATCTGCTGTATCCTCTCGACCGCAGCCTCACGCTGTCTCTGCTGCGACAGGGAATCACGGCCCTGCCCGCTCGTTCCGGGAGAGGCGTTGGAAGGCCAAAAGAGGTATTTGAAGACAAGCCCACCTAGCACAACCACCACCACTAGCGTGGGGATGCTGATTTCGTTTGACATGTTTGGTGTTGCTCCGTGCAGCAGCTTCTTTTCTCTGCTGACTCTAAAGCTGTGGCGCTCGTCTGTAGGTGGCGTTGTATTGTTCTAGGTGTTTAGGTGCCCCTTCGAGTAGGTGCACACGTGTGACCCGAGATCGTCTGTTGGTCGGCAGGCGCCCACTTGTTCAGTTGCAACTAGGGTTCTACTGGAGAGTAACACGGGTGATTTAATATGAGCCTAGCAAAACAGGTGATCGACCTGCCACCTTATCCGAGTGAAGTGACAATACGACGTAAAATGGTCAATGGTAAGTTATAGGATGGCGAGTAGCTGGAGCGATCGCTTCGGCACCATCCATGCGAGTCACTTCAACCAGGGGTCGCAGTCCGTGCATTTGCTCAAGGGTTAGGGCTTCAGTCGGCGCTCCAACATCCCTCTCATGGTGAAGATCGGCAACACTTCACGAATTTGCATTGTTTGAGAAAGATAAAGACCTGAGGAAGCAATGTTCTTTTTCATTAAATATTGCTGCCGCCGATGTCCCTCAAGCCGTAGGAACGGGGCAATTTCATGAAATCATGTGAGTGTCTGTTGACTCAACTCAACTCCCAGCCATTGTCGCAACGTTCATGAGCCTGAGCCTGAGCCTGAGCCTGCGCCCCAGAGCCATCTCCAATGCGCCAAACACATGCCGCGAGAAAGCAAACAGGATCGATGCCATATTACCCCGGAGCCTCATTGAACCTAGTTGCCATCCGAGATGCCGAAATTTCCCACCGTCTGACTCCGTTCGTTCACCTTTTCCTGACCCTCGAGGCATGGTCGTGGCACGTCGACACCACCACAGCGGACAAGTACGCAGTCGTAAGTCTCCCAGTGGGTTACATGGTGCAAGGAATGCGCGCTCATCCTAAGTACGAGGTGCACCGCCATTCTGCTGAGGAAGGCTCTCGAGGTCCGAGTAAACGAGGACCAACTCCCTCTGAGATGTACGTTAGCAGCGGACTGAAAACAAATCTAACTCAAGTAGTACTCACGCGCTGTCTCTCCCATGTATTGGCATTCCAGACAACATAGTATCCGCGCTCAGTCTCAGGTGCTATCAGGACAGGCTGCATTTCCGGATCTTTGGTCAACCAACAACGGAGAGTCTTGTGCCATCGCCAGTTACGGTTGTAACTAGATTACAGGACTCTATCAGTACGTGATGCGAAACCCGAGCTTCTAGGGTGGGGAGGGGGAAGAAAAGACTCACAGTTCTTGAGCAGCCAAGTACTGGTGCCGATCTTGTGGATTGGCGTAGAACATGTATATCAAGGTCTCTTCTGTAAAGCTCGTGACCTTCTGCTCTATGGGCTGAGTATTCCTGACAGTATAGCACTCAGGAAGGGTATAGTTGGGCTGAGCTGGTCTAGGTGGAGCATGGTGGAAGAGGGAGAACTGCTGTTCAGATATACGCCTAGAGCCAGTTAGCAGGAAGACTCCAGAGGCTAGTATAAGGGATGACATGCTCTTGGCTGTCCAGATCCAAATGAAAATCCCTCGTGTCCATGCCATGCACGAGAGCACTGTATGTCGGATACTTGCCCATCAGCGCAAGGAGGCCCTTTATGCCCCACTTGTCAGCCTCGGACATGCCAGCCAGTGGATCCTCCGGGCCTGCTGATGCTGAGCCCTCTGCGGGTATATCGCCTGCCTTGCTCGTCGTGCCATCGTTTCCAATCGCGCCCAAGGAATTTCGCAGATCTGAAGTAGGACCGGCCGCGTCTGCAATGCCTGGTTGGGCGAAGGAGGGGCCATCTTCGCGAAAGACGGAGCCACGGCGCACCTCATCATCGGCGAGAGAGGAGACGCCCTCCGAGAGTCGTTTGCCTAAACAGTGATCAGCCCAGCAACTACAAGTATTAGCATAGCAATATTACGTACCAACAGGCGAGCGAGCCTCAACAGTGCGAGCTTGAGCTGTGACTGCGTTCAAGAGACCGTTGCCAGAACGCCCAGCCTGCGTTGAGGCTAACCCAACGCCACCCTGAGATCCGAAGCTCATTCCACCCATGGCAGACACCAAACTTGCGTTACGCTCCTGACCAATCTCACCATTGCCGTTCCTAGCGAGTGGTGGGAACTCCTCGCCGCCGGTAGGCTGAGGCTGCTGCGACTGACCCATGCTTGCCTGACTGCCGAATCGAAACGAATTCTGGCTGGATGAGAGTCGCGAACCAGGAGAAAAAGGGTCGTCTTGCTGGGACGGCGGTGGAATGGAGGTGCTTGGGTTGCGTTGAGGGCCGCCGAGGTTTCGCGCAGCCTGTCCACCCCACATAGACGGTTGATTTGCAGGTGCGCCGGTCATCTGCGGATTGTTGTTGAGTGAGGGAAAGTCGCTGTCACTAGTTAGATCCAGCTTCATTTTGAAGTGATAACGAGTTTAAATGTAATGCGGATGTGGATATGACTGGTGAGGTATTGCGATGCGGCAAACGACACTTGAAAATCTGTGAGGCGGGAAAACATGAACGGTCCCGTCGAATGCGTGCGTTGAAGACAAAATTAAGAGGACTAGAACAGTGATAAGAGTTCTCCTTGCTTTGAGCTTGGTCGTTGCTTCCTTGAGCAACTTGGGACCAGGACTTAAGCTGAAGGGGTGGTCGTTGCTCCGTTTCCTCGTCTGTCTGGAGTTTGCCAGGGGAGTTTCACTTGCGCCTTTGTTTACTCCTGACTCCCCCCCCCCCCACCAGACTTTATGGAATCTTGCGAGGCCATTGTTTGTGGGAATGGTTCCTTTGCCAGGGTTCGACCAAGCGATCCATTTTTTAAAATATCGAGGTGAAGCTGAGCAATGGTGGTGACAAAATGCAGAAGGGAGTGCGCAACAACAGCAGGACCGTTGTCGAGGCCCAAAGGGGCAAACAGATGAGTGAAGGTGAGAGGATTTGCAGAGTGTGGACGCAGGTTTAAAAAAAAAAAAAAGAATGCAAGACATCAAAGCCGGACTCTGGGGAAGAACATACGCAAGATCAAGTGGTGTTGCTGGTGTCGACCCGCTCAGACTTTGGGCAAAAGTCGCACCACCTCCTAGCTGTCTTGATGGATTTGGTATGCCACCAGAACCCATGGGCACACTGCCACCAAATGCCCATCCTGCATTGTTGTTCACTGGTATTGCTGTGCGAAGATATCAGTACCTTTTGTACCAAGAGGAACACCACACAGCACATGGACACTTGGGTGGCTTTGTCTCCTTACCCAATTTCCCATTTGGTAACCTGCTTGCGCCAGCTCTTCCTGTATGTTGTGCTTGTTGGCCAGCTCCAAAACCGTTTGGCATCCCTCTTACGGGTTGGGGAAAACTTCCTGGAAGACGACATTCCTGTTAGCCTGGGTCCACTTGGTCGACCAGCCATGACGAACGCGACGGGTATGGGTATGGGAACGTGGTAGCTCGGTGTATTGGCGAGCCTGGTCTCGGGTCGCGGAGAAGCATTCAAGTCCACATGTGTCGATCGGTCTCGATGTTGACTCCATGGCAGCCGCTGGAACAGCCAGCCGGGGACAGTATGCAGTCGCGGGAAGAGTATGCAGTCGCAGGGACAGCTTGCGAGCAGCGCAAAGTCGTCCAGCGACCTGGCAGACGCCCAAGACCTCCAGCAGCATTCTTCCCAAGACACAGCAGCGTCTCGTAAATTTCGCTCCTTCGACGGCGCATTCGACGCAGGCAAGACACGCGGGCCGGCGAGGGGGGGGGGACATTGGCAAGTTCGAGTGCGAAGGAGGACAGTCGTGTGCAGCTACCGTACCTGTTCTACTCATGATCGCAAAAGTCTGTGTTGCGTCCTACAACGGCCTCATGCAGGATAAAGGACTCGAGTATGTTCACGGATCGTATTCGAATCGAGTGGGATAGTTTGCGTTGGTGCGCTGTCGCAGAGAGGATGATACTTTGAGGTTTGTTAGAGATGCAAGAGGTTGTTCAAGGTGCTGTGCTTTCTCTCCAGGATGCGGCTCATGGACCATGTCACTCACACTCTCTGCCAAAGGATGCCCACTGCCTTGCATGGACCACCCCCACTATTGGGGCAAGCAGGGGGGGAAACCTCCAGGGCTAAGACAAGTCTGGTCATGCCTACAGAACTGATCCCTGCCTAAGGGAAGCCTTAACCAAATGCAGCTTGAACAACCAACAGCCAGTCCTTGTCCCTCCTCATCTGACTTGGTTAATAAGGACTGAGATAACAAGTAAATTGCTTCCTTCTGTCTCCAGGATTGGCAGTAATGAATTCTTTGGAAGTACTAACTTCCTGTCTTTTTGTTCGTCCTCAATATCTACTTGGTGCCAATGGATGCCAAAAGACTCGTCTCGAAGTCGAAATCAGTGACATGACGGCCGATCAAGACGATCTTTCCTGCCTGGCTTGCGCCATTGCCCTCATTCGACGTTGGTGCATCAAAAATCTCAAATAATTCCCTGACGCCCTGTATGATTTTCTTTGCTCCGTCTTCCAGTGCAAGCCGTCCTTTCAGTCGATGGATCTCAAACGGTGACTTGTGCTCAGCAGTATCGTTGGGCAGTTCGTTCTCCCAAAGCACTCGCCGCAACCATCTGTCAACCATATCTACCTGATCCTTCTTTAGAGCTGGTAACGGTATTGAGATAGTAGATATTGTCTTTAGACTGTCAGCGAAATGACTCCGAAGATGACCACGCGCGCATGAGTGGCACACATACCGGGTCAAGGTGGCTATGGCCTTTGGAATTGTCCAATTCTACCACGTTGTCGTAAGCATGCAAGTCGAGCAGATATCCCTCAAGCTGAGGAACTGCGCTCTCCTTGGTGAGATGGATCTTTGCAAGGCCATTGATTGATTTGATTCTGTCCTGTACTGACTGCAGGTCTTGATCCGATACAAGATCTGTTTTGTTGATGACAATGACATCTGCATGCGAGATCTGAACATGCGCCGTCGTCATCAGAGGACCGTGGCCGTCATCGTGGCCTTCCATCTTTCCTGCGGGGTCGTCAAGGCTTGTGAGGATATTCTTCGCATCAACGAGAGTGACGATTCCATCAAGGTAGATGGTGCTTGCCAGTCCTTCATCGACCCAAAAAAGCGGTGCTAGATTCCCCGGGTCTGCCAAGCCAGTCGTCTCAAGTAAGATGTAGTCGAATTTTCCCTTCTTGGCCATCAGACTCTCAATTGCATTGACACCAGTGTCTTTTACTGAACAGCAAATGCAACCGTTGCCAACCTCAAGCCACTCCTCCACGGAGTCACCATCCTTGTTGACAGTCAGAGACTTCTCAATGTCTAACGAATCACCAAATTCTAGGCGCAACGTCAGTTTGAACCCAATACAAGTTGTGGAAAAAGACATGCGAATATCTTACCGTTCATGATCACGGCAACCTTTTTGCCATGCTGGGCTGTTAGTATGTAGTTCAGAAGTGTGGTCTTCCCAGCGCCCAGGTATCCCGTGACAATCGTAATGGGAACTTTGACAGCGACTTCCTCGTCATTTGTATCACTACCCGCCTCGACCAGATCGGGAGGGCCGTCCTCGCCGTCGAAGTCCATATTTGTATCGTTTTGGCCTGGTCCTTGCGGGAAACCTCGTAGAGGCAAGGCAGAAGACGGGGCGCTTCGTAACGTCCTTGAGACAATCGCAACAGAGTGCAAGAATGAATATGCACAAGATTTTTGCTAGTAATATAGTCGTTATGAAAGGGTGAGTTTCATGCGCTGTAGGATTTCGTGGCGCTCACTGCATCAACTTGCAAGGCAGCGTCAATAGTCTTCAGCGCATGTCACTTACTTTAAGACCCCACTGAAGCTCAGCGTGTGAATGTTAAGTAGGTAGGTAGGTACTTATCGATAAAGCTGGAGAATGGTAAGCGCCAAGTGGAGTTACAGCAGGGGTTAGCTCGTCTGCTCCCATCTTGTGAACAAGATCCACCCGTTGGCGCTTACACTGTAGAAGCTGCGCGTCAATAAATCGTTCGGCGGACACATCACACAGCGAAACCGCAAATGGCCCGGTAGGGTCGACTCAATACCTATCTACACCCCCTCAAGCCGCCCTCCTTCAAGTGACCGACGAATTCCTGGAGCTACTACTGCCAACATGTCTTCAATGTCACCACGGCTTCCAAGCCCGCCTCCACCGGCCGAGATCCAGATCGGACCCAAGTCGCCAGGTCTAAGTGCGACCGCGGATGAAGAGGCACAGCAGATGGAGCAGATAGTCCTCAGCGCGAACTCGAAGCGACGGATTCACCCTGGCACCAAGTGCGCTGACATGGCTGCTGGCCCTCCTCTGGTACCCTTAAACGAGGTACGTGCGCCTTGCTACGACACTGGTATCTCGGATCTTTCCTACCCAAGGACTCAGCTAACCAAGAGCTTCTTCTTTCGCAGCTTGACTCTGCCTTCCAGCTCCAAGAACATCTTGCCGCGCTTCACTACCACCACACTGCGCACAATACACAGCCGATTACTCGCGAGACAGCAGCACTCCTCGCAGAAGCACCTCCATCGATCGATAAGAATCTTTGGCTGTACGAACTGTGCCGTTTTCTCATCTCACAATGCAACAGCCTCATTGTGGGTTTCCTCTTCGACACACCTCCCTGTAGCTATAATACCTGCCCAGAGATGCGCGCCTCGGAGTGGCAATTCCTCTGCGCAGTGCATGAGCAGCCCAAATCGTGCTGTGCCATCGACTATTGTTGCCATACGCTGGACTGGGCCGCCAACGTCGTCACAAATCCCAAGCTATTCCCCTCGCGATTCGTAGCCCCAGGTAGTGACGCCTCGGGGCACGATAAGGGCGCTGCGGTCAAGAACCTGGTCAACGTGTTCCGTCGTCTCCACCGTATCTTCGCTCACGCGTGGTTCCAGCACAGAGGTGTCTTTTGGAATGTTGAGGGTCAAACGGGTCTTTATGTCTTCTTCAAGACTGTCTGCGATACATACGATACGTTGCCGGCTGAGAATTACAAGTTGCCGCCTGAGGCAGAAGGACTTGAGAGCGCTGCTGGCGGGGACGACCGAGGAGCCAAGAAAGACTCACTCATGCCAGCTCCAACCATTCTTCAGCGCTCTGAAGATGACAGCCACCTGCTACCATCAAGGACCAACACGCGACGGCATATAAGGGGCAGCCCTTCGACGGGAAGTGCTGTGACGACGGTCTTGGAGGCTGAGGAGGATGAGGATTCGGATGTGAGTGGTAAATTCGGGGAACTGCGTATAACAACCCCCGATACTCTCGACGACGAGCCCGAGGTTGCGGAGGTACCCGTTATCGTGGAGCACGGCATGATGGAAGAGGCTCGGTCAAGCTCTGGTCTTACGGACGACACACTCACGACTCGACCAGAGGATCGGCGTCACGAGAAGCCCACAGTCTCTGAACAGGAGGTGAAACCTGACGATGAGCCTGAGTCTGATGAGCTGAAGTTGGAGCCCGCAGAGCAGGAGCCAGTCCAGGCTCAAGAGCCCGAGACAACATTGGAGACACAAGGTGATGGGCAGGTCGAAGAGCCGAAGGATGGAGATGTCAAGGACTCAACAGAGGCAGAAAGTCTGGGCTCAGCAACGGACGAGGCTGCTGTTGCAGCAGACACTAGCACTCATGATTTCGCGGATCAAGCCAAGGATGATCTCAAGGATGATCCATCAGAGACGACAGGCGAAGATACTGAGGTGAAAGCCCCAGAGACAGAGGGCGAGGAGAAGAGCCAACCCGAGGAGGTCAAGGGTTCGTAGCAAGTATCCGAGGCCGACGAGGGTGGCATCGAGCTTGAGAAGTTGATTGCGAAGATGCAGTCGCTCAGAGGGCTCAAGTAAGTTACTCCCAAACCTCAGAAACGGAGCGTCAGGTGAACAGTCAGTTCAGGAACAAGCTTTGACTGTTCGGAGGTGACTCCAAGACGATGTCAGATAAGCCAAGGTCGATCGAGTGACGGCGGAGAGGATGTAATTGCAATCAATTAGTGAGATTGGGCAGACGTCCGGCATCACAGTTCGACTGGATGAGGACGTTGCATCACGAGGCATGATCTATGTATAATACAGGAACAGTAGGATGGAGCCTTGCAGACACCGGACTATTGATGATCTGCGAGCGAGTAGGCCAGGCTTGACAGTGGCAACGTATGGCTTGCGCTGCGGCAGCAACTGATAATACAACATAGTTGACAAGCTTTCAGGGAGAGCGAGACACCTACCCGATGTTCGTCTGCGTCCAAGAATCTACTATCCTGCCTTGGTGAGCAAGTTTGGTGATGCCATCGCGAGCTTGCCAATACGGAATGCAAGAACCAGCGGCCCGGGCCCCCTGCTTTAAAAGCAAACCAGACGTAGCGGTATACGCTCAGCCTTGCGAAACCCACCCAGCCAACTCCATACCTTCTAGAACCCTTCCAATTCAGAAACAAGCTTCGGCTGCCCACAACTGCTTTGCCTGCCGGAGGACATCACATGGGGCGAAGCGGAATCATCACGCGAATCCGTGTAAGCCCATTGGATCGATTTTTCTTAACCCGGTACGCTGGATCCGAATGATCGAGGGCGGTACGTATCTCTGATATTGAAGTTAATTGACATGTCTGTTGTGAAGTCTTGTTTGATGCTGTTCGCGGTATCGGCTCATGCAAGAGATGATTCGGAGAGAAACAGCGGTGATGACAAACACTTGGCTCAATATCGGCTCACAGCGGCTAGAAAAATCCAAACGATTCATTGCAAAAGAGCGCCCCGACGGCCAAACTCAACGTTCCCTCGTCTCTCAAGCCCTGCAGATTCGGTATCACACCCGGATAGGTCTTCTTGTCCTTTGTCATTCGCACATATTCCCTGAGCTAAGAGCGCATTAGGCTGCAATATTTGGCAGTTTTGACCAGTCATAGATAATATTTTTTTTTCGTTGCCCCTCTGCCAAATCATCCGCTAGCGGAAGCCGGAGACCCTTGATCGGAGCGCTAGAAACAGTTTCTTCCGGCTCTATATCTCGGGAATCGCCACGGAACCAAACGAGACATAACAATTGTTGCTTGCCTACAATTCTCATTCTCGAGAATCTTTTACAAAGTCAATTGATATCAAAAAAAAAAGAGAAAAATTGAAGAGGCTGAAGCGGCTTGCGTTCAGCTCCTGTTTTCCACGTAACGCCACAGGGTCAGACGACGCACACATATCGGAACGGCATCTCAAGCCTTTCAAGGGCAGATTTCTTGCGCCGAGTCATCTTGCGCTCTTCGAGACAATTGGCTTCACATACTATCTTAAGTTCTGACAGCAGAGGATCTATTGGCTCGACCAGGCTCACAAGGCTCGTTGTTTCACGAAGGGCGTCTCGGCCTAGATATTGTTCAGAGAATTTTTGTCTATTTGTCATTCCAGCGGTGCATACAAAGACAAGGCCTGGAAGCACTACTTAGTTGCACTTTGGTACCCTTCTGGGTCCTCAAAGGCCGCTGCTTCTCAAGCCGCAAACTTTCTCTCAATCTGATTGTACTTACACAAGATGTTATCCACTGTTGCAGACGATCACGGGGCAGCCAGTGATGCGGAGAAGCAAGAAACTGTGGTACACCATGGTCAGTATCTGCGACACGCCCGGCTTGTCTCCATGCTCAAGGTCGACGATGGCGAGATCTACGAGTCACACCCGGAGAAGAATCCAAAATGGTACCAGAGGATACTTGACATCGGCGTGGAGGAGAATGGCATCAAGCCGGTGCCACTGGAAAAGAGAACAGACAAGAGATATTACAACCTCTTTACTGTCATGTTCACCGCCTTGCTGTGTATTTTACCGTGAGTAAATCATCAGTTTGTGAGAGTTTTTCCGGTTGGTGTTTTATGCACCAGTGATTTTGATCAAGAGCTGATGGAATCACTCAGGCTCCCGACCGGCATGCTGGCGACTCTCTCATTCGGGATGTCTCTCCGTGATGCTGCCTTGACGATTCTGTTTTTCTCTATTTTGACCTGCACGCCACCGGCTTTCATGGGGATAGGTGGCACTCAGACAGGTCTCCGCCAGCAGATTCAGGCGCGGTACTCCTTTGGCTTGTACCTCGCCACCGTTCCTCTTCTCCTCAATGCTGCCACCGTCACGGGCTTCTCATTGGTCTCCGCCGTCGTCGGCGGGCAAAGCATCGCGGCGCTCAACCCAGCGCACGTCAGCACAAGCGTGGGGATCGTCATTGTCTGTCTTGTCTCTTTCGCAGCCTCTCTCCTAGGCTACCGAGCGCTTCATATCTTCAACACCTGGACCTGGATCCCTAACCTTATCGCAATCGTCATTGCGGTGGGCTGTGGTGGGAAACATCTCCATCTGCAGTCTGCAGTGCCCGCTGCGACGGCCTCGCAGGTGCTCAGCTATGGTGGCTTGATCGCCGGCTATTTCCTCACTTTTGGCGGCACCGTGTCGGATTACTCGATCTACCATGACCCGCGCACGGCGCGCAAGCGCAAGGTCTTTGCGAGCTATTACGCAGGCATGTTCTTGCCTTCGGTGCCCCTCTTGATCCTCGGCGCAGCCATTGGTGGCGCGGTGCCCAATGTACCGAGCTGGAACGATGCATACAACGAACTCGGCATCGGCGGCGTCATGTACGAGATGCTCACGCCCGCAGGCGGGTTCGGCAAGTTTGTGCTGGTGCTCCTTGCTCTGTCTGTGATTGGCAACATCGCCATCTCCATGTACAGCGTCGCGCTGAACTTGCAGATGCTCCTTCCGTTCTTTGCGCGCATCCACCGGTTCATTTTCATCGTGGCGTGTTTCGCGGTGATGATCCCATGTTCTATCCGCGCTGCCGAGGCGTGGGAGGAGAGCTTGGAGAACTTTCTGGCGCTTATAGGCTACTGGGCTGGGTGTTTTGATGCCGTCCTCATTGAAGAGCTGGTGGTCTTCCGGAAGATGGACTATAGCTCGTACGACCACGCCATCTGGAATGTGGGGAGGAAGCTGCCGACAGGCGTGGCGGCGTTGTTGGCGAGTATGATTAGCTTTGCGCTGGTAGTTCCAGGCATGGCTGAGGTGTGGTACACGGGGCCTATCGCCGAGACGACGGGTGACATTGGGTTTGAGATGGCGTTTGTGGTGACAGCGGTTGCATACCTTCCGCTGAGGTGGGCCGAGATCAAGTGGAGGGGCCGGCTATAATGTTTGGTCTTGAGGAGCCCTGAAGGGCCAAGTTGGATTCCTGAGATGTCATGGAACAGCATAGCATGGGATGTGCTCACGTTAAACGTTTATCTGGCTTGGTGCATGCGCATACATCTTGGATACCCTATTGCGTTGCTTGGGAAGCTGGGTCTGGACTTGGTAATTAGACATGGCATTGTGAAGCGTGCGTTCTATCAGATACACCACATATACCACATAGCATTGTTACTGAATTTTTGCACAAGAGATGTTTACAATTTGAGCTTTTCCCGGATATCAACTAGCGAACTAGCCATTGAAAGTGTATGATGCGTGCATTGATGTTGAATTGATAGGAGGCGAGCTTGTCTTCTTGGGTCTTGCAGATGGATCATCAATTCACAATGGGATCCCGGAGCGCAAACGCAACTTACTTATCATCTAGGTAAGCATACTTGCCAGACTATTAAGACTCTATCTACATACCTAAGTAGGACACAGGTGAGTGGGCTACTAGGTAAATTATGACTTTGTTTCGTCAAGGTTTGAACGGTGTGATCCCTTCCGTCTTAAGTCCCTTTTTTTTTCTCCCAGGGGGGGGGGGGGGGTGAGAAGGGAGGCGGCCCTTGCGCTGGCGCAGTGCAGGGATGCTTATCGATTGGACGCCTAAATTTTGTCTCCGCTAAAAGTTTAGCGATGATTGCCCCCCGGTCCAAGAAACTTTTCCATCTGAGAGTCTGGTGAATTCTTCATCGCACGCGACAAACAGTTTGAGCACAGCGTCCTGCGCTTTATCTCACCCTCAAATCCAGTGCTCATCGCCCTTTTTTTTAAAAAAAAAAAAATCTCCGGTCTTTCCGAATCTTGTTCTTGGACAGTCATTTACTGTCTTTCGCCAAGATGTTTAAGCGACAGCTTCTGCGACAAGCTCGCGCAACACGCGCCTTGCGAGTTGCTCCCTCGTCGCTCTCGTCTTTCGGAGTCGGCGCTGCACCAAGACCTTCTACAACATACAGACCAGCTCTTTTGGCCAACTCAATATGTCGCAATATCATCTCAAGGAGCTATTCGAGCGCTTCTGCTGAGGCCTCGAGCCAGAATGAAAAGACCTCGGGCCTGATCACCCGTTTCGCCGATCTGTCCAACGTTGGCGTCCACGCGAACCTCCTCCGCTCGATTGTCAATGACATGCGTTATGAAAATATGACAGACGTCCAGGCCATGAGTATCAACCCAGCCCTTTCAGGGAAGGATATGTATGTCTACCAGCCACTCCACTTTTGTCTTCTTCTAGCCGTGGGATACTGACCTTCGTCACGCAGTGTTGCCCAGGCCAGGACTGGTACCGGCAAGACTTTAGGCTTCCTTCTCCCGACCGTACAACGAATTATCCAAGCCGACCCAGAACTTTCAGAACGCAGCAGCTCCAGGAGAGCTCGTTCCGACGACATCCGCGCCATCATCATCTCCCCGACCAGAGAGCTGGCTGAGCAAATCGGCGAGGAGGCCCGGAGGCTCTGCCGTCATACCGGTGTTGTAGTGCAGACCGCTGTCGGCGGCATGAACAAGGGCGCAATGCTGCGCAAGACGAAATTCGAGGGCTGCCATCTCTTGGTTGGCACTCCTGGTCGTCTCATGGATCTTCTCTCTGACGATTACAGTGGAATTGATGCTCCAAACCTGTCTGCCCTTTGCCTGGACGAGGCTGATCGCATGCTCGATGTTGGCTTTGAGAAGGAACTCCACGAAATCGTTTCTCTGTTGCCGAACCGCAGAGAGAAGCCTCGCCAGACCATGCTCTTTTCTGCCACTATTCCCAAGAACGTCGTCTCTCTTGCAAGGACGTATGTCGACGCCAATAACTTCCAATTCGTGCAAACTATCAACCCCGATGAAGCACCGACTCACGAGAGGGTTCCGCAACACATCGTTCCGGTGCCTGGCTACGAGCACTGGCTGCCTGCCTTGCTTGAAATCATGGAGAAGGCACAAGCTGGCGAGCATGGGCCCGATCCCTTCAAGGCCATCGCTTTTTTCAACAACACAGATACAGTCAAGCTGGTTGGTGAACTCTTTGAGTATCTGCCACGTCATTTCTCAAACCTGCCCCCAGCCTACGTAATCCACTCTGGCCTGGACCAGAGGCAGCGCACCAGGGCTGCCGACTCCTTCCGCAGGGCGAAATCGGGCCTGCTCATCTCGACAGACGTGACGGCCAGAGGAATGGACTTTCCCAATGTCACGCATGTCATCCAATTTGGCAGTCCCCCAGCGCGTGATCAGTACATTCACCGTATCGGCCGCACGGGCCGTGCAAACAAGTCCGGCCAAGCATGGCTGATTGTTCGCAAGGACGAGATCCCAGATGCGCGAAGAGTGTTGCCTGGGCTCCCCATCAAGCGCAACGATACTCTTGAGGTTGCCAAGGTGGATACCACAACCACCAGCGAGGATGCGCTGCCCCAACAATTCAAGGCAATTTCCGGGGCCATGCGCCGCGTGCACCCTCACAGGATCAATGATGCGTATGTCAAGCTTGCCTGCGATAAGAGGAGAGATATCGTTCAGAGTTCTGTTGATTCAGCCAATCATTGGGTTCAGTTCCAGTGTGGCTTGAAAGAGATCCCCATGATTCCGGAGCGCGTAGCCGCTGGAAACGGAATGACCAGGTTGCGGAACGTCAACATTGGGGACCGCCCAAGGAGAGGTGGCTATGGTGAAGACCGTGACTTTGGTGGTCGCGGCGGTCGTGGTGGTCGTGGTTCCGGCGGTGGTTGGGGGGGCGGTGATGCTTTTTCCAACTTGAGGCCTGCGCGTGATGATGGCCGCGGTTCAAGGAACCGACAAGCTGCGTTCTAAGCCGTACGACTGACGACGGTTTGGAAGCTTTGATGAAACCACGGGCGGAGCTACACAAGCGCCGCCTTTCAATGATATACTTGGCTATCGCAAGCATGTGGGCAAGAGAGATAGGACTCGCCCCCAGCGCTAAGGGGTATGCGGGATCTTGTGTTGCCACAAATGGATATACCAGGGTATTCTCGCCCATTGAGGGGATACCTATGGGTGCGAATGTTCAACCCCAGTCGAAGAGCCTCGGCGCACTTCCTCCGTGCATTATGATGGCGTTAGGGTATCCTTTACACCCGTCATTTGACGGCTGGCTAGGCTGGATGGAAATCTCCCCTAATTTGTTCTCGTCTGATACTGGTACAGGTCCAGGAAGGCTGCCTGTAAAATACTGTGCAATAAGAATATAGATGAGGACACAATTTGTACTGTGTTACAAAATCACCACGATCTCACTCGGCTCCTTGATTGAATAATTGACCGGAGAAAGGCAGATGTCATATAATTGCAAATTCGAGCACTGGCGTATCCTCTGGAAACCATAGATGGTCACTCTCCTTGCCCCAATCATCCCAGTCCTCCGGTTTGTCCATGGTCAAATATCTCAGAGGATCTCCCCTAGCGCTACTGAATGTTCCAATCCTTTTGAGTAGCATCTTTTCAGAGCATTGACTGCAGCAGGACAGGAACTCGTCTGCGCCATCTGTGATCAGAGCCAAGACGAGACCTAGAATGTCATCGGGGTACTCTCCTTGGGGCATTTCTCGCACAGGTAAATAGAATAAAACCTCTTCAGCCACTTCTTCGTTCGGCAAGTCTGGATGAAAAGCCCCGAATGAATGTCGGGAAGGAATTTGAGCCACAGGTCTGCGGCGAGGTTTAATCAGAAGGCCGCGAAGATGCAGGCATGCGTGAGCCACACTGCCCGTGGAATCGCTACCACGAGATTGAATATTGATGTCCAGAATTTCAATGTAGTCACCGTGTAGGTCTAATTGGCAGGGCTGTGGCCGTATATCGGGGTTGTCGATGGACTGCCAAATTCGAGCGTAAGCGACTTGCATGGCCAGCAGTGCATAGAGGAGTTTTGAATAAAAAGGGGGGGGGGGCAAAGGAAACGAGATGAACATACAGCCCAGCTCCACGACGGAGCACGATATATAGACGGCCGCACGGAAGGTCGAAGATCCTCCCACGGCGCCTCCCCCCACGAGCCAGAGAAGTTCATTTACAAAGTTGCGGCGCCAAAGGCCAGCGAGATACTCGTCGCCGACAGCTCTAGCAAAATCCTTCGCTACGCCAGATAAGGCTACCAGCTTGTCCTCATCCTTAGTGAGTGAGCATCGCACGTAAGCGAGCAGAATGTCATTCCAGATATCATAGACACTCCGGTACTGCGGGAGTCCATCTGGTTGCTCAAGTTCGCTTTCGCGGTTGCGGGATGCTGCCTCCTGTAATAGTCGGATCGATCGCTCGAAGGACTTGATCGGAGCGGTTTCTAATTGATTCGGCTCGACATTGATGCCGCTCAAGAGCCCGGACGGTAGTCCGCCTGGTAACGTCTCGCAGGCGTGGAGCTGTCGACATTCCCAGAATAACTGGTTCTTGCAAAAATAAAGCGTCCTCGGAGCGAGTATTCGTTCTTGTACGACCCATGCTCTCTGGTTCAAAGGAGCCTGCGTGATCTCCGTTTCCCAGAGGTCTGATTTCATCATGAGGCCATTGATTTGGCCCTCTCCCTCGACCATGATGCTAAAAGGGCAGGGAGAGTGATAATACGAGTCTCGCTCCCTGAATAGACCGCCAAAGGCATCTGACGAGGCCATGGCGCTGAGAGTGAGAAAGGCATTTCGATAAACCTTGTTCATTGAGGGTGCCTCCTGCTGCCAGTCTTTGGCCGAGCCTTGGATAATACATAGGGAGTCGATCCATATATACCTGAATCCCAGCCGAGAAGTAGCAAATATGGCATCGCGGAAATTTGTCGCTAAGGACGATACCAGCACGCCTCGCTTGAACTCATCTCGGTTATGGTCCTCCAGCACTGGGAAAGGCGTGCGGCCCCAACAATGGCTGAACGCTAGGTATGGCTCTTCTGGTAGAGTGGGCACAGTCGACGTGTCCACTACGCGTACATAGCCACTATCGTAGTCTTTTATATCGATGAGCCTGGTTGGAACCCATTTTTTATGCTCTGGTTCATGACATGCACAGTGGTCTGAGTGGCATTCATCTACCCATTTTGAGACAGTGGCCCAGGACGTTTCTGACTTTGTGGAGTTTGACAGCCTAATAGAGTTCTCGACAGGGTATTCTGTGCTAAAGGTCAGCTCGAATGTGTACCAAGCGTTTACTATATTGCCTACCATGGGGCAGCCAGCCAAAGCATGTGCTGCTAGGTAGGTAGCGTCCCGAAAGGTCTGTGGAAACATACTCCGGGTATTCAAGATAACGAACTGGCCATAGAGAAATGGTGACCAGCCTCCAACTAAATTTGGTTCTTCACAGTCCCAAAGCTCGTAGCCAGCCCAGAATGTGAATGATATTGCGATGGGTTCATCGTCCTCGCCTTCTTCGCTCACTGGGGTAAAACTTATCATGCATTCGAGTCCCGAGAAACTTGGACTTTGCACAAGCGCCTGCTGGACCTTGCTGAGGCTATCCCACACGCGAGTGCACATGTAACAATCACTGTCAACAGCTTTCCGCAAGCTCTCGTAATCGTGGCGAAATACGACTTCGCGTTTCCTCGCAACGGGCCTTGTTGACAGGGACTGGCATTGTTGACAAAACGCCATCGTCTTGATCAAATTTTATCTCCGTCTTCAAAAATACTCACGAAATACTCACGAGCCCTTCATCCCGGACAATAAAAATTTCAATGAATTTAACACTACGCGCGGAAATGCTGCCTTAGGATGAGCAATGTGGATCAAACTTTGCTGTAAGCGCGCGGGGTTGGAGTATGTTGGTTGTGCCCTCGTATATAAATAGTGGGCTTGATAACCCAGTCCGTTTTCCTTCTCTTTCCCCCCCACCCCTCCTTCACCTACTCTCCCACCTCTCCTACGATGAACATATTTACGGTAAGCGCTACTGTTGGCGAGAAGAACTCGTCAAGAGTATGACAAGCTGCTGACAATACCGTATGAGACCCTCGTGCGTTGTATATTGCATCATACATGAATGCATGTACCATCAGACTTTACAGTGTTAACGCGGTCAGCGCTGCTATTTTATGGTCGAGCAGCGCTCGGCGGCTGTACGGTATACGCAGCAGGATGATCGAGGTAGGCTGTGCACTTGTGAATTAGGGGGTGTTGGGCCTCGAAAACCAACCGCTGATTCGGTAGCCAACCAGCGTCGATGCAACATGATTTACACAGGGGCCCAGCGACCTATATGCGAATCAAATCACTCAAGGTGTCACTGACCTGTGACATATGCATGCAGTGTTTGTGCGCTTGCTCTAATCTTGACCAGCCACGAGAATGTGCATTTAAAATAGAGGTGTCCCAAATCATATGCATTTGTCTGAAGTTCACAATTTGCGACTTCACTTGTTTAATCTGGCAGCACGCACAATGTCTCTCCACCACAGGCACTGCTCCCTCCGAATTACATCCTTCTCGATGATCGTAGCATTACGGTCTACGAGCAGCTGGCTCGCCGGCTCCGAATCCATGCCATATCCAGTAGGTCTATAAGTTGGCCACTCGGGTGTACCGTCATGACGGTACGTGTTGGGGTCGCCAGTAGTCACGAAGCTGGACAGATAACTGTGATACACAGGGCTGACTTCTGGATACTGAACATCGGGTGCGTCCCAGGTATATTTGGTGTCGGATGTATGGGGTACCCCCTGCCAGGCCGGCGTCCCGTTGGGCACGTTGAAGCGTGCTTTCCAAACAGACGAGACGTTGCCCGTAGCCGCGCGGTACGCGTTCTCTTGGCCAGCGCAGATATACATGTAGTCTGAGAGTGCAGCAGAGATGCGATCGTACTGCGTGCTATTGGGCGAGTTAGAGTACGGAGATGACTCATTGGTAGCCGGGTCCGGATACAAAATGTTCAGATCAGAGATGTCCTCGATGGTCATATTCGGTGAAATGTTCCACAAGAAATTGAGGAACTGCTCGTTCGTCTCCAGGTCTCCGGGGGAGTAGTATTTGGCTTCGTCATTGACGTTGCTTGTAATCAGTGGGACATGATGAAAAGTCCCCTCAACGCCTGACACAGACCCAGGCTTCTCAAGGAGATATCCGCCCAGTGTTGGCTGGAATGGCCAGGTGATATTGTACTCGGAATCCTCCCAGAGCTTGGTGCTAATGTCGCGAATATCCGTGATGTTGGCAGCGCGAAGGCAAGACAGTGCAGCGGTATTGTCCTCTGTTGGACAGCTGAGATACTCCATGAAATCTGCGAATTGCCGTTGGTAGAGCGCGTAATCCGCGGGCGGAAATGCGCGTGCGGTGACCGAGCCACTCTGCATATATGCCTGGCTGAACAGAGGATTCCCAGCCGTCTCTCCATAGTTATGGAAGTAATGAATGCCGGTGGAGTGGGCTCCCGCTGAACGCCCAGCGAGTGTAACCTTGTCTGCGTCGCCGCCGAACTGTGAGACGTATTTATTGACGAATTCCAGAAACAAACGCTGGTCGCGGAGGCCGAGGTTCAGCAGACCCTCCTCCTCGAAAATGGTAGACGGCAAGAAACCGAGTGAGTTGAGTCGGTAATGGAAGTTGATTGCGACCATTGGGGCTTTTGACGAAGCGACAAAAGCAGCACCGTCAAATGCCCGTGAGGATCCTGCAATGAACGATCCGCCGTGAATCCACACCAGCACTGGCAGTTTTTGGTCCATCGGCACACCGGGAGTCCGAAACACATTGAAGTTGAGACACGCCTCATCCTGAATATACGAACCACTCGTAGCGGGGTCCTGGACGCATATGTGCCCATAGGAAGATGCCTCCTTCACTCCATCAAACGGCTCCGGAAACCCTACAGCCGTGAAGCGAGCGACGCCAGTGGGCTGAGCTGCGTAGTCGATGCCCAGCCAGGCATCGACGGTCGTGGGCAGGTCATAGCCGCTGATGGTCTTATTTATACTGGTTCCCACGAACGAGCCATAGCCGGGCAAGGTGACTGTCGAGTTGCTCGATGTTGCTCTGGGAGTAGCTGAGGCATCTACACCCAGCAGTTTCTGCGACAGAGACGCGAAGGCGGCATACAGTACCTGGGGCTTCATGATTTTCGTGACCTTGAAGATACCTTGGTCATGACATCCGAGACTGGCACGCTTGGAGTATTCTCATCAAGCATGCCAACTTGGAATCCATGGAGGGCTATAGACATTTTATATGAAGATGTGGACCAGGTCCAGTGCAGGTTTTCGATGCCGGCCCGGGATGAGCCCATGCAATCACGACATTGTCTTGGCGATAGCATCTCCCTGTGTGGTGCATGTTGATAACGGAAATTGAAAGTGGGTTCTGCCCTGTTCAAGCCTGGTGGAGGGATCTCTTTCAACAGCAGGCAATGGGACGCTTTGGCGCAGATTAACTCGAAAGAGACACACAGCATAGCTGTGTATAGTGTTCAGGAAACCCGTGAATGGTGCTGTGAGTTTCATTGAAGAACACGTTTACTTTCGGTGCCAGACTTACCCTCACCCCTTCCCACCGTTGCAAGTACGATATCTACCCTCTCGAAGAGAAAAACAATAAATAGAATTTAAGATAGAGGAAGAGTTTTGAATCCTACAGTGAACCCAATCACCAAAGCGAAAGTGAGCTTCTGGAACCAGATCTACTCCTAGCTGTTGTCCCACTAGGATTGAAACAATAGTAGGCCTAATCCTCAGGACAATCTTGAAAGGGTCTCCGCGGAAGTATCAATAGTCATTATATTCTAAGGCTTTGAAATCAGTCAAAATCAAATGAAAGGCACTTGCGTGCTATCACGTAAGAATAAATGGACCACTGAGCAACTCTCATACCTAAGGGCAAGCAAACGGAATTTGCAGGGCCTAAGAACACCAGACAAGATTTGCTTTTGAATATAAGAAAAGCTTCGTGCGCAAGGCTCGGCGTACAGGCATTTAGTAGACTACCCGGCGTGACCAGTGGCATTCGACAGCCTGAGCTGCCTGTTCGAACGCTACGAGGAGCGGTGTGGCTTGTCTAGGTCATGACTAAGTAGACAAAGCTCCTCTATTCCTGGTGAGAAATCGCTGCAGCATTTGACAGGAAACCTTGGGCTCCTCCCGACGCGCTCAAGCAACATATTTGCTGGACGACGACTATGATGCTCTGACTATTATAACCGCGGACTTGGTGTCTGCCTAGATATATAGAGCTACTCCGTGTTGTTCTCTATTTTCTTTCCTGTTCCATGTATCAATCTTGTTGACAAGTCTGTATTCGCCTTTTAGTGTACCTACCCACTTCATCTCCATACGATGAGGAAGGGACCAGTATGAGGATAGGTTCACGCGCCACTCCTTGCATACACCTAAGTTTGGCTAGCTCATCATCGGGAGCATTCTGATCCAGCAGTGAAAGTTGATTGAGCCACCGCGTGTTGTCTATATAGGCCTGAGTTTTTATCGCTACTTGGCTTTGCGGCAGCCATAACTACGAAGCGATGCATCAAGGATATCAGGGACGTCTTTAATATAGCATGAATTGGTGAAATGCTCCATTTCACCAGAGCACTTGGAACGGAACAGTGAGGTTTGACAGCTGAGTGTCTTTGGAGACCCATTAGCGACCTGTTGTGACCTGTGCATTGTCCATCACAACAAAGTATCATGGGAGTGTGCCAGTATGAACTGCACATCTATGAACTGCACATCTCACGGAGCACCAATGAGAAAGAGCGTTAAATGTATGCTTTATGTTGATTAGGCAACCTTCCAGATGACCTCTTCCGCGACCGAGGCCAGCAGGTTATTGAGACCCGGGCACATGGCTGTGAAGATGCTTAGGGTCTTGGACAGGCGCAAATTACACCTGCGTATCGAGCCTACTTCTGCGGCACGGTCCATTGCTGGGGAATCTTGAGGGTCATTGAGGATGTTGTCTGGTCCTTTCAGCCCTCGTGACCTCGAGGGCTTCGTATCCGACGACGACATCCATCGCATTTCAAACAAAACTTGTGGAGAGGAATGTATTCGAACAAATCAAAAGGCAGGTTGTAGACGGCCACGTTCGAGGGCCTGAGCTGCAACATCAGGACCTTGTGGAAGGAGTACACGTAGGCATTGGCTTCTCATTGAACGCTGACGACTGGCAACGCTGAGCAACAGGCGCAAAGGGGAAGACATGATCCGATCTTCGGTGTTTTGACACCAAAGTGCTGACAGAGCATTAGCGACACACTGCTTCAGGTGGCAAATGCTGAAGAATCACTTCAACAGATCCTACAATCACAGCCATAGTATCAATCTATCCCATGTGCCACTATTCGTGCGCAACGCTACTTCACCATGAGCGTCTGGAGGAAAGTCGCATAAGTGCGGTAGTGAAGTATTGGGTTAAGCGATTGTTTAATGGGGTCAACAAGGGTATCCGCCCAGGCATACTGGCATACAGCAGGCAATTGGCCTTGCTTTGTGTGTAAACCAGTGATGTCCGAGTGATCGACTTGAAGCATCTGATTTCTTGACTGTTGGGCTCCTGAACGTCGTGTTCAATCCGGCTCACAGTGTCAACGCGTCAGCAATGCGGCAAAGTAATGGCCAGCCTCGTCTACGACCGTCTCGAAGCTCAGAAACTAATGAGCTGAAACAAAGGCGGTTGTAGCTTTGACCCATTGTATCTACCCGGTGCCATACTCTTTGTTCAAGATTGTGTACAGAAGATTACTCTTCACCCATCTATACCGCGGCAAGCCTCTGCTCAATCTTAGCCTTCTCGGCAGCGCTCAGCTCCCTCAGCTCCTCCTTCGTGGCGTTGTACTCAGCGTGAAGCTGATTCTTCGGGTTGGCTGGCGACTTCTCGAATTCGTCCCACAAAATCTTGTCACGTTGACTCTTTCTCAGTCCTCCCTGCTCTATCAACTCTTTCTCACGCCCAGACGATTCCTTCCATGCTTCAAACGCCGCGGGAATACGCTTCTCGGGGCGCCGATCAATCTTCTTGGAAGGCTTCGTGTCCAAGACATCAAAGGCATCCATAGCATTGTCAATGCCTGACGCGTTTAGTGCAGGAAGAGCCTCATCCAGCGACGAGAGATCCAGCCCCTTTGTCTTCTTCTGTGCAGTCTTCGCATTCTTAGGGCCCGACCTGCTCGGCAGGTTCTTCTCTTCCTCAGCCAAGAAAGCCTCTCGCTCTGCCTTCTTGCGAGCAGCCTCAGCCGCCTTTGCTTCCGCGGCCTCCCTGATGATGCCGTTCTGTTAGCAAGTGCTTCCGGGAGGCTGCTTGCTTCGCGGCAAGCTCGGCCCAAATGAAAAAAAGTTACGCAATCCAGCGGCCGTTCATCACGGGCTGGACCAACATGTCCTTGGTCAGGGACGGCGCCACTGGCCATACCCTCGACTTGCGGCTAGCGCCGCCGGTTCATAATGCCGACAAGATACGATTTTGCACTTACTTTTTGGCATTTCCCTTCTTGGCGCCCTTCTCCCACTCAGCGTCCTCTACGGCAGCAATTTTGGCGTTCTCGGCCGCGGCCTTCTTGTTCGCCGCCTCAGCCTTACGGGCCTGGCCCTGAGCCTTTTTACTTCCCTCTCCCGGAGCGGCGTCACCGCCGCCTTTACCCCTCTTTCCAGCCATAATGTTGAATGTGAATATATATATGTATTGACTTCGTTGGTTCGATAGAAGGTGGACAACTGGGTCGAGAGGGTCCCGCTACCTGTTCGATTGCCGTCTGTTCGTACAACTCTTGGAAGACAATAAACTGGAATATAAATTTGCTTGCTTGAGTGGAATAGTATTGTGTTAAGCAGATAAATCGATCAAGGTTTCAGTTGACCTCTGTCAATATCCAATTACGCAGATGGTACAATGCACGCATGAGGCAAAAGTTTGTAGCAGTATGTCAACGTCAGCGGGGTCCTAGCTCCGAGGCCGGCCGGATAGCTGCTCTGCCGAGTTCGGCTCCGGACTGGCACCAGAAGGGTTAGGGTCTGGCAGTATGAGGTCGATGATGAGGTCTTTCAACGACGACAACCATCAGATGAATACGAAGGATCGGGGATCAAGTAAACACCGTACCTTTTCCGCATTGACTCCTAACCTACAACAGACATCGTGAGAGTCTGGCCAGTGGGGCCCTCCACTTCCGCGTCACCTCTCAACCTCAGAATGTTCACCGGTGCGGGCTGTCATATCTCCCCCCTTGGTCATGGACCCAGCAAATGTGACAAGACAGAAGAGGTCATCGAGGTCGATGTCATCTGATCCGGCAATCTGGTAGATTCACCCCGCTCTAGGCCTAATGTTTGATTACGTTCGGGTTCATTTGCATAAGCCAATATGCCTTGTAGGCTCTATACCGGCCAGTTCAGTTGACAGCCCGGAGAGACTCATCGTAAGTAAGCTGACCCGTTGACCATATACTTGATCATTACCTCCGGTCATGTCCGCAAAATAGCTTGGTATTGTATTCTGGCAGGCTGATGCATCTCGAAGGGCCTGCCAAGGTATTCAAGTGCAAGCTAAGAGCAGATCGGTCAAACGCGAGGCTTGGGGAGTGGTCCTAAAATGATGCGCTACAGCCTCTGCATATCGTACAATGCTGGCTCGATATACATCAAGAGTTATTTGTTTAGTACTTCCGTGTTACATCGTTTCGAAGGACTTGCCGATACTGGTGGACACAGCGCAAGGGTTGGATGTCGCCAGGGAATTCCCCGAGTGTCTTCTCCACCGCCAGGGCTGAAGCATGGGGCAATCTGTGTTCGAGGCCAGCATACAAATCCATCGAGGCAACGACATATTAGTCCTGCTGCATGAGCGAGTGGATCTGTTCTGCTCAATGGTTTTTCGCGAATATTACATACCAGCAACCAAAGCGCGAGGTCCTCCTGAAGAGTAGTCATATGCCTTCGCCGAGCTATTACCGGAGTATCATATCCAACATTATTCATGGTCATACATTGGGATCGCCGTCAGCACGTCCGCAAGGAGGACAACGCATACTGCGAGAAGCTGTTAGCCGCATTGATTCTGATTGTCAGTGACCTCGCTTTCCCACGGACATCGGCCGCTTGGTGCTTTGAGCCATGGACTACAAGGAGGTCCTGCACCTCGTATGTTGTCGTGGGGACATGATGCAACGAGGTGCATGGCTCGTCATTAAGCGGTTCAGGAGGTCCGGCTATATTGTGTCTGCTTGAGTGAGGCTCGATGTGTGGCGTCCTGCGAGCTCCCTGATGGCGCGCGTCGTATTCCTCGGCTATTCATTCCTCCCACAAGGTATCTGATACAGGCGGCCCGGTCCTCATGGCTAGTGACGGTTGATCTGTGCTTTAGAAGGCCCTAAGCCGAGTAGATGGCTGATCTAGAGGTGGTGCTGGTGCGATGTGTTTTGTGTCTAGCATGATCTCAAGGCGCCCAAGACACCCCCCTTCTCCGCTGTCCTGTGTCAGGTGCCCTCGGAAGTGGGCAACAGCATCAGCACTGCAGCACGGAACCATACGTGGTTCCATTCGGAGGGATGGCAGGAAGAGCCTCGGTCAATTACTGTGTACAAACCGTGAAATCATGGCATTTAGCGGCATACGGAGAAGGACAAGCCACCACTGTCTCCGTGGCCCTCGGGCTTCTTGCAGACGTCAGACAGCTTTGGTCCTCCGCGAGCTATTTCGTGCTATATGTTCCATATCCGACATGTTCGGCTAGCGCGTCACGCTCAAGGTCACGCCGCGATCCCGCCACGCAGGCTGTGCAGCTCACCGCAGTAGCTGCGCTGCGGCCACTATAAAATTGTCGACCGGTGTGGGCAGTGGCCGACTCAGACAGTCTGGACAAGGAATATCATTTGTGCTTTCAAGATTCAGCATGGGGGCATACCTTGCCTCTATGCATGTCGTAGGAGCCAGTGTACTGGTCATTGCTTGCCAATATGAGAATTGACGAGTATTAGCCGCGATGACAACGCGGTGCCTCGTCTCACGGCATCTGATGCCATGCGGTAGGGATGCCCGGTGAGATTGCATGCTTCTTCAGGCTATTATCGAACAGTGGTCTGTGTAGGAGGCCCTGATCTGTTGACAAAGTGGATGGCGATGAGCGCCTTGTCTAGCCGCTGTATGTCTCTCAACGGTCTGGAATTCTTCTTCTTGAATAGTTCCAGCAACTTTGTATCCCTTTTGGCCGAATGTGCGCAGGCAGACCATAGTGGATGTTTGCATTGAGCCCAGCATGCACGCCCACACAGGGACACAAATGTAGACAACCATCTACAGACTGAATTTCATGGGCGACAAAATCTCAGCAGCTACCGGTCTGACGGACTAATGTGCTCTGTGGATGCTGCAGTGCGTTGGCCAAAATCCGTTGTCACGTTACGCCTGAGCATCCAGATATGGCGACGTACAGCAAGCGTCTACAAAACAAGAACCAGTACCAAATGGAGCTGCGCACATTGCAAGATCGCTTGCAGGCTGTTCAAGAGATACAAAGCATTGTGTTTGGCTTGTATACCCGCCCCCATATTGAAGAGCTGCGAGTCATCAGCGGTGCACGACTGAACCGTACTTGATAAGATCGACAATAAACAATCGATCACTGCGCTGGCATGTCGTATGCATGGAAAAAGCCACCAAGACAAGATCCCAGATCCGTTGTCCTGCAAGTGGCCCGAATGACGTTGTCAAGCCAGTTCCATACTCCTTTATGAGTGGTCACGTCTGCTCACGGGATATGAGCTGAGACGACAGGACAGCACACACTTTGACGGATGAATGCACCCCATTAATGTCGTGCAACCTCTCTTCGTATATTCGGGAGATCCGGACAGGAGATACAAGATATCCGAAGAAGAGAGAAAAAAAAATCATCCCTGTCTTCTAACTTCTCAGCCCGGCCTATGTCGGCAAGGCGTCCTCAGCCCGGGCCGCTCATCACATCAGTCGGATGGCGTACCCGGGCCGACGCGATTGGTCCCTCCGAGGCCTGCAAGCCTTTTTTCAAAAGCATAGTGATGATCGGGGGTTTGATGGGCTGGGACCAATCAAGTTCGTGCCGCAAGAAGCATGTGCTTCTGTCTCATCGAAAAAATCAGCCGCCGTGAATTCTTTCGCTTGACCGGGCCAGGCCGTTCTCTCCCTTGCAGGTAGAGACTTACCCAAGTATAGAGTGGGCTCATATCGAAACCTCTCTAAGTCTGCATGATCTCATTTATATTTAAGGAGCTTTCAAATCTTACTTTGTTACGACGGCATGTCGTTGCCTCGAACGTCGTCTCTGTCCAGTACCGAAAATGGCGTGAAAGGTTCTTCCTGTGACAGCCCGACAACATTAAAATAGGAAAATCGCGCTCCCGCCCTGTATAGCTGATGATTATAATCATACCCTGATACTTTACAGGTCTAGCCGTGCAGAGTTGCCCATGTGCACTACAACGATCTCCGGGGGTCACGGCGCTCGCCAACGCCAGCTTAGAAAAAATAAAAGAAGTCAAGTAATGACCAGGGAGGCATGGAGAGGAAGTCCTCACGGCCGCAAAATGAGTTCGGGGGATTCTACCCCGATCCCGCAGGCGGATCAAGTAATCTCACCGGCAGCCTTCCCCGGCCCGAGAAAACTGCCTGACGGCACCGACGAGGTCCGCGTGGCCATTGAAATTTTCACTATGGTCAACAAAACTGCGCCCGAGTCTCAGATTAGATCATTCGAGTTCTTGGGTGTTCGCCCAGGATCCTTGGTCGGTTGAGATGCTATATATTCTGTGGTAGCCCGAAATTTTCGAACTTTGGACAAGACGTTGTTAAACCCTTGATCCTGATGAATGGCTGCTGAGCAAGCAGTTACATAGTTCCGATAGCACGCTGCGCTCGTCTCAATTATAGTTCCTAGGGCGGAGGTTACTTTGGTCAGTGGCGCGGAAACCCCATGCAGATCCTCGACAAGGAGGGCTTGCAGATCTTGCAGCCCAAATGTCCCGGGACTGCATGGCCAAAAAAATGCTATACATGACTATCGCGGCAGGGTCAAGAAACGATGCCTTGGCTACTTATTAGAAGCCGGGAATGACTGTGACGTTGAAACTTTGTGAGGCACCGAGCCGATTTGGCCAACGGCCCCTTGCCCCTTTCCGTCTTCCCCGGGATTCGGAGGCCAAGCTTAATATAACAGCTGATCAAAAGATTGAGCGAGAGCACGGCATTTCAGGTCCAGCCAGATGTTGTGTTCTGATGCGAGCTTTTGATCGGTGTGAGCCGATATCTCTTATCCCCGACAGTAGCGCCGATGCGGAATAAAGGTGTCGCGAAAAGGCGATGTTGACTGACGTTCGACAGAATGCCAGTGATCGCACACAGATTATCCTCGCCGATGTCGTCGTCGAAGCTAGTGGCGAGGCGAACGCAGCCGGGGAAAGCGGCTGACGACAGGCGGTCCTACCAAGAGGTGAAAAGAGGTCGTCCGTGTACGGGGTTTTTGTTTTTTTTTGAAACACGAGCAAGATCTGAGGCCCCCCCGGCTCAGACGTTGGCAGGTTGCGTCGTCCCATCGCAACTGCGTGCCAAGAGCCACGCAGCCACATTTGAGCCAGCCCCTTTCTGGACGACGGGCTTGCCCCCCGTTGCCGTTGCTTCACCAAAAACCCACGCAGCAGTTCGCGCCACATCCCCAAATGGAAACGCTGGACTGCAAATCAGCCTGTGACAGGCGAAATCCGTAGGGCGAGCTGCAGGTCCGGGGTACCAGGCTGAGCATGGCTGGCAGGGTAGGAGGATGTGCCATGGCGCTGGGGGCGGGGAACCATCCAAGCGCTCCCGACCATTCGGCTCTTCCCCTATGACCGCCAATGGCAGTACTACGGTACGACGGTACTTTGCAAACGTGGCAGCGGAGCGACAAGCAACGATTGCCTTGCCATTTGCCTTGCTTGCCTGGGTTGCCCTGAGAAGCCCCGATTGTTGCATATCTCGGCCCGGATGTAAACGGGTTGCTCTCCAGCGCCCGCTTCTGATGCTCGGGCCTTTGCGAATTGGGGACGGCGGGGGCTCGGAAGGTTTGCCGTGTCTGCTTTGCTGCAGGATCCGAGAGATGTGGAGAAGCGAGACGCTGGGAGACGAGGCAGTCCATACTTGCTAAGTGTTTGTATCCTTGAATTGAAGGTTTGCCAAAAGCCGGGAGCTCACAGACCCCCTTGTGTGCTGGAGGAAATGTTTGATGCAACATGGACAGGGGACTAAGCGGAACCGGCCCAGGTCTTCCTGCAAGTCATCTCGCATTCGCCTGGATAGGACTGGTCTGGTCCTATGTAATCTGGCCTCCCGGGCCCGGACTCTTTCACTGGTGTCCGTGGATAACACAGGCCTTGGGAGGGACGACATGACGCTTCGGGAGGGCTCCATTGCTTGTTTGAGGTCGCTGCGGCATTCCATTAGGTTTCGCCGGATTCAAAGCATGAAAGTGCTACTGTGAGATACGGCAAGGAAACGCATGCACGACCATATGCGCACGAATATGCTGTCCTGTGCTTGTGCTGTGTTGTCCAAAGAAGTAAATCGAAGAAGCACTTGCCTTTCACATGATGGGGTGTGCATGCACTCTGGTAGGTGGAGGTTGGTTTTCTTTCCAGGACGCATTGACAGATAGTTGAGGCAGATAAGCGATAAACCTCTGCATCGAATGTTGCATGTTGGGCTTGTGGGAGGGGGTGGGTTGGAACCGGGGGCCCGAGTACATGCTGCGCAATACTGTACTCTGTACCTGAGAGGATTCTTCGTACGCAGAACCAAGGTCCCTGGCTCAGCATGATTGGTCAGTCGGATCAGCTCTTCCGGGCGCCGGCGTTCGCCCGAGCAGTGTGTGTGCATTGTGGGAAAATAGGTTGTTGCGATCAGGCGTCCAGTCAGAGTGGGCATCCACTTGCAACTCTACGTTGCCAGTGGGTTTGCCAGGGGGCCCGCCATGGCGCCACGAGACCTACTTTGAAACCTGATTGACGGCCGGGGCAAAAGATGATCGCCTTGTCCTGTGAGCTTGTCAACATTGCGCGCCAACGCGGGCATCACCGCTATTTCCCCGGGTTGCCCAAAAACCCAGCTGGCGCCAACGCGGCGGCACAGCGGATATGCGGATGCGACAGGCTACAAAGCACAGCCATTCATGGCCATGCAGCTATCGCCAATGTCACCGTCGTCCGTGTCTATGACGACCACAGACCGCTTCCTACTTGTTGTCCCGTCTCACCGATGGTGACACTGCTCGCTCGCACGCCCAGGTCAGCTGAGCAAACGAGTGCGAGGCTGTTCAAGGTTCAATAGAACATGCAGCCCTTGCTCCGGAAAGCTCCTTTGATTGACCTGGTGCGCAGGTCGCACTTCACGGTCACGGCGAGATAAGGCTGCGTCAGTGTGCGTGCCTGGCAGATGTCAGAAGGGCTGACCCGGGCCCCTCCTGAAATCTAAAAACAGCGGCGACGAAGAGGATCGACACATGAATCTTCATTTCCGCCCAAGCCGGCGGCGGGTTTGAGCTTCAGGTTATTGTGGCACAACAGGGGTCAACGCGCAATCCACCCGTGGACACGTCCGAACCTTCCACGACTTCCATAATTTAGCTCCACAGCTTCGAAAGGTTCCATTCTGTTTCCACACATGGCAGCATGGGCCACCCCAAATGCCATCATTCTTCAACTTCAACACCCCCCGGCTTGTTAAAGCGCCAGGTTCTCCGCCCGGGCTCGTTCGGCCCTCCTCCGGGCGGAGCCTCTGGCCGCCCCGGACCCAGTTATGGTGGACTGGGACTTGTGGGACACATCATAAGTATCATACTTAGTAGTAAATGGGCATCGCCAGTGCTCGCACTGTGCTGTTTTGATGGTGCCAAGTCGCCCTCTTTGACGGCCTCTCCGATTCCCCAGAAAATGGATGCAGCAATGCCCACATTAATTTCGAGCATGCCGATGCCAATGCTCCCCCGATCGTTGACATCCAGAACGTACCATCGTCTAGGTACTGGCGTAGACAGCAATAATCCACAAGGCTGATGATCTCATCAATGAGCACTTGTCTATGCTGCCAGGGTCGCTGTTGCTAAACACAAGAGCCAATCGCGGTGGGGGAGAGCACGCAATGGATTTGTATTGCTCACCACTTGTCTCGGCCGGGTATCAGTGATCAGTGGCATCTACAGCCGGACACCGGACCCGATCACTAGTACCTCTGCGACACATTGCTGAACAACACACTGTAGTACACGCAGTACACGTCCTGCAACTCGCCTCACAATGAACCGCCAGACGGGATTTGCATGTGACTTTTCCGGTGACAATGATCAGCTCATTTTTACGTTCAGCTGACGCTCGTATTATTAAGATTGGAACGACGCGATCTGCTTTTCCATACGCTTCCGCTGCTTGGACGATGCGAAAACGTGCAGAGTGCCAAGCGATGCTCTGAGATTGCTCTGCGGTCAAACATTCAGCTACACCCAACCGCAAGGGCGCTGATCATCGGACCAGGCAAACCAGTGTTCTGACCACACCGGTCAACTCCATTCGGGTACAATATTGCCTATCTGTTGGCTGTCCTGGATTCTCAGCCGTAGGAAAAGTTTGTTCTGAGACACCGCCCAGAAAAAAGCAGCTCTGAATCTCAATGTGTTGGCCAAACTCTAGCGACCCGATCTCATGGGTGGGGCCCAAGCTCCCGTGACAGCCGCCCCATTGCTGCAAGATGTCGATGCGATTGACAGCTGTGGGAGACAGACAGCAGCGCCAACTTCCAAGATTCCATTCGAGGTGTGCGATCCTGTACAATGACAAATGTATCTATCCTCAACTTGGCTTCCACATTGTGCTGCCCGGGTCGCATCATCTTCGACGAGGGGGGGGGGGTTTCCCGTATCTGACGTGAGCCAAACCTGGGGATGGCTGCGGATCCCGCTGTCACCTACAAGAGGTTGCATTGGCTGCGGCAGCATGGAGACTCCTATCGACTCTGCACCCAAAACCAGCCAGCGCAAGCAGGGCACGTCCACCTGATCTCGCGCATGGGCGCTAATAAGCATCTGTAGCTACTGCATGTACAGGGGTATGCTCAGCGACGTCTCGACGTCGTCGTGTTCATGGAGACCTCTTTCTCTCGCCTAACCAAGCTGGCCCCACTGACAGCAAAGTGCTTCTGCCTCTCTTTTCATTGCGGCCCGAGCTCGTGAACGGGGTTGAACGGCCTCACTGTCAGGCTCTTGGGTCCAGTACTAAGTATACTATGTATGTGGTCATCGGCGACACAATTTGTGGACCTGTCAACTAGTACCAACCAACGGCTTGATCGCTAGATCGGAATGCCTAATATAGACGAGGCTGAAGCTGCAAGGGGAGCCAGGTCGCCTTGCGAGGCGGCCCATAACAGCAAATGCCATACGTGTTTGATCAAGGATATCTATTTACTCACCGTGGGACTGTCGAGCTCACCTCGGCTTCTCAACAGGTTTCATTTCAACCATTGGGCTGGCTCACCGCCTCCTGTTGCAGTGGTCCACGAAGCAGACCTTGACCGTGACGCATCACACATGAGTAGCAGGCAGGCCTGGTTACCTTTCCTCTCACCTTGGTCCACTTTCTTCCACGCGCCTTGTAGGGCCAGCAAGGGCCCACCTGGCTCCCTCAATTTTTGGGGACAACCTTTTTCAGAATGAATCTGGCGATGGAAGGCAGCTTCTCCGACCAGATACCACGGCATCAGAACCAATATTAGCACGCAAGAAACTTCGCTTTAACTATTGGCACAACTATTGCCACAAACAATGATCATCTGGTGTCTCACTGGCCCTGACTGGCGGTGATGTATCGGAACATATGAAGAAGGCGTGCACAGCACTGCATCCCTTGAGTGGATCACGAGTTCTGAGGCTCCAGACTAGAGGAGCGGATGCTGTCACTCTGCAGCTATGTAAGTATCTATATCTCGACAGTAGACCCTGGCCGAGCACTGCAGGCAGGGTATCATAGTATGACTCTTCGCCCGGATACGTGGGGTGTCTTGCATCCACCTTGCGTGAGGTTATCGCCAACCAGCCCACGTCACTGGCTACACGAACATGATCAACACGGTCTGGAGGTTTCACGACGTGCCATTTTCAGAAGGGAGACAGAAAGCAAGGAAGACCGAAGAAAAAAAAACCCCAAGGGCTTCCGTAACTTCCGGTCCTCGGTGTCGTCCTGTCAGCTCACTTCATGCTCCCGACCGATAGATGCCAGGTGCCGTGGACTGACCGGTGTGATGATGGACCGCATTTCAGAAGCAATTTGTGAGCCAACAGTCTCATCCGGATAATAGCGTGGATTGATATCGACGCATTCACCGGTTCCCCGTCCATAAGCCGGCATTTCTACCATGGTCCCACTACACGGTGACTCCCAGGTGATGGTGGTCAGAAACGGCCCGGGTTTGCGAACGCTCCCGCAAAAAAGCCAGCTACGCATGAGGCTGGAAAGCTTATGTAAATTTGGCGGGGCGGTGAAAGTATATCGATACATTGCGAGTACTTATGTACCTGCATGCGCCCTGTCAAATTTGTCGGGCCTGCCAGGGTGGGCCAATGTCACCCTACTGGTATTTCGTGATATGCAGCAAAAGAGACATGCCAAACGACAGATCCCGGTCTTTCGACATCACGTTTTGCAGGGGAGGGGGTACATTCACTTTGCTGGACCCGGACTAGAAACATGGTCCAACCCAAGACGAAAAGTCGACCGAAAGTTTCCACCATAGGGCAGCCCCCAAAACAGGCAAACGTTGTCGGACGGGCTTGCGAACACACGGGCGCGCACGCAACGTCGTCCTATTTTTTTTCTTTTCTTTGTGCGCGTGTTTGCTCCCGTCCGTCTTGGTCTCGATTCGCCGACAAGGAACCCGGCGTCAAGCGTCTTTGTGCCTTGACCGGCAATTTTGAGGCAGCTACAGGGAACAAGCTCGTCCGACATGAGCAGGTACGAAACCATCGCCATGGGCTCGCGCCAGTAAGGGCAGGTATCCACAGTCCACGCTTTTCTCAGAATTCTTTTTCCTTGCAAACTTGCAACTCCTTGTCTCCGTCACAGTTCCTTCACCGTGCCCGTCAAATCTATCCCTGTCCATGCCCATCACTCCGGGACCCCTTCCCCCATCACCAAGTTGCTGGCTCCCTGGCATAACCAGGCTGCGCAAACTATAGCAGAGGATGATCACTCGCGCTGCCCTCCCAGCTTATACTCTCAGTCACCGCCTGTTTCATTTTAGACAGAATATTGCCCGAGAGGAATAAAGTGTTTGTCGCTACGTATCCATGGCCTGTTGACGGGAGTCTGTTGTACCTGTATCCCCACCGCTCGTTCTCCTTTTGTTGTACCGTACTTATTCTGGCTTCCCGCCGCATCATCTCCTTGCAAAAGCTCGCAGTCTCTCCCTTTTCTTACCTTTTCCTTAATAAGAGTTCGACGAAAGCATTCAGCGTCTTTGCTTTTGCCGTTGTGTTGGCATTGCATCACCTTGTGCCAGCGTCTAGCGTCCAAATAGAGTCCCAGTCCCTTGGCCGAATCACCCACTATATAGACCCACGGCCTCGCAGCCACTCACTGCAACAACCCACTCACTCTCCTTCCTCGACCGGTCCTCCTGATTGCTTCTGTTCGTTACACAGATCGCCCCATTCTTAAAAAGACGAGGCGGACTAGCAACCTCTACAGAGCTTCAAGAAACATTATATGTACTCGTGGACTCTCAGCTTCCAAATACCACCGCCCTCTCTCTCTCTCTTGGTTCTCTCGAAGTAAAGGGCACACTCCGACCTCAAGTACACATACGAATGCCTTACTACTCATAACCCAACGTCCAGTCACCACGACCAGGAATTTCTTTGACCCTTAATCACAATGCGACGAGGCGCAACCACCACTCGGGCCATGGAGGCCACGCCTTTCCCTGCCAAACAAATGCTTGTTCTAGGTATGGTCCCAACCCCAACTCGCACCCGTCTCTTGGAGAGTGCAGACCTTGTGGCCCGTGATACATGGGCTTTGAAATACGCCTTTGCTGACACTGCATAGCTCTCTGCCGGATATGTGAGCCCATAGCTTTTATGTCGATGTTTCCTTACATCTACTACATGGTGAAGGATTTCGGCATCGCAGAAAATGACATTTCCTTTTACGCTGGCATGGTCACTTCAGCTTTCACGTTTGCAGAATTCTCGACTGGCATGCTATGGGGCCGCCTCAGTGACAAGATCGGAAGGAAACCTGTCTTGTTGACCGGATTGGCTGGTACGGCTCTCAGTGTGTTGGTTCTTGGATTCGCACCCAACATCTGGGTGGCACTCATCGCGCGTGCGCTGGGTGGTCTGCTGAACGGGTAAGTCTTGTCGGAAGCCCGGTGCCGAGAATTGAAAATGCTGACTCGTTTTGAAGCAACATTGGCGTCCTGCAAACAACCGTGGCCGAGCTTGTTACGGTCAAAGAGCACCAGCGTAAGTACGACATGCAGAAACTTTGGAAATCCCAGAAGCTAATTACGTGCAGCCCGTGCCTACACCATTATGCCACTGGTCTGGTGTCTTGGTTCTATTGTGGGACCAATGATCGGCGGCAACCTTGCGCGACCTTGCAAGAACATGCCAAGCTTATTCCCCGCGGGCACTATCTGGGAGAAATACCCCTATCTGCTGCCCAACCTGTTCAGTGCCGCCACTTGCGTCTTTGGAGTTCTCGTAGGACTTTTATTCTTGGAGGAGACACATGCCGACAAGAAGGACCGTCACGACCCCGGACTCGAGCTAGGCAACTGCATCGCGCGCCACTTCTCATGGTTCACCAAGCAGGACGCTCAGAACGCCTCGGAGACTGTCTCCTTGCTCGGCCGCAATGGCCAGCCTCCAAGCTACCGAACGAACGAAAGCTCGCCTCAGCTTAGCTCGACTCCCGAGGCCGACGTGGAACAGCAATCGCTTGTCAATGCTGAAGTTGTCGGCAACAGGTTGCGAGCTTCGGTCGACTCAAGGCGTGTCCATGTAGAAAAGCCGAAGCTTTCTGCTCGGCAAGCGTTCACAAGGCCTGTCATAATGAACATCATCTCATACGGAATCCTGGCTTTGTGAGTTTCTTTTCCCCAGAGACTTTCGACACTTGTCCAAGACTGAAGGCTAACCACAACGCTTTCCAGCCACACCATGACTTTTGATCAGCTCTTCCCAGTGTTCCTCAGCACACCAAAGCAAAACCCACCACAACCGATTGAACTGCCCTTCCATTTTGTTGACGGCTTCGACTTGGATCAGAAGACGATTGGTCTGCTCCTCTCCGTCCAGGGCGTTTACTCGCTCTTCGCCACTGTCTTCCTCTTCCCATTCGTGGTATCTCGCGTCGGCACTCTCAATCTTTTCCGAATTCTCGCTGGGCTCTACTTTCTGCTGTACTTCTTCACGCCTTACCTGGTCCTCCTGCCAGAAAGTGTCCGCATGGTGGGCGTGTACACCGCAGTGATCTGGCGCTGCACCTTCCAATCGCTGGTCTACCCCAGTAACGCCATCCTACTTACCAACTCAGCTCCCAACCTGCAGACCCTCGGAACCATCAATGGAGTGGCTGCCTCAACCGCCAGCCTGTGCCGCGCTTTCGGACCAACCATCTCCGGACTACTTTACGCCCTTGGTCTGTCCACTGGATACTCGGGCTTGGCATGGTGGTGCAATGGAATCGTGGCCATCGCAGGCGCCATCATCAGCCACCAGATTACGGAGCCCCAGGGCCGCATGGACGAGAAGATCAACGAGGACGAGGAGGCCGCTCAAGAAGCAGCGACGGTGGCGGCCGCCAGCGAATTGCAGCCCGAGATGGTCCCTGGCCGGGTCTCTATCGACATAGTGCGGCGAGCAAGCCAGGTCGACATGGTGCGCAGGGCCAGCCAGGTCCAGCTGTGAACACGACGCCAAAGGATTACGAATGGTGCGCCATGCGGAGATTGAGCGCCCAGGAGGAAGCAATTTGGTCTGACGCCGATCCACGAGTTCCCTACCTATCATCCGGCGTATTCCGGATTTAATCGGAGCGCATTAAGACGACATCTCTCAGCGGTCGCGCATTATGCGCCGTCGTCCTTTTTTTTTCTTATTTTTATTATTTCATCATTACTTTTCAACGGCAATAGCTGGAGCATGGAGCAACGAAAGATGGATCTGACTGGGGCCACCACTTCCCAATTTTTGTGCTTTTTTGTTTCCCCCCATCCCAATCGACCACACCGAACCACACCATCCAGCCACTCCTCAAATCAAGAAGGAATGTGGCGTTGTAATAATTTCAGCAAATGCGCATGCGACACGCAGGTTTCCACTTAAAAAGTTTTTTCTTTCAACAGAGCGGTCTGGGAAATGGGATGGTGGGAACTGGGTTTAACGGAAAAAGAAAAGCTCAGGTTAGACATGGGCGGGTGTTGGTCTGCGCCAATGGGGGGCAACCTTTCCTTCTTCGGGCATTGTATTATTTCTTCCTCCTTTTTCCAAGCACGGCGCCAAACTCGAAGAATCACATCACCACCACATCCACCACATCACAAACAAAGATATGAATTGGAGGCGAATCAATTATGGACATGGAAATTACAGGGGTCATCATGAGGGAGCACTGGGGGTGGGAATCACTGTTTCTTCTTTTATTTATTGGGGCAAAGCGGATGGGATTTGGAAACTGGGCTCAACACATGGGAAGTTTTTCTCTGTTTGGTGCGGATGAAATTGGATATGACAGGTCTCATGGTCCTTTTCCGACCTCTCTTATTTTTCATTCTCGTGTCTTTGCTGCTGGTTCTATCTGTTGCACTGGTCTGTTTTCCAAGTCTGCGTGTTTTTTCTTCTGTTATCGTCTGATAGTTGCTTGGGCTTCTCATAGAGACCTCCATTATGATACCATGGGGGCCCCCTATTCTTGGAGGGTTCCTCAAGCAAGCAAAGCTTGCTCAATACAACCTCAAACCGTTTTATCTCTAAAACAACCCCCATACGTGTTCAGCACAAAAAAGAAAACATAGACGCAAAAGTCCCTCGGATCCGTGCCCTTTTTTGAGTTTTGTTCAGCCTCCGTATTTTGTGCGTCTTTCGTGTTCAATCTCCCAGAGTAATACAAATATCAGAAGATTCCATGTCCATAACTTTTTGGCCAAATCAGCGTTCCCCATGCTTTGGCAGCGCCTGGTTAATAATGCCAGCGTGACAAGGAGAACAGGAACAGACGCGCGCCAAACCAAGGAACAGTTTTCTCTAGTCCAGTAATAGAAATTTAGAGTTTGGGACCGTGGCCGTTGTGGCGAAGCGAGGCTACAAACTGAACAGACGGGTCTAGAACGGCCTGGCTTTTTTTTTAAACGAAAACTTTGTCCATCATGTCAAACATTGTTGTATTGACGGCTGGGCCGCGGAAAGCTGTCCGGGCCGGGGGATGTTAAATAAGTCCCGGGGCTCGGGTCGGATGTGACGCTCTGGGGGGGGTTCAAGGGGCCACATGGCGAGAATTTTCGGGATGAGGAACCCGAAGGAGGGATCTGGTCTAGGTGCCCTGGCTATAGTTGGGCGTGCTTGTGACTTATGGGATTGCGTGACCGCGTTATGGTGCAATTTGTGTAGTCAAGCAAAGATAAGGCTGAGAGGCTGAGAGGCTGAGAAAGAGGGGGGGTGTGGCAAGATGATCCATAAAAAAATACCCGACGCGTTGAAGCGACGCCACACTTTCTGTGGGCAGGAGGGAGGGGTGGGAATCATGCGAGACACACAGGGCAGGGCAAGGCCGCAAGCGAAAATGCGGTTCCAAAGATATTTAGATGGTGAAGTGGCGTAAATATGCGGTTTTATACCGTAGAGAGGAGGTTGGCTTGCAGTTTTAGCCAGTGGTGAAGCCTGGAATGGAATGTCTTTGCCCCCCCAACTTACAACTTCCACTTGTCCGCGATATCTTTGAGTACAACTGCCAATGGAAGAGGTGTCGAAAGCTGCTAGTCGTTAGAGTATGGAAGACTAGATTTCTCGTCAAGATGTATAGGGCCCGGTCTGGTACGCTGTATAAGTGTCCTGTTGGTACTTAGCTACTACTGTGGCAAGGGAAGTGGGTGATTAGGAATTCCTTACGGTCTAATTTGGGTCCAAAAAAAAAAAAAAAACTACAGCATTCACTCTGGAAAACAAGCCACGAGAATGTGTAAAACATATTATTGTCGACTACATTCTCTATGTTGATTTGCCAAGCTCATTTAAGCTGATTGCTATAGGATGCGCAGTGAAATATCCCCGGAAACTCCGATCGTTAACCGTCTTATCACGTACGTCCGCACCCAAGGCGCCCCCCCGCCAAGGTATCGCTGCCGATAAGGATCTGAGGAATTACAAGATCTATCCGGCCTTGCATGTGCGCAGTCCCATTCGCCCTGCCAGGAAGGTTTGCGCAAACTCATTCAAACCTTCGAAAACGATCCCAGGACGAACGAGCACTCGACGGCCGCCAGCAAGCCGGTGGCTGTGTAACACAGCAGCCAGAGAGACCCTTACCCCTCGAACTCGCCCCCCCAAAGCTCCCAAGATTCTCGTCACGCCTCTGCACCATCCATTATTAAGTTCGTCCTCCCGCAAGGCATTGCAAACCACCTTGGCTTTTGGCGCGCGGCATACAGGCAATCTCTTGCAAATAAACGAGAGCAGCGCGGACATGGGCTCTCAGAATCAGCGCAATCGGACACCGCACCTGCCCACGCTTATATCCAGCAATCCTCTCGCCGACCGGGATGCAGCTGTTGAAGAAAACAAAGGATACCAGCCTTAAGCTTCCAGGATACCACCATAGACAACAGACGAAGACACACGAGACGAGACGAACACGCCTAATAAATCGCTCCCGAAAAAAAAGATCCAATTAGCGCGACCAATTCCCGCCTCAGCCCCGCTTGTCCGCTCGCTCGCCCTCGAGGGTCGCGACCGAGGTTGCAGTCGCTAAACTCCTCATTGCGACCGCGACAAGTCGCGAAGGAGGAGGAGGCATAATCCTCAGCCTTGCGCCGGCTGATCGACACCGGTGCCGCTCTACCCAGCCGGGTCCATCCACGTTCCGTCTAAGAAATCCCGCCCCGGCGGAACACCTTCACGACCAAAACGAGTCCCTATTTGCGCATGCCTGGACACTCACCGCCCTCGCCGCAGATGCACCCGGCCAAGCGGCTCCGGGCATCCTCTCCCGGCCCCGACAAAGACTCTCCTCCCTCCATCAACTCTGCGACGGCCGGGCCTTCGCCCGCCACAAGCGACCAGCATGAAGTCGGCCCTTCGTCCACTATCAGTAGGCAAGACGGCGCTGGAGGCGCTGGCAAGGTTGGCCAGAGCAGCAATTTTCGAAATGTGAGCGCGTGCAATCGGTGTCGACTGCGCAAGAACAGATGCGATCAGAAATTGCCAAGTTGTGCAAGCTGCGAAAAGGCGAATGTGGCATGTGTGGGGTACGACCCTATCACAAAGAAGGAGATACCACGCAGGTAAGTCGCAGGCGCTGGGGTCCTAGACCAAGATACGGTGGATTTAGATACACAAAGGACGCTGACGGAGGAACAGCTATGTCTTCTATCTCGAGACCAGGGTGGAGCATCTAGAGAACCTTCTGCGCGCAAACAGTATCTCTTTCCCCCCGGCTGACAACCTGGAGCTCTGCTCACGAATGGGCAACGATTCCGTATCCGTGCGGTCGCCTGCCGAAGTGGCTCCGTCTGCACCTCCTGAGTCCATGGACGGCGTCGCTAGGGCAGGCATCAACAATGAGAGGAGCGACGAGACCAAGCTGCAGAGGCTAGTATCAAAATCAGACATCACCCGGGGCAAAGAGGGGAACGCGAACCCGCGTTATCTTGGCTCAACATCAGGTGTATCATTCGCAAGGGTGGTCTTTGCCGCAGTCCAGTCATCTGTGAATGACAACAAGTCCACGTCAGACAAAGCTGGCGTCCGGCCGTCTAAACCCATAGCAGGCAACTCGAACTCAGCAGGTGGAACAACTATGCGGGATTCTTTCTTCGGACTGCACACGAAGCCGACAATCCACCCTGCCGCTTTTCCGGATGAAGAGGTCGGCACTGCTTTGATGAACTTGTATTTTGAGCACGCGAATCCGCAGATACCCATTTTGCATAAGGTCGAGTTTACCAAGATGTTCGAGCAAGCCTACGATAAGACAAATCCACAGAGGGGCCCAAAGGAGCTGTACATGCTGAACATGGTTTTTGCTATTGGGAGTGGCATCATCATGGGTGCCATGGCCAAGTCAGAAAGTCAAAACAGCGCAGCGAAGCCGGGAGAAGGGAGGATGTCTTCGAGTCAAGCACAGCCTGAGGAGTATCATGCCAGTGCAATCGTCCATCTCGAGGCCTGCTTGAACAACAGCGGAGGCGGTTTAGAGGAACTCCAAGCTGTATTGCTTCTGGCAAACTTCGCTTTGCTGAGGCCGGTTCCGCCAGGTTTGTGGTACATTGTTGGAGTGGCTGTAAGACTCGCCGTCGATCTTGGTCTTCACTACGAGGATGGCAAAGATGTGGACTCTGGGCTCAAGGAGGAATCGGGCCCTCAGACTGAGTTGCAATTACGGGAGAGGGGGAGAAGAGAGTTTATACGAGATCTCAGGAGGAGGTTGTGGTGGTCCACGTACTCCTTCGACCGACTCGTCAGCATCTGTGTCGGAAGACCTTTTGGCATCTCGGACCAAGTCATCACGACAGAGTTCCCATCTGTGCTAGAGGATGTCTTCATCACACCGGACGGCTTCAAAGATCCACCGCCGGATTTTGTGGCTCAGCCCACATACAAACTCGTTTCACACCACTACTTCCGCCTGCGGTTACTGCAATCAGAGATTTTGCAGGTTCTGCAGTACCAGCAGGCTCGGAATGCGAGAGACTCGGGTCAAAACGAAAAGAATCCCTACATGCATACGAGCCTTCCATCACCATTCCTCTCCAAGTTTGGCAATAACTTTCGGGCTTGGAGGATAGATATCGACAAGAGGTTGTACGAGTGGAAGATGACAGCACCAACAAAGCAACACACTGGTGTCGGATTTTCAACAGAATTTCTAGACCTAAACTACTGGCAAGCAATCGTGATGCTGTATCGCCAGAGTCTTAGTGTGCCAGCTATGTTCGAGGGAGAGTACAATACGTCAATGGACATCAATAGCCAGGGCTTGCCTGGCAATGAGCTGCGTGGAGACGAGGATAGAGTGTATGTCAAGGTGGCTGAGGCCGGTCAAAAGATTATGCGTCTGTACCGGCAATTGCATCTCGCAGGTGTTCTCAACTACACATATTTGGCGACACACCACATCTTCATGGCGGGCATTTCCTATCTATACGCGATCTGGCACTCCCCAATCGTGCGAAGCCGACTGGTAAGTTTACCATACCAGACTTATGGTTAGATATTTCAAGCTAATGAGTGCAGTCCATGGATGAAGTTGATTTCACTGTGCTCGCTGCCACATCAGTCTTCACCGACTTGAGCGAGAAGTGTCCTCCAGCAGAAGCCTGTCGCGACGCCATTGACCGCACAGCCAAAGCCACTATCAGGATGGCCAAATCGACTGGCGGCTTCGGCCAGGTTGTGCCCCCAAGACACTCCGCTAGCTCCAGGGGAAGCATCGACCATCACGAATGGGCGCAGCAAAGCGAGACGGGTGACTCCAGCAACAGCCACAGGCCATCACACCCTCACCAAAGATCATCACAACAATACGATCTGCCGGGTATAACAGACGCCTACGCCAATGTATCATCTGGGCAACAACTTCCACCTATCCACACGGCGCCGGCGGGGCCATTCAGGACAAATTCCTTTCCCAAGATGGAGCAAGACTTCTCACTCATGCGCAACATCCCCAGCCAGTCGCGGAGTAATGCCAGCGCACCCGATCAAACAGGCAGTCCCGATACCTCGGCCATCGATCCATCTCTACTCCCCTCTCCGCACGCGGTGCGCACACCGTCCACAGCCCCACATGCAGGCAGCGTAACCTCGCCCAACACCAACATGCCGCTAGCCTCAGCAGGCGGTTTCAATCGCGGCTCACAACTGCCAGCAAGCACGTCAGCAGCGCAAACCTTGGCGAACTACTATGCAGCGCACCCACAGCAACAGCAACAGCAGCAGGGTGTCTTCTCGCCCGGGTTCGCTGACCTGCAGATGGACTTCCTCCAGCAGGCCAGCCTAGGTGCCGGCGGGATGAACGGCTCTGGCGGTATAGACGAGACGGGTAATGTGGACCTCGGTATGGGCCTAGGCTGGGAGGGGCTGCATCATGATTTTAGCGATGGGCAGCAGTATGATCTATTTGATGGCTTCTTCTTTGGTGGGCAGCAGGGCGGCTCTAATGGTGGTTTATGAGCGTCTGGTGATTTAAAACGGACAATTTTGGCGGACAATTTTGGGCATAGCCTGGTGGGTTTTCAAAACAGTTTTGGCATTGGAAATCATGTGCGCGAATGCATGGGAGGATATTATGATTAACGTGACTCTCGATTCTCCGTCAAGGAGATGGGCGCAGACTTTGGAGTCTTTCACTCGAGAGCCTTTCATTTGTGTCCATAAATACAAATACATATTTATATACATATATAGCTCTCGATCGTGGACATACCAACATAGCTGCGCCAAAGCTACGAAGCTCTCGGACCCACTTGCGAGTCTGCTGTGTAGACTATTCATTCTCTTGACATCGCTTGTCACGTCTTGATGAATGAATTCGACTAGAGGAGAGTGTGAGAATGTCCTTGTCCAGATGTTCCGTTACTACGGCCGCTCTGGTTGGTGACAACCAGCAAGGCACAATTCTCCAGATGGATGACGTTTATTCAGCAGACTCTTGATCTTTCAGGTACGGGAGAGACTTGATAATCAAACAGGATAGGAATCCGCAAGTGAAGCTGCAATGTGTAAGAATCATTAAGGGTTTGAATTATTATTATAATCTTCATCATCATCATGTCTAGCTCGACGAAAGAATGCGTGCTACCGATCCCACATCTGCAGGTGCGCCGACAGCGTTGGCCTGATCATAGTCATAATCCAAAATATTGGCACTGCCAATACCCAAGCTAACAAAGTACTGCAACATGCTCGAGACGTTCGCACTCGGGAAACCGCTCGACATGTAATCGATGAGCAGCACACAGGACTTGGCCGCCTTGCCTGCAGGCAGCCTACTACCCAGAACGGCCGTACTGAACTTGGACGCTTCATCCTCAAAAATGCAGACATAATCCGCCATGTTATTGAAATATTCCGTGTGGGCGCAGAGATCCCCGACGTTGTAGAAAGTCTGGAACGTCGTAATGTTGCCGAATTGCGATTTGGCGTATGTTTGAAGGGCGCTCATGTAAGCTACGTCGGTGTTTCCTTTTTTGCTAGAGTTAGGCACCTCGTCGAAGAAAATGCCTTTGATAGCAATGTTCGCTTTTGTATATGTGTTCCAGTTTGCCCAGCGTGCGATATCGGTCTGGACGGAGGCGCTTGATCGGGCACCGTAGCTGGTGTGCACGTAGCCAAAAGTGTGGACGTTGGGATAGGCATTGAGCTTGGCTACGCTTGTGATGTATTCGCTGTCGTAGCCTGCCTTGCTGTTGCCCGGTCCATTATTTGGGTTGAGGATGATTTGAAATTGTGTGTTTGGTGAATTGGCCACGGCGGTGAGGATTGGGTTCCATGCGGCCATGCTGCCATCTTGGACGCCCTGAGAGGGATCCAGGTATAGTGGTACTAGAAGTGAGGTCGCTTGAACAGTCGACAGAAAGGTTGTGAGAGAGATATTAATGCGCATCTTGACTAGGTGAGTATGGAAGAATCTTGTTGGAGTTTGGTGATAGTTGATGCGTGAATGTGTTTGTTTGGTGAGGGAGTGATGATCAGACGGTCACATGCTTACAGTGTTCACGAGGCCTTGATATATATATACATGTAAAATTTTCTATTCTTCATTTTCTGATGCATAGACATGTAGATGTTTGATGACATGGTTGACGATCCAAGAGCAGACCTCCTCACTCACCCGCATGCTGAGGAGTCCAGTGACACCCTATGCTCAGAAAATGACAAAGCGTTTGACCGCAACCGGCAGCGGGTGAGTGTTTTCTCGATGGCGGGAAGGGGGACGACGTGACCTAGGGTGCCGTGTGCTCCACAAACTCTAGAGCGATCTATTCTACCGAGAAGGACGGGCAGCATACCGGCATGTTGGATTCTGGACGGTCGAGAACCTCGCAGGCAAACCTTGCGCAACGAACTTTTGTAAATTGAAGGCATATCGTGTACCGCCAGCGGCAACAAGACGCTTCCGGAGGGTTTTGTGGTAATTGAATAGTCAGTGCACTCCATTAGGTCGCGCAATGACAAGCAAAAGGGCTACCTCCAATTAGCAATTCCAATAAAAAAATTTACCAGGATTTTCCCAATCTGTTAGCTCCAGAATGTTACTACGAAGAGACCGAATCGGCCAGCTTAGATCTATGTCATTGTGCTGGCGGATTTAGGATAAGGCTGCATTTAGACTGGCTTGCCACGTTGCCCTAGAGTTGGGCCGAACTGTCATTGAAAAGCTAGATCAGTAATGTCAAAGCTCCCGGTAGATCGGCTGAAGAGACCTGAAGACTGTTGGTACCAGCAATCTTTTACTATGACGGGCAAATTGAAGGCTTCTCTGCTACCATGACACATGATACCACGCCCAGCATGGCAGCCTTTGGGTGAGAACGTGAGTATCCCACCAGTCATCCGAGTAGATATCAAGCGCCTTGGAAGCACAAATAGCCCGACTAGCTTGGGTGGGTAGGTACTATCTCAAGTGGTCGAGTAGGCCACAAAAATTGTTCAGCGCAGCTTCAGCCGGCTACATACTGGAAAGAGTACAGTCGGATTGAAATTTTACCAAGTCTCTCATTATACCCTTCAATCATATGAGTTCCTCTGCTAGCAGATGCTTCCACTCTTCCCCAATGTCATGAAAATAAATCCAATCTAGCGGGCCCCCTGGAATGGGCGACCATGCAGCATAATCGACTTTACCATTCTGTGGCTTCGAGTCCAACACATCGTAAATTTTATGATAGTATGGTGATCGAATTTGATCAAAACGGCCGAGTGCTTCTCGCAAAGCACGCTTCCTGTCACAGCTGTGTCGTTCCAGGTAGAATTCGAGCAATTGGGCCAGCAGCCATCCATCCTCCATGGCAAAACCTGCTCCTGTACCAAAAGCACCTGGATGTTGTTCAGAGATGGGTCTTAGTTGTCGAACTTGGGGCACAACTTACCTTGTAGCGGATGAGATGCATCTCCGATAATGGCGATGTTCCCGTTCGCAACAATGTGTTGCAGTCTCGATCCGGAAAATGCTGAAAACTCCCTCCAAGCACCTTCTGGAACTTTATCGATTGCCTCTCGAATCTCTGGTGTAAAAGCCTGATAATTACGATTGTCAGAACCTGTATAATTATGATAGAAGAGGCAGGGTTACCGTGAAATGGTCCGCAACTCGCTGATTGCTGGCGGGGACACCCCAACTATACTTCTTTTCCTGTGCCTTGGTGGGATCTTCGTACGAACGCAAAGTCAATTCCCAAAGCCCATTCCCTTGTTCGATTTCCTCTTGAGTTGACACTACAGAACATTTGAACATCCTTTGTGGTCCATGGTGAAACGCGGTATACCTAGTAATAGACAAGTGATCCACGGATGCTAAAGGAATCAGACATCGCCAAATGGTGGTTCCGTTGTAGACTGGTTCATGTTGGGGGAAAATGGCCTTCCGCACAGCCTTGCTTAGCAGTCAGCAATCACTCATGCTCCGAGTTGGATGTCAAGGAGTATGCAACACTGACGGACCGAATGCCATCTGCGCCGATGATCAGATCCGCATAAGCAGATGTACCGTCTTCAAAGACTGCCGCCACGCCGCCTCCAGGTTGTGGGATAATGTCGACCAGGCGTTTCTGTAGCTGGATCACACTCGAGGGCACGCGGCTTTTGAGAGCATCTTGCAATACCGTCCGCCTAATTCTTGTGTCATGATACTTTGCTTCCCCGACGTAGGGTGGGTATTTGTAGAGTTCTTTCCCCGTCACCCCATCTCTGAGAAGAATCTTTATTCAACATATACTCATCTGAATGGCCTGTTCATCGGCTTTTGTTCTTACCTATGCTGATGATCAACTTTGACGTGGCCCTGCACCAATTCGGCCACACCTAGGAGCTCTAGCACCCTCCAAGAATTGTAGCCAACCCTCAATCCGGCTCCAATTTCTCGCAGTTCAGAGGCTTGCTCGTAGATTGTGACCTCAAACTTCGACTTTTCGCGAAGAGCAATAGCCGCTGCCAGTCCAGCTGGGCCTCCACCCATGATTGCAACTCGCACGCGAGGTGTCGGTGCGTCCGTCGATATTGCCATTCTGGGTGCTCCTGCAAGGCTGCATCGAATTTGGGCTTTAAATATCAAGGGCTATTCGCACAGGAAAAAGCAAGACCTCAGGGCTCACAGATTTCATCCTGGAAGTTGATAACAGTCCTATACGCTGCCACCCAAAGTCGAATATGGGAAAGTCGCATCTCCCTTCTGATTGCATGGTAAGGCGAAAGTGCGCTCACCAAACGCTGGCATGACGGGATCAGCACGCCAGTATTAGGTGCGATGGCGAATCTCTCGATAACGACCTCGGCAACATTCCCGCAAGTTTCTTTGGTCAGCTTCGTGCCAGAGACCAGAATTTAGCCCTGTTGATAATGTGACGTTGCCTGTTGGTGTTGAATGCCCAATGGGTGATGTGTCGTGGATGTTTCTCGCAAAGAGACTATGAGCACCTGGATTGGCTGTCTAGAGAAGCGGGTGGCCTTGTAGAGCCTCACACCAGTGCGGGCAGTTACCCAGGCCATAAAAGGCGGGAGGGCCTGGATTAATGGAAGATTCGAAGACGAGAGGAGATTCATCTTTCAGATACAAAACATGGTATTCGCGTCGATGTCGCTATGCTTGCAGCAGAGGTATCCAAGCACACGAAACACAGAAAAAACTCCAAATCATCTCATCACATGCTATCTTCCATTTGTCTCGAGCGAGCCTTCAAGAAGCTGTCCTTCTCAGGCTTTCCACCTCTCTCTTGAAGACCCATACCTCGCTCCACCCATTCCTGACTCCCCATCTCCGTCAATCGAGAGAGCGCTCGAAAGAATGCAAAGGCCTCTTCATCGTTGCCAAAGAGCGCTGATCCCTTGAGCTTCGCGGCTTGCTTCTCTGGGTCTTCCATCAAATCTGTAATCACCTGGCTGATCTCCGCGTTGGCGGTTTCGTGGCCCGAGTCCTTGATGAGAGTCTCGGCAATCTCGTCTTTCGATGTGAATAGCTCGGTTAGGGGCTTCTCAGTGGTAAGGACCAGCTTAGCATGGGACTCATATACGGCATCGATGAAGGTGATGAATCGGCGAGCCCATTCTCTTTCCCGTAGCGTCATTCCAGGCACATCGGTGACGACGAAAGCATCGTAAGAGCGTGTAAGCTCGATGAAGTCGGCCGCAGACTTTGGCTGCTTGATCAGCTCGTCAAAAGTAAACCAAGCGCAACGCCCGCTGACCCTGGGAACCAAGATTTCGCGACCCCAAACGTGTTGGACTTCGGAGTGCGGCTCAGTGGATTCAGGGTCGCCCAGAAAGCGGAACCACTTCTCGGCGTGATCGGCCGCGTGAGCATCGAGTGGTGTGTGATATACTCCGGATGGTGGTCGGGGGATCTTTCGGTAGTCTGTAGGCGAATCGAGATTGATGACGTGAAGTCTGCTTTTCAGAAGGTGGATGGCCGGGACGAAAGACTCCCGCTGAATGCCATTCTTGTACAATTCATCGGGATGTCGGTTGGAAGTCGTAACGAGCACCACACCGTGGCTCATAAGCGCCTCCAGTAGTCTAAGGTCACAAGATTAGCCTGCTGCGTAGCCACCACCTTGGGGAAAGCGTAGTCACCTACCTGCGCAAGATCATGGCGTCCGCCACGTCCGTACACTGAAACTCGTCGAAACACAAAACATTACCATGCTCTGCGATGTCCGCCGCGACGAAGGGTACCGCGTCTATATCGTTCCCGTGCTCCATCTTCATGCGGTGCAACCGCCTGTGTACGTCCTGCATAAAGTTGTGGAAGTGTATCCTTGTTTTCGACCGGACAGTGCTAGGAAGCGTATCGTAGAAAAGATCCATCAGCATAGTCTTGCCGCTACCGACATCTCCAAACAGGTAGAGTCCTCGGGGAAGACCTTGCGGTATGTCCTTCAGCGCGGCGTTTTTCGATTTGCCGCCGCCAAAGAAAGAGAAGAGTGACTTGGAGGGTTGCAGGTCCTCGATCTTCGGGTGGACTACTGGTGGGGCTTCGTAATGCCTGAGCTCCTCGTGCAATCGCTGTAGGCTCTGAATGATACCTGTCACAGCAGACGTCAGAATAGGAAACCGGACCACATATACGTATGGGAAAGCGTCGCTGCTTACCTCGTTGGTGCTCATCGTTCCTCAGACGGCCTTCAGCCACTCGGCGGTCATATTCCTGAATCGGCCCAATGTCGTCTTGGTTGTCTGTATTGGATCACAGTCAGCATCCGTGTCAAAATCCAGTACTATGTTGACTGGTGCGCACCATTCTTTACAGTAGCAGTGGCCACCGAGGCCGGCCTCCTTTGTCCAGCGTAGAAGACGGCGGGAAGCGCAATGCGCCCGGAGCCTTTTGTGATGCAGCTAGGATCTGGAAGCGAGACTAGTCTCTGTCCGAGGACGCTATACGAGTGTAGTGGCCTCGCAGAGACGACACGTTGTGTAGAATATATCCTGGCGACACACGTTCGAGGAGCTGGGCGCCGAGGAGAGGCTACGCGGGTTGCGCAAGCCGGGGCGCGCATCTTTGAGATGACAGTGGGAGGACCCCGAGCGAGTTGTCGTTATGATGATGTTCTAGACTCTATCCCATGAGCAGACAGCATCGTAGATCTAGAAGAAGCAAAAGCCACGTAGATATCACAATGGTTTGTTCCCGACAAGATAGAGGCATCGGAGTGGAAGACTTTTGGCACGCGAGAACGTTCAAGCCGTAAATCCGGGCCGGCCAGATTTCCCCTCGGCCATTAAAGTGCCGGAGGTGCAGCCCACTATTTTTTGTTATTTCAGGGGTCTCGAGTGGTCGCCATGCGCTGTGACGTAGCGGTCCTCGGGTCCGGGTCGGCCTTCTGTAATTGGCCCATAATCACATGCCAGTATACCTGATCGAAGAGGCTCGCGATGCCTTGAACTGCACAGATGACCGTGGGGCCGTGGGGTGAAGTCAATTGACTGGTTTAAATTCCATTCAGATAGATCATTTTGGATTCTTCTATTCTTCTGTCCCTCTTTCCAAGATCAAGACGCAATAGGCAGCTTGAGGGATGCTGTTTGCTTCATCAGGCCCGTAGCAACGACCCCACGCCAGGTGTTGTTCAACACAGCCTTTGGGAGCAAGCAGTAACACCCAGCCCTGCCCATCTAGTTCTCGTGCACTGGTGACAGTTGCACGTTTTGTGACATCTTTTCTCGTGGGAAAAAGAACATTTGTATCATAGAAGCGCACATTCAATCCGTGGTCAGTGAGACCCTAATGATACCTCTACGCAGACGCCATCTAATACACATAATGCAAGTGACAGTTCTCAGCACAGTATCCGGGGTCGTGCCAGGCCTCTGTCCATAGCAGGTGGTCTACTATTCAGTAGATACCGGGCAACAGCTTCCACCGAACATCCTCCTTGTATCTGCCCCACTGATCCTTGTATTTCCTGCTCATGTAGTTGTCAAGACTCACCATGCCGCCTCGTGCGAACCAGGAAGATTGCAGGATAGCAACAACGGCGCCAACGATCCAACCACCCGATGCCAGTGCGTATCCGGTCCGCCATAATGTGTATCCACCATAGTTGATGTGCCTCGCCCAAGACCACAGCCCCTCGCGGCACAGCTTGCCCTTGTGTGTCGGGTCATCCTTGAACTTCTTTCTCTGTATCTCTGATCCAGCTTCTAGAGTAATGCCCACAACGTAGAGTATCGCCCCAAGAGCGACGGGGAGGGACACTTGTGATCGCGTTCCGGGCACAGGAACTGTGAAGGGCTTTGTCCAGCGTGCCGCGCAAGTTGCAGCGGTCAGGAAGAGCAGCGAATTGATGCTGTTGCAGAGCGTATTGTATGCCGAGACGAAGACGGAGCTTGTCACGGGGAATTCCTCTTCGGAGGTGTAGGTGAGCCAGAAGATCTGTTTTGCGGCGGAACCAATTGCCATGCCGAGGAGGAGGAGTCGTTCGAGGGGGAGACCCAACTGATCGATGAGTTTGATTCCTGTACGTGTAACAACGGCTGCGCTCAGAGGGATGGTCGACAGACCAAGCTTGGCCAAGAAGCTGCTACCGAGGCCATGGCAGAGGATTTCGTATTGCAGCACGGGATCGAGGGCGCGCAAGCCGATGAAGGTCGTAGTGCCGACGACATTGGACTGCTTGACACCACGTGCGATTATGTCGGCGTTGGTTTTATGAGAGGGTATTGATTTGCCAGCCATCGCGATGACCTTGAAGTCTAGTCTAGTAGAAGTGTGGACAAAAGCAGGGCAAGAACGAGGTGGTGAAGAGGGGGTGCCTATGTAGCCTTTCGATACACGACGAGGTCATGTTATCCCGGAATCTCCTGCTAAACATTGAAAGCGTCATGACTACAATCGTACCAGAGTGTCAGGGGTCTCGGGAATGCGATCAGACCACTCGAAACAGGGCGGCATCGCACTGTCTCCCTTCCTCGAGTAGCTAGTCCATCGCTAGGGTCTCCCAGTTTCGCAACGGAATGTCTCGGTAAGTCCAGTGGGGAGCCAAAACACTCAGGACATTCGCGCCTTACGGGGCTGAAATTTATATTCGACTATCAGAGCAAATGCACGGTGGCGCTCACGTGTTGTACGTTTCAAACACACTTGTCGTCGTTGAGGGGACACCTCGAGTGAGACTAGTATCTTTGGTACTTTATACATGTAGCATAGAAATGTCTTTGTCAAGGGCAGATACGTAGACAGATGACGCTCGTGATTATATGCATGATCGAATGCATCATACCTATCTATATTTCCGAAAAATTAAAAAGGTGAACAAAGTTACTATCAGTCGTTATATACGAGAAATTGGGTCGGTCATGAATCGAGTACAGGTTTCACAGCGCAGTTACAACACGAACCTGGATTTTCTTCCTTTCCATACGACGGAGTTGGGCGCATAGCCTACGTCCGAGTATAAGATACGACCTCCACTTTGGTTTGGGGTGACTGGCAGGCCTTGGACTACACACACAACTGGGACAGCTCAAATTATCTGTAGATCTCCCGCTGGTGGTACGATCAGGGCCCTTGCTCACTGTGGCCTTTTCTTTCCTTTTTATTTTTTTTCTCTATCTTGGATCACGACACGCCCGTCTTTCGAATGTGCGGTTGAGAGAACAGGGTTCGATATGTGCATAAGTCGTTTGCATGTCCTACTTTTTGCTAACCTCCAGTCATACGGATGCTCCCTTTGGAGTTGCCAGGGCACATTCTGCTCCAAATTGCCAGTTCTCCTCAATTTCGGCCTTGATGGTGTGACAAAACTGTTGTGCAAAGGATACACGCGCATTTATCAAGCACCCCCCCCTTTCGCCTCAGGAACGAAAGAAAGTCTTGAAAGGGCAACAGCAGGACTCGTCCGCGAACATAGTAATTCGAAGTTCACATTGCATTTACAAGCAGCAACAGGACCTCGAAGTTTGCACAGTCTTTCAAGAGCCTCAAGCCATGATTGTGTCTCGGACTTAACTGCTTATGCCCGTCAGCAACCACAATAAGAATTTGAAATCTAGGCAGCTTGACTTCGCTAATTGTCCCGATTTCCACCTCGCTTCAAGACATATTCGGCGTGATTACTCAGCTCCGCGGAGCATCCGAAACCACAATTAATAACATTCGTTTGCGGATGAGGATCAGGACAATGTGATGATATTTCCCAACCTGCGATGCTGCCGCGGTGTCCACGCAGATATATAGATTGTGCACATCTCCTTTGGCGGCTATTCGAGGAAGATCTGGCAGTCGCAATCTAACACAAACGCATTACAACTCAATCTTCATTCTTGAGAACCACTATACAGAAATCTACAGGCGAGATGACTTCCACCCAGAAAGCATTGTTAGTGACAGAAGTCGGCAAGCCGGTCGTCCTGACCACAGAGCACCCGATCCCACAGCCAGGCCCCAAACAGATCCAACTCAAGGTCTCTGTAGCCGGCCTCAATCCCCACGACAACAAGTCTCGCGATTACAATCTCTTCCAACAGACCCTACCATTCATCCTTACCAACGATGTCGCGGGCAAAGTGACTAAACTCGGCGAGGGCGTGACTGACGTTGCGGTGGGCGACAGGGTCGTCACCCATCCCGGCTTCACAACTGGTTCTACACAGAATGGACTCCAAGAGTACGCGGTCGCCGATGTGGGCGCCTTTGCCAAGATCCCCAACACAATTACTGATGACGAGGCTGCCACTCTGCCCACCAACATCATCGCGCCCCTGGTCGGTCTCTTTTCCACGCTCGAGATCCCGGCGCCGTGGACAGCCAAGGCCAAGGAATTCGACTACGCCGGCACGACGCTCTTGGTGATTGGAGGCGGATCGAGCTGCGGCAAGTTTGGCGTGCAGCTCGCCAAGTTGGCCGGCATCGGCCGGATCGTGGTCGTCACTGGCAGCGCCGAGGATGAGTTGAAGCAGTGGGGAGCTACGCACATAATCAGCCGGCACGGTGGATACGATACAGTCCTAGGACGTATCCGAGATGTGGTAGGCGATGACCTGGTCTACGCCTACGACGCCATCAGCCCGCCTGAGGAACAAATTCTGGCCCTGAACGCCCTCTCCAGCCACAAGAAGGGTGCCTTAGCCCGTTTGCTTCCGACGGGGCCCGTGGATGAGAGCAAGGTACTGGGGAAGAAGGCGGGTTTTGATGTGCGGAATGTCTTTGGCAGCTCACAGATGTGGCCTGAACTGGCAGGGGAGTTCTGGGCTCGGGTGCCTGAGTATCTTGAGACTGGAAAGATCGTTCCGCTTGGGTATGTGGTACAGGAGGGTCTTGATGCTGGAAATGTCAATGAGGTGCTGGATGCGTACCGAGCCGGAAAAGCTGTTACGAAGACGCATATTCATTTGTAATGGGAAAACTCAAAGGATGGCTTCGTATCTTCATTCTACTGATCTCAGGCTTTTTACACAGCATGTCGCATTGTATGCTATGTTTTAAGCTTCACCAATATGGTTGAAACATGGTCACATAAGCTGAGCAGAGCCGCCTATACAGGGAGGAATTTGGGTTGGACAAATGATGTAATTTCTAATAGCAAAGGTAGTAATCTTAAGCTCAGCTTGTGTTTTGACACCGGAGTAAGAATACGGTACCAATGGACTGGATTTCAGTCGTGACGGTTGAGTGTGTAGGTATGTGTCCCAGCAATAGCAGCAGGCGTTCCAGCGACTCATCAAGTAAGTTATTAGGTTCCCAAGAGTTGATCGCCTACGTATGAGAATGTCCTCATACTGGTCCGCGCGCCCCATGTGTGGTTTGATTCTTTATTTCAAGCGCTATGAAGTGGTTGAGAAAATCGAGAGCAATGAAATTCAAGAGTAACCAAAGCCCGAAGCCCTGTCCTCCATCGTATGAATATAGTCGACAAGCAAATGCTTTTTCTCTGTCCATGTGGAGCAATCGTGGTCAGAAGATTAACCTATTCCACATGAGTCAATGCAGGTTCGTTTGATAGGGTACTTCTTGTGCGAAAAAGGCAACACGGAAGATATATCATAACATCCCGCTAGACTCTCCCATATCTTCTGATTGGGCTCCGTCCACCAAGATGAGCCACAAAGTAGTCCATTCTGGCAATAGTATCGACTTGACTCGAAATTTGGGTCTCCATCTCCCTCAGCCATGATATGCCACAATTTGTACGTGCACATGGACTAGACAGCAGTTCGGTGCAGTCGCGGCTGTCAATTTGTTGAGTTCTTCTTTGTTAAGCACCGTCCCCAATCACATGGCGCAGGAACACTTTGAGTCGTTGAAAGTATACTTATGAACTTAACGCTGCATCCTCAATATACCCAATCGGTCATCAACACCTCAATATTCGAAACTCACCCGAGAACAGAGCAGTCGCAATGGCGAAGAAATGCTTTACTCATTATTTCTAATCAATCGGCCATCATGGACACTTTCTATCTATGAGTCATGATGGACAGTTGAATAGTATTGGCATTACGGTGTTGATGGGTTGTGATGAGAATGTAGAATTGCAAAGTATTTGACACCCGAATAACCCCGGTTTCGCAGGCGATGTTGACGATTGAACAAGGCTGCCTTGCGTGACATGTGAGCGGTCACTGTTTCAAACCACTCATTCGGTTACATCATGTGGATGCCTGGCTTGTCTCCACGGCTCTCTGCAAATCTGGTTCCAAATTTGCTAGCACTGACTCGTCTTCAACCCCAGTTAAACTCTGCATCAAGCACAAAGCTCTTGAGGACATAACGATAAGCCAAGTCTGATAAGCATCATGCCTCCGTCTCACATGCGGCAGTACCCAGCCATCCTCGTCTTTTCCATCTTCTCTACTCACCATATTCATCAACATCATGAAGTTCGCTAAATCATCCGTCATTGCGCTTCTGGCGCCTACTATCGCTGGCAGATTCACTGAAGCGAATGAGGGCGACCATGTTCAACTCTATCCCATGGGATTCTACGAGTCATCCACCGAACAGTATCTCATCGAGTTGGAACATGGCGTCACGAGATGGGTCACCGAGGACGAAAAGTGGGAGCTGAGGCGGGTAAGTCTTCCCTCCGTCTTATCCTGTCATATCATAGATAATCCAAGTCCACAACATAACCGGCAAAGCTATCATCGTGCACAAGCTGAAACTTGTTGTTAGAATGGCCAAAGATTCATGGACATCACCGAGACGAGGGACCTCGGCGCCTCTCGCGTCAACTCCCGCGCCGATGTCGTATTCCCCGCAAAGGCCTCTTTCCAAGATAAAGTCAAGCCTCTTCTCAAGAATCTGACCAAGTCGAACATGCACGACAATCTCGAGACTTTCTCCTCCTTCCATACACGCTACTACAAGTCGGATTACGGCAAACAGTCCTCCGAGTGGCTTCTGGAGCAAATACAGAACATCATCCAGGAGTCTGGTGCTGAGGATGTCTATGCCGAGCCTTTTCCTCACACGTGGCAACAGTCGTCGATTATCGCCACCATCCCCGGCCAGACGAACTCAACAGTCGTGATCGGCGCCCATCAAGATTCAATCAATTTGTGGTTGCCATCTATTCTTGCCGCGCCTGGTGCGGACGACGACGGGAGCGGAACCGTGACAATTCTTGAGGCGTTCCGAGTGCTTCTGTCCTCAGACGCAGTCAGGGACGGCAAGCTGGAGAACACGATCGAGTTCCACTGGTACTCGGCGGAGGAGGGCGGTCTCCTGGGTAGCCAGGCCATCTTCCAATCGTACGAGCGGGATGGCCGAGATGTGAAGGCTATGCTCCAACAGGATATGACAGGCTTCATTCAGCGCACTGTCGATGCGGGCAAACCGGAGAGTGTCGGCGTGATCATTGACTATGTCGACAAGAAACTGACCGACTTCATCAAGAAGATTATCACGGAGTACTGCACTATTCCCTTTGTTGAGACAAAGTGTGGTTATGCCTGCAGTGACCACGCCTCTGCATCCAAGGCTGGGTATCCTTCAGCTTTCGTGATTGAGTCATCGTTTGAGGACAGCGACGACCGTATCCACTCTACTGACGACAAGCTCAAGTACTTGTCTTTTGACCACATGCTCCAGCACGCTCGCATGACTCTCGCTTTCGCTGTAAGTCTCCTATTGATGTATATCTTGAATAATGAGTCGATTGAACTGACGGGACGCCATTCAGTACGAGCTAGGCTTTACCAACTTCGCCAAACTCAAGAGTGGCGAGATTGTGGATGAGTTGTAACAAACCCCACAAACATCGAGGGCTTCGAATAAACAATCTGAAATGGACATCAGGCTTGTTGAGTATTAGTCTTATCCAGCAATATGGTGCACTGGAGTTTAGATTGTGTTTAGCCACAGACTATAGCTCTGGACTTGAGTGTTGATAGCCAGGAAAGCGAGGATCAATACTTTTATCATGTATACCTAATTTTCTCATTAGTCAACCGCTGCATTAGCTTCATCGAATCAGCAATACAATTACTCTCTAAGTATCATTGGTAGTCTCGGATCTTTGAAATTGAATCCGGCAGGCTTTGCTGCAATCGGTGCCGAGCTCCCGAGCCCAGCCTCAAAAGCTCATAGTCGCGACGTTCAGATCCTGGTAGCTCGTGTGGGTCTCGACGGCTGAGCCTCGAACAAGCTTTCATTGCATGTATCCTGACGTCAGCAGGTTCTGGATCTTGACAATGATGCGTTTCCTGTCACTAATAACGCCCCAAAGAGGGAGGATGTTCTCTTTCGTTCGTCCTCAAACGGCACAGCTATTCCGATTCTCACACTTTTGCAGAAGCTTACCCAGATTAGAGCAAGGACAAGCATTGCACTGACGTCGTCTCTCAGCCGAAAGCCCCCTGAAGCCCCGAATCTTGGCAAAAGCTTGGCCTTTGGACCCTGTCCCGTCTCCCCGGAATCATCATCGTGTCGTGTGAGTGGGAGCTAGTAAGGTGCTGTGGCACCGTGCAGGCGCTCGAAAACTTGCCAGTGGATTCCTGTTAGCGAACCGGTGGACCTGCAGGGCTGCGCATGCATGGCGCAGTACTTCGCTTACACAGTACAAACTACTTACGCAGTGTGCACATATATTCAAGACGCCCCACAAACTGATCACCATTGCTTTTCAACATGTCTTTGCCAAATGACAGCGGCAAACCCATCCAGAACTTAGGCAGCGCCGTGTATCAGACGTTCGTCGAACTTCCATATCGATCGCTTACTACGCCACGCCAAAAGCGGCTCTCAAGAGACAAGGACAGCGCTGAAGAAAATATGCCTGGAGAAAATCCAAAAGGCCTGAAAGAGGGGGGCCAATTTACAGGACCCATTAGTGATGATTTTCTCAAGCTTTACCACTCCTCGGAGAGTGTCTCATCAGTATTGGCCCAGGACCCTTCGATAAGCCCTGGCGACGCGTGGAAGAAATTGTATGGTCACCATGCTGGAAAACCGAAGGGGCCTCATTCTATTCATCATGCAGGAAAGCACACTCCTGCGGATGAGGAAGGTTTGCGACAGGCAGCTGAGTGCGGCCATTGGGGTCCGACGCAACCGAGTCAGCTTTTCCTACAGATGTATCACGATGCCATCAACTCTCTGGAAGAGAACCCCGCGCATGGTGTAGTCAGCCCACCGCTCATGGGCAGCTGTGGTGTGCTGCCCCTGACAATCATCTCAACGTTCGTTATTCCTGACTGAAGTTTTGTTTTGAATTGGTGCTAATTCTTCTCGTGCAAGAATACCGGATATTGTTCGACACATGTCCAATTGCATTGTGCGCGCGGAGCGAGAGGTCTTCCTGGCCACCAATTTCTGGGCCAATAGCACGGCGTCCAAGTTCATCACAGACGCTATGCGTGAGCTTTCGCGCCGAGCAGGTGAGAGAGGTACCAAAATCGTTTTCAAGATGATCTACGACAGAGGCAGCCCAAAGCAGCTGGTGGAGCCTCACTACATTGTCTCGGAGAAGGAGTACACCGGAGACAAAGTCAACATCCCGAAGCCCGATGAGATTCCCAATATCGACCTGCAAGTAATGAATTACCATCATCCTTTGCTCGGAACATTCCATGCCAAGTACATGGTCGTCGACAGGAAAATCGCTGTGTTGCAGAGCAACAATATCCAGGACAATGAGAATTTGGAAATGATGGTGCACATGGAAGGTCCAATTGTGGATTCGATGTACGACATGGCTCTGATCTCTTGGCACAAACGCCTTGAGCCCCCACTGCCAAGCCACAATTCTCCTGCTACGGCTGGAGGAATTTCTTGCTTTAACGAGGGGCACGCTGGGATTTTTGAGCAAAATGGGTCCATACATGGCCATTCTGCGGTGGTAGATACGTCAAAGAGGGAGCCGCGAGAGGCGTACGGCTATACCCACAGAACAACACAACCTGGCCATGTTGATGGTGACAAGGCTCGTGTAGAAAGTGAGGATACTGGACGAGCGGATATCGTGACTGGTCCATCTACAACCGACAGCGTTGTTCCAGACCCGCAGGATGCACCCGCCTCGGATAGACAACTACCAAGCAGAGAGAAAGCCCAAGGCTCGAACGGCCTTAATGGACCGGACCAACAGACATCAAACTTCTTGGCGGATGGACAAGCAGCCACCCAACAAGCACCAGTGTCGATAGCCAAAGCAGAGAGCCTGCCAGAGCACACTACAGACGACCACCACTGGGACGACAGCATCGCCGCCGAAGTCCTCCGCGTGCAGGCCGCAGTCTCCGCCAAAAATGGAGAAACAACCCTTGAAGCCGTCAACCGTCACCTGAACCACACCATTAACGTCGGCTTTCCCTCCTCCGCACCCGAGTGCGCCCCGGAAGACGAGATGACGCCCTACATTCCTCACCCCGTTCACGAGCCCTTCCCCATCGCCATGGTCAACCGTGCGCCTTACGGCACTCCCAACCATAAGTCTGTTTCGATGCCGCAAAACGCAGCCTGGCTGTCCGCCCTTCGCAATGCCAAGAAGAACGTCTTTATACAATCACCAACGCTCAATGCAGAGCCGCTTGTGCCCGCAATCATCGAGGCGTGCGAGCGCGGCATTGATGTGTTTTGCTACATCTGCCTGGGATACAACGATGCAGGCGAGCTGCTGCCGATGCAAGGTGGGCACAACGATATGGTCGCACACCACATGTACACGTCGCTTTCAGAGCAGGCCAAGCAGCGCCTACATTACTTCTGGTACGTGGCCAAGGACCAGACGAAGCCGATCATCCAAGAGAAAAAGAAGCGCAGCTGCCATATCAAGCTGATGATCGTGGACGAGCATATCGGAATCGTGGGAAATGGAAACCAGGACACGCAGAGCTGGTTCCATAGTCAAGAGATCAATGTGATGCTGGATAGTGAGCACGTTTGTCGGGCATGGATTGAAGGGTTGCGGAGGAATCAAAACACTCATCTGTACGGTGCATTGGACAAGAAGAGCGGCATTTGGACAGATGAGAAGGGGGAGATGGCGGATGGGGCGATTGGTGTCGATCCGGGACGGTTTGCATGGGCGAGGGGCGTTGTTGGGGCTATCAAAAGAGTGCAGGGCGTCGGAGGGTTCTAAATCAAAACGAACGGGAGGAAAAACGAGAAAGATGGAATCTGGGCTGGGTTTTGTTTGATATTGCGACCGACGCCTTTACAGTAAGACTCGATTTGTCTTGACACTTTAATACGCATCTGCCCGTCAGCCTGGAAATGAATTAGCCAAGTCCGCAAGAGTCGCACCATTACTGCATTTGAAGTATGTCTAGTGTTTGATGATCAATTGCATGGGCGACTTACTTGTACTATATACCGTCAAATCTTCCATTAGCACCGTCATCCCGCCCAATTTCTGTGACGATGCTTTGCAGTCTTCTCCATATTCTCACTGCCGCAGCCAACGTCTACAACGCGCTTTTGCAATATTGTAGACCAACAGGATGTGAGGGAGAACAAACCAGCAAAGATTTCAGTCCTGTTTCTTTACCAAAGTCTGGATTCAATGTGACAATAGTATGGCGGTATTCTATATAATGGCATGCCCAATATAAAGGTCGAACGACGCGCTGGCAAGGATGTTAATGGAAGCGCGTAAAGGGCCCGTCCAGTGCGTTCGGGTTGCAGGGATCCGGTCCCTCTTTCCCCCCCGCCGCGACCGACCAAGCTTACTTACCGATCTGCGCAAGCCAAACTCCAGCTATCGCCGAAACTCCAAATAAGCCGTGACCGTCATGGAGTTTATAGCTCCATACGAGCCCAAGCCTCCTCTCACACCCTAATTGTTTCTTTCTACTCCCCTGACTTTGTTGTTTCTGGCTTGCAATTATGGCGTACATAGCACCGATCCACCGGCCGAGCAGCATTCGTCTTGCTGTGCAAGTCAAGCTCTTTGACGACGAGGACGAGAACCTGGTGGTAGCGTAAGGGCGCCATACACCCCAACCCCCAACTCTTTCCGGACCACACGAGCTTTTGTCGACAAGTACTGACAGTCTGCTACAGGAAGGCCAACCGGATCGAGATATACAGCCTGGCAGATAACCATCAACTAGTATTACGCCACTCTAAAGTCATCAATGGGACCGTATCTATGCTTCAGAAGCTGCGACCAAAGGATATACCCACCGAGATACTCTTCGTAGGCACCGCAAAGGCGCAGTACTTTACTCTGGCCTGGGATGCAGAGTCCAATCAACTAAAGACGACACAAACTTGGGAAGATGAGGCAGAGAAGTTGATGCGCGACTCCGACAGTCAAGACCGCTGCATCGTGGATCCGACTGGCAGATTTATGGCTATACATTTGTGGGAAGGGGTTCTCGACGTCCTTCGGATGCTTCCACGGAAAGATGAATTACATAGAATGAACTCCGTGCGATTATCGGAGCTCTTTGTCAAAGCCAGCACCTTTTTGTATTCCGAAACAGGCCACCCCAAGATTGCCCTCCTCTACCAGTCTCGCACCGATCTCATCGATGCGAAGCTCGCCATATACCGCCTCACCTCCGACGACAAAGACACCCAGGCATCATCGTTCGACCGGAAAGACAGAGAGTTCGAGGTTGACATCTCAGATCCTGGCGCAGCGTTGGTGATACCCGTTCCGAAGGTCGAGGGTGAAAAAAGGCACATCTCGCGGAACAACTCTTTAGCCAAGCCGTTCCTTGGCGGTCTTATTGTGGTTGGCGAGACTCGACTGACATATGTGGACGGTACGACCCATGCCACAGTAAGCAGCCCGCTCAACGAGGCCTCCATCTTCGTGGCTTGGGCCCCATACAACGAGAGAAATTACTTCCTGGCGGATGACTATGGGAGGCTGTATCTTCTTACCATCCATACGATGGAGGACAGCGTGGAGGTCACCAACATGCAGGCCACGAAAATCGGCAAGACATCGAGGGCCAGTTGTCTAGTGTACCGGGACGGCATGCTCTTTGTGGGGTCCCACTATGGCGACTCGCAGGTCTACAAAGTTGACTTGACCCAGGACGACCCGAAGCAGTATTTGCAATTGACCCAAGTTTTGCAAAATGTCGCACCTATACTTGATTTTGCTGTCATGGATATGGGGAATAGGGAAGGAGACAGCCAGCTGGGCAATGCTTACTCGTCTGGTCAAGCACGCATCGTGACCGGCAGTGGTGCGCATAAAGACGGGAGTCTGAGAAGCGTGCGAAGCGGCGTGGGTCTTGAAGATATTGGCATCCTTGGTGAACTCCAGGACACAAGGGGAGTCTTCTCACTCAAGTCCAGCGGCTCGACCAAGGTTGACACTCTAATCGTGTCATTTCTGACCGAAACGAGAGTCTTCAAATTTGACCCAACCGGAGACGTTGAAGAGGTCGAATCTTTTGAGGGGCTTTCTTTGGAGCACCAGACCCTTTTGGCATTCGACCTGCCCAACAATCGGCGACTACAGGTTACGACTGCTGCTGCAATTCTCACAGATACGGAGAACGGTATGTCCATCAGTACATGGACCCCTCCTGGGCAGGCCATCACAGCAGCTTCTGCCAATTCAAAATTCGCCATCTTGTCTGTAGATGGCAAGTCGCTTGTGACTTTAGATTTGCAAAAAGACTTGGCAGTGGCAACGTCCAAAGAGGACCAAGACCAAGTGGCTTGTGTCCACGCTTCACCACATCTACCCGACGTGGGTGTGGTTGGTTTCTTCACCTCTGGAAATATCTCAATTGTGGACCTCGCCACGCTGGAACCTAGAAAAGGCGAGTCCCTCAGACGCACAGAGGACAATTCTTCAATACCACGTGATATTGCTCTGATACAAACTCTGCCCGAGAGTGTGGGAGGGCCAACACTTTTTATCTCCATGGAAGATGGCAATGTGGTAACCTTCAACGTCTCGAAAGATCTTTCCCTGAGTGGACGCAAGAGCGTGATACTAGGCACACAACAAGCCCGTTTTCACTTATTGGCTAGGCCAGACGGTCTTACAAACATTTTTGCGACAACCGAAAACCCTAGTTTGATTTACGGATCCGAAGGTAGAATTGTCTACTCGGCGGTGACAGCTGAGGATGCAACCTACGTCTGTGAGTTTGACACAGAAGCATATCCTGATTCCGTGGTGGTGGCAACAGAGTCGACCATCAAGATTGCCAAAATCGACACCGAGAGGCGGACACACGTACGACCACTTGAGATGGGTGAGACAGTGCGCAGGGTTGCATACTCAGCGAAGGAGCAGGTCTTTGGTCTGGGTTGCATCAAGCGCGAATTGTCTCACGGCGAGGAAATCGTTACAAGCTCGTTTAAGCTGGTCGATGAGGTGGTCTTTGGCAAGGTTGGAAAACCCTTCCTATTGGACCAGTCTTCTTCACCTGAGCTTGTCGAGTGTGTGATACGGGCCACATTACCGGACTCGTACGGCAATCCAGCTGAGAGATTCCTTGTCGGTACAAGCTTCCTGGTTGAAGGGGACGCACCATCAAGAGGGGATGAGACAAGGGGACGCTTGCTGGTCCTTGGAGTTGACAGCGACAGGAATCCGTACTTACTCGCCAGCCACAAGTTCAAGGGCTCATGTCGCTGTCTAGCGGTGATGAATGAGGATATGATTGTGGTCTCATTAACAAAGACGGTGATACTCGGCAGGTACATTGAGGAATCATCCACCTCGGGTACGTTCAATAAGCTTGTATCGTACCGGCCAAGTACCTTCCCTGTCACCCTTGCCGTGGAAGGCAACATAATCGCTGTGGGGGATATGATGAAGTCAATCTCACTTGTCGAGTACTTCCCTCCCCAGGATGGCAAACCTGCCACTCTGATGGAGGTGGCTCGGAACTTCCAGTCGGGGTGGGCCACGGCGGTCTCTCACATTGAGGAGCATTCTTGGTTAGAAGCGGACGCTCAGGGCAATCTGACGGTGCTGAGGAGAAACCCCGATGGCCCAACGCTGGAAGATCAGAGGCGGATGGAGATGACTAGCGAATTTAGTCTGGGTGAGCAAGTGAATTGTATTCGCAAAATGGCGGTGGAGACCAGCCCGAATGCTATGATGATACCCAAGGCATTCGTCGCTACGGTAAGCCTGAAAAGCACCTGCATCATTTACTGTGTATGCTTTGCTAACGGATTACAGGTCGAGGGTTCAATCTACCTCTTTGGCACAATTGCCGCACATGCGCAGGACCTTCTCTTGCGCTTTCAAACGAGAATAGTGTCCGTGGTCCAAACGGCTGGCGAGCTCAATTTTGATCGGTATCGAGCTTTTAAGAACAGAGAGCGCGAGGGAGAAGGGCCTTTCCGCTTCATTGACGGCGAACTCATTGAACGATTCTTGGACATGGATGAGCAGACGCAGCAAACAGTCTGCGAAGGTTTGGGACCAAGCGTAGAAGATATGAGGAACAACATTGAGGAGCTAAAGAGGATGCATTAGAGTTGTCAGACCTAGAGATACCATGAGAATCCTTTGAGTAAATATACAATCTGAATATATCAGATGCAGATTCAAAGAGAATACACAGGCTTGCGCCATTTTCATTTCATGGGCTATGTGATGCATATCTAATTCCCACCTTTTCAACGAATTAGTTATATTTGCCTAAAGATTACATTTCTACATATCAATTAGCTAGGTACAATTTTTGATAAAGGTGATTTTCCCGTTTATTTTCTTTGGGGGGTGGAAGTTGTTTGAAGCAGATTCGGAGGAAGCCGGGCGACGGAAGCTAGACCCACTTTCGGGATCTTAGCAACGCTTGCTGCTTGATTGGTCCTGCAGCTCATTTTCTTGCCTGAGGCCACTACGAATTTGGCAGCGATCCCGAGCGAAAGAGCATCTCGAAAGGAAAAGACCTCATCATCGTCATTGCCGCCGCCGCCCCCATTCAACTGCCCACTCTCTCCTCTCACAATACCCACGACACAATGGCGCCCCTCACAACCGCGGCTCGCGCATTCGCGCGCTCAGCAGCAGCAGCCCCCCGAGCTGCCTCGATCCGATGCCTCAGCAGCACCGCCGTCCGCGCCGACGCGACCAGCTCGACCTACGAGTCGCCATTCAAGGGCGAGCGGCCCACCACCAAGGTGCCCGACTTCAGCCACTACGCCTCCAAGTCTAGCCCCACCAAGAACTTGACATACCAGTACTTTATTGTCGGCGGCTTCGGCGCTGTCACGGCAATGGGTGCCAAGTCTACGATCCAAGGTGAGCGAGATCCATTGCGGCGGGAGCTGTCGGAGGCTACAGCCAAGGGGAAAGAGGGGGCGCTCAGGCGCGTTTCATGGCCAATTGATGGAAGAGGGGCACTCTTGGTGCAAGGAGCAGAGTTTAGAGTGGATTCAGGCTGTCAATGGATGGATGGGGGCTGACGAAGATGTTGTGCAGAATTCCTCAAGAACATGTCCGCATCAGCTGATGTCTTGGCCATGGCCAAGGTTGAGGTCGATCTTAACAACATCCCAGAGGGCAAGAACGTAAGTGTCTTTCCCCGGACATTCGGTGTGTGTATTACCTCCCGTGTTGCTGACTTTTCGGGGCGATGTACAGGTCATCATCAAGTGGCGAGGCAAGCCCGTCTTCATCCGACACCGAACCCAGGGCGAGATCGACGAGGCCAACAAGGTCAATGTTCAGTCGCTACGAGACCCCCAGCAGGACGAGGATCGTGTGAAGAAGCCCGAATGGCTGATCATGTTGGGTAAGCATTGGCCACCACTTCAGCACAAATACTCGGTTCTCAGCACCAATGCGCCTGGAGCTACATACCCGAGCAGTATCATAGGAACAACACGCTGACAAGACATCAATTAGGTGTCTGCACGCACTTGGGTTGTGTGCCCATCGGAGAGGCCGGCGACTTCGGAGGCTGGTTCTGCCCCTGCCACGGTTCCCACTACGACATCTCCGGACGTATACGCAAGGGCCCTGCTCCTCTCAACCTCGAGATTCCCGAATACGATTTCCCCGAGGATGGCAAGCTCATCATTGGTTAAAAGGTTCCCACACGTCGCGGCGGAATCGGGGGTTTGGCTGTATGAGTACGGTATGCCAGAAGGGTTGAGAAAGGAAGAGGAGCAAAAATGAAAAAATACTTGGGACGTCAAGAAGACTATAGACGCAATGTGGAAGGTAGTCGGAGTCGGGGACGACATCAGGGCGGGCGATTTTTTAATAGACTGCCTGGTCTGCAATGCCATTGTACAAAAAGCATTTGAGCATTGAGAAAACAATCCAAAACCAACCTTTTCTATGTTAGCCCTTCTTGGCCCTCGACCTGACATTTTACTGTCTTCAAATGAGGATGAGCGAGGACAGAGCTGGAGGAGTCGCAAGCCCTCGACTGGGTGGGAGCAATAGACGCTTAGTGCTGTGCTGCGCTGACTCGTCAAGCCACTTCTCAAGCGAGAGTAACGAGCACCAATGACGGTTGACAGGCTGCTAAAACTCATGTTCGTGACGTGAAAGATGGATTTTCGAAATTCGAATTGTTATTGTCAGAGGTACTACATACAATAAAACTGTAACTCGTCATGTTGGCAGCTCAACTAGCAGCCGCTGACTGCGCAGGCGCCTCGGCGAACAATTGTTGGGACCACTGCCTGCACTCCTCGTCTGTCTGTTCCCATTCCTTCTCGAGCATCTCTTGGATTGTGCTTCCCAGACGCGTCAAGTTCATCCGCCTACGAGGCATGTAATCCATACAGTGTGCGATGGTATTCCTCAGTGTCTCCGAAGGCCACACGCCCCGACCGTCCCAGGTCCAATCTTCGTACTGATCCAGCAACGCGTGTCCGTACGTCCAGCCTGATGCTTCGCGTTCTAGTATGCGTACTGCGTATGGTCTTGGGACAGAGGGGACTTCGGGGCCCCAGGTTGTGACGAGTTGCCACATTATGAGTCCGATATGGCTAGGTGAGATTGCACGTTAGTCGTTTGGGAGCGGGAGACACGCGTACACAAAGTAAACACTCTGAACATAAATGTTGTAAAATCGATGAGATTCTCAACACAGAAACAGGAAAATTGAATGTTGACTGACAAGACATTAGAGGCCGAGCCATAATTACCAGCAACAGCTGAGTTGCCGAGACTGTCCACGTTGGGCATAAAGTCCCACGCTTCAGATGTCTGTTCTGGGAGAAGAGAGTCAGACTTTCCGCTGGAGCGGAGGTCCCAGAGATATTTTCTGCTTTGCAAGTCAGCTCGAATTTCATAGATGTCATAGATTCGAGTGACACGTACTCTTGCTCGCCAGGAGCGCGGATTGAGACATCCCATTTCGGGCATTTAGCGAGGCCAAAGTCGGATATCTAGAAAATTGTAAGTTTTGAGCATATTCTATCTCAGTTTCATTCGAAGTAAGACTAGCTCGAAACAACTTGCCTTCAAGATGGGGAAGAAGTGCTCATCGTCAAAGTCACCGACCAAAACTAAACTTGTGAGCATTGGCTGTCCAAATTGGTCCATTCGAAGCTTACCATTTGATGGGTTCAGATTGAAGTGAACCAAAGGGTCTGTTGGTCTTCTATTCCTACCACTACCGGGAGGTAGATATTCTGTTCTGACAGGAATCTGCTTCCTTCGCCGGTCGAGATTACTCTCTGCTGCTTGGGCCCCAGGCCATGCCATCGCAATACAGCCGCGCCACAAGCACTGGAATATCGACCAGAGCCCCCTCTCCGGGGGCCGGATTCGCTCGCTCAGATTTTTTTTGCTGTTCTCAAGGGCAAGCCTCTCTAGCCAGGATCCCAAGTCGCGCTTTGCCACGTACTCCATGACCAGAACGTCTTCAGCATCGTCGAGCTCCCGCCTTGCTCGTCGAATTCGACGTGCGCGTGTAGTTAAGCCGCTGGGTGCCCGTTTCCTTATTCGATTTAGAGTTGCTTGGGGGGCTATTGCAAGTGCTGCTACTCGTCTGACTGCATCTCCAAGTGCTGTGGGAATGTCTCGCGGAGGGAGAGGTACGGCCGGGTCGACTACCGGATCTGGCATTGCTTGTAGCAGAAATCGTTGCGTGATGTGTCGTGCGCCGCTCAATCGCTTTGATAGTCAGTAAATTTTCAAATTTCCGTTCTCTCAGACGGTCTCTGAATTTCTAGCGCTCACCTTCAGTACAGCCAGTTCCCTGCGTGTGGCTGACCCGTTGGTCAGGTCTACTTTTACCACCACACTATGGACGTTCTTTTGACCATCCTCCATGTCAAATCGAAAAGATGTACTTCTACCACCTACCCCAAGCCTCGTCACCTTCCCAAAGCCAACAGCCTGGAAGCGCTCATGTAGCGTGATGGTAGCTGCTGTCCTGCTCGCTGCCACTGCTGGATCCTCGTTTAGAAGCGCTACATTGGCTTTAGGGTCAGGTTCTCGATTTTGGTAACGTTTTCGACTACTTTTTACGAGCTGCTCCAAATGACTCTCAGCAGCAGGGTTGGTAAGATCCCATGGGTCCCACGCTCCAGGCCTCGGGTGAACGACGGCTTTGATCTCAGCTTGACGCTCTGATTCTACCCAATTGTGATTTCCACGGCGCCATTCTGAAAACTGATCTGTTTTGGCTCTTTTAAAATAATGGGACGGGCCTCCTGGTGTTGGTGTTGGTGTCGGTGTTGGAGCGTTGACTGCCGCCTCGTCGCCACCACCAACATTGTCCGCGAAACGAATGCGTCTACTTGCCATTTAAGGAAGTCAAGTAAGCACAATATTGAATAATGATATGGAATTGCAGCCGTGCTCTGCAACGGATGATCTTTCTGTAGCAGAATTAAATTCTTCATTTTCGACCATAGTTATATAGAACAAAGGACACCAAGAACGCCACTTCAAGATCCGGCGGCCACACTCGCGGCTTGACACAATAGAAAATGCTGTATTCGAGTGGGTCAAAGGTGTTGAGTACAAAGCACCATCCCGTCACATTTCTACCCAGGAATTCCTGCCTGCTGAAAGTCGCCCTAGTACTGAGATTATGTGATAACTATCAAACCTGCAATCGGTTGTGATCTGCAGACTTCGCATTCCAGAAACTCAATATTAATGCCAATGAGCGCTCCAGCTAAACTCATTGGCAGCCGCGCGCGTAGCTCTATATATAGGCGATGAGATCCAAGGGAAGGAGGTTTGATAAGCGTAGAAATGCCTAGCATGCGTTACTCTGGGAATTTTCGAGGGTATTATGATCTTATCCTGAAATTCTCATCCTGTGATTGAGTCATAAAGGCGTGCTAAGACAAGAGTACCTAGGTAATGCAGAGCGAAGCCTTTTTCTCTTTCCCTTAGTTACATAACACCAGGTCATGCGTGAATAGTATGGCCATGAACTGGTGCAAGCGAACGCGAAAGCCTCACAGAAAGAAAGAATAAAAAGATTGCTGGGTGGCTTGGCAGTCTCCGTCAATCTTTCGAGTACGTCTTGGCTGTTTCTCGAGTGGATGATAGTCCTCCCAATGCTCTGGCACAGCAGTCGGGCTTGAAGTCGCAGCCGGCAGACCCACTGCCGTACCAGATCTCCATACCCAAATCTCGACCGGCGTTTTGAACATTCTTATGCGGACCGCAAAACGCCATCGGACATACCAGCAGGGTTGGCACGGCCTGCTTCAGAGTCTTGTCGAACCTATTAGGCTGGAAGACGCCAAGGATTTGATCAAATGGACTTGGCTCATATGTCTTCTACCTACCTACGTACATCCGGCATTTGTAAAGGACAATGTGGCGTGGCAGGTTAAGGTCCGCGACTAACAAGTTGAGTTGACAGGTGCCATCATAGAATATTCTCTGATCAATGCGTGCACGTGCTGTCATAATCGTTCAAACTCATCATTTAGCCTGGCAAAAGATTGCCGGATATGTCATATGATCGACTGGCCAGGACAAGTATCCAGGATCGGAAGTTCGGACCGATATCCTTTTGATGATTAACGGTGCCATCCAATCTGACCCCACAGTTTGCACATCATCTGCGAGTGCTTTCTCATCAGATGGGCAGACTGACAAGTTCGGTCCAAGATTGCCGAAGAGCGACAGAAGAACCACGCCCAGGCTTCCAGGGTTTCTCGGCATATCCTCGCCAACTCTTTCCTATGTGCGATGTTTTGCAAGATGATCGCCTCGTTCTGTTGATCCTCTCCACTGCTTTGCGTTCGTCACGCGAGAGCAGCAGGTACTACAGGGTCTGATAGCGTTTGACAAGAGTCATGAGTGTCAGACGAAAAAGAGCTGGCTGTTAGAATCGGCGGGTTTTGGTGGGTTGCTCTCGTAGAGACTACCGTACTAGAAATTACAGTCCTATTGATCTGCCCATCAGCTTCTGGATAAATCATCCACTCGAGCAAGATCCGCTGTGGAATATGTCCCCTTCGTCTGAAGAATGCTCCGAAGTGTTGCGAAAGGTGTGGGAGAGGCAGGAAATATGGTTCGGTCAGATCTCGGTTCCGGGGGTAAGCTTACCCACTAAGTTGCGGCTCAAAACTTAAGCTTCAGAGAATCCCTGTCTTGCCTGCTACCACAGCACGGAGGCGCGCTTATTCAGCCGTCCCATGCTCGGACGACGACACTTCATCCTCGCTCCGATCTGAGACATCAGATGCATGATCGCCCGTCTGAAGACTTGGCCATTTTTTCTACCCTTTGGCTCGTCACCATCGCATTCTATGCTCCGGCAAGTCAATGCAAGCACATTGCAGCGGTCCGCACCACGCACCGCGCGTTCAATTGGCTCGGTAAAAACAAAGGGACTCGACAACAACGCTTGATGCTGGCTATTTTGCATTGTGAGACGAGACGAACTCATAGGCGCTCGGGCTGTTCGCGGTCTCGCCCAACGCTCTGGCCTGTTGTCGCTTTCATCTACCAGCATGCCACGTAATACAGCAAGTATTCCTTGAGGGAAATTACTTGAGGGAAAATCTTTGAAGATTTCGAAAAGCACAGCGACCCTTCACGCAACCAACATGATCTCTGTCAGTCCTTAAGATCGTATGCGGAATTGTGGATCTTGATCATAATTGTAGCTCCTAGGCCACCGCGTCCCGGTTGCCTCAAGGCTCCTATATTGTCATTACAGCGATCCGTCCCATGCAGTCCTCGGTCCGCTAGCCAGTCTCGATCCTTGGCTGTCGATCCTTTTGATGTCGCAATGAACCGTTCGGTACCCTTGCTCGCTCGTCTGGCTGGCCAGGACCTATGCCCTGTCGAACAGCCTCCTTCAACACGGCCTCATTCCGGGACCCACTCTTTCCGACGTTGCGTGTATTTTGCCCCCCCCCCTATGGGAGGGGCGTCATTGTTCATGGGGCTCTAGCAGTGCTACTCCTCCCCTAAGACATATCCAGACACATGAGGCAACAGGGTTGGACAGGGTTGAGCCCGAATAAAACGTTTTCCGATGGCATGGGACGACACTTGCAAGCGCCATCGTCCCATGTGGGTTATCCGCCGTCCCGCGGCCTATATATGTATCGGACACTCCCGAGGTGTACATCGGGTTGTCATGCATCATCACGCTCTCTTGTAGTCTTCATTCTTTAGCAGTTCTGTGAACGCCAACCTTCCACTCTTTTTACACTCATTCAGGCCGGACCTCTTTATTATATACTACAGTCTTTTATTTAAGCATCACATTGCGAAGATGAAGTACGAAGCGACATTTGTGGCCCTCGCCGGTCTTGCTGCTGCCCGCGAGATTTCCCTCTACAACGCCGTTGTGAAGAGGGAGGTTCCTCAGGAGCACTCTCACCAGGCTATCGTAGCCACTACTCAGACGAACCTCCAGCTCGACAACCCTCTTAAAATCCAGGACGCGGTTTTCGCTCTTCTTGGAAACGCTGCCGCCGCTAAGGGCGCGCCTAATGTCCAGAACCTTGACTGCCTCCAGCAGATTGTCGCCGACCAGGCTTTCACTAACGCCAAGGCTGCTGGTGATGTTGATGGCCAGGCGAATGCTATCATGTTCCGTGCCTTGGAGAGGAACACCGCAGCTGTTGGCCAGGCCTCTGTCCTTTGCAACCAGACCGCTGTGAACCCGGAGATTGCGGCCATCACCCAGCACCAGGACCCTGCTTCCAGTGCGGCCAAGGGCAACAAGCAAATTGCTCTGGATGTCGCAACCCAGCTGGCTTCCATTGGTGCGGACCCCAACCTCGCCGTCAACACTGGTACCTTTGCCCCCGGCAGCGTAAGTCGTACAATTAAATGGCCAAGATGGCGCGGATAATACTGACAAACCTTCATTATAGACTTCCGACAACACTGGCGCAGGCAACACTTGTGACGACGCAAACGATACCGTGGGCTGCATCATTTCCCAGAATCTTCTTGTGGCGGATGTCACGGCTGCCGAGATCAAGTCTGCCGTAGCCAAGGCTGCCAGGAAGCCCCGTGCCGCCGCTGGCACCAACGTGCAGAAGTTCACTGGCACACTCGGCGGTGCTGCCCCTGCTGTCGTGCAATCTGATGGCGCTAGGCCCTTCTCCGTCAACGGCGACACCTTCGTGAACGCCGGTGCTGCCTTGCAGAGGAGCTGCGCTGTTCAGCACAACGCCTGCTCGAACGCTGCCAATGCTGGCTCGGCTGACTTCTCAGTCTCTGATTGCGGTGCCCAGGGTACGTCCAGCTCACCTCCTCTCACATTACACTCATGAGTATCCGCCTCACTGACATACTGTCTCCAGAGGACGCATGCAATGCCGCCAACGCTGCCAAGAAGTTCCGCAAGTTGCGCCGCGCAGCTCTTGACTTCGGCTCCTGCAGCAACCCTGCCATCGCCTTCGGCCCTCAGAACGACCGTGGCGGTGCCGATGCCTTCGCGGCCGTCGACCAGACTAACTTCAACCACGGCTCTGCCAACGCCATCAACGTCATCTCCTCCTTCATCTGCCAGCAGCTGGGCAGCAAGTGCAAGGCTGCTGCTGACGCAGTGACTGCTTGTGACTCCGCTGCTACTGCCGCCAAGGCTCAGACTGGACAGGCTGCGGCTGATGCTTTCAACTCCGCTCTGGGCGTCACTGCTTAAGAGAGAGGTCGGGCTGATAAAAAGAGGACTTGAATGAATGGAGGACAGGGGGAGGTGGGATTTGAGGACTCATGATGATACCATTGATGAATTGAATTCGACGACGCTCGATGAGATCTGGCTTGATATGTCACTTTCAAAAATATTCTGTAATTAGTGTTAGTGTGCCGTCAATGCAAGTGATCGAGACAATCGGAGATGATTGGATACATGAAGCTGATGCCAAACTCACTATCTATCATAAATTTCACTAAAGATACAACGATAAGTACCGAAACATCCTCGCAATCTTGGTCTTGTAGAAGTTGTTCGCCAATGGAGCATAAGCGAGTGAGTAGAATCGGAAACCAACCCATGCGTGTGTCTTCCCTCTACAAATCTCAGTCGCCATTCATCTGGCTGACTGGTAATTTGCATATCACTTAGCGAACAGAATTCTTGCGTAGAAGGCTCATAGGAGGCTTGCAGATAGAGGACCACGTGGTAATTGTGTACGGGAACTATTTTATAGAGAGAGAGAGAGAGAGAGAGAGACCGAAGCGATTGTATCCATCATAGGGACTAGACCATGTTCAATCCCGGTGCGGTCCCAAAAATTCATCAGAGCCGCACATGTTCGTCCAGCCGACCTGTTCGCTTCTGCCACAAGTACAATCTCACTTCAGATCAAGGGATTCCGTCCAAAGAACAACCCCCAGAATTCCTTTAATTCAGCGTTACTGCAAGATAATTCGTGCATGCTACTGTTTCTTGTGCTGCGCGTAGATGAAATTGGCAGCTAATGAAATAGTAAGCAAGGGGGTCCACATCAGCAAAGCAAGAGGTGACCAAGCACTCGCACGAGGTAAATGGTACATGAGAACCAAGATCTTAGCCATTCGAGAGCACGAGGAGGTGACTCTCATCATGACATCGGTGAGGGGAATCATTTGAAAGAAGCATGCCACTTACCCACGGGTGCCAACCCATTATCGACCGCCCACCTCCTTACGCCGACCCTCTCACCATTGTATTTATATCCCCAGTGCTGGCGGTCTTCAGGCTTTGTCAAATGCAAAGGATCCGTAGTTCCATTCGCAGGCACAAAAACAAAGAATACATAGCGATGTTTGCCTGTCTTTTCTGGTGGGCCTGGTGGTTTGTACGGCATGACGTCTTGCAAACTTGACAGTTTGATGTGTGGGCAGGATGAACCATCCGCATCGTCGAGGGGAACAGCGGTGGCGATCCAGTGGCAGATCTCTGACCACTTTGGGTCATCACGAGAGGGTGCATCGGGGTCAGTGATAGCCACGGTGTACGTCGTATTAGCAAGAAGAGCGCAAGATCCGGATGAGGACTCGGACTGGTGAAGGCTGATGGACGGTGCGTCCTGCAGCTTCTTTGGCTTCAGCGTGTTGCCAAGTGAAGCGTAGTGTTTAGAGGACCACTCTGCTTCTACGAGAAACGAAGGCACAAACGCGTCCATGACTGGAGCTGAAGTCAGTACATTGTTTTCTTAGTAGGTACGGACAACCTTCCACATCGCAGGGCCACTGACCAGTAGGAACGATATCGGCCTTCTCAAGTCTGGCTTCCAGATTAGCCGCATTCGCTTTAATGTTGAAGTACCTACTGACTTTTTCAGCACATGGTGCACATCATCCGCGGAATTGTGTTGGGACCCAAGGATGACCTGCTGCCCTTCAACGTGGCGAGAGGCCGTGGCACCCTTCAAGGCCGAAAACGCGGCCAGCGCAAAGATCAAGATTGCTTGGACCATACTGTGCTGCTTCACATCTGGAATCGTACCTCTGGCGAATGAGACTCAAATGCCTATGAGGTTACAATTCATAGGGCAAGTGAAGTGAATAGTTGTATGTTATTGTGGTCAAAGATGGTCTGACGTTGTAGGCGGTGATGTCATCCTGCACCAACAACCCCCCTTGGAGGACAAGGGAGGAGATTCCAATTGCTCTTCTTGACACACAGATAACCAAAAGACGATTGTATCCAGTATGCGAGAAACATCGTCGATTAGAAGATCCTTACAATGAGAGTGATTGCAAGTCTCAGCCGCCCGTGGCTGAAGTCCTCTCTTTCCATGATGTTCCTCTTCTGAGTAAGGCGTAGTGGTCTACGGAATCATGTGTGAGTTCAACGTCTCAAATAAACTCGCCCCTCAGCACATTCATCAACTTATACAGTTCGACAACCAGATCCTCGAGCTTGTGCCTATTCTTCTTCATAGCTTTGATATTGCACTCAACTCGTTTCCGGTTTTTCTTACAATTCATTTGAATAAATACAGTGCCAGTATCATTCTTGCTTGTCTCCCCCACTATTCTCATTGGAATTTCGCATTTGCTGTATATAGCTTACGGAGAGTGAGTCTTTATTCAATAATTTCCTTTATTGCATGAGGTCTTTGGGAAGTGAGAGGAGAGGAACGTCCTGGGGCAGGTCCGCCAGCTCATGAGCATACTGGCTGAATAAACAGATATGTCAGGACATGCCACAGACGCACACCATATGAAGTATGCCACTGTAAACTCAGTCTGGTCTTGCTGTCGAAGGTTGAAATGCTATAGAACTTCATAACCAATCAACATACACAGCCTTCTTTCACCACATCGTTTCAGCCATTTGTCAATATGAATGCTGCAAGATGGCATTCATACACATATGACCATACCTAGTGGAAAACTTGGGATCCCGTCCGCTCTCCCCTAAATAAGCCACTAAGGGCTGGATTAGTAGTTAAGTGGGTGACCATTAGCGAATACCCGGTGTTATATGTTTTTGCAATTTTGGTGAACTTTTGTGGGTGCAGAGTGTTGCCATTAGTGGAGCCCTCTTCATAGTATTTCGGCCTGGGCGCGTCCTCGCATCGCCCAGCTAAGACTAAGGCCGAGCTATAGCATTACGCTCCGCCAGTCGCAGCAGCTGATATTGGAAGATTTACCGACGCAGCTTATATCCATCTGACGTTGTATTCGTTATATAAATCTTCCACTTGAAGGCAGTGTTATGGTGTTCGCTACAGCCCACGTGCATCTTGGCAGGTCGTATCCCGCTTTGGAGGGGTTCCGCGGTCCTCCGCCAGCGGAAATCTGATAATTCTCAAGAATGAGGGTTGTGGAGTGACCACATTCGGGATGAGCTAGAGAATAACACACTCTTTGACACTCAACTTCATCTACCGCTGGTCCTCTCGGACTCTTTCATTGGTTGTGATGAGAAGGATGAAGTAGCTTCGTGGTAAGCAGCCACCCGCACAAGGAGTCCGCACTCCAACATGTCAGAGTTGCGTCGAACAACACCAGCATCTAAAGGGCGGGCGGGCCCCGAGGGTCCCATTCGAAAGTTAGCATTCCTGGGGAAATGCAGGTTCAGAGAACCAGACGAACACTTGCCAGGGGTGAGCCTCCATTGGTAAACGGGGTGAGCCGGTTTTGGTAGTAGCAGAGATGCCGATATAACCAACATCTACATTTATGAATAGGCACCCCAGAACGCAGGGTCTCTACCAATTTCTTGGCACTTAACTAATAAGCTTAAACAATGACCGAATTTTCCTAATAATGCTCGTCGATGCTGCAATAGATCTTGACCTTCCATATCAAGGAATGGTAGGATGCAACGTCTATGCCTTTTGTGACTGCAACTGAGCAGAGCCATAATGCTCACGATGGGCCAAAGAGTAACCTCAAGCGCTGTCACAAGCATCAGAGCCTCAGGAAACAGGAAGTTTGCACCGAGGATGACACCCAAGCCATATGCGGAGTTGATGGCGACTAATCCGCCCGTCATAATGGATTTTACTGTTCACCAAATGTTATTTAAAGCATCGTGAGCCCTCTACGTCTTTGGCAATAGTGAGGACTCGTCACAAACCCAATTGAGTTGACTCAGGAAGCCAGGAACATCTATCCTCAATAAAGTCATTCCCACCTTTCAGTTGCCAACATGGTTAATCTGTATTCAGCTTTCTTCTTCGTCACCGCTATCTCGGCGTCAGTGCTCCCCCTGGGGCGGCGGGACGTGACCACAGTGCTTGACAACCTCGAGACTATCGACACGCAGACCAAGGCTCTGACCACCTCCATCACTAGTTGGGATGGCTCGCTTCTCGGTGCTCTTGGTATTGCTTCTGCGTCCAACAGTCTGGGCACTGCCATCGACAATGCCAACACTGAGGCTGCGACTGAGGCCCAGCTCTCCAGCGCAGACTCGCAGACTGTCCTTACCTGTAAGTCCAATATGCCTGTGCCGTTGGGTTCATGCACCGGGACGTCTTCAAAATCACACTGATTGCCCTTGTCTGTACTTGGTGAACTACAACTGACTTGAGACATTGCAGATGTGAGCGGAACACTCACGTCGGACGTAAACACCGCCTTGACTACCCTGAATGGAAGGGAGTCCGATGTGGCGGCACTAGGAGTGCAGTCTTTGGTTTTGGGCCAGATTCAAACCCTGCAAAGCAAGACCGCTGCCTATGGTGCCACTCTTGTCAGCATCACCTCTGCAGACCTCCAGGCTCAAGCGCAGACCCAGGTGGATGCCCTCGATGCTGCTTTCGATAGCGCCGTTGCGGTGTACTCCTGAAGGAAATAGAGCTAGGCAGTTTCTCGAGTAGGTGACGCAGAGAGAATAGGCAGCTTTGCTTAGTGTGTACAGGCTTTGCGGTGATTGGTTGATACGTGAGGTCATTTTGGGCCGCGGCTGGGCTTTTTCCTTTCGTTTTACGCTGTCTTCCACGGCAATAGTACCATTGGACTACCTTTCGTATGAGAATTCGAGCCAGTTCAAAGTTACTCTCAAGCTTGGTACTGATGAAGATTGCATCACCAGTGAGTGAATATTATGAACGTCACCAGGCCTGAGATAGTAGATTCAGGCTATCTCATTTGGATGAGCACTGGGATTTACAACAATTTACTGCTTCAAAGGCGTTAAAACATTTTTGCTTGGTCTGTTGTACTCTACAAGGTCTTTGTGAGCTCTTTGGACCAATCTCGAACAAGCCTTTGTCCCTGAGTTCTGGCATTCTTTATTTAAAATCAGTTGACAAAGCCATATCTGTGATGAAGTTGTCTTTGACTTCAAGAATGGAACGTGTATATCAGTCACCCGATGTGTCGACTTTCGGATCTTATGCAAGAGGTTCGCCTGTTCACAATCATCTAAATTCTTGATATACTTTGCATTGTCCTTGTATCATATAAGCATAGGAAGGTATACAATTCTCCTGTCACTTGGACATTGTAGATTGCACATCTCCATTATGCGCTTGAACTTAGCTGAGGCACTCCTTGCCAGCGATTCTGACCCAAACTTCCTGCCTTGTCCCAGGATTACTCTATATGGAGACCCAACGATCACTCTTGGCTGTTGTGGTATCTGTCAAGTCACTAAGCTTGCAATCTCAGGCGACAGAGACACACCGTCCCTAGCAATTTTGCCCTGTGCTCATATTGCTTGTATTGATTGTTTTCGACGATGCCTTCAGAACAAGGCCCAATGCCCCTTCTGCCGTTTCGAGCTCAAATATGAGTATTGCAGCCACCCTTTGGAGGCCCGAGTAGTTACTAAAGAGAATCTCCTCTCCATCCCAGATACTGTGCCTCTAGGCGGCACGATACCCGACCAGTGTCTGAGCTGCCGCCTAGCAACTAATGCGTCCGCAAATGAGGACATCTTGCAGACTCTAGCTGAGGTTTTCCAGGCCCTAAGATGTCAATACAAAATCGCTGGCTGTAATAAAGACGATATCAGACGGAAACTCAATACTGTGCAGCAGCAGTTTCAAATGGTGTCTGGACAACTTTCTGCCGAGACGACCGCATCGCTGATGTCCCAATGGTAGATTAACGGACAACATTAGACATTTGAATTAATAAGACACTATTGAAAGTCGAATGAAAATCATCTCTGCTGCATTGTATACGTGCTTTGCAGATATAAGACTTCTTCTTGGGCAGCCTCGGGGGTGGATTGTGCGACTTGCTTTGCACTTGATGTGATGTTGATGTGCCAGATTGCGTGATTGATGTTGATTTCAAGTGTTCCGCTTACTTACAATAAGGTCTGGTGAGATTAGTTTGGCCTCTAACCCGGAACGACAATAATTATGAACAGCAGAATGTCATGGACCTTGCAAGCTAGGAACATTCAGTTTATATCCGCAGTTTGGCCAGTCCCCCATATACGCCTACCCTGAGCTAGCCAGCCTAACAAGACGCAAAGTAATTCCGTTCCTCAATCCCCAAAGCACTTCATTACAAGAAGTAGTCCGCCACCGGCTTCTTTGCCGGCATCCCTCTAGAGTCCTGCGGCGCTGCTTGAAAAACTCTGTACCGCCTCGCGGGGCCAACACTTGGTGGAATCTCGGTCTCCATCATGACACCCCTGGAAGACGCACCACCATCACTACGATTCACATCGCCGTTGCTCCTGGAGAAAACCCCCAAGCCAGACTCATCTTCGGACAGCTCCAATATTGCGGCAACATTGCCACACCGATAGCAATAGTTGGGCGCTGACCAGACGGTAACAATGCTAGTGTCAAACATCTCCTTGAACCCCTCCATAACAAGCTGGTGCGCCCTCGCGATCAGGGACAGGTCGTTCTTATGGTTGAACTGTCTGACAATATCAGCGCCAAATAGGAAGCCTGCGCCGCGCGGGGAAAGGCCCCAGCCATCAATGTCGTCCGGATCGGACCAAAGCAGATCACACATGGCGCCCTCGTGCGGAACTTCCTGTTTGCGGTCAAGCAAGCGAATTTTATCGACCGTGTCTATCAAAGGCGATAGTCCACCGTGTACGCACAAGACCGCGCCAGCAGGGTTGCCCAGCGAGCCGCCGCTTGTCCCTGACGCACCAGAGCCAGGCGGTCCGGTCTTGTCTCCGCCATTGCCCGAGGTCGTGCCATTCTGGCCTTTTGCGGCGTCCTCAATCTCACCGGCTCGGCGAGGAAAGCGGCTGATGACCTCACGGTCGGCGTTACACACTTCGATTTCGGTGTTTTGTTCCAGGTATTCCTGCGCCGAGGAGGATTCATTTGCAGGGTAGAGGGTGTTTGAGGCGCCCAAAACGATGGCGCCGAGAGCGAGATAGTCGAAGACGTCACAACAGTATCGCCATACATTCGCGCTTCCGTATTTCCTGAGACATTCGTCGTAGAAGCCGTAGACGGTGGTGATCTGGCGGGACTCGTGGTTGCCTCTGATGAGAGTCATACGGTCGGGATAGCGGACTTTGAGGCATAGGAGGAGAAGAAATGATTCGAGGGAGTAGAAACCGCGGTCAACAAAGTCGCCTAAGTAGATATCTGGTTAGTGATTGTCTGCACCGCGAATTCAGATCAGGAGAGTCGCATACCCATGAACAGATAATTTGTGTCTGGTACATCGCCGCCAACGCGGAACAGCTCCATCAAGTCGTGGAACTGACCGTGTATGTCACCACATATCTAAATAAAGGATCAGAGCCTTCCATCAGAACGTTCGAAACGCACCGAGCTCCTGACATACTGTGACTGGTGCGCAAACTGTAACAACGTTGCCCTCTTCAATCAACAGCTCTCTCGCCTTGTGGCAGATCTCACGGACCTGGGCTTCTGGTATCGGACGGCATGCTCTCAGCTGGGCGATGGCTCTATGACAACTCTGGTCAGCATAATTGACTATGGGAGATCGAGGCCTCCTCCAGGGTAGGTGGGCTCACTTGTCGAGATCGCTCATGTTCGCAGCAAACTGCGATTGTGCTGCCCCAGGAAAAGGCTTGCGAGAGCGAATGGAATGGATGCGCTATGTCATAACTTTGTTGCGACTTGCGGACTAGGCCTGTAGTCTTCTTTCTTGCGCGTCTTGTTGCAGACTCGGAAATGTTGTGAAGTGTTTGAGGTGCGTCTTCGCGGAATTGAGGCATGTCATTGAAAGTCGACGATCCAATGCGACCTGACTCCGGCAAGGTTCCGGTTCCCCAGCTTTTTTCCAGAGGGTCTCCAAAGGGTGCAGGGGTACCTAGGTATCCACTACAGCAGCCGCAAGCGCGGCTTTTGCAGTGGCTCCACAGGCGCTAAATGCATCCAATAGGGCTGCAGCCGTTGCCCAATTACGCCCGAAAAAGCTCCTTCCACCCTTCCGAAGTTTCGCGACTCTTCCGCCGCGGCCCAGACTACTTACCTTCTCGCTACGTCAATCACGGCATTTTCCCAATATCGACACCAATTCGAAGCGGGGACTGTGGTGGAGGATGTTGTCGTAATTCATGTGAGCTCATCCCAGATCACTCTGGCGACTAACGGCTACTAAGTGTGTCCTATAAAGTTTTTTTTCTTCTTCCGAGCCGTTCCTCTCCGTATAGATCCATAATCATGCCACCGCCACACCTCCACCCACGGTCGCGCATGACATCGTCTCTGTTCGCGACGACGATGGTTGCCAGCTTCTTCGTGGTGGGGCTTCCTCACGTCCTTCCATGCCCTGCGCCGCGCATTATATACGCCGATGGCGAGATAATACAGGACGAGAATGGAAGAAAGAGAAGGAGACGGAGACCTGTGTCTCAAGAGCCTGAAGTCCAGAATGGGGTCGTGCAGTTCAACAACATAGCCCAGGACGACTTGGTGGACCAGGAAGGCAGGAAAGGCCGGCGGGAGTGCCCAGTTCCCAAGCCGAGTGGGAAGGTTGGCGAGCTTTTGGGCTTCAAGACGACAAACAATAACGACACCAAGGCACATGGCTCCTCATAACACGGCTTGCTTGTTCTGAAATCCCAGATACAACCATACTTTGCTTCCGTAGCCACTGCGAAGAGGCAGGCGGAGAAAGCCTTAAACAAATTAGCAATTGTGGGCCACTACGACTCCAGGAGCAGTCTTTGGATCCTCACCAAGCTGCGAGCATGGTCGCATTGACTCACGGGATTGGTTGTTGTGGTATTACACAAAGCTACGCCGGGCCGGTCTCTCATCACCCCCAGCCCACACATACTAGTGATTAGGGACCTTTCATCCTTGAGTACAAAGGCGACCTGGAAAAAGGCACCCAGCCATACGCATTGGCTCACCCATATCGGCTCACCCAATTGGAGCGATTTGTCTTTGAGCAACAACCTCCAATATCTTGTCCTTCTACACCGGCGAAGCGAGAGCCCATTGCAACCCCTGGAATTTACCAGGACGGATGCTGTTATCAAACACTTGTGAGGCTATTTTCGGGTAGATCTGGCGTCCGAGGGCGAGCTAGAATGGCAACGTCTACACCTGATATGGAAGATGACAGGGAGTCGCTCACACACTCTACTACATAGAAATTTAGAAATCAATGTACAAAAATCCATCAAGTATACCTCTTTTCGACGATGCAGGCGCTCTTGGATGCGACATTCAAGTTATCTCACTCAGCTTTGGGTTATGGAGACTGGCTTTCCTGCTAAAGATGGCCTTTACCACAAGGGGAGTATATTAGTCGGACTTTGTACTATTGCTAATGCTAAAGCAAAACGTTCAGGCTGGGTCGAAGGAGCATGTAATAGTGTAAAGTTTGAATAATATTTGATTGAGGATCTTTCAATGCACACCCGCAACTACTTTGTATTCGCCAGGAACGCCAAATCAGATGCCAAGTCTCAGCAAGTCCGGTCTACATGTTCACCTCAACGCTTTCAAGTGTGTATATGCCCGTCTCGAAAGGTGAAGGCTCGGTATGTCGAATGCTTTCGTGCCCAGTTCCGCCGCATACAGGAAAACAGGTATGCTCAACGCCACACACAACAGAAAATTAGGTTCCAGTCCTGGCGAGCCGCCGTCAGAAAGTGGCCACCAGCTCGCATCATGCCATTTGTTATGCAGGTATCCAACACGCGCGATTTGGTCCGGGGTGATGGGCGCTTTCACACCGGTGAGGTAGAACAAGCGCTCGGAGTAGATGGCAATTAGAGGACCGTGCAGAAGGTAAAGTGAGAAAGAGATCTTGCCGAGGTCTGTGATTGTGTTGTCAGCTCATGGTCATTCAGGTGGGGTTGATTGTAGGATTCAATTTCAGGGAAATGGCTCCAAGCGTCGTAGATGGTAATACTCACATTGTGAAAATCTGGCCTCAAAAAGCCGTTTCACCCAGTCAATTTCATTACTAGCAACGACCAGCATCCAAGCCGCCCAAAATAGCCAGAACCAACGGTTCGTGCTGTCGCTGTCCCCGTACGCACGAGGAATGGCGTGGTGCAAAGTGCTCCAGCCCCAACATGAGCCGTAGAGCTCTGCCTTCTTCATGTAGTCGGAGGATGGCTCGCTCCCCAAGAACAGCCCACAGAGCAGCATGCCATGCATGGTCAGAGCCCAAAGCCCCGGTCGACTTTTCAGCTCCTTGAGCGGCGCGTCCCACGGAAGTTTGATATGGACAGCACCGCCACTTTCCGAGGAAAGGAGGTCCAACTCTGCGGTGAGCATCCCGGCGAAGAAGCAGGCGTACCATGCACCAGACGAGCCGATGGAGAGGTGCAGGATCATTCCGACCGTCATCAGGATTCTGGCACGGTTCGGTAGCTGGTGGAGGCTAAAAAGCCAGACGAAGAGGAACATGGAGCCTCGTAGCTCAACGGGTATGGTCCATGTGTGCGGATTGTACCACGTGAACAGGAAGCCCGTGCGAAAGAAGTAGAAGAAATTGGATGTCTCCTGGGTCCACCTCACGAGCTCGGCAAAGATATTGGGCTGGTGCTCTGGCCATGGTGTAGCGATACCAAAGATGTGCCATGAACATGCGAAGAACAGCGTGCTCCATACGACAGGGAGGAAGAGACGCAGCGGGCGGCGGATCATGGCAGAGTTGATCGCCTCAATAAAGTCGTCCCGGCGGCCTTCATGGAGGAGAGAGATGGGCTTCTTGGTGATCACGTAACCTGAGATAACGAAGAAAACCATGACTGCGTAATGGCCGCCCGTAAAGAAGATTCGGAAGATCGGCAGCGCCGCTGGTGTTTTATTAGATTGGGCTATTCCGAGCAATGGGTGGCCGTAGCAGAGCTCAATATCCTGGGGTTTTTTTTTTTCGTCAGTTGATCATTCCCAATTAGGCGCATTGATCAGCGTGTCTTCCTATTGCAAGGCTACATGAAGACACTCTAGATATCGCAGAGTGGCAGAGTGGGGACAGAGAGCCTTCTGTCAGGTTAGGCCGTACGAACCTGATGCGTATAGACCGTCAAGTGCACCATACAGACAACTAAAGCGGCCCATCCTCTGAGGCCGTCGAGCCATGCTGTCGAGCTGATAGCACGCCGCGTGCCAGACTTTCGGCGTAAAATCTCAGGCATGAGGACGTCAAAGCCAGCGCAGGCCCAGTTCCTCGGAGTCACCTTTCGAACACGATCGAGGATCGTGTCGTCATTAGGAAAGCCGAGCGTGCTCTCTTTAGGTAAGATCTCCAATTTCTTCTCACCTTCCCAACATGGCAGATCTTTGGCTCCGGCAGAAATCATGGTGTTGGCCAATGTGGGTTGTAAGAAGCATCGCGGCAGTCAGAAAATCAAAAGCCAAAATTCGTGAGAAGCAAAGTGCTTACTCCGGCTTATTGTAGATCATGCTGACTGTAAAGCCCAAGCTCTACGAGTTTCAAGTCGCTTGTTTTGATCATCGGACAGCGGGACGCTAGACATCTAAGCCAGGGAACAGTGTTGCATGAAACAAAGTGCCGCGATGCTACTAACTGGCGCTCACTATAAATCCTGGATATAGGACGAAGGGGAAACCAATCGCGCAAGAGCCCCAAGGCCCGGGGAACATCAGATGAAAATAAGCACCCTGTATAGAAGAGGTTGGCGTCGATCACATGCAACCAAGGCTCGTGCACTCTTGATCGACTGCGCCCTTTGATGTTGCAGATACAGAGATGCAGTCGCCGTCTCCCCAGTTTCGAGCCTGTGATGCCGGATTTCTGGCGATGGCTTCACCAGCTGCCTGTAACCGTCAACGCGTCGCTGTGTATGGGGCCAAGGACGAATATCTGCTGTTCGGCAGGTACTGACCGGGAGCCGATAGAACCAACATTGGCTGGCTGGCTGGCTGGCAAGGAACAGCAATAACAGACGTGGCTTGCAATTAATGAAAGCGAAGTTGACAACGTGGGCCTCTCTGCATGGCGTCCCGCCAGCTTGGGAAATTTGACGGCTTCTTGATGTCACGATGCAAATATCCGTCGTGAGGCTCCATAACGGAGACGGCATTTCTGAACCATCGAGGTATATAACCGTGGCTTCTGGCTGACAGGTTCCACTGAAAGGCACGCCATGACAGGGACGGCATAGCCAGGTACCAATGGGGGTTGTGGCGCTCAAATTGCAGCACGACCATTCCCTCATCAGGGACTTAGCCGAGCAGCTGAATTGCTAAATTGGCAAAAGGGACATGCTAGAGTAAAAATTGTCCAACATCGTGAATCAATAGACATGATACCAGTCCGAGCATTGTCATTCAGCCGCTCCGTATAGATCCGCAGCAGGTGTTCGGAGCCGTCCGTCGGAGGATGGGCTGATGACAACACCAGGAACACGACCTGTCAGAGTAACAATGCTTGGGCAGATGCAGATGGTAGATCTCTTTGTGGACTGGCGAATGGAAACATGATGGAATTTTCTGACCGCTGCACCAAGCGCATTGGGGCCGTGACTATCGAATGCATGCCGCGACACTTGAAAATCGTCCCGAAGGTGGTGCGACCACACAAAACATGCAGTGTGGGAGGGTGAAAGTCGGCTATGTCGATCTCTCCCATTGGGTTGCTGACAGCCTTGGGAGAAAGGAGGACAATAACAGGTGTTTTGTGACGAGCCGCTTTATTAAGCTCGGTAGATGCAGACTATCGGAGACTGAGCATGCACGACATACGCACTGCTGGCCCGAAAGAGCCGGATATGGAGCAATACTAATTCACATGAATTGCTTATGCTGCTCGGAAGGAGGAAAAGCTTTTACCGAAAGCGTCCTTGTAAAGACCTTTCCGCCTTGCTCGGCGGCTGGCCGATCTAGAAGGCGGAAAAGGTGCGGAACATTGCAACAGTCCGGTTGAGAGAATAGTTTTTGCCACAGCCGCGATGAGTTGAGATGCTCGGGAAGAAATCCGCGCAAAGAAATCTGCCCTACGAAATGAAAAGAATGCAGGGTCGTGGCTGAAGGGCGCAGATCATCGTGGAGCCGCCGATCCCAACCCACCAAGCATGCACCAAACACAGAAAATTCTGGGGAACCTGGGATTATCGGATTGTCGCCGTTGCCAAAAATAGGTGGGAACTTTCCGAGTACCAAGGTAGGTATTCTGGGCTTTGCACGCGAAAACCTGAATAGAAGACTGGAGATACAGAGCAAAAGGCCGAGAACGGCTCCGAGAGTGGCTTGCACGATCGACAGGAGCCAGTCCACCGGATACGAGCCGATCAATGGAGAGACGGGCCGTGCAAGGGGCAGGACAATTTATTTTGTAGGGCAAGTGACTGACGGTCTTTTTGGTGTTCTACTGCATGTCATGTCACCCGCGACGAAATCGATGGCATCAATCTTCATCTTGCGGGGGGTTGCATCGTGTAATGCAGCAACATTCGTGGATATCGGAATGAATCCCAGGAGGCCTTTCAGGTGTGCTATCAATGTCCGCATCACGTAACATTCTATCTTTCCAGTGTCTATCCCTGTCCTTTGCCCCTTTTGTGTTTTTTTCGGGCGGCTTCACGGGCTTGATTATGGGACTGCTGCCAGTTCACAGTGCTACTGCATTCACATTAGTTGCTAAGAAACGCCACGATGGGTGTCCAAGAGAAGACTGGTCAGGGCAAAGGCGCCCCACGTCTTACCAACACGGGTTGGGACCGGGAAAATATTGAAACGCGCTGGTGGTAAACGGTTCCCAACTCCGCGAGCTTCTATTGTCACCCACGTGCTGAAAGTTTGAACCTAAAAAGAGTTTATGCCAACCTAAAGCAGGAAAATGCTCCTTTTTCGACGTAGAGAACAGGACCGAACCACAATGAACTGGCCATATGTACTTAAGTACCCCCCTACGGGCCGCCGCATGGTACTTTTGTACTAATGCGGTCTACGGTGACTCTCAGACTGCATGCGGCCCTCCCAGATGGGCCCTCCCGGTTACACGGATAGTTTTTTTCTTTATTCACTTGGCAGTCTGGGCAACTTTTCAAACACTAAACACAATGTAGCGGCTCCATCCGGCCAGTGTCGTGCGTGAGAGCGAAAGCTGAGAGGGATGGGTGAGACACGGCCAAGCTGACAGACGTGATCCCTTCTCCGTACCCACGGCCTGTCTTTTACAGAAACACCAAAGATCTGAACAACCCGGGACCAGAGACCATGGCCCAGGCCCAGGCCCAGGCCTAAGAGGAAAAGGACACTGAACTATAAAGTTCGGCCTTGTATAGTTAAACCTAGAGGCAAGTGGAAATCAACATCATAGGTGACGATACTTGCTTGGATGCATGATCACGGACAGCAGGTTTATTTCCAATAAGCCATCCTCAATATATTTCAGGGGACGCCAACTCGTAGTTCCATCAGCCCAGCCAAGTTGGGGGATCCCAGACAAACAGCCGTTGCTTGCCAACCACCACAAGCAAGCCACCAACCTCACACTACTGTCATTGCTCTTGGGCCCCCTTGTGGACCGTCATGCAGGCCTGGCGCAATACGAAATTCTGGGACTCAATTTAACAATTTGGGTTTATTTACCTACCTACTGTCCCCATCATCACGTCTGCTCCCTCCTCTTTATTAACCCCTTCCATTCTCTTGTCCAAGGTTCATTCACTCCTAAGCTTATTATCTCGCTCGGTATTCTCACATAATTATTTTCTCCTGTTGCTCACCGTTCATAATCTGTCGAAATTGTTTTGATCGCGTGACACTCACATATACGACACCTAGCAACAATTCCCTCGGCAAAGACGCTTCTTAGGTGTGGGGAAATATTGGCCGGAAACACGGACGCAAGCAGAACTTCTCGTGCATTCTTTACGCTATCTGTCCAAACCGAATCACCCCGTTGCGTGCCGGGAAGCCGTGTATCCCTAAGGAACCAGTACAGAGTGGCATATTCCCTTTTTTCGACGGCTGTCATATTGGCCACTTTTTCGCTCGGGCTCCACGACTAATTGCGGTACTTTGCCTGCAAGAAGTCACCCAAAAAAAAATCCGAAGAAAATTGCACCCTGCAAAGCCACGATCCGGATTGACAGATCTCTCCTGAACTTGGACGGGCGCATACAGGCCTAGGCTCGTATATTGTGGATCCTGTGCATAACCCCACAGATCCACATATTGCCTGACGGAGGCCCTGAGATTTTGGGGAGCTGGCGGTGAATCGCGAACCCCTACCACGCTCATCAGCAGGTCTTTTTTTGGCCTGAGCGCGCTGAATAGAAAAGGGGACTTTGCACTCCTCCAGACATCGACGGTACATGAAGCAGCATCAGCCACTTTGTGTTCAATGTCTGTTCTCGCGACTCCGTCTGTTTCCGTAGCTCTTGGTAGTTTCAGTGTCGAGGACTTGGAGGATCAAATACTACATACACCAGCAGCAATGGCGTCGTACAACCCTAAAGTTGTGTCGTCTCGTGAATTCGACGACGACGATTTCGACTTTGAGTACTTTTCACGTACTTACAAGCCACTATCAAACCTTCCCACCCCTCCCCCGTCAAACCGAAACTCTGTGACGTCCAGTCCAGTATTGGGGGAAGAGGATGTCAACGCCGACTCAAGTCTTTTAGGTATGTGTACACTCCGTCTTCGATTCAATATTCATGTATTGTATGTTACTCTTACTAATCGACTTTCACCACATGTACAGGACCAGCAGTGCACCTCGTCAACCTGCACCCCCCAGGGGCCTCTATCATGGCTCCATCCACCCCCCTCGTCCAGACAATCCTTTCCCGCGCCGCTCTCCCCCTCGAAACCATCGCCCTCGCCGTCTGCATCCTCGACTCGCTCGACGCCAAATTTTCCCGTAAATTCCGCATGTCCCTCCCTCTGGCCACCACTTCACTCCCATCCAAGCGCCACACCATCACCTCGGCCGCCAGCTCGCTCATCACACACATCGACTCAGTCGCGCCCGAGCTCATCATCCTCACGGCGCTCGTCATCGCCTTCAAATTCACCGACGACTGCCAAGAGCCCACGCAGTACTTTGCATCCGCCTGGGGCAAGGGCTTGTGGACCTGCGACCAGATCAATGCCACGGAGCGGTGTATCATGGAGCACCTGGGCTACCGTATTCTGCCGCTGTGTGAGAGGGGGATCATCGAGGACACTGTAGAGGATATGCGGCGGGCGGGCATCATGGCGCTCAGTGAGAAGGAGGCGAGGGTGATGTCTTCAAAGCTGGCAGGCGACGGTATAGGAGGCCATGCGAGGAGCATCAGCGTACCCGTGAGGCCAGGCGCGGGCGAGGCAGTGATAGGATTGGGGCTGTCACTGACACCGGTTGATACGCCGACAGAGGAGAGACATACGGAATTGGGCGCGTTCAATGTGAGCTGAATCCCGTAGGGCGGTCATTAATTGCACGAACCATCCCCCCTGGGAGCCAAGCTCATGGCGCTACAGGCGGGCTTGGTATTGCTGCGCTCGGTCATGGGTGTTGGAGATTTTTGAGACAACGAGCGAGCTTGGATCTTTGTTTGCACAGCGAGGCGTTGGGTATCACCGATTTCATCATGGTCTTTGTTTTGGGATATGGATTTCCAATGGCGTTGGTTAATCTGGCATGGAACCAGGGAAAAAGCTCAGCCCACTGCGGTGTGGATTGTCTTGCATCGCTGCTTTTCTGCGCACAGAGAATTATACCCGTATAGTAGCAAATATTCATTTACTATTATTCTCTGATATGATGGCTTTGCTGCTCTCAGATTGTTGGACGTATTTTGTCTTTTGCTCGGCGCGGTGAAAGCAGTCGGTTGCCTCTAATGACTTACAACTGCCCTCTGGGTTAGGGTTATGATGTATCTTGTACCAGTATTTCGATTTCGACGGTGCTCGTGACGTCGTCGACGACAATAATTAGCTGTTGTGCAGTGTATTTCCACACTTGCACCCAAACGAAATCAAGGGACTTACACGGGCTTGGTGCTTGCTAAGTTTCTGGGAGTGAAGTTAGTATCTCCAGCTTGCGAGTCGAATCAGTCTTCTCATTGCAGTTGTGGGTCCTCGCATCATCGACTCATCCCACTATTTCTCGAAAGATACGATCTTGTCAACTTCATGCAGTTCATCCGTCCATCTAATTCACTCGCCCGTGGGTTTGTGCCAAAATTACACAAAATGGCTCTTCACCAGGCAAAGTCGGAGAAACTGATATGTAAGATTGAACCCAAGAGCACCATTCATCACCACCAGACAGCAACAACGTGATGAGTCACCCACGGTCTCCTCATCTTCACTCCGTGTCACTCACGCCTCATCCTCACACTATAGCCTCTTCCACCACATGACTAAAATAATGTACCTAGTCGCCCCAGCTGGGAGCGCGCAAAATACCCGCGCCGACCAATTCACCCAGCACGAGTCCCGTGGCGGACTTCACCGGCGCGACCTGGACCCGCACAGTCCCATCGTGCAATTCCACAGCTGGTTCGGCGCCGCGCAAGCCCATCGCGGCCCAGAGCCCATCGCACACCCGGAAACATGCACACTCTCGACCGCAACGCTGCCGTCAGGCAGGGTGTCCGCGCGTATGGTCTACCTGAAGGAGCTAGACGCGCGCGGATTTGTCATCTACAGCAACTTCGGTACAAGCCAAAAGGCACGCGACTTGGAAAGCAATAAGTGGGCTAGCTTGGTTTTTTGGTGGGAGAGCTTGGAGCGGCAGGTGCGTGTCGAAGGTAGGGCGGAGAGGTTGACGCGCGAGGAGAGCCAGAAGTACTATGAGACGAGGGTGAGAGGGAGTCGCATTGGGGCATGGGCTAGTCGGCAGAGCGCGGTGCTGAGTCCTGTCGGAGGTGAAGGGGATGAGGACGATGGCCGCAAGCAGCTGGAGGGGTGGGTGAAGGAGACGGAGGAGCGGTTTGAAGGGACAGAAGACATTCCTGTGCCTGAATTCTGGGGTGGGTTGAGAATCGTACCGGAGAGGGTCGAGTTCTGGCAGGGAAGGGAGAATAGGTTGCATGATCGATTTGTGTACGATAAGGTGGAGGGCAAGGAGGACGCGTGGACGTTGGAGAGGCTTAGTCCTTAGATATCTCATGGGGCGCTCGGACAATCAATAGTCTATACAATACAACAGAGGCCACGCCAGTCTAGATCAATCTCCTCACTAACCTTGAAAATATAGCTAGGAAATCGAAGTTACACGAAAGTCTCTTATGTGATGGGGCTACTCCCAGCGGCAGGTGATCGACCAACAGCCGGAAGGTTCCGCAGAATAGCACTGATGTGCCTAGATATCTTTCGATCCAAAACAACGAGGCCAGCCATACAGTCAATCCGTCACGGTACTCCTCATGGACTACAGTTGGTCTTAAGATTACACTTCTCTACCGTAGTTTGTTTGGTGTCTTCGCTCAAATATCAATGTGTTTCTTGGCATATGTAGACACTGGACACAAGTTTTCGAACGCCATGCGTCCCGTCATAAGTTGCTAAGCCCAAATTCAGAGCAAAAAGACTTCATTTGTATCGTCCTCGGAAAGGCTCGTGTCATCCAATCCAATCATTCGTCTATTCTAAATCTATAAGTATGGTCATTGGCGAGAAGCCTGGCGATTACGCACTTATTCATTTCCGTAAAGCGCGGTCGTGTCAACACCAACTAAAAGAATCGTTAGCACCCGAAAGATCTAGGAGTTAAAAGCAATCCTTTAGACTTACTCGTGATGAAACCGATCATTCCGTTCTCTACGTTCTCTCCATCAGCGGCGACGACTTCCATGATAGGGTTGTAGCCGTTCTCGGAGTCGTCGGCAATGACCGTGTCTTCGGCGTTGGTCGTCCGGTTAATCGTGGTGTGAGAAGCGTAGGGCTCAAGTGCCATGATCTGCTCCTCGAGGTCCTCGGCGAAGTACACCTGACCGGTGTTTACGAGGTTACCAGAGTCGAGGGTGCCGTTGGGGTGCAGTGTCCACTCCGTGTACACCTGGATGTGGATGTGGATAGCACGTGCAGTGTAGAACCCCGGGAAAATAGTCTTCATCTCCATCATTCCGTTGGCATCCGTCGGCCACATGCCGCGGAGGAAGGTCGTGTCATCCGTGTGCAGGTCTGTCACGCCAATCTCGAAGTCCGTAATGTTCAATTCGGACAAAAGAGTAGGGAATGGTGTATCTGGGGAAATTCCAGTGAAGCTCGAGTAGGAACCCGTAGCGTTGCAATGCCAAAAGTTCACCATAGCTTGGGGAAGCGGCTCGCATGTTGCTGTTCGACGTTAGCATGTTTGTCAGAGTAGCTAGCTGTTGGTTTTCTTAAGGGGAATGTAGTACGAACCCATGTCTAGCACGCCAATATCAAGCCATAATGGAACACCAGGTTGGTCCTCTGTCATATCCTGGCGGAGGGTCTGCGAACGCGGCCAAACATAAGGGCCTTCCGTGGCCTCGGGTGTGAGCACACACGTATCGTTCTGGATGGTGTCAAAGAACGGCGCCTCAGTAGTGAGCTGAACCGTACTATTGCCGGTTCCCCATGCCCTCTTGGCCATTTGCTTGGCCTGACGCTTCTTGTTGAAATTGGCAGCAGACGCCTCACAACGCTTAGACATGGCTCCACGGCGTGAGATTTCAGAACGAGAGAGGATATCAGAGTGGGCCATTGTCGAGCTGACGGCCATCAGGCCGGCAGCCACAAAATTGGAAAATCTCATAGCGAGTGTCTGTATCCAGAGGATATCAACGAAAGTGATTTGGATTGCTACGGCCCAAACGACTGGAGAAAAAAAAAGAAGGCACAAAGACTGTTGAATACAGCCAGACAAAATCAAGTGGATCTAAGCGATGCTTATTTCTGGGTCCCTAGGTAAGGTTATTTAGTGAAACGAAACATTCGTTGAAGTCCATATATACTTATTCTCTTGGACCCATATATCTCACTGTAGCTCCCTATATGTCGGTATGTGGGAGAGCCGCAGTGGAGACCAGTGGATTACGATGATGAATTGGTGTTATACTATTGGTGTGTCGAGGTGGCTTACGAACACTATGCGCGTTCTTTACAGGCCCCTTATTTTCGAGGACAAGATAGAATGGGATCGCAATACTTTTTCTGTCTACCAGCCAGAATACTGATAACCTGACCATGCTCCCGTTGGAGTCGGATATACAACGTGGCGCCCGGAGAAATGGGACAGCCCAACGTCTTATGTTTGTTTTGTCAAAGTAATACATAGCTAGATGGGAATTTCGATATTCAAGATATTCCGGTCACTCACGAGCTGGCATCGGTTTAGTTAGGCATTGGTTTAAAGGCGTTCCTGGGTTCGGCATTGGAATAACCATCACGCAGATCTCGGCTCAGCCCCGTCACTTTAGTCTTGGCACACCAGCATGTCACCTACCTTTTCAGGTATTGTAGACCTATTTTTGTGGATGTGTGGTGCGGTCTCTCCGGGTGGAAGTAAGATACCTTTGAAATGAGAAACCCTTTGATTTCTGTTTCCGGGGGTATCATCGGTACCCAGGTACCCTCCTCGGCCAGTCTCATAGACATCACTTCCTGTCCAAGTGCCCGGAAAGAGGGCTGAGAGAGAGACATCCCTGCGAATCCGCAAGAAATCAGGATGCGACTTAAAAAGAATACTTAATTTCGTCATGCAAGCCACGCAAAGGGTTGCAACCCGAGGTTCAACTACGAGGTATCAATGAAGAAGGCTTCGAAAGTTCCATCCGTGTTCTATCAGGTACGCCTTTGCCCCTTGGGATAAGTGGCTATATTATAGAAGTTCACGCCTCCGTACCCTCAGGTCGCAGCCACCAGGGGGAAAAAAAGCATAGGGATGCCCCAGGCCGGATTCGGCACACTACCCCCATAGGGCTGACCGATACTTTTGCCGACTTTGCTTCTCATGGTTATTCGGAGAGCACGACATGAATATAGAACAGACACCTTGAAAGCGATTTCAGCGAATCAGGCCGCAGGGTGCTGAACAAATACCGATCGAAAGGGGGCCGGGGGGGCAGCCCTGGTGGACTTGGCCAACCTATGATCGGCCCCTTTAGCAAGGTATCATACTACGTATGTATGTGCCCTATCATCGAGAAAAAGGGAAGCCAAGACTGCTCAATGCCCTCACTTCTCTTCATGGCCATGATCTTCACAACCCCGAGGGTGGGCGGGTGGCCGGCTGTACACATTGTATATGCCGTCTGAAGCCAGGAACGTTCGATAACGTCCGCAGAGTCATAGTACTGTGGCGTGAAGTCTTTAGCGTGCTTGTATTTTTCGTTGCATAATTGGTATCTAGTGTGTGCTTTTGTGCGCCTGGAAGAACTTCGCTCAGAAGAATAGCAGATCATCATCTGTCCAGCCCATATCTATGAAGTTCTCCTTGACGCTCCTTTCCATTGGCCCCGGCCCACAGATGAGCACGAGCTCATCCCTATTCTCCTTTGCACTCTTAGGTGGGCCGATTTCCCTATCGAACATTGCCCTGTCCATTCTGCCTCTGCAGCCTGTCCAGTCTTCCCGCGGCCGTGTAAGTGTGTGTACAACTTTGCAGTTCGCCTTTCCCTTGGTCAGGTCGTCCATCTCCGACTTGCACAGAATGTCCTCCTCACACCTGTTGCCGTTCAACACAACGCATTCTGTCGTGTCATCTGCGTCTTTCATCACAGCCCTAAGCACCGCAAAGATGGGCGTGATTCCGCTACCGCCACACACCATGACAAACCTCTTCACCTTCTTCTCTTTGCCACCGATAGTACACAAGCCTCTGCCCAGATACTCAAACTTGCCCACCGGGCCTTTAAACTCCACCCAGTGTCCCAGAGGGAGAGAGTCCAGCGCCATCGTCATAGCACCACCTTTATATTTTCCATCCTCGCTTGCGCGATAGATCTTGACCAGGACGTCCAGCTTGCCCCTCTCCACTGCCGAGTCTGACAGGGGCGTGTACGCGCGAATGATAGCCTCGCGAGTGACAGGGTCGCGAAGGCGAATCATGAGATGCTGGCCAATGGGGAGACCGATTTCCTGCTCGGCATGGTCCAGAGTAAACGTGAATATCTTTGTATCACTGCTGATGGCGGTCTTGGTGGTCAAGGACGCCTTGAGCCACTGTCTGGCGTTGAGGAAGACTGGCCGTGTTTTTGACGATGCCTCTGCGTCAACCTCTTCGCCGGACTCGAGTAGTTTTCGTGAGGCTGCGTCGAGGGTGCCAATGTGATAGTCTGGCATCATGGCCTTGGCATTCTCGCTGTCTGTATCGTGTGTCAGTTGAAAAGAATGCGGAAGCAGGTTTGGGGACGTGACTCACGAATGGCCATAAATTCCTCGGTGGCATCCTGCCCAGCAGCGCCAACAATACTCGCCGCACCACCAGGGTGGCCTTCCAGAAACTTGGTCCCATCGTATACCTCTCCCTTGAGGACAAACCATGGCTCCTTCTCATTATCATGTTTCTTGACTTCTTCGAGCCCAATCTCCCGTTTCACATTCGCGCTCGTCATTACCACTTCCTTCGCAGGTTCGGCCTGCACGGCCTCTCCTTCATCCTCGCCGCCCACCTTCTCGCCCCAGAAACCATTTGTCAAGTTTCCACCCTCCTTCTTCACCCTCTCCATCCATCCGAGTGACTGCAACAGTGGTTGTGTAGGATGCTCGAACCAAATTTCTCCGCCCTCTCGATGCACCACCACTCGATACCACGGGTTATTCATCATACCCAACACGCTCCAGTACATATCCCTCGGCTGCACCATCATCGCCTCATCCATTGCACGGATCATCACATCACCCGTACATATCTTGTCATCCACCAAGTCCGCTATAGGAATCTCCATTGCCCAGAAACACCAGCAGAAGCTCGTCTCCCTCCAGCTCATGTCCAGCCTGCCCCCGAAGAGCGTCTCACCCTCAGGCGCAAGTCGGTACTCGTCCTCGGGGTAGTTCACATGCGCCAGGCGCCAGCTTCGCCCGCGGTCGAGCGTCACTTCAACGCGGGTAATGCGGCGCCCGCCGCCTGCGTAGGCGTAGCCTTGAAAATTGAACGTGTTTTCTCCCTCGCCTTCGATTTGAAGACGTTCTTTGTGCGCCGGCCGGGCGATGGCGCTATTCACGTTAAGCTCGTAGATCGCGTATCGTTCATCCGCCCATGTCTCGGGTAGATCCGCGCTTTGCTCCGGACTTATTGTAGTTGGCAGTACACGGTTGTCGTAGATATGGTACCAATTGTCGCTCGGTCCCTCTGTAATAATGATCCTTTTCAGCCATTTCACACTTCGTCCCCCAATCTGGCCAGGGATAATGATCCTCAGAGGCCGTCCGTGATCCGGCGCCAGTCCCTCGCCGTTCATGCCGTGCGCAACGAGCACGCCTCTATTTGGGTCCATAGCCCAGTTGAGTTTGATGCTCGTGCCATAGTGCCCATTTGGCAACTTATCTGCACCTTCAAAACAGACATAACGCGCGCGCCTGCTTCCGCGCATTATGGGCTTTGCTTTTGCCAATAAAACATCGAGGGGCACGCCCGTCCACAATGCCGTGCTCAAGCCCGCTGGGCCCCACGAAAAGCCTTTGGTTTTGCGGACGACATTTTGCTCTTTTCGACGGTTACCGGCGCACACGAGTGTCACAGGGTATGTGACTTGTTCAAAGTCCCCTAAAAGCTCACGTAGTGTCATGGAAAGAGGATTCTCGACAAGTCCCTCCACGCTGAAGCGCCAATCGAGCACGTCAACATCATGAACGAGGGGCACAGCGCCGTGGTTGCGCACGTAATGCAAGTCTTTGGTGGTGATGAAGCCCTCATTCCAAAGCTCGGTCAGAGGCGCTTCGACGTTGAAGGGATGTACACCTGTGAGTCTGATGAGGCGTGGGTCGCGTGGGACGTGAGCGTCGGGAGTTTTGAGGTCCTCTGGGAGGACGGACTGGATTGCCTTTGGTTGTGGGGGGAGAGCGTAGCCTTGGGGCCTGTAATTTGGTATAAGGGTTGATTCGCCGACGTCAAAATCTGTTACGACGCTGTCTGCGCTGCTGCTAGAGGACTCTTTGAGTGTGTCTGGCGGAGACGGCGGGAATTGGAGTTTCGGTGGAGTATGCTCGTCGGTGACATCCTCGACAGGTTGAGCAATTTTCGTGGAGGCCATTATGATTGACTATGCACGATAAGGCTTGAGATACCAGAAACAGATACTGTAGATTGGCGACACTGCATGGCAGGTCACACAAGCGAGATGTTCCAGCGGTGGAGGAGTCCTGGCTTTTGTCTGCGTAGTACATGTATCTATGTGGCCATAGCGAGACAGGCGTGGTAATTTAAAGACCAAGATTATTCAAGATGGTAAAAGCAGGAGTGTGTAGTCTTCGCATGCTTCGCGCAACGTGCGGACTAAGTCAGATGATAGTGTTTGAAAGCTACTGCTGAATCGTCAGCGACATTGAATGGATAAGTAAGGGCTTAATTTTGTTCAATTGATGCTGAATCTGGCGGTCTGTAACATATCTACTATAGTCTGCCCAAGCGCAGCTAGCATCGTCTCAGAACCAAAAGGTGTACTCCTTACTACCCATATGGTCGGATTCTTCCAGTAGGCGAAAATTCGATTTCCGGTGGAGAATCCCGCAAGACAGATGCGGTCATCGTCCCACAAGAATCGCTCTTCTTCGAGTACCTACAACATCAGATCAAAGTCGATTCAGTGCGATGGCCATTCCTCCGCGGACGTCATGGAGATGCAACGATCACCAAGCATCATTGGACATTTGCTGTGGTAATCTTATCAGTGACGATACCCCCATTGGTTTCTTTAGGTGGTTGTTTTGGTGGTCGAATCAGATTTGTTGATAAGGTTTATTAGAGATTGTCGGAAATGCATGACTGGTAAGAGGACTGATTAGCCGCGGAAATGGGTGTGCTTGAGACAGGGATGTTGAGGTAGAGCCGCGACCCAAGTCGCACATTGTTGGCAGAAACCCATGAGATATATATTAAGAATTCCATTTGATATAAAAGAAAGGCGTCGCTGTAACGAGAGCCAACTCAGACCTGATCACGTCTGGCAGGTCTCATCGACTTACCAAAATAACGGGAACTCAGGTACAGGCGGTTGCGTAGTCTGTTTAGTGGCATTATCAAAATAGTCGTGATAATTCCCGCTAGATGCAGCGATCCGGTAAGGAGATGCGTTTCGTTCTTAGGAGAGTGTCTGCAGAGCGGGGGGCCTAACGGCCCCAAGCCGAAATCTGTAAAGGTGTCGAAAGCGTGTGTTGGTCGAGACGGGCCTCTTGGAAGGAAGCACGCCATGATAATGGCATCTCCGAGGATGTGCGCGCACTGCCCGGATCGTTTGTTTCAGTGGAGCTTCAATTGCCGAATATGAACTCCTCGAAATTCTTCCCGATCCTCTCCACGCCATCCCGTAAGCCCCATCCTTTCGCTATGCAAGCTTTTCTGTAAATTTGCTCGAGCATGTCGTCCATCTCCGGACCTGCAGTGTGCAAATCACTCTCCAGTAGGATCCTGGCATCTGGACAGGCGCGAATTACCTCGTCGGCAATGTGTTTCTTGCGCTCATGTTCGTGGCCCCCGCTGGAGTAGTTGACTAAGAGGCTGAAGGAGAAGAAAATCTCAGCCGGTATGCTTCGATCATTGATGTATTGGTAGAGGGTCTGCACGCCACTGCTGAAGGAGTGCAGGCAGATCCGCGGTGGGAAAGGTTTTGGCTTGTACTTCTTTCGCTTCCGCGCTGGCCCATGTTGTCCCTGTCTGCCATATTTGTCGTCCCCAGTCGCGTCCTCGTCGTCATCTGAAGACGAAAAGTTCTCGTTGACGCCTGGAGCAATCATTTTCTTCTCTCGATTTGTGATGATCCTTCTCTCATGGCCTTTGAAAGTGAACTTGAGCGTGTCAAACAGGATTCCTGGAGCCTGCACGCCGTGGACGCTGACCGGTCGACCCATCTCGCCGGCTAAGTTCAACTGAGCCAAGAAGATGCGTTTCTGGTGATCCATATTGACTCGATATGGAGACAGCCTTTGTCCATTCCGCCGCCCAGGTGTCATTTCATCATCCATAGCTGGTCCATGGCTTGGTAGACGAAAGGCTTTATCCAGCCCTATTTCCCCCACAAGAGCAAACGGATGAGCCTCCAGGTAGGCACGCGTCTGTCCGATCAGGCCTGACAGCGGTTGAGGGTCGGGCAGCTCGTCAATGAAGCCTTCGTCTTCTTTGCTTTCCGGTGAGGGTGACAGGACAGCGTTATAGTGCCGTCGTTTCTGAGCCTTTTGGTCTTGAATTGTCGGGTCAAAGGTAGTCTCCGACTTGTCAAGGAGGACATCATCGTATAGCTGATGCGAAAACCATGGATGCCAGCCAAAACATGGGATCACTTTCTGCGGGTTTTCGTTACCAACAGACTGGGCACTAGCATCTGTCACAGCGCCACGGCCGTTGACGCCGTGTGTCTTGGCCAAATTGTCGACTAAGCCTTGATCTTGAGAGCGGGTCGCCATAACAGTGAGTGTCCGAGCTCGCATATTTGCAGCTATGCTGGATATCGAGGACATGGTGTCTGTGGGGTGGCAGTGGGCATCGTGAACACCCAGGTCCCAAGGGAAGGTATCACGGTGCTCCTCATTGTCACCCATTGTCGTCGGCGGCGCAAGCGATGATGACTTCTATGCAACCATAGCCCTGATCTTTGGTTGCGAGCGTTTCATTCGTGATCCCGGCAGCCGTTGGCTCGTAGGTGGCAAGGCTGTTCTCTCACCCTGAGGGCCCGTGAAGCAGGCCGCCGCAGAAATGAAAAAGTAACAGTATCCGGACGGACCCGCCACGCTGGGGGCTCCGATTATGTCGTTGGTCGGTGGATTGGATGCCAATCATTCACTCACACACTCACTTTGTTTGCGATTTCCAATGCAATGAACTGTTGCTGATGCTGTTGTGTCGGGATCACAGAATTGAAGACAGTTCCGCCATGGACGAGGTGACATCACACGAAAAGATTCGTTATTCATCCACCACGACAAGACCCTTGACATTTTAAGAGGATGCTCTTCATTTCGTCCACACAAGACCAATAACTTACTTGTCTTACGAACATCAAAGACTTCCTTTTTTTTTTAATTTTCTCTCGTAAATGTGACATCAGGGTGTGTCTAAGTTATATAAGTACATTACCTGCATCTGGCTTCGCGCCATTGCGTAACAATAGAAAGAAACAATAACCTCACCGTACGTAAAAAGGAGCGCTTTCTCCGGACATATCAGCATCACTTGGATTGAGTAGCAACACCAGAAAGTTTTGCGCATCAAGGGGCGCTTTGCTTACCACAAAACGTACTGCTCGAAGTGAATTTGTTACGGGATGCATTTGCTTCTCCAAATGAGATTGGGGCTTTGGCAACACGGCTGGCTGCTTGCTGTCCTCAACCATCTCTGCTGAACCATTTGATTACCCGCCTAGCTTCCCACCAGTCCACTATTTCTTTGTTCGTCTTGACACCATCGTTTGGAATTTCACCTCATGAGCAACGTCCGAGTGTTCCCGCCATGTGGTAATAGGTCATATTGTTTCACCCGTCTAGGCTAACCTAAGTGAAAGCCAATGCAGGGTCAGCCGCAGTCAACGTCTTTTCTTTGAGCTGGTCTCGATCTTGCTAGTGGTGAAGCTTAGCGGTGATCTCAACGGTACGTACTTACTAAGTAGTACTTGGTATAATCTGAGGAGGCAGTAGATGGTGCGCCATTCCTCTGCAGGACGGTGTGCCCGGAAGCCGCCGGGACTGGTGGCAAGGTCCTCACCACCGTCAGCACATCGTTTGGCAGCATGCGTCTCAGGTGCAGATCTCTTCCCTTGTTTAGAGAACGCCTACCCGGGCTCGTCCCTGAACATGCCTCATTCCAGCCAATCATGACGGGTTCTGCGAGACCCGTTTTCACATGTCGAGCTTCCCCATCTTCGTCAATGCGAATTTTTTGGGGGAAAACGAGACCCCAGAAAATCCCCGGACTCTGCTCTTAGGGTAGCAGATAGTTATGTTGCAAGCATCCCATGCTTCTGACGTTGGCGGCGTCCGACTTGACCACCACCACCCTTCCTTATCTAGCTCTGGTCTGCCTTCAGGGCGGATGGGTATAGATCTCTCATTCTGACCTCCACATTCGAGTCAAAAAGCTGAGGGCACCCGTTGTCCAGTCAGGCACATCAATTGAAGAAAATCATCCAGGTGACAGTCATCCACGCATACAACCAACCGGGCGTGGTCATCAGGCTATTCGGGAAATACACAATAATACGCCATGTGAAACAAATCACTCGGCACAACATCCAGCCTCCAGGAACATTCGACGCCAATTAGTCTCAATATTTCAGAGCCATGGCGCTCCTCAACCCCGTCTATGGCCTCATCGTGCCCTTCCTCTTCGTCGTCACCATCCCGCTCGCCATCCTCGCCGGCGTGACAACCACCCTCGCCTTCACTGTGCTCATGTTCCGCGTCGCCGTCGTCTACCTCGACATCGCCGTCAACATGGTCCCACAATATGTCACCGGCCGCCGCATCTTCCCCTTCCCAGGACGCTATATGAGCTCCCTCCTCAACGCCGCTGTCTCCAACCTTCCACCTCCCACAGCCTCGCCTGTCGACTCTCGGCCCACCAGTGGCCAGTCCACCCCCTCGCCCACTACGACTACCAGCCGCGCCCCCGTCGTCCGCCACCACCGCCGGCGACGAACTAGCGGCGCAAGCTTCAATTCTGTTGGCTCCATCACTCCCATCGACGACGGTGCTGCTGGTATCGGCAGCAAGCGCAACTCCTTTATGCTGATCCCCTCCATCGGCATGGACCGGGACTTCGAGGGTGTGGGTGGGTGGCGCTTGAACGGCAGAAACCCGGCGGATGATGAGGCTTGGGCCCAGTTGAATTCGCGCCTCGAGCTACCTCTGGACCAGCAGCGACGGCATCATCGTCGTTCGCCCTCTGGTGGAGGCGCCATCACGCCGAGGGGAAGTACCGGGGGCGATTATCTGATGATGAAGAGCCCGAGAGCTACGAGGTCAAAGGAAGAGTCGCCAGAGAATACTGCAGGAAGGAGGGGAAGGGACTGGGGAAAAGCGTCTGCGACCATGTCGCCGAATAGCTCAAGACAGAGGACACCTACGGGTGGCATGCCGCCTCCTCTAACGACAATCGATTCAGACGCGTCAGCGTCATATTTTCCACCTGTGTCGTCGCCGAAATCGGCAAGGAGATCAATATTCTGAATGCTAATGCCATATTAATGCTGAAGGCTAGGTGGAAATGGGACACGAGGGAAAAGGCAGATGGTTTGATTTCCTTGAAGGCTGTGCATTGCATTTGGGAAAAGCAGGGGCGTCAAGGTTTCAAGGAATGGCTTCAACTTGGTTTGGATGGGAAGGGATGGGATGGGAAGGGAAAATAGGGTCTTTTTTCTGCTCGCTATATCGTACTTACGACCAGAACTGTACGAAGTCGATCTCAGATCATATGGTACACGGGTTACGCCGTTATGAATGCACACAAAACAACCTCCCATCTATCCCCCAAGGGACCCTCGATGATCACTGCTATATAAGTCAGGAATCTTCCAGGCATTGTAACCATACCAAGCAGGGGCAGATGGCCTAATGGTAATCTGCACTGCTGGATCGAGGACCGAACTTGGTAATTAAAATCCCACTGAGATGTGCCAGAGACGTGGGTTCGAGTCGCACAACTTGGTCAAACAAATCAAATATCCTTCGACTTCCCGCAAAGTCCGCTGGCCTGGGCCAGGGTTGTCGTGTAAGTGACGCGCTGCAGGTATGGTAAATCATGGCTCTAGACAACGGGGTGTAGAAGCAGCGCGTAGGAGGGTCTGTTGTTGACTTTCTTTTTTGGCGGGTTGTTTTGATTGTATCTTGCTCTTTATCCTGCACCCAAACCAAAAGCACCATAGAGGAGAGACATACAGGAGGAACCAAACTGCTGTATTGATGACCAATATATACACACAACTCATCATATACAGCCGGAGGAGACAGACGGGCCAGAGCACTTCTTGACCGACTGCAAACGAAACCACCCATAAAAGACGACGACTGACGATAAGTTACCATGTCCCAAACCAAAAAACGCCCGAGCCCCCTCATCCCATTCAACCCTCCCCAGTAGCCGCCCCATTACAGCGTCTGCCAGAAATAATTCGCATAAAAGAACCTTGAGAACTTCTTATCCAGGTTCACGACATGCACATCGCCCTTTCGATCACTCCTTACCACGGCGCGCGAGAACTCGCCTTCTGTACCATCCCTCTCCACCTCGATTCCCAGGCTTCGATAAACCTTCAATCGCAACACGACCTCATCCTCCACCGACCCTCCCAAGCCCTCGTCACCACCTTCCACGCCCTGTAGCTCCAACTCGGTCAGCCGCGCACTCAGATCTGCCGCCTGGCTCGACAATCGCTCTGTCTCCATCTCGAGGTCGCTCGCGGCCTTTGCGATGCGAAACTTTTGTGAGTCGAGCTGGGATATGGAGTTTGCATGGTCGGAGGAGCGGTGTTGAGACGTAAGTTCGGCGTGTTGTGATTGCATGGTCGCAAGTTGTCGCGAGAGCTTGCGCAGGGCGGTTTCGCCATCTTTGATGCGCAGGTCGCGCGCCTGATTGAGGGTGGATAAGGACTCGTTGACACGTGAGACGGCATGTTTATCGGGGCCGATATTGAAGTTCTCGATCGTGTGGTGGATCAGCTGCGAATGGTGGGTTAGCATGAGCGCGTGCAGCCCGTAAGGGGAAACACAGGTTGGTCTTACTGTTGCGGGGTCTTCTTCGAGCAACATCTTGACTTTACTGGTGTCCACGTCTAATCAAGCGGCGTCGAATGATGTGCCAGGCTTGATATCGATTTCGAATGCGAGTGGGTGAGCGCAATTGCAACGAGTTGTTGTCAACACTTCAAGACTCGAGTTTGAGAAAAGTTGACGATCTGAAGTTCTGATGTTGTCTCCAAACAGAGCGGTTCCCCAGGCGATGACTCCACAAGGGTGTGCTTATCGCTATCTGAACCCCTGCAGAACGGCGTCATTGGTGGTCTAAGCTTCTGCGGGACAGCCGCCACAACGAACCACGTCGAACTGGGAGGCCTGAAAGTCATCCACCAAGAACTTGCACACAAGTCACCACCACCTGACACCACCACCTACTAACATATTCCGGTGAACTCCTGAATATCCCAAGTTCGTTTGGAATCTTCTGACTACCTACGACAATATCATTGACTCCCTGACTGCCTACCTACGACAACAGCTCTTGCAAATTCGAATCTTCCAAAATGGGGACCAGTCTACCATGTAAGTCTAGGGGCTCGTGCAAGAGATCACGCGCAGATGATTCGCCTCCCATTTGGAAGCTGTCGTTTACTGACTGCAAAAATAAGACGCCGTCGATGCGGAAACGCCCCTCAATCCTGCAGAACTACAAGTCCTGCGTGCACAATATGAGAAAGAAGGTGACATGGTCGGTGTGCAGACCAAGTTCAACTTCGCATGGGTAGGCCAGGCTTCTTCCACTCTTCACATCGGAAGCGCATTGTCCCTCCTCGCTTTTCGCTAACATGCACCCACTCCCAGGGCCTTGTCAAATCAACTCGCCGCGACGATCAACAGTTGGGCGTTGTCCTCCTGTCCGAGATCTTTCGCACATCGCCCGAGCGTCGCCGCGAATGTCTATACTACCTAGCCCTGGGTAACTTCAAACTAGGCAACTACGCTGAGGCACGACGGTACAACGATTTACTGTTGCAGAAGGAGCCTGCCAATCTGCAGGCGAGCAACCTGAGGACGCTGATCGACGACAAGGTTGCCAAGGAGGGGCTGATGGGCGTTGCGATAGTTAGTGGCCTTGCGGTGGCGGCGGGTGTGATTGGAGGAGTGCTGATGCGGAATATGGGGAGGAAGAGGTGAGAGTCTTCCCGCTGTGGTGGGGAACTGCGGCACGAGGAGAGGGTCTGAAGGCTTTTGCGGCGCTTACATTAAGGATTACGATGGTTTGCAGGATCAACAGCACCATGAGGCCGGCTTGGTTGTTTCCTTTTCTGTAGTATTTAGCGCGTAACATGAAGCATTGTTTTGGTCGTATTGGCCCTGGTCATCCTCATTGTCAAATTCCAGGGCACGGATCAGATGGACGAGGCCTACTGAACGTCAGCCACCATGTGCCAACACCATGGCCAAATACAACAGCAGTACAGTAAATCGAGGTGGGAGGGTGCCCCGGCAGATGAGGCTGTCGATCTTAGACAGGCCGACCGATGATCTCGAAAGCCAAGAAATCTACAACGCAAAACAATGACCGATCCATCCGAAGCCCCGTTTCGGGGCATTGCGGGAGCTTTAACTCGACCCTCCAACAGCTTTCAGGCGGCGCGCTGCCTCTCCAACGCAGACTGAGCCTCTTCTTCCCCATTGGCAGAGTTACGAAAGTATTTGCGAAATCACGTCAAAGCTCAAGAATTTTTCTCAGCAGCATGGGCCGGTCCTTTAGACCCGTTCGAGATGGTGCGCTGGACATCCTCCTCAACGGAGCCCCCTCGTCCACGTCTACCGGCTCTACCGGGCGTCGTTGTGGGAACGGGGAGACTCGGCGCCATCGCCTCCTCGTCTTGATACCTTGGTCAGCACCGAGACTACCGAGGAGATAGATGAGATTCGCACCCGTTGTACTTGAGAATCCGCTTGCTAGATGTAATTTGCTTCTCGCGTCTGCGAACGGGGAAAGCATACAGTGGTTCCTCGCCCGCCCGGAATGAGGCGGGACAACGGGGACAGGCTTTACTGGTTTCAAATTCATCAGGAAGCTCTTCTTCCATGAGAGAGGTTTCCATGACATCCTGTGACGGTTTTAGGGAAAGAGGGTAGCTGGAGAAGTGGTGAGGGCGACTGACTTTAGCAGCCCGTCCAGTGACGGTCCCATTCGAAATGGCCTGTGATTCTGACAGGGCCATGTTGGACGGCTCGGTGCACTCAGCCACAGTGGGAGAAGCGCTTCTATTCAGAAGACCAATGTCCTTCTCGGACGATTTAAATCTCGTGGCTGCGGCCTGGACGCCGTCCATGGCCTGATGAGTTGTCTTTCAAGTGTAAGCGGAAAGTGCTCGGCTAGGTGCATGAAATCTACTAACAATCAGGAGGTACACAAGTCTTGATGTAGGATATGCGCAATTGTTTTTGATGGTACAGGTAGGTAGTTTTGGTCATGTAGGATGGTGGGTAGATAGGTATGCATGTATTGAGATTGTCGAAAATGCATCACACACATGCAGATGCGGAACGAACATCACCACAAGATCAGTGCGATTTATCTTGGCTCATTGGTCACACCTTCTGCGACTGGAAACCAAGAGCTGCCATATATTGCCATCAATTGTCGGATTTTGAATGGCATTCAGAGACGGGAAGTAGCGAGTGTCTTCCTCTGGACGGTGAAGGCTTTGACCATCATGGAATGAATAGCATTGAGAGGACGAACAAGTCTCCACGTACGAATCCAAGTCATTCCTCAGTCATTTGCACCATTTTCTGGAGCTCACGGCGGTCTTTCATTCCGAACCCCGCCGTTCTTCATACATTGACGCACTCAATCCACTGGAAATAGCAGGCTCCTACTTTGTTACTACTTGGGCTGCAAACAGATAAAGCACACTTCTGTACAGGAACATTGGATCTTACATTGCCAAATCTCAACAGAATAATGCTTGAACCCCATACACATGGTGCCTGTCGCCATAGTCCAGGTATTCACGTTGTGTGTTTGTTTGCGCGTCCATGTAGCCCACGACCATCATGCTCCGCACCTTCTGGTCACGGAATTGCGTCTATAGACACTTCTCGCCGCCCTCAAAATCAAGCGATTCATTTAGAGCCTTCGCAGCGTATCCCTTGTTCCTACTTGTTTGTAGCAATTCGCAGCAGACTGGGATCAAGTTCCCAGTTTCGAGTTGAATTATAATAGTTGTGGACTCCTAGGCGATCAGATCCATTAACTTTAAGATGTCAAACGATGTTCGGAAGACATGTTGGTGTTTGACAAGGTCACAGTCAATCTATCCTTACGACGGCCTTGGTTACATCAGGCGTGCAAGGGGTGCCACACCTTCTGGTGAGATATTTCCTGGTTGACACGACTGACTTCACCTTATGTATATTGTATATCACTTAGATGGCTGTCAATATTTGGCCGATCATCAGCCACTTGTCAAACTACGCACGAACTAGAGCCTGTAGATCATGCAAAGCCGAATTTTGACAGTGTTCTAAGACATAAGATCCTGCTTCCACACGCTGCCAGGTCTTGAAGCTACATTGCAATGTATCACAAACCACTCGACTTCAGCTCGGCCCGTGGCATGCTACCACAGCACAGACAGTCTGACCAACCGTCACGCGATACGCATGTGATGACCGAAATGATGGCTAAAAGATGATCAACAACAAGCTTATGATATGGTCATGTCTGATAGCATTGCGACCCGAAGCGCAAATGGGTGCCTGCGTGAAAGATTGGCAACTAGTCTTTTAGCTTTCCGGCTTGGTACAGGAAGCTTCCCCCCCCCCTTCCGACGGGGGGAAAGTGTTGCAGCGCAGCAGACAGAGGAAGTGGTGCAGATGAAGTGCTTAATAGGCCGGCCTGTGTAATATGCTTATATACATTATATGCAGGGGACGCGACATCGGGCGTTGCGCATTTTCGGGAAATTTTGACTAGATCTGCAACAGTCCGCGCAGTGTATGTACCTCAGGTCCCGGAGCCTTTGTAAATCTTACCGCGGTAGAAATGCAGTAAACAGAAAGCAGGAAAACAGGTTGGTGAAAAGCAAGAGAGAAAAAAAAAAACTGGTAGGTTCACGACCTGATGCAGTGTCGAAACTTCTTGGAAGATCTCCAGCGACGCATTTGGGCAGGATTGGCATGGCCCCTTGTTCGGCTGGCGCCGATCGGGGCACTAGGAAACTCCATGTGATGATCCCAGTTCAGGCGCATCGGCCCGTGCGAGTGTGTGCCTTTCTTTTCCAAGGTTCCATGCCGGCAGGCCGGCGCCAGCCTTGAAAGGAACAGCATAGCAGGTGGGCCCACGTACGGCCAGGTCGCAAAGTAACTTTCTGATAAGCAGGGTAGTATGGAAATTCTTCTGAGAAGGGAACCAAACAGAGTTCTGGACTGATGGGCTTGGATCGCTAAACTAGTGCCCACAAACTAAGATCAGTCGAAGAAAGATCAGTAGATCTGATACCTTTCCTCTCCTTGCGTTCAGTTGATCCAACGAACGCCATGAAGATAAAGCAAGAGCATATTACGGATGGTCAACTTCACCCCCCCCGGGCCCCCCCCACGGCGACTCACTGTGCAGACGCGTTTTAATGCAGACGGATAGGCAGAAAAAGCAAGTAAAGATTAAGTTATGAAACCTACTTGTGGTGGCGTGTTGTCATGACTGGAACAATGTGGATACCACGTACGATGGTCTTGACATTCCGCGATACATTCACACAGTACATTTTGACCTGTCATATACGCAGCACTATATAATACTGCCCAGTACCCACTTCACACGAGCAGATGCAACTACGCATCCTCTCACTGCGCCTCACGTTATTGTTATTATTAGCTGTAGCTAGTAGCTGTAGCTGTGTGATTGCAGCAAACGCATCGAAATGAGCTTGCCAACGAGCTAACATAAACCCTTCCTCCCTCCCCCCCTCCAAACCAATCACTCCTACGTATTGACCGACGGCTTTGCCTAGCAAACCCATTTCCGGCCTATTGCAAACCTGTGACACGAAAGCACTGCCCAAATCCAGGTTCCAGGTTCAGATCATCCCGACGCCACAGATTGTACACCATACAGGACCTCGGGATTCACTGGAAGCTTTCTCACTTGCGGCTACAAGAGTCGGGGGATGGAAAGGCAATTAGCCATCGTTCAGTACTCCGTGCCCCGTAACCCGTATTGATATTGAGCCTTAAGTTCACGGACCTCATGACCATGTGCTGGTCCCCCCCCCCAACCAATTCCTGATTCGTTCCCGTCCGATCAAGGTTGGGACTCCTCCGGACCTCTAGAGTTTCACGGATCTTGCCGAGAATTGATTCCATGGCGGGAACGACTGCGCGAGTCGCGAGAACCCAGCCAGACAACCATTAGCACGTCTCCAAGTCACTTCTTGGACTCGGACGTTTTGCCTGTCTATGACATGATATTGCGAATTCTAGTGCTTCCCGTCCTAAAGCCACCAGTCCCCAAATGGACTACGGCCCGGGTCGATTCTGGCTGTCTGCCTTAGTCCCAACTTGACCAATGTTTCCGTCTTCACTCGCTTTGGCCAATGACACATTCCAGGGTCGTTATTCAGTAAACCCATGAGAACTCAGCACACTGCAAGTCCCAAGTGCGAACAAGACCATACGGGACTACAATCTGTGAATCCCGGTCTGAACTCCTGCCAGAGTCACTCACAGTGTCACAGTACGACACCCAGATCGCCTCGAGGCTTCTCCGCAAGTCTGAGGGGACGGTGGTACTGTAGAAGTATACCCGCAAATATGCATCGCACTCATGCACTCTCCCGGAAGCGGTCGCCGACTTGGATCCCCATGTTTGTTGTTTCAAACGCTACTGCGGTGCTTGCCAATGGTAAAACATCTGCTTTGACCTGCATCCGTCAGTCTACCGCTAGTACGTTGACATTTTGCCGCCCCCCCCCTTCATCCCAAATGCCCTCATTGAGCCTGCCCATGTGCACCCCTAGATCTTCCCGGAGATATCATCAGACACGAACCAAACTGCAGGGGCACTGCTGGTCCAATAAATGATTCTCTTTCCTGCCTTTACACACACAGTTCAAGAGGCCAAGGTCGCCTTGTCTTCTTTTAGCGTTCGATCTCATGTTCATATTGATCTCCAATAAGCCGCGCCAATGGTCCCCGTTTGTACTACATGCCTCATGGCCCTGGTCCGTTCGTAAGCGGACGCTGTTCTCAAATTTTCTTTCTTACTTCAGTACTTGTCGTTGCTTTCTCCATTTATTAGACTCTTTAAGCCTCAGTTGACTTTGGCTTTTATATAAGCAAAACTTCTTGTCGGGCCCGTCTATAGATACGCCGACACGTTCGAAAATTAAACTTGCCTGGTCCAGCTGCATCTCAAACAAAAATTTGCGTCTTTCCTTTCTTTTGCTTGAAATTGCCCGTCATTGACCTGTCACATTCACTCGCAGCCCGTTCGGCTCCTCTGCTGTCGAGGATACAGACTCTCTCAACCTCTTCCTTTTACTCTACTCGTTTGCCTCTGTCTTCGACCGTCACTTTGACTGGCTTCCTTCTCTCTCATCTCAGTTGAAGAGGCTATTCAAGATCCTTCACTTCTCGGCCTGTGACCTTTACTTTTACACTCGAGGCCTGTCAACTGTCGCTAGATTATATTACCCTCGCACAAAACGCCGCCACACAATTCACCAATAATAAATTCCTTGATACGACCTCAGCTGGGCCAATCGCGCCGAATCCAACACTGGGCACTTTTCTACATGGCCGCGAACTCGCAACGATGGGTCTCCTGACAATGTTGTCCCGGCGTACTGGAAGGTTTCAGTCAAAGGAAGAAACGCGCCGGTCACAGCAGGTCACACCGCTGCAAAGTAAGTGGAGTGTTGCTGCTTTGTTACCTTTCACATTTGCCAAGCATTCGCTAAAAACTTACACACGACGATAGTAGCAAGCCGACCCGTGTCTGCGAGCACGAATCGTATTTATGGGCCGCGGAGCACACCATGTCACTCTGAGACGCAATTCTCGGAAGTCTCGCCAAACCAGGCAAATGATGCTTATGTGGCTGTGGCGAAACCACCGCTGAATCCAGCATTCCGAGGAGTGCTGGATGACTTCAGGCCGGGAAGTGCAGACAGCTTCCGGAGTGGAAATAGTGACCGTCCAAGGGTATTGCAACGACCAAAACGTGAGCCACGAAAGCCGCCGGTATCATTCCGCAAACCCAGCTCTTTGTTGTCGACGCAATCATCCTTGGGCGAGTCACACCTATCTCAAATAGGTCAGGCCGACAGTGACGCAGTGTCGTTCACTGAGGGCCGCGAACGAACCGCATCGATGACCAGTCTCGCCAGGAGGCTGTCCAAAGACATTCTCGACGCGGTGGATGAATTTAGGCCACTGGACTTTCGAAGCCGCGTGCAGGCTGCTGGAGCACGGGACTATGGCGAAGATGTGGCGGATCGCAATATACGTCTATCTATGTCAGTATCTAGTCCGAACCTGTACAGTCACTTCAGTTCGGTCAGATCACACTCTTCACAATCTGTGAATATCAACAGTCGGACAAAGTCTATCAACTCAATGAACGAACATTACGACTCAACACCTCGAGCTTTGTCCTCTCACGCAGAATCTGATCGCCCCGACTTCTTCTCGAAAAGGAACAAGAACAGGTTATCGCTTAATACTTATAAGCCCAGTGGCTTTGTCTCCCCTGTCCCAGCCACACCACGCTCACCCGTCACTACGCCTGGTCATCGTGGAGGGCTGACACCCAGCGATTTTGACTCACCTGACGCAAGAAATGACATGCGGTTTCAACAACAGTACCATATATCGCCTGCAGTGAGCAACTTCTCGCTACCAACGTCACCCATGACCGTTCGATATCCAAATGAGGCGTATAAGCCAGGGCTGGTGCATGACAACGAGGAGAATAGCTTTTCAGAGGAGCGGGAGTTTGGTGATATCATCCAATCACACCGATCGAGCCAACGAAAGTCTGGTGCAAGTGATGTTCAAGGTTTCACCAAGGCCGCTGCGAGGTTCAGTCAGGGGACCTACCGATCTTCACTGGCCTCATCTGTGACGAGCCGCTACCCATCCATGGATTTCATGCCGCTTGGGTATCCAAGGTCACAAGGCCATCCCAGAAGGGACAATGACGAACCCAGTCATAATGAAAACGTGCGATTGTGGAGGTCCCAGTCTCTGCGTAAGTAGCATTGTTTCCTCTCTTTTCTCATCCTGACACTAGAGGCTCACTACCGGCCCACCACAGACTCCCACAGGCACTCAAGGTCCAACAGCAGCGGCAATAGTCACAAGCATCAAAGACCAAAGAGTTTGCTCACCAGACCTTCGGGCCTGACAAACCTCGTCGAAGCGGATGGGCCGACCGACCAGCCTCACAGCAACGGCACGCAGGATTGGGCCCTGGTCACCACTTCTACCGGCTCTGCTTCCAGCTCTTCCAACGGTCTTTTCTCGGGCGCCAGCGGCAGCATGCGACCCGTGTCACGGCACACCAAAGCGACGTCGGTCGACTCGATTCCGCGGCCGCTGTCGTTTCAGAGCGGCCTATCTGCCAGTATCGGGCAGAGCGCCGGTGGATGGTCGCCCTCCACGACGCGGTCCACTGTGTTCAACATCGATGATTATGTGTCGAGCGACGACGATAGCTTTACTACCAAGAAACGACCGACGGGGGAAGGTGAAGAGGAGCTGCTGTTCAAAGGTGGCTATGGCGCCACCGGCGCAGCGCTGCCTGGTTTGCTGGAGTCTCCGATGCGCGCGAGCCCGCTGCGTGTGGTAGGGTTCCACGGGGCAGGTCCGCTCATGAGTCCTTCGCAGTTGACCGAGGAAGGTACAGAGGCTGAAGATGGCGAGGGCGCTGCCGAAGGGCCGGACATTGATGACAGCCGGCGTCAATATAACCCAAATTCGCCATTCACACAGCTACGGCACAAGCAAGGCAGGGCCGAGCTGGACAATTTCCGCACATACGGAAAGCAGTCGGCACGGCCACGGGCGCAGAGCAACATGACACCGAGCTGGCTGCCGAGCGATGACTGGGTCCGCCCTGGGAGTCGGCACGAACAGACCAAACGGCCCGCAACTTCACATGCAAGCACGACCAGCAACACGGCTATATACGACCCGGACCTGCGCCCACCATGTCGCGGGCAGACACGGCTGTCCGCGCTGGGAACTCTGCAGGGTCAGGATTTCGTCGATCCGGCCGACAGTTTCCGTGTAGAGAGGCCCAAGAGCAGAGAGCTCGGGACTAGTGCGATCAGGGAGGAGATTGACCCGACCGTCGCTTTGCGGCTGAGGAAAGAGGCCAAGGCGCGCAAGAGAGAGGACGAGGCGAGGACGATTCGCGAGAGACGTATGACCAGGGCCTTTGGGCGACTCGACGAAGAAAAGCTTGCTGCGCTTCAACAGGCGCAGGGGGAGGAAGTAGAGGAGGAGGAGGCGGAGATGGAGAACCGCGGACGCACGCGGGTGCGAGTGATGAAGGGGAAGAGCGTGATTTCAAGCTAGGCGAGTCCTGACTTGCTCATTATTCGCAGGGAATGTCCTTTTTGGTTTGTTGTCTGCAGTGTTGGAAAGTTCTGTACTCAGACAACATAGAGGCGTTTATTGTATGTTTGCGCCGTGGGGCTGAGCATTGGCGTTTTGTACTGGGATTGACAAGGTCATACGGACTAGATGGCTTCTTTACAGGGTCGGGATATATTACAAGGCATTTATGGCAAGTGGGCAGGATACCCTCGAATTCAGATAATGACTGCATTGGTTTGTTCGAACGGCTTTAGACCTAGGTGGCAAGGAGATATCCTTTTGAGGGGAGGGATGTAATGCGGAGTTGGGGGGGGGCTCCTGAGGAGAGAACCCGGAATCTAAGTAGACAATATGATATTTTGTCGTCCTTTTGGAAATATCGTCCCGCAGTTCAAGTCATTGCTAGCCATACAAAGTGGACTCCGGTGGTATGGAGCGGTATATGTCAACCGCTACGAAACACGCAGACTAACACTCGTTGGAGGAAGTTGTCAAACTTTTTCCAGGTTTGTTGCCGACTATCTCTAGGATAAGGAATATCTATATCCCATGGCATCTCCCTCGGGTGCTCAGAGACTGACAATCCTTACTTTTCGATCTGCTGTATACACTAAGCGGTCTTACACTTCCCGAGTAATCCCTCCCACGGCTTCAACGCGACTGTCCCACTGACAGCCTTGCCTTCAGCCTTGCCCTTGGAATAAGTACTAGCCACCCAAGAAGCAACCTCTACTCCCTCGGGCAGAGCCCAGCTCTGTTCTGTACCTGAAAAGTTGAGCGCCACAACCCACTTTTCCTTGGTGTCCTTGCTGCTCGTTCGGAGGTACGCGTAGACCTTTTCGTGGTCTGCCGACACATCTTCAAAGTTGCCGTACACAAAGACATCTTTATGCTCCTTGCGGTCTTTGAGGGCGCGTTGCCACCACTGCCACGGTGACAGCTCCGTCTCGGATTGGAACTCGATTTGTGCCGTAGCATTGACAGTCTTGTAATCATCAATGACGCGCATCCAGGGCTCGATAGAGGTTGGACAGAAGCCGGCATTTTCGGTACTGTCCCATTGCATCGGCGTGCGAGCGTGGTCTCTTGCTTTGCTGTAGGCGTTGTCAGCGGGGAAAAAAAAATCATTCCTTCGCGCGATGATGCCCTCAGCGAGGAGGCCCTTTGTTGGGGTTGGACGGCCTCGTGAGTGATTTGCAAAAGCAGAGTTAATTCGACTTACGCATCAATGACCTCCCGCCCATTCTCGATCTTCAACTCCTGGACCTTCTTCCAGTAATTGATAGTCTCAATGTCCTTGAACTCCGACACGTCCCAATCCTTGGGACAGTTGCGCATTCCAATCTCCTCGCCTTGGTATACAAACAGCGTGCCACCCAGCGTGGTCTGCATCAGCGCCAGCAGCCGTGTCGACGTTTCCCGGTACTGATCGCTGTCGTCCGCATACCGCGAAATACTGCGCGGGTTGTCGTGGTTCTCAATGAACACAGAGTTCCACCCGTCCTTCTCAATCATGACATTCTGCCACCGGCTGATGATGCCCTTCATCTGCTTGACCGTCCACGGCTTCAACGTCATGCGCACGTCGTACCGGTCAATGTCCACCACGTCAAAAATGAAGATCATCCTCAGCTCCTTACTCTCGGCGCCCACGGTGCGCAAGATTTCGTTCTCATCGCTCACGCCCGGCATTTCGCCAACTGTGATGGTGTCGTACTTGCTCAGTACGCTGCTGTTCATCTCGTGCATGAACTCGTGCAGCCGCGGGCCATTGACAAAATACTTCCACGCTGGCTGCCAACGATGCCCCTCGCTGGGCGGCAACACAACATCCGCATCTGGGTATCCGGGGACCTTGGAGATCATGTTGATCACGTCCATTCGAAACCCGCAGGCTCCGCGATCCAGCCAGAAGCGCATCACATCCCACACAGCCTCGCGCACCTCCTCGCTCTCCCAATTGAGATCAGGCTGCTCAGGCGTAAAGAGACTCAAGTAAAACTCCTGGCTCCCTTCATCCCAGGTCCACGCACTGTTGGCCTCACCTAGAATCTGCGCCCAGTTATTGGGTGGAATTGGTGTCCCATCAGCCTCAAACCCTTTGGCAGGCTGCCAATGATAGCATGAGCGCTTAGGGCTGCTTTTGCTGCTTTTCGATTCCAAGAACCACGCGTGCTCGTTGGACGTATGGTTCACCACAAGGTCCATCATCAGACGCATGTCGCGCTTCTTGAGCTCGGCAATCAGCTCGTCCACGTCGGCCAACGTGCCATAGCGTGGGTCAATGTCTTTGTAGTCCGCAACATCATAGCCCATATCTGCTTGTGGAGATTTGAAGATGGGGCTGGGCCAGACGACATCCACGCCCAGGGACTTGAGGTAGTCCAGGCGCGAGGTGATGCCTTTGATGGTGCCCCATCCTGGCACGGTGGCACCAGGGGAGGACTGGAAGGAGGAAGGATAGATTTGGTAGACGACGGATTCTTTCCACCACTTGGGCGTGGTGAAAGAGTTGGTGCTCCAGTTGGAAGTCATTTTGAGCTCTGGATGATGTAATTGTCGAGAAAGCGAAGAAGGGAGGTGTGGTAATGTGCACTAGGCCAAGATCCCGTCGCTTTATGCAGGAATTAAAGGGGATACAGGGCTCAAATACTTCACGGAGGGATTGGTAGAGAAACAAGCTGAAATGAGACTCTGGACCTATGTCACAAAAAGACAGTGCAAAGCAAGCTCATGAAATCGAATCGGCAGCCTCGCCGGCTCCGCGCGCGAGTCGTCATCCACTTGGGCCGGGCAGCCGCTCCGTGACTTTGTCCGAGAAATAGTCCGAATTGGGTAACGGGTGCGGTCACCCCCGGCTGGCGCTAGTGTATCCCGGCATCCTGCCGCCATGCCTGGGCGCCCCACACCGTAAGACGGAGCGGAACCGGGGACGGACTATCACCACAGAAGATGGGTTTCGTTTACGCAGCGAGTCACCAAGACAATTCTTACTGGAATCTTTTCTGTGGGACAGTTTCAGGTGGGATATCCTGTATAGCGCAGATACTTCGCGAGTGCAGTCTTTGGACGCATGGCTTTGGATGACAATTTTCTCTTCCAGCTGCGGCGTTGGGTTCTTCAGTGCAAACGCACATGCTACGAAACTGTGTTCCACATAGCGTGGAGAGGCCAACAAGATTGCCCAGGCGCGGTGTGGCCGTTTGTCGAGCCCTCCTCCTTACGTATAAAGGTCTGAAGTGAATAAACATGTGCGCCAACGGATCACAGACTCGATGGAGAAGGTCTTGATCATGTCCAGAAACCGGCTGTGAAAGCCATCATCAATTCGACGTCTCCTCACCATCCACACAGTGGGAGAGTCTTAAACTGCGAATCCTCGAACGTGGAAGACTACATGCCAAAGTTGGAGCAGTATCCCGACCCGTCCACCAGTTCCAACGCCTCTTGCCCTGCCCATTGATCCCCATGCCCAATCCCGTCAAACCCTATATATGATACAAAATGCATCAACTGCTTGCGAAGTGTACGGTCTTGTGCTCCCTTCCATATCTCATCTCGCAGTAAATGTGAAATCATCGATCTCAGACGCTCGCGGAGCAGACTGATCGATCGATCCCATCAACCGATCGGCCATTCATATTCTCCATGCCTTCCTTCACGCCACAGATCACTCTGTGGCCCGAGGGTTCTGACATGGCACAATATAAGCCTCTCGGGAGAGTCCATCCTGACTTCGCACGGCTTTTGTGGCGATACCACCCTTCTGATCTCCATGACACACTGAAGTGATCACAAATCGCCATCTTTGCCAGCATCACCTTGGCCGCCGACAGCGCTCTGTGGAGGAGTCTGTGTCAATCGAATATCGATCTTCTTGGCCCCAGTACCACCAGATTTTGAAGCGACACCAAATGGCTGCTTTTTGCGCAGCAATGCTGCGGCCCCGGCTGCATTCGAAATGCTGGACTGGCTGTTTCGCCGCTTGTGCTGCATCATCTTGCCCATCTCGTCATCATCGTCTTCCTCACGTCTTCGCTTCTCACTGAGACGTTCAGGAGGAGTGAGTGCCGAAGGCGGAGGCGTGGTCTCTGGTGTGTTCTCCGCCTTGGCCTCGTCTCCAGAATTCTCGGTTTGCGTTTCTTTGCCTTCTTCCGGGTCGATGTTCTTCATAGATACGTCTCCATTCTCGTCGGATTCTTCGTCTGAGTGATAGTCGACCAAGGCGCTAAGGGGACCCGGACCGCTGATCAGCGGGTTTCTCGCTGCCAGTTCGTTTTGGGCATCTTCATCGTTGTCTGGACCATCCCAGTACTCTTCCTCCTCCCGATCCATGCTCATGTGCTCTATCATCCGGCCATTGATGTAGGCGGGACGGCGCCCAAGCTCGTCATCAGATGACTCCATAAACAAATTCTCCATTGGGAAGCGGGCCTGTTCGTTTGCGCGGAGGAGCTCTCTAAACACCTCTATGTAGCTAAGTGCCGTTAGCTTTTCCCTGTAGCTCTCAACCACATGCTTGACAAGATCTTTGATGTTCTCCTTGCGTATGTACTCGAACGTGTCTAAACATGCGGAGCTAAGAAGATTATCCCGTGGCAATGTGAGTAATAGCACGTCCAGGATCGGCCCCAAGACCTGCTTCTCAGCCACGAGCTTGATGTAAAATTCATCTTGAACATGATTGATAAGGTGGCGGAAGAATCGAATCGCGACTGAAGCTTCGTTAGCATAGAGCATCGACATGGACATTTGAGGTGCAACGTACCTAGTTGCAAGTGCTTTTGTTTGCAAGCAAGCAACTGCGCAAATCGCTGTGCGATGTTATGCTCGCGGATAAACTTCTTGCACAGATTGTGATGCTGGCGTGCGAAGAAGCACAAGATCTCATTGAGATAGCTGAAGATGCCATCATTGTGGACCGAGAAATTCAGCTCGGTCTGTCCCTCCAATTCAAGCAGGGGTTTGAATAGCCTTGCAGCAGACCGGCCGTAGAAGTCGTCAAGAATGGTATGCTGTTGGCCCTCCAAACTGTTAATATGGTTGACCGGCCGGGGGCGAGCTTGCAGCTCTCCGTTGACGATTTTGATGCCACCGTCTTGAAGCTGATTGGGTGGAATGGTATCCAGTAGCACCTTCAGCGCGTCGGAGACTTGCGATTTAACACCCAAATCAACTTCCACGAGAAGCAGGTCAATCAGCGTATCCGTTAGAGGAGGCTGTTTTGATATGATCTGTCGAAAGAGAGTGTGACGGATCATGTGAGGGTCGTGATCGATCATTGACACCAAAATATCTGTGGCCCCCACTCGAACAGACACATCGAAGTTGCGTAGGCCGAAATGAATGACGGTAAGGAGGCCGTGGTTCAGGAGGCTGGAATAGAAGCCTTGACGAGCTTGGAGCTGGAGATTCTTTGCGATCGCGCAACATTGCTGAATGAAGAGGACAGCTTGCTTCTTACGCAGCTGCTCTGCCTTCTCGTCCGGGTTGAAGATGGAAAATAAGTCTCGCAAGAAGCTGCCATTGGTCTGGAGATGCTGAACAATCTCAACCTGGTTAAAGAATATCATCGAATTCAGAACCGAGAAGGTTGGGTCGTCCAGGATGCGGGCCAGAACGACATCCTTCATGTATTGCAAGCGGTACGTTTGGTGAATCCTCCGGCGAATCTGCTCATCCTCGATTCTGACCACCTCCTTATAGCGTCCCTGATTGTTCAACCATTGGCGATGATTGGCTTTATGTTGGGGGAAATCAGGGTCGTATTCTAGTGCGCCAACCACCCCCAAGACACATTCGTCCGAAACGGCATGTTCGATGATCGTCGTGTCGTTAAGGAGGAGGATGATTTTCATGATGTTACAGAGTCGATGAAGGTCTGGCAGGCTCTCCAAGTCTTCGGCCATCTCCACCAAGGGGATTAATTTGCCAATGTAGTCTTCGTGCATGATGAGCTTCGCGAGCGCGTCCCGGCCACTAGCCGATGAGCTGATGCCACGGATGCTGTCTTCGAGGTCGTGCAATGCACCCAGTTCAGCTGGAGGAAGCTGGATAGCAGTCGGAATGTCCATGGCGAGATCGTCTGAAAGATCTTCGTCTGGTGGCGCATGTTAGAATGTGTGGCATGTGATGAGCGGGCATGATTCCTTACCTGGACCACCCAATTCGCCGTTGATGCTTCGTTGGACCTCGTTGACGAATTTCCTGAAGACCAAAACGGGTGAGCACTATTGAACCTCCAAACAATGTTGCGCAACGACTATAAGCGCCGGGATCACCTGGATGGAGAAATGACGAACCATATTGTAGCGCAACCATCTGCCTCTTGAAAGCTCAAAGCCATGTCAATGCCAGTCTGCGGCTCGGTCCAGACGATGAGTGTGTCTGCGGCTTTGATTAGTACACGTCCATGCGAGCATGGTCGATGTGTAGATGCTGATGGGCGCGACATGCCTTGTTGCTTTTGAAAGCCATCTCCGTTGTGTATTTTGGTTTCCAGCAGCATTCGACTAGGCTCTTCCTCAGATTCTACGGCCACACGGGCCACTCGTCCCTGACCATCCTCAGCCTGCAGTGTGCGCGCACATGTCAGCCATTATGAACAAGACAGAAGGGGTCGTCCTGACAATGAGGAACTCCGTAGAGAACAGCACCCCAACCAAGAACGACCACGTGCTTGATGCGTGATAGCCCGCAACGGAGAAAGAGACGATTGTGTGAGAGCAGGAGATCTTACCTCGATGAATTCGGCAGAGCAGAAGCCGGTGCCTCGGTCGAACCAGTCGTTGTCGCGAAGCTCATAGACTTTGACGCGCCGTCTATCGGGCTGTTGAGTCTGATGAGGCACTGCTTGTGCCATCATCGACTCGTCGGAGTCCCCTCCGTCGGTGGCAATGCGATCGTAATTTGCGAGGAGGTCGGGCGCAATGTTGAGGTGCTGCTGAAGCGAGAGTTCGGAGGCGGAGTCGGGGGAGTATCTGAGGATGGTAAGCGCCGCCACTTTGTTGGCTGGTGGGCGCGCGACCACCGATGCGCGCGCTGCCGTGTGGGGGGGGGAGGTGGAAGTGAATATGTCGGTGTGTGTCGGTGTGTTTGCGTATGCGAGTGCTAGGTCGCGTGTAGTGTAGAAAAGTAGTATGACGGGTGACAAGTGGGTTTGGGTCAACCGATGGATCCTGGAGTGGACCGGACAGGCGTGGCGTCGCTTTAGGCGGCTGAAGGTCAATCAAGACCCGGGCTTGTAATGTGGCGGCCGTGACGTGACGGCTGACAGTGCGATATAGTGTGGTAGGTGCTGAGAAATGTCTGGGTATAGGGTATTGGATGTTGAGGGAGTCGGCTCGTGCGTGTGGATGACACAAGACAGTCGTGAGGAGATCAAGCCGTTCGGTCGGGTCGAACAGGGCGTCAGTGGACGTGCGAAAGCGGCTGATCCAAATTGTCGCGCCAGCGTAGTAAAATTTGAAAAAGACCGTGCTTTTCACCAAAGGGGCATTACGCGCGTGTGGTGTTAATAGTCGTTGTCGCGATGGTTGGGCTGTGCTTGAGAGGGGCCCGATGGTGTTGCGGCTCGATTGAAAAAGCAGCACAATTCGCTCTCTCACTCTCACACACACACACGCAGACACACTGACTGGGACAGCCGCGGGAAGGCGGAAATCAGATCACAGAATCAGGGTTGGCACTTGCACTTGAGGCAAATGCCTGCCCAAAAGTTGGCCCAAGCGCGAGCTCTTCCCCACTTTTTTCATCTACTCTTCCGTCCCAGCGTCCCTGCTCTCTCCGACCGCTCCCTAAAGAGGCAAGGGTGAAATGCCACCCCTCACCCGCATTGGCACCTCGCGGCTCCTCGACTAAGCCACATCTGGTCTAGATACAATCTAATTACAGAACTTCCGCAAGGCTTCTATACCTTCTATTCGGCCATCGTTCAACGCCACCACGGGAAATTCCCCACGCATATTTCATCATCAGAAGACGCAACAAGGCTCTTCAGAATCAAAAAACAGTACATGTTTTTGCCACTTTGAATTGGCGATTTGTAGCACCTCTTTTGGGAAGCTTCGGTACTTGAGACCAAAAACCCGAAGGTCTTACGATTCATGGCAGACCTCTCGTATTCATCAGGCCAGACTTGTACAGTACCCTCGACTTGTCACCGGCAGATATCCACCCAGATGGGACATCTGTCTAAGTGATACTATTTGCAGATCCACGACTATAGTATACAGCCTGTTGATGGGTATTCCCAGAACATTCAAGACCCACTCGGCACAGAGTCCACGCTCTAGAAGCACAGTGCAGACAAGCGGGTAGCGGGTGGTTCAAGACAGCTGCAATATATCACGCAGTATCTCCAGTAACTCCCCTTGTCTCTTTGTTCCCCTCCAGACGGCCCGCTAGGTGGATCATAGCGTGGGATCGACATTATCAGTCACCCAGTCACCCCAGATTTGGGACCCCAGGAATGCGATAGATCTATCCACAAGACCACATTCCTCAACGCTGCTACTGTGCCGTTGGACTTCGCTAGCAGGATAGGGCCCGAGACAACGTCCCACAAAAGCAGGCCCCGGAAAATCGCCTATCCGCTATAGAAGCGATCCCATATAGGCAAGCTTCCACAGACGGTCATCCCACATTGGAAAACATGTCAAAGGAGGCTGTAGGGACCCTAAATGCCCACGGATCAAGGTTGGCAATTCAGTGTGATGTTGTTTATTCCTGGCCCGCCTATACAATCGAGTGTTAATTGTACGTAGCTGCTCCGTGCTCTTCTAAGCAACCCACATCTCACGTGGAAACAGTCGCAAAGTTTAAATGCGACGCCATGCAGTATGCAACATTGATTATGCCGGGCATTAATCACCCCACGTTCTCAAACCAGCCACATACATTTCGGCATCATCCGTTCGGAGAGAAATCTGACGCACTCAAGTCTACATAAGACCGTACGCCTGCAAGATGTAGCTATTCTGCCTTGTTCGTGCTACGTTCCTCGTCATCTCAACAAACGTTGCAAAGACGGCGCTTCTCCAGCAATGATCCGGCAATTCAAACTCACTCGGAGCACGCGACTACTCTCATATATGTATCACAGAGGAACTGAGTCAATTCAAAAAAGTGGGGAAAACAAAGTTCTCGACACTTTATTGTTTTTTTCTAAGCGATCTGATGTCAGAGTCCCAAAGCACACATGAGACAGAAGGTAAGAAATCATAATGCATGAGGAGATCGTGCAAGGTTGATTGCCTTCTCGGAAAGAGCGCGGCTTCGCAATCGAATCATTCTCATCTAGAGGCCCAATGGAACCGGGCTAAAAAGTTGGAGTTGCAATGCAAACCGGAATAATTAGCATTGCCCACTGAAAACCGCGAATCAACAAAGCTCCATGATCATGTTTCTGGCACAATAATATGAAAGCACCGGCGACGGGTCTGATTCAAACCCAGGTCGAAGATGTCTAGATAGTCTAGATGTTATCGTGCTCCAGTCAGAGAAGGTATTTGTATATAAAGCTCTTATAGTGCGAGCGTCTCCATCATATGGTGCAATCTTCTGTTAAGCTCCATTGCTATTCTTCCAGATGAGTAAACTATTGTGTAAAAGCGATAAAATGGTATCAAGACAGAATTTGGATCTTCTCCTTCAACATTCAGGTACATGTCGCGATTGACGCACCACTGATGGCGCTTTCTCCCCCATCCACAAAGCGAACAAATCAGATCTCTTTTGCATTTTCTTCCTCACATCATAAGGTCAATGCATATAATTTATTACCCACAGCATTGTTGTTGCGACTGAAAATATCACGAAAAAATGCTCGAATGACTCCAACTTCGAAGAGACCGTATCTTGAATGACCGAAGATGTGGATCTATTGCAAAAGGTCAGGTTTGTGATCGTGGCCCACAACTTTTGGTCAGCATCCATAATGAGTCCGATGAACACTATGAATGTCTTACGGCACAGGCGGCAATCTTTACTGGTCAGCCAGCAGCGTCTACATAACGAAACACATACTCTCTTACGCTCCCCGTCTTCTTTCAGTCGCCCCAAAAGGAAATTTGAGTTCATGAGACAAGACATCTGTCCCTGATGGCTCGTCAGTATTATCTTTTCTAAAGCAGAATAAATCGACACTAGAATCCCAGCACATGCCTCAAATATTCCCCAACCTTAGTCTGAGTTTTTTCGTTCAAAGGGGGCTGTGAAAGGAAGCCAATAATATCGAGATCACATCTGCCTCGTTACGCATGTTTTCACTGAGGGCATGTTCTTGTTATCACCCAATAATATTCCACAAATAGTAAACAGAAACACACAATCCATCGACCGACAAACAGGATTTCACTCTCGCGAATCAAAATACGGCCGATGTGAGCCTATAGTGTGCCTGACAATTAGCAACAAGTGGAGAAGGCTTGTTCACTGCACACATCATAGGAAGGAAGTGGACGAAAGTAATGGCATTTGTTAACGCATCCTTGCCCATTCAAGAATCCAAAACTTGATCAGCAAACCGATTACGACTACAACATCCGAGCCTTATTACTTCGCAGGCCCGCGTGAAGTTTCCTCCAGGCCTGTTCATTCCGCTAGATATACTCAAGCCCAGAGGAGAGGAGGCACCGGCGGTGAGATTCATGATTTCACCTAGGTACTTCACTTCCATAATGGTGTCATCTAGATGGTCGCGTGACTCAGACTCAGCTCAGCCCTTTTCCCGATCAAACAGACCAGTCTGGCACTGCCATGGTGCGCGGGTTATTCAAATCGACTGAGTCCATCTCCCCAGGAATGATCGGGCGTACATTCCCGATGAGATAATCCCATGCATTGCTCCCCGGTTAAGGCATGTGAAAGCGAACATTCTAGGGCAAAAAGCCCTTTGAATCCAAGTAGGTCAATCTGCTGTAAAATGCGTAGTCAAATACCTATGCACCTGTTATGATGTTATCATGGGCTTAGGGGACCTAGCAGCGCCCAGGAAGACAAAGGGAAAAGACCTGGGAGACAACGAAGGAGAACTCTATCATGATATGGGCGCTGAATATGTCCTCAGACCTTGTACAACAAATTTCAAGCATTTCATGGGCACAAGAATGTCTATAGAGGTATTGCCTCTTTAGGACTGCCTCCTCCTGTTGGGGTCCATTTCATTGTGGTACCGTGCTGCAGTCAGACGCATCTACGCTAGTAGGGATATTCCCCCTCTTACCCATGCTGTAGATCTCTCCTGCAGGGACTAGGGTGTGTCTCTTAGCGGCTTAGCGGGGGTGGGTCCCCCACAGCTCGATTGAGACCCTGCGGCTTCTGACGCGCAATGTGCATCGTGGCTTTTGCATGTTGCGCGCGGCTCAATCTTCAATTATCTTTCACCCAATTCGCAAGCCATTGAAACTACGCCCCCTTGATTGTTCAAGTATTTACAATCAATCGACTATCTCACGACCTGGCACATGTGCCTTGATCACACCTCACAACATCCATCGTCGATGGAGTCTTGAGGTTTCGCAAACCCACCTTTCACCTCTGTCACATGCCAAAGGTGCAGAGATGGCGTCCAAGACACTGACAGCCCAGCTGCTCTCTGTTCCAGAGCAGTTGTTGTATCCTGTCTATGCGACCCTCAAGGAGATCCCTATCTACCTCCTGGCTCCCATCTTGGCTGCATGTCTGGGTGTTGTCTTCCTCACTGTGAGTGCCGACAAGCCACCACAAACTGCCATCTCGCCATTATTGCTTTGCCCGGCCTCGACAGTCTTGGGCTCCCTTCATCTGTTGCTGTACAAGTGTGCTGACTACCATACCTCTAGGCCTACACCGTCCTCCACATTGTCGCTCCCAAACCCCGAGACCCTTTCCCTTCAGAGAAGAAGTACCTGACAACTAAGCCCGGCGGCGATGTCAGCGAGGCCCGGCCCCTCCCCTGCTGGTACGACCGGTGGTTCGCTGAACGCCAACTGAGCGAGTCCACCCTTACCGGCAACGACGCATTCGACGTGCACGACACTGGCCACATCGAGCCCGCCGAAGTCGAAGTCTCTGTCGTGATTCCCGCCTACAACGAAGAGAAGCGCATAGTGCCCGCTCTAGAAGAAGCCATTGAATATCTCGACAAACGCTTCGGCCGTCCCACCCACGACGAAAACGAAAAGCGCAGCCGCCTTGGCAGCCCTCCAACCCAACCTCACCGTCAAGTGTTTAGGAAACCCACAAAGAAAGGCGCCAAGGTCGAGGAGCAAGGCGTTTCTGGCTACGAGATCCTCATTGTCGACGACGGCAGCAAAGATCGCACCGTCGACGTTGCCCTTGAGTTCAGCCGCAAGCACGAGCTGCACGACATCCTGCGTATCGTCAAACTTGCCAAGAATCGCGGCAAAGGCGGCGCCGTGACCCACGGCTTTCGCCACGTGCGCGGTGCCTACATCGTCTTCGCAGACGCTGACGGCGCCTCGCGCTTCTCCGACCTTGGCAACCTCATCGAGGGCTGCGAGGATGTGGTCGATGCCAGCAACCGCGGTCTTGCTATTGGCAGCCGTGGCCATCTGGTCGGCAGCGAGGCGGTCGTTCAGCGCTCCGCCCTGCGCAACTTCTTGATGAAGTCCTTCCACACCGTCATCAAGATTTTGACGCCTCCAGCTACCTCCCGCATCCGCGACACTCAGTGTGGCTTCAAGCTTTTCTCGCGCGCTGCATTGCCTCATATCATCCCGTACATGCATGCTGAGGGTTGGATCTTCGACATTGAGATGTTAATGCTTGCCGAGTCCGCCCCTCCCACTTCCGTGGTCGCTATTGACGGCACGGTAATTGGTATCTCGTCTGGAATCAGGGTCGCCGAGGTTCCTATCGACTGGCACGAGGTTGACGGTTCCAAGATGAACCTGATCAAAGACAGCATTAACATGGCACTAGGTCTGGCCATACTGCGATTCAGCTGGATGTTGGGTGTCTACCGTCGTCGAACCACTTGAGTGATTGGTGCATGGAGTTTTGCGGACTGGCATGATAATGAAATGACCCTTGAGGATGGGGTCCTACCAAGGCATTTACCCTAAGGGGAGATGTCTTTCATTGCGCAGTGATATGACTCTCGCAGAAAGGAGTGCGCAACTTTGGCATAACCCACAGGAAATTGAACGAAGGTCACAGATCCAATCAATCTACAGGGAAAAGAATCGATACCAAAATTCGGGTCTGCTGCCTCGAGGGAAGTAGGCGGTGCAATGCTGTTCATACGGAAAGTCACTGGGTGGGAGAAAATCTGGTCGCATGATGACCCCAATGTTCATTCATGGAGATACAGAGGGCAGTACATAGATGCGATACCCAGAACATAATGACACAAAAAAAAAACCATTTTCCCGGCATTTTGCATCACTTTATTTGGCCCTACGAATAGATGCCTGCTCCTGTACGAGCGAGATCTATATAAACACTTGTCCTGCCCACACGCCCGTCGCTTTCTGTTTGGCCATCGACCAACACCCGCTGGAAAACGTATCTCATGTTATCCCTCATTCACTTCGGACGCGGAGGTAGATAAAGGATAAAGAAAAGACATAGTACAACGTTATGGTCAGTTGCTTCACGCTGTACTCGTGGTCTGTCGGCCGTTAAGTGGCGCAGGCTCCAAATCCGATGCATACATTTTACTCGTATCAGGCTGTTTTAATTCCAACGTCACCTGCTATAATGTTGCGCACAAATTTAGGTCGTATCGTCAATTAGTATTATATAAGTTGTTCTGCGAAGATTTGATATATATCCGGCTGTCAACGTCCAATAAGTACACGAACCGTCCCGTCCGTTGAGTCTAAAAGCCCGAGTCCCATAACAGGAACTCATCTCACAATGCTATGCAACGCTCGCTCTCCTCTATGATTTTCCTTCTTCTCGGAATACATATGGTCATAGTTTCAAGCCAACCTCACAATGCCTCGTGATACAAAATCGGCAAGAAGACCACACATGCCTTCCACAGGATGAGGAGGCCCTCGACCATCGCGATCGGAAGCTTGAGTATCCCAAAGACACCGGCGCTGCCTACCACATCGCATGCGTGCAGGTAGATAGCCAAGAACGCGACTGTGAAGAAATGTCGGAATAGCACCCACGGCCTCTGGATCAACCCGCCCAACAGGCCCGTGGGTTCCTCAGTAATGCCCTTCTTGAAATACGTGAAGCACCCGATCCGCAGCGCGCGCAGCTCCTTCGAGTCCGCCGCAAAGAGGCTGTACAGCGCCATGGCGAGCACGTTGATGATGCTCGACAGGCTCTTGCGCCGCCAGTAGAACTTTTGCATTGCTCCCTTGACAGCCTTGCTGTCGCCAAGGTCAGGCACGTCCTCTAGCAGCTCCGACAGCACCACCACATCGTTGAACGCAACCGTCATGCCACCACCCGTCAGCGGGTGGCGCATATTCATGGCATCGCCGAGCAATAACACACCCGGGTTGTTTGTCTGCTTGCTCGGCGGGAGCCAGCTATTCGGCATGCTTCGGGGGATCTTGCCATCAGCCAGCGCAGCCTCAAAGCTCGGCACCACCTCGCGCGGCAGCGTCGGCAGCACGACGTTGCGGATGTACGCACGCACACCGCCCTTTTCGGGCGTGGCGTCCGGGTGGTCGAGCGGCACGTCGATGAGGGTGCGCGTCTCGTGGGAGCCGATGCCGTACAGGAGCACGGGGGAAGCCTTGCCGATGTTGACGTGGCCGTAGCCTGAGGGCGAGATGGGGCAGTCTTTGAGCTCGAGGGCGTAGAAGCGCGACTTGACCGCCGGTTGTGTGGGGAGGAATTGTTTGCGAAATTTGCTAGCATAACCATCTGCGATGATGGTCAACTTGCCGAAGAAGCAGTCGGGAGTCTTCTCGCCTGAGGCGTGATTTGTTGTTCGTGTCTCGACGCCTAGGATCTCGGGCCCGATGTCGCTCTTGATAGTGGCGGTGACTTCGGTCTCGAAAACCGAGATATTGGGGTGCGCCTGACAGCTCTTCCTCAGCTGCATGATAAACCGTCCATGGTGAAATCCCCTCCCCTCTGGTTTTTTGAAATCATCGCCGGCCTTCCTGTCCGCCGCCAGCACGACCTCGCCCTTTTCGTTGGTCGCAGGGTACGGAAAATTGACTTCCTCGCCGTGAAAAAGGATATGATAGCCGTAGCAGGGCACCGCGTCGATGCCCTCGAGGCAATGGCCGAGTCCCAATTGGCGCAGCGCGGCGCACCCACCAGGTTGGAGCAGCTCGCCAACGATCCGGTCTGGCTCGTGCATCCATCGCTCGAGCAAAATGACACTGCGGCCTTGCTGGGCAAGTGCATAGGCCATAGCACAGCCGAAGATGCCAGCGCCGACAACGACGGCGTCGGCTTCATGATGTTGCTCGCGACGGTCGCGGAAGTAGCTTGCGTCGGATTCGAAGCTCGTCATTTTTGGAAATGATGACGAAGGCAATAGGTTGAAGGAGGTTTTGCGTAGGTCGGCAGAATGTTGAATTGCTCTCCAACTGGGGGAACCTTAACGAAAAAGTCCAGATGAACAAACAGCCGAGGAGAATTTGGTGGCGATGCTCGCACTCGATGACGCCCCCCTTTGGCCCTGCGATCAAAAGCGATGGGATCCTTGGTAAGCCTTGGTTGAGTCTAATGAGTTGGCAGAAACTTGTGAATGGTTAAGTACAAGGACTGGATTTCCCCAGTCAAATAGTACCGTTTCAAAGAATCCTTCGTCTCTTCGTCAAGTTCGTTGATGATCGTTGAAAAGGAATCTGGGAGAAATATCGTGATAATCACCAGCAAGTCGACTGACAAGGCAACGCGGGACTGCTGTAGAAAAGTTGACTGGCGCTGTTAGCCCCTGTAAATTGTCCCCACCACATTCCACTCGATGGGCATAAGAAGTCATACCACCGGTAATCGCCGCGGCTGATTGGCCAATCATGGGCGACCCTGACCGCTCAACTTCACATGTCGTGCGGTTTGCTGGTACATGTGGCCTCATTCTGGTCATCTTTTTTGGAAGTGGAATATTAGTTGATGGTAGGGAGGAACGATTTCTTAGTTGCGAGCAGACTGACTTTTTCGCACTCGGTCCATCGGGTGATGCCCCTCACTTGTCGATTTCCTCAGCGTGGGCTTGGTCTAGAATACTAGGTACTGTAGCTTTTGTGATGACCGTCCAAAGGGGCACGTCTGCTGTATTCACACAGACATAGTCGTGCTCAGAGTTTGAAAGCAAGTTCATCATAGTGTCTTGCGACAACATTGTGTGCCTTGTATATGATCTATATAGCAAGTGTGGATCGGAAGGTACAAGACCTACACATATCGTATCACCGGGGGGGTATCTTGAAGCCAAAGCTAGCTATGTTATCTTAGAAGTCACCGTGAACTTCGTGTCTACTAGCTGCGAGGATCTGCTCCATCGCATTTGCCTCGTCCTGATTCATCTGCTGGGCTGCCTCAGCGGCCTCTCTTCTAGCCTGCATCTCGATTCTGCGTGCCTCAGCCTTGCTTGACTCTTCTTCCTGCTCGCGTCTTATATTCTCCTCGATCTCGGCAAAGATATCTTCCCGTCTTTTGATCGCCTCTTCGGAAGTCGGCTGGTCTTCAGCCTCAAGCGCCGCCCGCTTCATGATGTCGATGGTTTGCCTTTGCAATAACTTGCGATCTACGGCCAATTGCAATTGTTGTTGCCGGATCATGTCGAGACCTTTCTCGACAACCCGCCGAGCCTTTTTGACGTCGGCGCTCTGTATTTGTTTGGCTAGAAAGTTTCGCGCATCCTTGAGCGCCAAGTACACAGCTCTTTTGCGATAATACTGCATGTGAACAGCCCCTGCGAGCGTCCACTTCATGCCTCGCACATCGGCTTTGTATCCGTACGCGACGAGGAACAGCTTGAACGTGGGGACGTCGTCTGGGTACGCGATGCCCTTTTCTTGTAGCGCTGACATTCCAAAGGAGATGGCGCCGGAGAAGTGGCGGGCCCGTAGCATCTGAAAAGCGACTCGAAGGAGCGCCTGGTGTCCGACGCTCAGATCGCTCGCCTCGAAATGAGCGATGCAATTTTGTACCTCACGTACAAGTTGATCCTTGTCTGATGTATCTCCCTGAAAAATTTGACGCATTTGCACAATGAATACTAGGGTGACGGCCTGGCTTACGTCCATCTCCTGCTCCTTGGCCTCCCTGATCATCCTGAGGACAGGTTGCATCCGCTTTTCGAGCCTCAGGGATGCTTGCACAGCGAGCCGCAGGTGTCCTTCATCCAGCGGAATATTCTTCTTGTGTACCGTCGTCCGGTATAGGAACAGCACTTTCTTGTAGTCGCGCATCGAAAAGGCATGCCGCATGTCAATCCTCATGTCGTCTGCTGACTCAGCTACTGTCCACCGATGAAACTTTCGATTGGCAAAACCAACCTGCTTCTTGAGGAAAGGTATCTTGGCCTTTCGGTGAGCCGTCAAGCCAGCGCAAACCATAGCATTCTCCGTCACATCGTCGATGAAATTGGGACTAAGGGCCTGCAGCGTGCGGTAGATGTGGCTGAGATCCTCGAAACCAAAGTCCCATCTACGACGGCAATTGACCAGGATCGCATTGCTGAAGGCTGCGTTGATCTCGAAGCCTTGGATGCTGCACCAAGAGAGCCATTCGAGAAAAGATTCGACATCTCGAACATCTCCGTATCGATTCGCGATCATATTGACCAGGTACGGACTGATTGGCATCTTGATGTCTCGAATATAAGACTTGAGGAAATTTTCTATTTCCTTCGTCGTATGTGTCTTTATGAATTCCTGAAGAATAGGGACAAAAACATCTTCAATACGATCCTTTATTTCCATACTTTTGAAGTCTTCCCACACTGCGTTCCAGTCGCCCATTCTGGCCTTGGCCAGGGCCAGAAGTCCCAGGATGCGTGCTTCCTTAGCGGCGCTGGGTTTGACTGCTACCAGCTTTCGGAGAAGTTGATCCAATTGGTGCCACTGCTCGGCTTCCAAGGCGATTTGAACCATGGTCCGGTACATGCCGTCCTTGTGGACCACGATGTCGAAGCCTCCAAGCTCTTCAAATCGTTGAAACAATGCATGCGTCTGTTCGAAATCCCCTACTCGCTTCCAATGGCAGTACAGAATCTTGGTCGTCCATGTTGTTCGAAGGGGCAGCAGAGGCTCACAGCAGTTCTCACGAGGACAGAACTCGACCATATACTCAAGGACCTTCGCTGGATTCTGCCCCGGTGCGTTATCGACAGCATCCGCGACTAGATCGCCAATAGCGTACCACGTATCTGCGTTCAGCTTGACCAGCTTGTGTCGCATAAGCTTGAAGGTGTTGACTAGCTGCGGGAGCTTCCCAGACTCATGCAAGCGCTCCATGAATCCTAGAAGGATTCGCCCTTCGGGATCGCCGCCAAAGTGTTCGATTCGCCAAAACAGGCTTGAGGCCTTGTCCATCATATTGCCGAGATCAAATGCCAGGTGCATGCATTTCTCGGCCGCGGGCAGCCACTCTAAAAGTCGCGAAGCCGACAGCATGCCCTCCGCCAGCGTTGGTGTCATAAGCATGATGGTCCGATCCATTCTCTTCCGTAGAAGTAGTCTCTCGTGCTTGCTCGTTTTCATACCCTTCTCTTTGACATCCCGGATCTTAACTTCCGCAATTGAGACTGCATAGTCGATGACCTGTTGTGGGTTTGCTTCATAGTATTGCGCCTCAGCCAAAGGGCCCAACTCTACCGCACTGTGTAGAGCTCGCATGGCTGGATCCATCAGGCCAGCCTTTTGACATTTCAAGCTGAGCATGATGGCTGCCTGCACAAGTAGACCCCTTTCCTCCGCTTCGAGGCCTGTCTTCCGGACTGTCTCCCTGATGATATCGACTGCTTGTTCCAAGCTCATCTGGTCACCGAAGTCGGCAGCCCTCTTGATACGACGTAGATTTGAATCAACGTGGATGTGCTGGCTTTCTAGAGGTGATGATCTTGAGGCCTTCTCTGATAGTCCGGGGCTTGGCCTCCCCTTTCCGGGCCATGTGCGGGTTTCGGTCAACAAAATCGAGTCTCGGGGGGGTATCCCCCAAGAGCGAGTGGCAGCCAAAGCGCGTCTTTGGGGAACTGCTTGCTCGGATTCAATGCCGTGCAGGCTTCCACGTTGGCCAAGAACTAGGTCCGCTCCATCATTTCCCCTCTTGTGCTCGGCTGCGGCAAGACTTTCTGGTTTGCTGTCTGCGGCGTCCGGTGCTGGCTGTCCATGGGCGATTTGTGCAGCTGTTGGCGCAGCACTCCAGTCCTTGTACTCATCTCTTCGCCGTGCAGCAAACCTTCTTGTGACAGTCTTGGTGGGGGACAGCACGTCCTCTAATTTATCTATCGCAGCAACGGGCTGTTCGTTTAAGATGGGTGCCGTGGCATGGTATTGCTTCGACGAACGAATCCTGTCGGCATTCTTAATGGCAGAGCGAGCCTGGTTGATGCGGCGACGGCGGTCCTCCGTCAGGAGAAGGAGCGTACAAGAGGTGCCCACGACGAGTCCGCTCCAGACGGTCAGGGCTGCCTTCTTTGGCACACGTAGTAACGAGAAGGACATGGCCTATCGACCGACATTGCGCCTCGGTTGTCGACTGGACAGCGGAGATGTCGGGAACGTATTCAACATGCCAGCGTCGAGGTCGGGGTTCGCTAGGTAGGAGCAGTAGGTATCACTACGGGTGGCCGGAGGCTTGCAGGTGAACTTGACGTTGGAGTACCGAAAAATCGGCTGATGAGGTTCGAGCAGATCCACCTAAATCGCGTTCTACTCGTCAACGAGAAAAGTTAAGCCGGGGCCGGGGCGGGTGAGTGTCGATTACATAATCCGGGGTCGCAAATATTATGGTAGCTAAGACTCGGCTGTGTCACTTCATTCCCAAATTTGGGACCAGAGCCAGGGCGACTCCACAGTCAGACAGAATTAATGAGTTCCGAGTAGCTTCAGCAAGGCCACGACGGGCGTCTGGACACATATGGCCCCGGGACGTCAAATATGGGCGAAACTTGAGGCAAGCTCACTCGTCAAGGGGATGCAGGCGAGACTCATCCAAACCTCATCCTCCGCCGCGAGACCACAAGCGAAGACCAACGGAACAGCACCTCCCTTTTTCAAATCCTTCTCGCGATACTTGTTGATTGCTCTCGGCTGGATGCCCGTTGTTGTCTTTATCAAAGATCATGTTTGTGAACTCACTTGCATCAAAGGGCCGTCTATGTCGCCGTTCTTCAACGAGCGCTACAACGAGACACAATCGAGGGATATCTGCTTCGGGGTGAAACTATATGCCCAAAACAATCTCCAAAGGGGAATGATCGTTACATTCAAGTCAGTCATCCAGATTCTGGACAATGCTTTGTGCTTTGAGTATATTGACAAAGAGATAGCAACCCCTTGACACCTGGGGCGCTCACAACGAAACGGATTGTGGCACTCCCGGGAGACGTGGTTCACACCAAGCCGCCCTTTGGGAATGGATATATCCGGGTGCCGCCGCATCATGTATGGGTGGAGGGAGATGCGGGAGGAAACCTGACGCAGGATAGTAATACCTACGGTCCAGTGTCTATCCGACTCATTCAGAGCCGTATTACACACATCCTGTTGCCCTTCCGAAAGGCTGGCAGAGTAAAGTGGTGGGAACATCCGGATCGGCTGGCAGCGATCCAGGACAGTGACTCCAGATAAATGATGTAGTGTGCTTGCTGGCATTGCTTCCGACATTGTTTGGCAATGGACAATGTGCATCTTAATGGCACGCCATATCCAATAGGAATTTAGGCCTCTACGAGAAAGAGGAGACGGGGATACTGCTTGCTCAGCTGGTCAGTGTTTGTATGCGCTGCTCCTCCAAGGCTTTCGGAGTGACAGAGCCTCGGACCCGATGATGACCTTGCACACGCCTGTATCCTTACCCACGCGAAGTTTAATGTGTCCCCAATTGTATGCCGGTAGAGCCCAAAGAAGAAACCAGAATGTGCCATATGAAATATGCCTTATATTCGCACCGTTGACCCCCCCCCCCCAAATGAGCTTTGTTTCTGATTTCAAGCCGCATTGCTGATATATTTCATTGTCGTGGAACTTGTATCGTGAACCAAGGCACGGGCCGGGCGGTCGGTCAAATAGCTCCGGGCTCGGGACATGGGAATTTTGGGGCTTGGCTTCTGTCGTCCGAAATTTCAAAAGCTACCTAGCATTTGGTCGACAGCTTCTCGCGCCCCCCACTAAACTTACTCCTGCGCACGCGACAGTCTTTGCGAGCTCTCGCTCGAGCTGCGGCCAGTCTTGCCTCTACAATTGCCCTAGATCAACCATTTCATTTGCTGCGGGTCGTTCTGCAATTGAAGTCCATCCCAGGGGGCAAGGCGCATTTCTCTTCTGGGTGCGCTCCGCCATGCGACCATAGCCCACGGACATCTGCCTTGAGAAACTGCCCGCTGAACAAGATCGCATGTCTCTTTTGATATGACAACAGACGTCGACGACGAATATGAGGGTCGCCCGCCCTATTTACATGTATGCACCAAACGCCGGTGCTTCCGCCGGCTTGGCCCTTAGCACGGGTCCTCTCGTCGAGAAAATGCTGATGAAAGACCTCTTTGCCAGTCCATGATCGCTGGTGGTCTCGGGGGCACCACTGGTGACATGCTTATGCACTCCTTAGACACGGTCAAGACACGACAGCAAGGCGACCCTCACATACCCCCCAAATACACCTCCCTCGGCTCCTCCTATTATACCATATTGCGCCAAGAGGGTGTCAGGAGAGGATTGTACGGCGGGTGGTTTCCAGCATTGTTAGGCTCTTTTCCTGGAACAGTATTGTTTTTTGGTACCTATGAGTTTTCGAAAAGGCATTTGCTCGACTATGGCGTACAGCCCAATCTTGCATACTTGACAGCAGGTATGACTATACCCCCGCTGCGTCCTGAGGAAGATTGCCTCTAGAACTGACATTTTGGTCCAGGTTTTCTCGGTGATTTAGCTGCCTCCGTCGTTTACGTGCCCTCCGAAGTCCTCAAGACCCGCCTGCAGCTGCAAGGTCGCTACAATAACCCCCATTTCGATTCTGGCTACAACTACCGCAACACCGTCGACGCTGCAAGGACGATCGTGCGCAGCGAAGGAGTGTCTGCTCTGTTTCACGGCTACCAGGCAACCTTATATCGCGATTTACCCTTCTCTGCGCTGCAATTTATGTTCTGGGAGCAATTTAGGGACTGGGCTGTGCAATGGAAAGGGAGCAGGGACCTGGGCACGCCACTCGATTTCCTGACTGGCGCGGCAGCTGGTGGTCTCTCAGGTGTCATGACATGTCCTTTGGACGTGGTCAAGACGCGGTTACAAACTCAGGTGAAGCCCGGCGTAGCAACTAGCCCGACCGTAAAGGTCGGCTCCAAGAAAGCGACCTCGAAAGGTGCGGTGGATCCTCATATATCAAGCGCAACGGACAAGACGAAGGTCAAGGAGGCCGCGAAAAGACTGATTTCAACATCGTCACCCTCGACGCATACACCGCGACCGGGTGCGACGACGCTCGAGACGTCATCAGTCATCGAAGGACTAAAGATCATCTACAAAACCGAGGGATTCGGTGGATGGTTCAGAGGCGTGGGGCCGCGATTCATGTGGACGAGTATACAGAGCGGCTGCATGCTGTTCTTATACCAGACGTTACTTCGCAAGATGGAGGTGTGGATACCACCAGAGGAAGAAAGGGCAATTTGAGATAATTAGATCTGGCGTTTCACCGCAAGCAAAGATACCCAAAGGGGACTAGGTCATTGTACAACACGCGCGCATGGGACGGCATGGGCATGGCATATATAGACGGGACCGGAACGCATACAGGGCACCAGAGGCATGGTCGGCGTTACATGTGGATGGATAGAATTTGTCTCTGCCGTCGGTGTATAAACAGCGGACCTGGCATATTCCAGTGTTAGACGGAAGCATATCCTGGATCAAGACAGATCTTTACTCAACAAACCATTTTCCACTAGAACCTATACTTTGTTGCTTGCACGGCGTGAAGGGGTGGAATGTTGTAGAAAAATAAGGGTGAATTATAAAGTAGGACACAGCAGTTTGAAATAGTCGAGGGAGAAGTGTGTGGAAGTCGTTGGATCATCTCACTTGTAGGCTCTTTGGTGGTTTGCCGACTCGTCAGTTCACAATGCAAATTTAGCTTTAGAAACTCATTTACTCAATCAGCACATTCAGAACTCCAACTCTACAAACAGACTACATGACTTCTTTTCCAGGAAATTCAACACCTACACATTTCACCCTGTTCCTGCTGCCAACATTTCTCGAAAGAGTTAATGAGTATACAGCCAGAAGGAGGATACTAAATACTCGAATCTCATGAGTGCACAGCGAGTGAACACAAGAAAATTGAACGCGGTTTTTCTCTCGCCAGCCCAAGCAAACAACCAGTTCGAATCATCACATAATTACAAGTCGTGCTGAATCCTTGCGCCATAAACAAAAAAAATCACAACATGTCCTCTCACAAGCGCAAACGCTCTGCTTCCATCACCAGCCGCGCTTCCTCCCAGGCCCTTGCCCCAGACATCATCAACCCCCACTCCCACAACGAAAACACCATCAAGCAACTGCAAATTGCCGGCCTCACAGACAACGACATTCTCCCCTCCAACTACATACCACAATTCCCTCACCGGCCCATCCGTCCTTCTCACCTCACTCATTCTGCCTCCTCGGAAGATGACTCGGCCAGCGACAAAAACGACCACGACGCAAGCACCACCGACGCCGCGACGACGTCGCCCTCATCGTCGTCCTCCAAAGCCAGGCAGAAAGGCCGCCGCGCCAAGGCCATGCGGGATGCGCAGGACCAGCATCTTGGCCTCTTGACGAACGTGGTCCTGCGCGCGCTGGAGGAGGGCGACATTGCTCGTGCGAAGCGGGCGTTTGGACTAGTGCGGCGGAGCGAGGTGCGCGGGAAGCCCGTGGACTTGAGGCGGAATGGATTGTGGAGTCTGGGCGCCGAGGTTCTGATGAGGGATGGGGAGGTGCCGTCATCGCGGCGTGTGGAATTTGATCAGGAGGGGGCCGCGGTGGCGGAGGATGGGGACGTTGCGCAGCAGCAGCAGCAGCAACAGCCACCGGTACGACGATGGGGCGCTGCAGCGAATATGCCCCAGCTACGCGCGTACTTGGAAGAGTTGGTGCGGCAGTATCCATATAATCGACTTCATCCGAATTCGATCTCAGACCTCGATTTCTACCCCGTCTTATTCGGGTGCGAATTCTACAATACGTGGGCTGAGCACCGCCTTGCGCTGGAGCGCCTTGAAGAGGACGCCGAGGCGTGGTCAGATGACATCGACATGCCGGAGGACCCTTATGAGGATGGCTACATTGCGGAAGACGACGACCACCACACGCACCAGGTCCATCTCACGTCACGAGATCGCCGTCTGCGCCAGTCCAAGGCAGAGCTGGGCTTGCAAGCGCTAGGCACAATGCATGATGTTGCGAAGCGAATGGACACGTTGATGGAAAACGCACCGTACAAGACCAATGTGGAGATGTTGAGGCTGCGAGGCATGGTGGCGTTGTACGTGGGCGACCTGGGTATGCCCCCGCCGCCTAGGGCGGACGATGAAGAGGTCGAGGGCAGGAGGATACGAGATGAAGAGAGAGACCGAGCAGGGAGGCTATTCCGAAAGATGAGAGATCAAGGGGGCCGCGTCGACGCGTTCACGGAGAAGTGGCTCGAAGGTGGTCGAAGCGAAGATTCTGGAGTTGATGAGGATGAGGATGATATGGAATCTGCGTGGAGCGGACTGCCAGTGTTCTCGTCATTGCCAATGAGGTGATAATGGTATTGTACTATGTATCTATCTGCTGCGTTGCGCCCTTTCTAACAAAGCAATTGGGATGACTGGACAATTCTTCTCGGACGCAATCGGACGATAAAATTGTCCTGCCAGGCTAGCCACACATGCGACTGCAGGATGATAATAAGCGCCGTCGATATCGAGTATGCCGATATATGAACGATGAAGAATGCCTTTCCTCGGCGCAAGCAATGTCAAGAGCATCCACGTTCTAGAGCCATCACATGACTGGCTCAGGGGCGACAAAAGAACCACCAGCACTCGCACTCGGCGCCTCACTGGCCCTACCAAAAGACGCCGTTCCCGCACGACTCTGCTGTGTAGCCTCCGATGGCACATGCGAATTTTGCCTGCTGTTTGACTGTCTACTTACACCTCCTTTGGGCCACCGCTGGAATATGACAGCGTGATTCCTGCTCCCCACGACCACACACCAGCAGCCGTCCGGGCTCCACGCGACCTGTCGCCCCACAAATGTCGGTCCGGTGAGGGACTCGGTGCGATGCGGCTTGACCATCTTATGTGGGTTGCTAATATCATAGCGGCTTTGCCATTGCTCAATCGTCTCCTGACTATGTCCCTCCGCGCGGAGGATCGCCTCGATTTCAAACGGGTCCTTGTGGCCGACGGGACGCATGATGTTAGCAGCGGCCTGGATCTCGGCTTCTCCGACGAGCTTCGGCTCCTTTTTGGATTTGTGATGTGCAGGTAGAAGCCATGCCGGACGGGTCACCTTATTGGCCGGATCGCGATATGGGTCACGCAGTGCGTTGATGTAGTCCTGGTAAGCGCCTAGCCGCTCCATGTCCCACATCATAATGTCTTTGTTGGCGTTGCAGAAGCAGAGGATCGGATGATGCCCAGCATTGTGAAAGAGGCTGAAGCGCAAGAAGAATTGTACATTGCAACTCGCGGTTTCGAATTGCAGCAGCCGCATCCACTGGGCTGGGGCACTGGCTGGGGCAAAAGCTGAACGGGTGGTCCGGGCTTGGTCATGGGCTGTAGGCGCTACCGATGGAGGAAGAGGAGGGTCTTCGGAATTGAAGCCTTCTATCCGCCAGAGAACTATCTTTTGTTCGTGACAGGCACGCGACAGTACAAGATCCCCATAAAACGCGACGCTACATTCGGTCAGCTTCCATAGATGAGTAGATGGTAGCGAAATGCCTACCAGTCAATGAGCCCATAATGGACTTCTGATGTTGAAAAATGGGGGTAATGAACAATTAGAGGCTGGTCGACGTGCTCTGTCGGGAGATCTGGCAAAGTCCACTGCAAAACTTGTCAGGAATGAGTTGGGTATCATTTACAGGCAACGAATCCCTACCAAGTTGATAATTTGATCGTGCCCTGCTGATAAAAGATACCGGCCCGTGCTGTGGAAAGCCTGGGTGAGGCCGTCAGTACCTCTTGCAATTTGAGCTTGAGCATCGTAGCCTCCAAGGGAGCCCGCTTACAGTAGTGAGAAGACTCCATGAGTGCCCTTCACCACCCAGAAGGCAGACGCATGGTTGCTGGGCATGAACTGGATCCAGACTCCAGATCCTGACGGTGGTGTCGTCTGATGCCGAGGCAATAATTCGAGGGTTGTCGGGAGAGGTCGCGATGTCGTTAATTTCCTTTTGTCCGGTGAGCTACATGCAACAATAAAGTCTTTGGAGTCCTGAGAAATGTACTGACCCCACCGTGGCCGACATGCGTCTACGAAGCCCATTAGCAAGAGGTCATGGCGATCAAGGAACCACCGTCCGACGAACCGTGTAAATTGTGCCCTCCTTCACATCGTAGACTTTGATTTTTGCATCCCTACCAGCCACGCAGAGGAGTGGCTTGTCCGTATTTGCCTCTTTAGACCAGCAGCATGAACAGTTTAGCGCGTCTTCCTAATAAATTGGTCAATATCACCGAGGAGAGCAATGGATAAGCGCTCGTCAATCCAACCCACATCATCGTCACGGATGACTCTTAGCACCTCGCATGGATTCGTACTCTCCGTGCCCTGCACTAGACGGCATATGAGGACCTATGAGAATGTGTTAATTAAGAGACACTTTCTTCCAGTTTCATGACATAGATGCAGGCGTCCACGTACGTGCTTCTTGCTGACGGCAGCGAAGATAGGGTCTGCTTCCTCTGGGTCGAACGGATAGAACTTTACGTCAAAGAACTCTATTGTCATAGAACTTAGCACAACTTCCTCCTCGACAAAGTCACATTGCTAGAATGAGGTGGTGTGCTTTTGCTTACCCGTGTCGGAATCGTCTGTTTCCTTTTTTGTGTACTTGTGGTCGTCCTATTGTTGCAGGAGGTTCAGCATGCTGCCCATCGCGCGCAAGGGTGCCAAGTCAAGGTCGGCGGTGCTAGGGTGGCGGACCTGAAATGTGAAGGAAGCGCGCAATTTAGGAAGTTCCCATTCTGGCTCGCGCAAGGGAGGCATTGTGTGGGTGTCGATTGCGCTGGGCCATGGATAGGTAGGTGCTTTGGTGAGTTGGTTGGTTGGTGGGTGAGTATTGTTTACGTGCGTGGACATAAACCCTGGGCTAGTGACCGCAGAAATGACAGGGTTGGCCGACTTCTCTTTCGCGGGCGTTTTGGTGGAGACGCCTGAACTGCGGGTGAAATATTTTGGGGACTGACGATGAATGCAATGTACTGGCCTTTGGTAGTAAGTTACAATAAAGTCCTTTCACTGCGATGCCTTCTGCCGTTAAGCAGAGCAACAGCTATTTTACTTTTCCTGACCAGCGCCATCCTGGAATATAATGTCATAATGATCCATCATCATCTGAGATCTGAGCCCACACAACAAATACCTGCCATAACAGTGCAGCGGGAAACACCGTTTCCAACCGATTGAAGTCGAACTTTTCGACAAGGTGACCCGATCAGTGGGCGGCTACTTGCAGTAATTGACTCGTGTTGTAGAGAATAGGAATAGATGACCAATGTCTCGCTATCTACAGCATGTTTAGGATCGCGTCTCCGGTGTGGCTCCACCTGTTTGCTGCTGTCACTCTCAACGTCCTGCAGGCGGGAAAAGCAATATCTCAATCATAAGACACGGGGCATACATCATCCTCGCCCCATCGACCGAGCTCCTCGGAGGTGCCAAGTTCTTGTTTACTGCTACTATGTCAATCTCGAATCACGATCACTACGAACTCGCAGGTTGTTGGCATGCAGCTCACCCCCTACACTGTTACATAGTATAACATTCTATCAAATCCCAGCCCGGAAAACCTGGGGGGTCTTCCCGCATACATAGTACCGGTTCACACGTTTTCTTGGAGTCCCCACTGTGGGTCTCCGGAGGCCAGGAACGGTCGTTAGTATCCACTCCGCAAAAACAGACTCCGGGGTGCAAACCCTAGGCAGTCCCGTCCCGTCACGCCGGACCTTTCCGGTACTGTCACGCGAATCTGTCATCCGAACAACGGACGCCGTGACGCTGGTTGACCATGATATCAACGGAAGATGCCGCAACGTCAAGCTATATGTCACTTTTTCCTCGCTAGCAATATCAGATCACGACTACTAGTACGTGCGGACCGAACACTTGCCGAGTCCATGTATGGGATCGTGGGACAGACGATATGAATGCCGCTTTCATCGTCAAGATTCGCGGTTATTTCCCTTTTGAGGCAGCATTGATCTGCTTCACTTCCTCCACACCTACTACGTTGCAAACAGAGGTAATCGGATCCTGGCTTGATTGGCGCACCAATTACTATAGCATCTCCTGGTTGGCTATGTTTGGTAAGGCCCGGCCCCAGAATTTTTTTTTTTTTTTTTTCATTCTTCTTTAGCTTGTCCAATTGGTCAGGTCGTGTCTTGCGGCTTCTCGGAGGATGGTTGTGACCACAAGAGCGGTTTGGAGGACCGATAGTAGTCCAGGCGTTCGAACCCCTTCACACGACAGATCCGAATCGATTTGAGGCGACAGTGGGTCTGAATCACTATCGAATGGAACTCTGGAATGACAGATTAGGATACTGTATCGGGTGCCTCTGATGTCTTCGTTTATGAGCGAGCCTTCGTCGGAGTTTCGTGAGTTACCTGGGTAGAGCTCGCTCGCTTACAGCACGAGTTCTTCCCAATAGAATGCCTCTCCAGCTCACAGTCTTCTTTGCCGCAGACCTGGAAAGGCGTTGATCGACCAGGGGCATTCTGGGGCCCTTTTTCAAGCGATGTTCCAAAAGGGTGCGCGCGATTCCAACAATCCTAGAGTGCCCAGACAAATCGGTAGACTTTTACCTGGTATATATCACATCTCACACAGCAGCCCTACCCACCAGACATAATCACGATGGTGTCATGCCTACCTAGTCAGGTTGAAAATCTAAGCGATGTTGCAACAGCCCCGGACTTGCTCCGCTTATTATCGCATATGCACCGCGTATAACATCCGCACGATTTACATGCAGATTACAATCGTCCAAACTACAACTCCCACCCACCTAAGCTTTACCCCATACTACTTATACAAATTGGCGAACAGAAGAGCTCCAGTCTACATGAACGCCACGGATTCCAAGCTCTCCATTGAGGCGACACTCTGAGCGGTGTATAGCTAGCTGACAGCCAGAAAGGTCGCCACGATAAGCGAATGGAGTCGTTGGCAGACTTTACAATGAAGATCACTAATCCATGGTACTTGTAAGGAGATATAGTGTCTAGCCGAAGGAGAATACGCCCAACCGACGCCGTGGCTGGTTCAAGCGCGAACTGCGGGGCCTGACTGACACCTTGTCAAATTCGCTCCACAAGCTGAAAACGGCAGTCATGGCCGCTACACACATGCATGTATTGGGTATACTCGCAAGAGAAGCCGAAAAAAGCGAAGCGAATCTGCGAGGGCGATCCGTCACCCTGCGTCTATTCTTGTTTCGATGTTTTGTACTTGGCGCAGCGCACAAACTCACACAAACTATACAGTACTTACCTAGGTACTAGTTGATAGTACGCTGGCAAAGTGGCAGTCTCGATCGCTTCGGATCCTCCGACTTGCGAATACGATACCACTTCCTCTTTTGCGACCCGGAATGCTCCCGGTTTCAAGGTATCAAGCGAGGGGCGTTCGAAGAGAGATGGTTGGAGGACCTACATGAAGATACTCGTCATACCAAGGAAGAGAGCAGGTAGGTAGGCGACGACGTCCAAGGAACAGCGGGGCCTAACTTGAGTGACATTGATAATCATCTGGGAATCCCGAAAGCTTGACAGCTCGGCGAGAAGATGCCGAACGACAACAGTCAATCTGTATCGACCCTGACGAAATCCAGTTTTGGGTGCTCAATCTAATAGAGTTGAGACTAGTCTCTCCTTCAGCAATCGGTGGTTGAGTTCAGGGTCCAGTTCATGACGGCTCGCCACGAGACTCTTTCCGAGAGCTTGCTCCCAAGGGTTTCCCTTCTACGAGAGCAATCGCACATGAACTTGCAGCATACATAGTAGTAGTATTTTGTCCTCATGCTTAATGGCCAATGAGACGGGCCGGACTATTCAACAAGTTGACAGGTGCGAAGTGCGACCTACCATAATACTACAGTAGATGTGCGCTTCCCTGTAGTATACCACAACGTGTATTTCAAGAAAGTGTGCCCTGGCCCGCTAATAAGACGATGGATTAGCACACGGCGAAGTGTGGATCTCTGTCAAGGATGGACCGCCGCGCGGCTGCATAGCCATGGGGAGCTCGTCTCCACCGCAAGAAATTGCTGGGGGCCGTACCAGGACACCACGGCTTCCTCCGTCTGTACCCTTGTCGGTCGGGGGGAGTGGAGGGGCGAGCTGCTGAATTGCAGACGCCTTTTTGAGAAGCAATGCACACGATCGTGGTGGCGCCGGCGAAGCGTTTGGTCGACATAAAACCTCCGTCGGCGTCCTCGATCGAGTTGAGGAAGAATCGCAAAGAATCCTGTCAGTCCTGTCAAAATCCTCATCAAGCATCCTCCCTGTTTAGCATTCACCATTGCTGCATCATCCCGCCGCCGCTCACTTTAAAGAAGGACTTGACTTGTGAACGTTCTTCATATCCCAAGCCGACAGACACCTAAGTCTCGAATAGACTCGGACTTCAACTTTGAGCCCAACAGGAACTACTTGGCCAAACAATCGTCGGTCGCTTTGCAAGAGCCACAGAACATATCATCTTGCTTGGTCCTACAGTATAGCTGTGTATCTTCCTCTCCCACGCCACACGAGCTCCCACAATCTGTGGTATGTCAAGTCCTTGAGCCCTGACTGCGACGCTCACCGAATATTCGACAATCAACCACCTGCGTCTGCAACCTTGCGTAGCTCTGCATCGAACCGAGCAAAAACCAGGGCGGCAGTGGTACGTTGAGCCTGGAGACTACGTCTTTGCCCCTCTTGTCACACAAAAGACAGTACACTGCACGTCCCAGCAACAAAAACTTTACGTCAAATAGTCCTGAGGACTTTCTGACTCGTCTCACTTTCCTCAGTCCCGAACTTATCAGAGTTTGATGTCGAGAGTGAGACTTGAGCTGCTCCAAAACGAGTCTCTTTGTTCTACTACAAAACTTCGGCTAGCAAAATATTGGCAGACGCCATCCCGTTGGACGATCAGTCACTGCAAGACATTCCACAATCTGTCACCCAAGCAGTGAACCACTCGGGTGTGACCTGCACCCGTCATACAACCCTCTCCCAGCCGATACCATCTCGGTTATCCCACGTCGCGGGAATACCCACAGGACGGTTGCGCCGCTGTCAGTCAGATTGGAGCGTAACGTTCGACCAGTCCAGAACGCCCAGTGTCTTAGCCCCAAAGTCGCTGCGTGTTAGCTCCAAGCTTGGCCCTTTACCACCGCGGATTTTGCCGTGTCTGTATGCGTAGACGCATTACCACGATTTGAAGACACAGAGGTCGCTTCCGGAAACGGAAGACTGAAATATTAGACTCAATGGAGCACACATTCATGACCATACACAGTAAGTTGGCCTTCATTCAATCTCAGCTGCGAGAACCCGAGCATCTCAAGCCCTGTTTCTTTCGATGACATGCACTCTCGTATCTCATGCCCACGCGGAGAGCAACGACTAATAGGGTAAATTATAGATCTCACCCCTGACTGCAACATATTATTTGCTTCAGAATCCATCAATGATATTCTTGGTTGGCCGTCCGAGCATGTCCGTGGAAGATCAGTTTTCGACTTCTTCCACCCCAACGAGGTGCCTTACGCCAGGTCGATCCACAGTCGTGGCATCCTTCTCGATAAGGCTGCCAGTCTTCATTATGTCAGAATTCTGGCAGCGAATGGCCAATGGGTAAGCTGTGAATGCTGCTTCACAGTGGTCCATGATGTGCTGGTTGCGTGCACCAGTATCTACCAGCAAGGAGAGAGAAGCGAGAGACGAGCTCTTGAGGGCGCACAGGTTCGCCGGATCTTCTCTTCCTCGCCAAGGGATCCACGATACCACATGCTTGAGCACCTCTCGCCAAAGTTCAAGATGCCACCGGTGGAGCGTGAGCCTCGAGCTGCGCTGATCTTGAATCGTTTTACCCGGAATCTGAACATCATGTTCGCGACCAATGCTGTTGCCTCAGTTCTCGGGCTTTCCCCTGAACAGGTCAAGGACAAAAGCTTCTACCGATGCATACAAGAGCGCTGTCTGCCGGATGCGCTGAAATGTCTTGAGAGCGCAAAGGCCAACGACTCCATTGCCTATCTGCGTTTCTGGTCGAGAGATCCGCGTGAGGTCGAGGACTTTGACAATGGCGATGGCGACGAAGACGATTCGATGGGCGACGGCAGCACAAGCGACTCGGACGACGGCGGTGCAGCGTTGGACGTCCAGATGGACGTGGATTCAAGTGACTCCAATCGCCCATCAATCAAGCGAGAAGAATTAGAGAGCAACATGCGATTCCTCCCATCGGCGAGCGGCGGAAGCTCGGGAAACGAATCTCCTTCTATTGGTGGCTCGACTTTACGCTCCAACAATCTAACGTACGAGACGCCTCTCACACAGAACTCCCCTGCGTCTGCAGCCAGAGAGGGACCAGCACACCCGAGACCACGGCGCCGGCAAAACCGACGAAGACCGCTGCCTTCAATTGAGCTTGAAGCCGTTGTGTCATGCACATCCGACGGCCTGGTCGTGATCCTGAGAAGAGCCCGACCTGCAATCCCGCCCGCGCACCCGCCTCTGGCCCTCTCGCCATGGGAGTTCGAGAACGGTCTCTTCGCCGCGCCGTGGGCCCAGCAGCCTGTCAGACCCAACGTGCCTCCAGAGATGCTCTACACCTTCCAAGCGCCGTTGCTACCTCAGTACATGCCTCTACGCGAAAATGTCAAGGCTGCAGGCGGCCCACCCATCGACCACCTAATGATGTCCATCCGCGATGTGGCCGTCTTTGCGTGGGCTCTCGTGGGCATCAACGGCAAATTGGCCGCATACTCACACGGGCATGCTCGGGGTGAGGCCGCGCCTCCAGACGGGCTGCCAATCTGGGACCCCAGTGCGGCCAACACCGGCTACCAACCGCCGCATAACCAGGCCGCGGCGCGTTGGACGGCCTACGATCAAAGCATGGACAAGGGGAAGGGCCCAGCTGCCCCTCAAGCTGCCGCCTTGAGTGCAGACCCCCAGTATGCCTCTTCGATCCGAGATCTTCCGGCGCCCATGTTTGCCATGCCTGGCTACCTGCAAAACCCGTCGATGCCTTGGTACCAGCCTTCCGACCACAGGGATATGCCACCACCGCAATACGAGCAACGGCAAGATGCATACCCTTCTCAGTCGAACCACACGTTTGCGCAGGAGCAAAAAGGCCACGAAGAGCAAGCTCAGTCTGCTGGGTTTCTCAGTGGGACCAACTCTGAAAATCAAAGAATGTACGAGTCACCGCATGGTCATGATCGTGCGAGGCAGTAGTAATGCAAAGTCTCCTAAAAAACCACGCTGTTGCGTCGGTCAACATATCACGTTCGACAGACAGCATACGAAAAGTGATCGTGAAACATCAACAGCAGGGATTTCTGTGTATGCGACAACATAGGAAATGTGGTTGATTTCAAGAACGGAGCATCAGGAAGCTGTTGAGAGGCCATTGGCAAGATGAGATGCTGCGTATGAGAATCAAGGCACATGGCCGAGTGGCTTGAAACGTATGGCGTAGTCGATCTGGTTAGAAAATATGTGCACATCCAGAAGGTGTAATCGAATTTGAGTGTTGAGTGAAGTACATCGTGGGGTCGGCGATCAGATACCCCACCACAATTCTGTGTATTGATCAAAGCTTAAATTTCTTCTATATAAGTAACAACGTCTTTAGGGAGTCTGCCTCTCCAGTATTGGAATTTATAAAAATAGGCGTCGTGAGAAGATTCCCCTTTTAAGAAAGAGCTTGTCTGCAAGTCCGATCAGAGCAAACGCGTCCCACTCTGTAGTTGCAAAATTCATTTAGAAACCCAACAGACATCAAGTCGAACGGACGTTTCTATTCGCAATTTCGAATCCGTCCTCGCCTGGAGTCAAAATAGGTGCAGTGCAACTCCCTTGCTTGGGACATCATACTAGTGGTACGTGTATGTGGGTCCAGGCGTGTTACATGATTGGCCAGCCTTCTGGCTAGGGGTTCATCTAAGCTCCCAGCTTCCAGGTTGTCATCAACGTCGCCGAATAAGTTCGAGGACCAAGCTTCCAACTTCCTGTCAACCAAAACATTTCTTCCGTTTCGACACGCTCCTTACTTGTACATTTTACAACCATCCAAAAAGTTTTCTTGCAAAGTCAACCATCACCTTTCTCAAAAGTGGGCGTCACGCCTTTTGCTTTTTCGAGAAAATGGCCCAAGTCCGGAGAGACGATTACCAGAACCCGTCCCTTGAGGAGGACGACATGATAGATCCCGATGATGGTAAGCACTCTCCACTCCTACCAAACAATGCAGAGTTGTTTTCTTTTTTTCGATGCTAACATAATACACTTCTCAGCGGACCTTAATGACTTTGACGATCCTCTCCAGCCCTCCTCGTCGCGTGCCCCCCTAACCGGCAACATTGGCCAGACTTCAACTTCGCAATCCTCCCGCGCCCCAATCAACCAAGACTACCTCTCCTCGCGTATAGGCGGCGAAGACCGCGCCTCGCAAAATACCATCGATGAGTCTGTATGGGACACGTTGCGGCGCGATCTGCTGGCCGTTTGGTCAAAGATGCGCGAGGTGCTGTGGCCCAAGTACCTGCTGGGCGGCACCATGTTCGAGTCATCCGAGGGCCTGCGTGGCGTCTATGCGAATCTGCGCGGTGCAGGCATCAATGGTGGTCGCGAGGAGCTTGCGGGCTTGGCGGGAAGGGTGTTGGATCCCGAGGCGTTGCTGAACCAGAATACGATGACGCCCGGGCTGCGCGACTGGGACCTATGGGGTCCGTTGATCTTTTGCTTGTTGCTGAGTATGTTGCTCAGCTTCAATCACGAGGCGAAGCAGCGGGATGAGGTGTTTAGCGGAGTGTTTGCGATGGTGTGGATAGGCGAGGCGGTGGTCACGCTGCAGATCAAGTTGCTGGGAGGAAACATGTGAGTCGTCCTTGCCGCACTCCGGTCAGCTGCTTGGTAAAGAAGGCTACGATGGCTAATTTGCGGTGATAAAATCAGCTCCTTTGCTCAAAGCGTCTGCATCATCGGCTACACACTATTTCCACTGGTCATTGCGGCTCTCTTGTCTGCGCTACATGTGCCGAAGATTCCTCGTATCCCAGTCTATCTAGTCCTGGTTGGCTGGTCGCTCGCAGCCGGCATCAGCATTTTGGGAGGAAGTGGTGTACTGAAGAACAGAGTCGGATTGGCCATCTACCCCTTGTTTGTATTCTATCTTGGACTGGGTTGCCTATGCTTCATTAGCTGAGCTGCTCGAGCGCGTTGCGCGAGCACAATCGGGTCTCATCGGGTCTGGCTGACCCAAACATGAAAATCTATGGGAGCGTCGCATGGAAAGGGTTCATTGGCGTGATGGCGCAGGCTGGATTGAACGAATTATTCACTTGATTGCCTGCTAAGATAAGGTCGTATTTCTTAGATATCCGTGTGAGTCGAGGAGCCGCTAGAAGCGACGCCCGAAGTTATTCTTACAATGGAGTTTTGACTGCTTCTTCCTGTCTACCTGTGTATCCAGACAGTTTGTCAACTTTTGGTTAAAAAAAAGTGTGTGAAGCTGTTCGTATGCACTGAATTTCGTGAAATCTATGCCTGCTTTCCGGGCCTCTTTTCTGCGTGGATCTAATATTTTACCTGGTAAAAGCTGTCGCGACTCGATTTCGCTCTCCATTCAAACACCTGCTTCTTACATCATTCCCGCGGTGTATAAGTCTGAATCAAGCCTTCCTCTCAAAGTATGTCCACTGTCCTTCTGCGGGCTTCTCATCCAAGCTCTCCCATCTGCCGCAAATGTTAGTAAATCTGCATGAAACAAAAATGTTGGCACTGTTCACTTACACCTTGCCCTGGACCATTGTGTCGACCAGCTTGAGCTCTCCCTCAGCGACCTGGATGACCTCCTCGATGAGACCGGCTCCGATTTTGTTCTCGATTTCCTCGATCCTATGATTTTCTCGCAGTCAGCCATCATGGGTTCTATGTATGCTTTGAAGGGAAAAGTTCCGACGCACTGCTGGATCGTCAACTTGGGCTCATCCACCCACTCAACCCCCTCACCCTCGAAAGGATCCTTCACGTGCGTCTCCGTCAACTTCTCTTCCGTGGTCCTCATTCCCTCCAGCGTTCCGCCATTATCCTCCTCCCCATCCCACTCCTGATACCGCTCGTCAACCTCGGGCTTTGTAGTCCTAATCACAAAAAAACGCCCATTCTTCTTCAGACCCGCAGCAAAGGTCCCGTTTTCCGTCGGCCGCGACGTGACGTTGAAATGCTCGGGGTGTTTCTTGAAGATCTCTTGCACCTTTGCGCTCCACTCGGCCAGTCCGTCGGGCTTGACGCTTTCGACCGCGGCCATGCGGCTCTTGGTCACGGCCTCGACGGATTGTCGGTACACGGACGTCTCGGGGACGGCCTGCAGCTTCTCGAGTGTCGAGTGGTAGAGGTAGAGAAGGGTGGACCGCGGCGAGGGGTTCGTGTGCAGGCCAGTCAGGCCGGTGGGCGCGCCGGCCTCAAGGTATCGCGCAACGGGCTTGACGGCCGCGAAGAGGCGGAAGGTTTGGCGCATCGTGTCCGCGGGTGGGGGGGGATTGATCAGGGTTCAAAAGCTGTTTAGACCACCCAGGCCTGCGGTAGATGGGTCAATTGATCTGCTCGAGCAAGATTGCGAACAGAGTGCGAGAGGGAGGTTGCGTACGGGATATCTTGACGTGGTTTTGGCTGGTTTCGCTACCAGGCGTAATTGATTCGATTCGGCTTCCAAGGTTGGAAACGCTGTCACGGCGATAGGTGCACCAGCAGCTCAGCTCCACCTTACTAAGCGAACAGCCGGCTAGTCCCGCTTCCTGACTTCATGCGCGTTGAAGATGCTATACCTCTCACTGACACCACAAAGGGGCACTCAAGTGAAAATATAATTCAAAAAAATTCACAATTGCAGTTGTCACGGAGCTTGCTTGATTTCTCTCTCGGTTTCAAATATCTGTGCTTAGCTTTGATTCACCTCTAGCCAGCCGCGCAAACACTTGATTATACCTCGCCGCCTTTCAGGAAATGCGACCAGTTTCTTGAAGCTCCCAAAGCCATTCGTCCTTTCGTCGTCTTCATGTTAACGATTGGTTTCTAGTCTTGACGGCACATTGCACTCATTTATTTAGCAGAGCTCGCTGGCTGTCTCGGCGTATATGATAGCCCCGGGTATAAAGCTTCGGCTTATGAACACTGCCAGCCAAGTTGCCATTTTAAGCACCAGGTACATTTTATATATTTCTCCCAACTGCAAGCTTTGTTTCTTTACCAGGATTCTGAGGGATCTCACAAGGGACTTCTTTCCCATATGATCGTCGTGTGCAGTTATATCTATCCAGTCGCCAGAACATCCTAGTAAACATAGAAGTTTCTCGTCTCTTCCTCGGACGCGCGAAGTACCTTGTTTCTGCGCAGCATTATGGCCTTTGCCCACCACGCAAGCGCTGCCGTAGCCATAGAAAAGCCAGCCGAGGCGCCCAGCGCAATCGCATAGCGAGGTTCGTCTGACTTTGGCCAAAGATACGGAGTCCTGCAAGGCATGTCAGTACTGGGACTTTTATGAAATACCATGGACTTCACGACTATAACTTACCAGATGAAGGAAATGTTCATGATAGTCGTGACAATAGCAACTGCAGCTGCCTTCTTCTCCTTGGTCTGCCCGCAAGTGCTTCCGCACCAGCCCAGGATCAACGAGTTGACGCCATAGGTACCAATCGTGAAAATCACCATCGCCACGTAGCGGCCAGCGAGATCTAGAGTTGCGCAGGCGGCTACGAAACCGATTGTGGCGACAATCTTGGAGATGGTGATGTGCCATGTCCGCTCGTTAAACTTGCCAGAGGACCAAGACACAGCGATGGTGACCGCGCCAGCGATGAGATATGGCGGGCAGGTCAATACCAGAGTCACAGTCTCGCCGAAACCGAGTGTTTCGACAACGGTGGGGAAGAAATTCTTGAAGCCGTTCGCTGCTAGATGCATGTGTGCCATTGCCGCGAAGAGCCAGACCATAGGGTCTTTGATAGCCTGTTTCAACCCTTCCATGGTGGATGTCTCGCCTTTGTTCTCAACAATATCAAGCTCCATACGGCTGACGGCGAGATCACGCTCCTCTTGTGTGAGCCATTTGGTGTCGTGGGGGAAATCGGGCAGAAGGAAGAAGCCCACGACGGCGATGACAAAGGTGACAGCACCCTGGAGGATGAAAAGCCAGCGCCAGCCTGCAAGCCCGCCGACGTCATCCAGGCCGTGGTAGATACCTGCGGCAATAAGTCCTGCAAAAGCAGTCGCCAGGACGTTTCCAGTGTAGAGGATGGCGATGCGTGTCGCAAGCTCTTTGCGTGTGTAAACTGGGAACCGTTTCAATACCCTTTCCACCTTAAAATTAGGTCGATCTGGAACAGGAACTTCAAACTCACAGATTGACAGAAGGTAGACAGCCCCAGGGTAGTACGGAGCCTCAGTCAGTCCAAGAAAGAACCGCGTAAGCAGTAAGCCAGTGAAGTTCTTTGACACAGCGGTCAATGAGCTAACCACGGCCCAAAGCATCATGGCAGTACCCATATAACGACCTAATACATTCGTATTAGGCTGTGGTCTTGGATAGCTCGAGGTCTGGCAGCGAACTTACTTGGGCGGGTCCTGGTGAGGAACATGTTGGAAGGTAGTTGTCCTAATAGATAGCCCACAAAAAGAATGGACACGCACGTCTGGTACTGTGTGCTGCTCAAGTTGAGATCCTCTTCAAGATCATTAATACGCGCCAGCGCGATAGCATTGCGATCAAGATAGTTGAGCCAGTACATCGACCAAAGCATAGGCATGATCCATCGATCCAATTTTTTGACGAGCGCAATTTCTTTTGGATCAGTTTTCTTTCATCACTGTTAGCAATGTTTTGAAGTGAAGGGTTTATTCGACAACCTACCTCATGAGCACCAGAGTAGTCCTTTTTCTGATATGTGGGGCCAACCTTGAGTTCAGCAGAGGTATTCGACTGCACTCTCTCGACCTGAAGGACGTCTTTTTTACTTTCCGAGGCCATTGTAACTTTCTGATGGCAATCAGGCTCTGAGAGACGTGACGAATTAAGGACTTCTCAGGCACAAGAAAGCTGGAGTAGCAGGTCTGTACCTACTGCAACAGCAACAACATGTGGACTAGGTAAAACTGTATTGATTGTACACGATTGCTGGGTATATATACCTAGGTATAAAAAACAGTAATGATGTATCGATTTCAGCCCACCAAAGACACAAACACACAAGGAGAATTGCCCAGGATGAATGATACGCCTGGCGGCCCGACTGCCCCCGCGCCCAAGACGCCTAGACTCCTGATGGTGTGAGTCCTTCTCGATGCTTTCACCTTGTCTTGCTAGCTCTATGCTAAGGCAATGCCTAGATTCTTGACTCGCATTGAAGGATCCGAGCCTTTCTCGCCAATTTTTGTGGCTGGCGCGATACAGGGATTTGGGTCTGGCACGTCGTCCTTTTTTTCTCTTTCTTACCGGGGTCGATCGAATGAGAAGCCAATATTGAGGAGATATTTCCACTTCTGGCATGGTCTTGGTGTAGTGCTTCTCTACACCTCGCGTAGTTTCTGCAGCAGCTATCAAACATTTTAGAAAGCACCCAAGAATATGCCAATGTCTCCTCAACGTTGGTAAACCAGAGCTAGGCACGCACTAGCATTCTTTCACTGCTATTCATTTAACCTAGCATCCCAGATTAGGCGATAACCTTCGACCACTGTATAGACCCCCAGGAGGAACAGGCAGATGTTGTTGTCCTCATACAATCCAGGGTGGCACTGAGATCGACCTTGGATGTGGAAATTCATTGAAGATGCTGAATTGAGGAACATCAGGATCCAAAGGTGGCTTATTCAGTAAGGAAGCGGTTGAGTCATTTCCATCTGCTCAAATTATTTCGGTCACCTGAGCCAAAAAAAAAAAAAAGACATTTTGAAATCCTAGAGCTCCCCGTCCATTGACCCGGGAGCGTAGTTGGGGTATGAAGCTTGTGGCTGGGCGCCGAGAGACGCTACCCCGGATTGTTATCTGGGGTTCACCCCGCCATTTGTCTGGGAGAATTGCAATTGAAGCTAGGCGCCGAGAGACGCGGATGCTTCTCCTACTTCTTCTCTAGAGGCCAACTGCGCCATCTACCCGGAGAACTGATAGTTCGAGCTGGGCGCCGAGATGAGGGAGAGTCAAGACGAGGATCTCCGCGTGGTCTAAGACTTGAACAAGAAGGCACGTGCCAGGTCCACCAATGATGAACACGGGTCAGGTAGATCTTTGTGAGGTGTGGCTTTGCTGCTGGAAGTGATAACAGTGGTTGTTGAAACGCCCGAGACATCACGAGAGTCGGCTGACGAAACAAGTTCACGAGTTGTAGTCGTCTTGGCCAAAGAGGGGGAAAGTGATTCCATGGATATGTATTCAAGCCGCTTCTCTGACTCTTTTCTAGAAAGCCATTCATAATCATGTCATGCTTAGATCATGAAATCGTGGCAAACAGGACAGAAAGCTCTATCACCACCACACCAAGACCGGATGGCGGGAGTCCTCAGCCTCGTCAAAACCATCGCCTCGGGATTCTATATGGGCTTCGTCAAAATCAAGGGGAAACAAGACGTAGACTCCACCATCGGAAATGTCAAAGTGGAGTTGCGAGCAGTCGAATCACATCAAATATTTTCCCCTTGGCGCGCTCGACGGGGCTGGGCAGATGGGCTAACAGACAGCTTGCACGATATTCGATGCACTAGCGGAAGAGGAATAGGTGACATAAATTCAGGATTATTGAGAGCTTGAATCACATCAATCTTTCATTCTACATTGCAGGTAACGCAAGATGAGCATGCGTTTGGAGAGTAACCTTGTGATATAGCGATCGGACCACAGACCGCATATGATCCCTGCCAATCCGTATAAGACCATTGGTCAGGCTGGAAACTAGTCCCATGGACTGTTTCCTACCCAAACGAGGCAGCTAGACACGAATGCATTTATAATATAGCTTCAGGTGGGTGACTTGGAACGATGCCCTCAACTCAAACTTGTTGACTATTTGCAACTTGCGATTCAATATCCAAGTGTTGAGAAACTGTGATTCGTGGATGTATCGGGAAGGCAACAAGTTTTTAAACACCCATAATCTGGGTGCTAGGCTCCCAGATTCATTTTTTTGTTATTTTATAAGATTCTGGCTTCGTACAATTTACAACCCGCTCTGAAGATTAAACACACTCCTATTACACAGCCCAATCGTTCCGCATGCCGCAATATATTGGGCCTGATTAGGTAGGTCAAGCCCAACTATCAGCCAGCCGCAGCGTTTCCCATCTCAATCAGCAACCTTAATTGTCGCGCGCTTCGCAGAGACTACCATCTAGGTCAATGACTGACTTTTCCTCGGGAGGTGGCCACTATCCAAAGACAGAGAAGAGCAAGAGACTTACGCATTGGCTTGTCGGGAGGCCGCGCAGCCACCCAGGTTGAAGGCCTGGTTGTTGAGCTGGAGTTTGCGACCACTGTTGATAGTCCCATCAGGTCAGCAAGTGCTACGATCAGATACCTTGGAAAATTGTCTGCCTCACGTGTACGCTGGATTGTTACAAATGACGGATCCAGCCTTTGCACCGTCGGGGCTGCAGGTGGTGGACACTCCACCCTGCTGAGGATCAGGCGTAGGAGCCGCGGCCACAACGGCGACCAGGGCAGCGAGAATGATGTTGAAGCGCATTATGTAGAAGAAAAGTAAATTCACAATGGCACCAGGCCTAGCGTAACGAATGTAATATTGAAAGAGATGTGATGTGACTAGAAGACTTGTGGTTTGAATAGCAATATAAACGATGTTGCACCTGCGCTGGGGCACGAGGTTTAAATATTTTCATAAAGCTCCTATTTGATCTGTGAACAGCGGAGAAGCTCACGATAATCGATATGCAGAACAATGGTTAGGCCTCTGCGCATTGCACTGAGCATTCATCCCATTGGCATTCTTCCTGGCCAATGTAGTCATAAGGCATCATGTCGAACTTCAACCTAAGTCTGACGTTGAAGTCTCAATTCAGATGACGCTGTCAGACTCATTGTATTGGACGTACGGGATATGGGACGACGTTTATATGTAGCGCAGTCGTGCAGTCCTGGGACTTGGCGCCATAAGATTCGTTGCAGGGCAGCGGCTAATAGGCGTGTGCAGAGTTTGTTAACCAAACTTTCCCCAGAGTTGAGACATGCCCAGCAGTGCTGCACCTGATTCAAGCAAGCCAAAGCATCAAATACATAAGATGAATTGTGCTTGAGGTGACAGGTCTACTTAGTGTTCCCTATGGTTCGGGCAAGGTTCATGGTAAATTCTTCGATTGCCCTTGATCGAACGCCGTAGTGTGTACCGACTATGTCTGATGTGTAGACTTTTCAACTACTGCTTCACTCATACTACTCCTCACACAAGTAACAAGGCGAAACAAACCAAAAGGAGTTCCGGGAGAGGCGTGATAGAAGTCAAGAAGGAAGGGGTCTACACCCTGCTGCATTATTCGAAGTACTTGTATCCTAACGAAGGAAAAGGGCTCAACAATTCAGAGCAGAATCCTGTGTATTCATCTGCCGGAAGTATTAGTATGCTTGGAAAGCAGCCAAAGACGTCGCCGATATCAGAGCCCTCAAGCTCGCCACAACGTTGATGATTGAGGACTCTGCTGATAGAGGGTTTCCACAGTCAACCCCCTGTTCCGCGGTTTCAGTCGTGTGTGTGTGTTTTATCCTCTTCCAATGATTTGTATCATCTTGTGCAGTTTATTTCTGCAATTATTGTTCTCATTATCCAACGCTATTTTGATTATTGTCGCCTACACAAGATAGAAACTTCTTCCTGTTGGGTTTGCCCCCTCTTCCACATCCTCCACCTCTGGCGTTTGCCTTGGCTCCATCTCTACCAAGGGGACTTCATGCAAACTCTCCAGCATGACAATCTCATCGCTGTCTTTTGACGAGTCCACATACGGTGTTCTGTTGGAACCACCACTATTGCTCACAGTAACAGTAGAAATCGATCCAGAGCCCTTGCGCCTCCTATTAGCACTTGCTGCGATACTCCGTCGGTAATCAGCATTGCCAGAGCCATAGTGTGCGCTGCCGCTCTGCGTGGCTAGGTGTCTGACGTGCGTAAAGATGACGCGTAGCAAGGGTATCGATGTCGCGATGATGGTGATGGACGGCTCGACCATAGACCAGATGTGAAGCGAGGCAGACGTGAAGGTGACATCGCCGTTTGAGAGGGTGGGGAAGATGACGGCTTTGACGATGCTGGTGGCGCCGGCGATGATACCCATGCTCATGGCTAGGCCAACACCGAATTTCTCGCGTCTCTTGCGCATCTGGAGTCGTGATACAACAATCCAAGCCATGCCTACAAGGGCAAAGTCCATCGCGGCAGAGTATGCTGGAAAGTGGTCAATGGACGAAAGTCCAGAGTAGTCAAAGCCAGGCGAGGGCAGTTGTGTGGGACTTACCTGTAACACAGATGCCATAAATTGCCAGAGGGGTTAAACCCGAAGGTTGCGGAGACGCCTGGCTGCGCAGGAGTCAGTTTGACTATAGCACACAAGCGAAGCAGGGAAAATCTTGAACTCACCCAGACGCAGGTGGGTTTGGATTGAAAATCAACCATACTAAGAGTATGTTGACACCGAAGAATATGTTTGTAGTGACCAGGACAAACCACGCAGACCATCTCATCCATCCCGTCACCAACCTCAGAATAGTCAACACGAACGAGGTCTTGCTGAGTGCTGATGCAAGAATCAAGACGGTCACGATGGAGTTGATCAGGATTAACAAAGGAGACACCTTTTCTGGTGAGACGTTGTAGATGTGTTTCCCAAAGCCTTCTTCCACAGCCACCGTCGACATGATGGCAGGCGCCAGAACGGCAAGCTAACAAGGACGGTCAGTGAACCCGCAGCCCCCAGAGGCCAGATCTGGACGCCTGACGGAGAAGGGATGCTCATACCCAGGCCAAGATCAGTATGTAGTCATCCACCCATAGTCCTCTGTGTGTCCATAATTTGGCGAATACCCTCGTGAAGAGGAATAGCGCAGAGACGCAAGTCAGTGTCCATGACGCTACAAGTATTTCTGAACCGAGGTCGCCATCGTTGGTCAGGGTCGATGAAGGCAAACTTGCGGAAGACATATCGAGGATATTACAATGGCGACCCAGCCCGGCTGCTCAGACCGATCGCGAAGAGCCGAGGCTGTGGAATAATGTGAATGTGATGAATAGTTCCCGAGTCCTTATCGGAAAATGTGTAAAGAACGTGAAGAATGCAACACACGCGACAACATCCCGTCCCAACTTCTCAACATTGAGCTACGATCATAGCTCTGCAAATGCTGCAACTTTTTCGGGAATCGTGGCGTTCATAAAGCCAGCGCGAACGTCTTCTTACATAACAAAGTTGGGGTAGTCAGTCATGGGGTTCGCTTAGTAGGATTCTTCAGCGCTGAGGGTAGGGCCGCTATTAATTCGTGCTAATTACTATAGTAGGTAGGCGTCCATAGGTTTCAACTCCCAAGCTATCATGCTTCAGATCCCCTTAAAATGGTACTCTATCGTTAAAGGGGCCCAGTGGCTGAAAGGCAGATCGCCAGGATGGTCCCAGCCCCCAAAAGAATATTCCGACAATCATCCATCGTTTCCCACGACGGATCCTTGTTCCCGGACGCGCTGTTCTCTTGATGAGCCGCGCGCGTTGTCACCATCTGGGGGACAAGCTCCCCATTGAGCCTGGCGAGAGGGTTGCCATTTGGGACGATTGTCATCGTCGCAGACTGGAGTCTGCCAAGATAGTCGCATAGGCATGGTCCATCACCAAACCCCATTCTTTACAATACCAAGCAAAGGGAGGGAGGGGGCGGGGAGGTGTTGGGATGGAAAACAACGAAGCTCACTTCACTCGTCGTAAGGCGAATTCAGTCATTACCCGGGTGTCGGCAGCTTTGGTCTCGTGTTGCGTGGACTTTGCAAGCTCATACTATTAGAGTATAGCTAGCTACAAGCTCGCGAAGCTCGCAAAGCTCTAAGCTGTTCCAAAGGACAACAATGGTCAATCGTCCGTTGACCTTTTGATACAAGCTACCAATGTGCGCTTTGTCCAAACATCATGCGACAATGACGGCTCCAATTGCCTCAACCAAATATGAAAGCCCTTACTTCAGGTGGTTATGAGCCCAAACTCTGCTCCAGTCATCAATGATCATCACATCACTCTCGCATTGTTGCACAGAGGAGGAAGAAAATCAGGCATTCATGGCCCAGAAAATTACGGATCAAGCTTGTTTGAGGTTGTTCCCTGGTGCAACGCTGGGTAAGTAAGTAGGTTAGGTAGATTCTGGAGTTGGAGTATCGGAGATACCGGGGTCGGGCACGCGAGTGAATGGCGACCTCACTCTCCTTAGTTACCTTTGGTAGACAGCGAAGAAACGAAATTGAAAGCAAAGAAAAAAGAAAGGCAATGTTTGGTTACATTCCTATTTGTCAAGCCCAAGATTGTTCCGGTCAGCCGTTTGCATTCAGCCGAATGTCCAGGACCCGATGTAAGAGTTTCAGATGGTAGATCTCTGCACGACACACACACACCACATCACTGCTGTTCAGCTGAGCGTCTGTCCGCGCTTTAGTACCGAACGGTTCCAAACAATGATCAAGTCAGGTTCATGATCTGCAAGCTCGTACGGTATCAATCGATAAAGCTTAAAGGTAATCTAGCCAGATCGAGGATCAAGTCAACTTAAGCGACCTTGGCCTCCCTCAAAGTATGGGCACCATGATTGCTACAAACACCAGAAACCGCTCGGTCAGGTTCGGGGTAAAGGGTCACAGCATGGGGACTTATACTAAAGTATAAACTAAAGTATAAAAGCTGTAAACTATGTAATTTGTGGACTGGTCCGGTGGGTCAGACGGGGTCCGATACAGCAGACACCCTGCCAGCAAGAATCTCGTTGGTGTGAGAAAAAGTGCTACTGTTTCACACTTACCTGGTTTGGTATCTTGGAGAAGTTCGACGAGTATTCCAAGAACTCGCTTGCATCTGGGGAACATAATACCTGGTTTGACACGACCAGCCAGACACGGCACGCCCTTCCGAATCATACAACGGCCAATGTCCATGCTATCTGCTAGTCGCGGATGTTGTAGACACGCAGGCGATGCCCGAAGCATCCTTCAGTGAAAACGACTTTTCGACTTTGCCCGCTCAGGATCTTCCATAGGACAAGCTCTAGGTAGCAAAAAAAATCCTTCGCGTTGCTCTCCCGCATCCAATTGCATCTTTGGCCACGGGACAACCTCTTCCGCAAGAAAAGATCTACTCCCCGTGTCCTGTTGGTTGAGGAATATTTTCATCCCATGAAAGCAACCCGACCGGATGGGTGGCGGACCCGAACGAGTAACTCGCCCGAATACCTTAAGCACTAGGCAACGGGTCTACCCGGATCTGCGGGGCCTGAAAGCATATACTAAAACACGATTCGCTGCAGGATGGTGTCGTGTGCCTACAGGTGAAAGTTCTAAAAGTATTTTAACCGGGGAAAATAGCCTGTTACAAGTCATCACAGCACTTACGTTATGATTCACTTAGCTGGGATGGACTGCGTGCTTGGGTCGCGTAGACTAGTGGCTTTCTCCTGTAGTCTGCATAGGACTGTGTGTGCATAGACTGAGTGGTCTGGTACGCTAGTTGTTGATGTCGCGAAAGTCAGAGTACCAAATATTGCTTCAATATGCGATATCTAGTCGGCGTTAAACTGCCTCAACTCCATGTCTACTATCATGATTATGATCGTGGGCATCATCGACTCTTCTTCACCTTGCGTCCGCGTATTGGGGTACCCCAAGTAACGGGTGGCCGCTTTCCTCCTCGATGTCCTCCAGTTTGACATCGACCAGTCGCAAAGCCCTCCTGTCGCGCGGCGGAACAGGTGTAGCTAGACAGATTGTCTCCACCAGCTCTACGGGCCCATTCCATCCCTCCTCAGGGCCCATCGGCAGCGCGTCGATGTCTATTGGCAGATCCAATAGACTCTTGAGAATGACTTCGCTGCCCGCCTTACTCATCACCTCATTCGCGTGCTTGCAAAACTCACTCGCCACACACTCGGGACACCCGCTGGGGCAGTGGCACGCTTGGACCCTCTCCAGTGCTTGCCGCAACAGTAGATCAATGTGATCAAAGGCCTTGGTGGATATGCCCGAACCACCTGCACCGCCTTTGGCATCGTAAAACGTCAGCCGCGCCGGACGCTTGCGATTGGTTGTCTGCCGCGCAAACTCCTTCAAGCTGTTCTTGCATTCCGTCCTCACGTCGCCAGGCATGCTGAGAACAAAGTTGGGGATCATACTCATAACCGAGTGTTCAGCCGCATGGATGGCACCCGCAACATGCAGACGTCGTGAGTCGAGTATTTCAAGCGCACGTTTCGGTAAGTCGATCCACATGCCCTTGCTGTATCTTATTACAGGTGGATTATCGACGTGGACGGCGTCCAGAACGCGATTTCGCTTATCGACCTTGAAATACCCAAACACTACCTGCTTGATTTTGATCGTCCCGTGGAATGCACGACTCATGGACTCCTTCAACTTACGTATCGCCTCCGTTTCGACAGGGTCGACATCAGTGTAATCGCGTTGTGTCGTCGTCCAGTCGACCTTGACTTTTTCCACACGTGCCATGTGTTTCTCGGGGTTGAAGTCGCGCACGAGGTAGGTGACTCCCTGATGAAGGAAAATGGCCCCATCGTATATTGTAAAAGTAGCACGAGACGCCTCGAGCTCCTCAAGCACAACATTGCGCCCATTTGTAATGTCAACAATGGCAAAATGGTCATCCTCAGTGTCGCGGATGGAGACGAACTTGGCTGGCAGCGGTCGAAAACGATCATGCGTATGATAGAAACCAAGATCGTCTTTGAGCAGACGCTCTGAACAGAGCTGCTCTATGTCGTCTCCAAAGTACTTGGCGTCTTCTTTTGAGCGAATGGGCATCTCAAAGGCGGCACATTGTATATGCCCTTCCTTGACGAGCATGTTGTCCAAGTCGACCTGCAACTCGCCGTTGGGACGGGTGAAGAGCTCGTCCGGGTTCTGCATAAAGTGCTGATCTGTTGGAAAGCAGTCGCCCACAAGCACAGACAATGAGTCCTTGTTCCTTCTTCCAGCCCTACCACTTTGCTGACGAAGATTGGAGATGGTGTAAGGAAACCCCCAAGTCAATACCGCGTCGAGACTACCAATATCAACACCCAGCTCCAGAGCTGTGGTCGCGATGATGCCCATGAGTTTTCCCTCAAACATTTCCGTCTCAATGCGTCGTCGGTCCTGGGCAGTGAACCCGCCTCGATATGCCATGACTCTATTAACGACCTCGTCTCGCCCCAGTCTCTGAAGCTCCTGCTTGACCGCTCCAGTGAGCTTCTCACACTGCTCCCGTACTCTCGTGAATGCAATGACTCTCACTCCCCGCAAAATCAATTGTGTAAAGAGCCTCGCGCACTCAAACATGGCATTGCCCCTCCCGCTTGTGGGATCACCAGGGTCCTTGAACGGGGTATTCCAACAGAGAAACTCCTTGCGTCCGCTAGGGCTTCCGTCGAAATCTACGAGGTGCACATCCTCGATTCCAAAGATAGTTCGGAAGTGCTCCTGCGGGTTCGCCACAGTAGCAGAGCAACTCACGAATCTTACGCGCCTGTTACCTACCGCAGCACATATACGCCGCAGGCGCCGCATAATGAAAGCCACGTGCGACCCCATGAGACCGTTGTAGTAATGCAGCTCGTCAACCACAACAATCTTTAAATTTTGCAGAAACGTCCGCCAGCGCTCCTCCTGCGGTAATATTGTGATGTGTAACATATCCGGATTAGTAAAGATGATTCTGGCGCTGTCACGAATTGCGTTGCGCTCGTTCCAAGGCGTGTCGCCATCGAATGTCTCGACAAGCGTATCCTCTAACCCGGGAAGGTAGCCCAGGAGTTCCTTCAGGCTTCGCCGCTGGTCTTGTGCGAGGGCTTTCGTTGGGAAGATGTACATAGCCCTCGTATTCGGGTCTTGCTCCAAAGCATGCAGCACTGGGAGCTGATAAATGAGACTCTTGCCGGAGCTCGTGCTCGTCGACACCACGACGTGCCGCCCAGTGTGTAGGTTGTTGATGGCCTCGGCCTGGTGCGCGAAAAATTGTGTTATGCCTTTGGCATTGTACAAGGCGTTTACCAGATCTTGGCTCAATAAAAATTCCAGATCTCCGTAGACTGGCTCTTGCGCCTCGAATACCCTATGGCCATCTGGCACGATCTGCCCTGTATACCACGGGCTGTGCTTCAATTCATCCACAATCTCCGGTATACTTTTCCTTTCCGTCGGGATCGTGTCAGGTAACGTGCTCTCTAATCGAGGCGGCTCCGTTGCCTCGAGGCTCTCCTCGTCCAGTGTGGGCACGAAACCCTCCGCTTCGGCTCGCAGCGCGATCTCCGGATCCACACTCTCCCCAAGACAGCGATTGATGTACTCATTCACAGAATTGACAAACTTGACATTCCGCTTCTCAATCAACCCGCTCATCTGCTTCTGGCTATACACGGGCATCTTCAGGTCCTCCTCCCTCAGCTTCCGCGTCGGCTTGGTGGGCTCGCCCGTTTTGCGGTGCGTCACTTCGCGCTTGAGATCGCCGTCTACAAATTCAAAATAAAGCACCTTCTTCCCAGGCTTGACATCCTCCTCGTCTGGATGGCCTCGCGCACCAAGGCTCTCCGTGCCCGTGATGCCGCCGACGCTTGCGTCTGGCGCCAGACCCTGATTTTTGAACCCGCGCCCGCCTCGGCCGGTCAAGAAATTCCGATCACGCTCGGCGCCCTTGATGTCGATTTGCAGCATGATTTCGTCGACATAGCCAAAGTTGATGCCGTCCGGCCGCAGTGCTTTGATGGCCGCGACGTCATCGATGTCGAGGCTGCGCTTGGTGTGCGCTTCAACAGCTCCCTTGATGGTGTCAAATGTGGTGGCGAGATGCTTACGCGTGCAGCAGAAAGTAAAGACGAGATTAAGAGCACGGTGAGTCTGGGCGAGATTGGTGAAGTAGGCCGGCCAAGGGTCGAGCAAGCAGGTGGTGGATGGGACAGAGGACTCTGCCTTTTTCAAGGTTGCTTTACCCTTTTTTGAAGCAGGGCCGCGGCGAGATTTAGATGCCGCTGGTGGAACTATGTTGTCGCCATCTTCGGTCTTGACTTGTGGCTCATGAGACTCCTGCGGTGAGGCTGGCACAACGACTGACGGATCTGTCGCTTGGGGTACATCGACACTGCGCTTTCGCTTGCCTTTGCCTCGGCGCGCATGAAGAGGTGGTCCGAGTTGGGAGGACATACTCGCTACATATCGATTTTTTAGCTCAATTGCGCCGCCAAAAGTCTATGTTGCAAGCATAGAGATTTGGTGCGGTGCGCATGCAATGAGACGTGACGTTCGTTGCCTTGGGAAGTGCCAAGTCTCGTTGACGTAGACGCGGGAACGACACGCTAGCACCTGACTTGGTCTAACATCGACAAAGACTGCCCCCCTATTTGGGGCCGGGGGGGTTTGAGTTGGATATATTATGAACGAGACAAATCACAACAGACTTTTTTTTTTTCCAAATTAGAAGAGAGTGTGACTTCTGCATCTAATACGTCTTGATTGATCGATTGTCCATTTGTGTATTTGCCCAGCAACGAAACCATCTGTCTCGGCCCTGGTATTGCTCTCTATGTCATACGCCGCCCCTCCTCGTTGCCATGAATGCATTGCCTGCTCATGTGATGACCCCGATTCCCCTATGGTATATACACTTTGCTGCCAGTATTTTCACGCCCTCCTGCCCTTTCATAACACCAGCTGCCAAAAGGAAATTTAAACGAGAGGGGTATTCAATGACTGTGGCTGTCGCCAGGAAAGTACCGCTCCACGATCCGAGTCTGACTCACACAAGGTCGGGTCCATTAGCCTACAGAGTTGAAGCTCTCAGTCCAGCCCAGCCTAGCCCAGTCCGTTTCTATCATAAACAAGGAGCCAAGCGCACCTACACATGCAGCGCTGGTTGAGGTCCGCAGTCTCTCAAACATAGCGCTCAGCCGCCTCTTCATTTTCGAAAGCCGGAAACAATCATTCGTTGTCAGATTCTCCGACAGGGCAGCACTGAATGTTGATATCTTCACTGGATACATCAGCGCAAGAAAACTCAAGGGAATTCTCAATGGAATCCGTAGCATCCTCCTCATCTGATTGCCACTCCGCAGATTCATCGGCAGCAACTTCAGCAGGTCCATGCTTTTGTTTCGGCTGTTTGACATGTCCCTGGGAAGCATTGCAGGCATGCCGCTCTAAAGAGTCAACGGTCTCCTCCTCATGTTGCTCGGCGCCATCGTGGGCAGATTTCTCAGTGGATTCATCGTACGCGCCATTGTGCTTTAGTCCCCGACTCCCAACGGTATCGTAGAAAAGCGGATCGAAGTCTTCCTATGACGCATCGCCCTTCATTTTCTTCTTGAGACTGTCAATGGACTTGAGAAACGTTTCTGCGCTCTGCTGGCTCATCTGTAGCACACGGTCAGAGTCAGCATTGTTATCAAAACGAGTCACTCAAGAGTCAGCCCTTCAGATGCAAGAAAGCCGGTACGTACCTTCATCTGAACCTGTACATGCTTCGCATCCTCGCCCTCGATGGCCGTGAACAGTACGCTGTGAGCTTTCAGGCCCTCTTTGAGTTGGAACTCCATACCCGCGAGCATGGCCGAGTTGAGAATGACCCGCAAGGTGGAGTCCTGTCGCATGAGCAACCGAACCAACTTGGGGTTCTCGGGAGTACTCTCCTCCAGGACAGAAGGATTGAAGGACTTGGGATCGGCAGCGCCGCTCTCGGGATCGAGCCTCACCGACTCCACAGGCACGTTGACCTTGAGCACACCCACGCCACGCTCGCGCCAGCCGACTTGCGCCTTGCCATCAGCACCTGTAGATTTGTCAAGGTAGTACATTCGCGCGCGGGCCTGGATGATAGTTGCTTCGCCGGCCTCGCCGTCATCAACGACGACTGAACATTATTAGCAACGTGACATGCTGTCCAACGGGATGATTGAAACGTACCTTTCTTGTACTTGGCCTTTTTCTCGTCTTCACCGCCAGCAGGGGTATTTTCGTCTCTACTCGCAGCGTCGTCCTTCTCTGCATCCTTGCCACTACCGCCAGCCTCGTCGCCCTCGCTGTCACTGCCCTTGTCACTATCATCCTCAGCATCACTGTCCGGCGCGCCAAAGGGCTTCGCGGGCTTGTCACTCTTCATGGCAGGCGCTGCCCCGGGACTTGCAAAGTTGCCAGGCGTGGATGCACCCAGTGTGCGAGTGAACGGACTGCCGCCTCCAAAGCCACCACCTCCGCCGAAAGCCGAGGTCGTCGAGCCGTTCATGGTTGCGAAGGGCGACGGTGCTGAGCCATCCTTGCTGCCGAAGGTGAGTGTGGGTTTGGGTAGGTTTGGCGGTGCTACAGGTGTCTTGCTGGGGGTACCGAGGGATGCAAATGGAGAGGGCGCATTCGGCGCACCGCCGCCGAAGACACTTTTATTAGTACCAACCGAAGCGAAAGGTGATGCTGAGGACGAGGCAAGCTTGGAGAAACCGGAGGAAGCGAACGCAGAAGCTGATGTCTCTACCTTTTTAGCATCCTGGCTGGGCGGCTCAGAGGTGGTAGTATTTGAAGACGTCGTGGCCTGAACGTGTCTTGTCAGTCTTTGCAAAGTCTACCAAGCTCAGAATATCACCTACCGCGTTGGGTGCCTTATGTATATCCGCAGGTGGACTCGTCTCATCCCGTGCCCTCTTCTTCTGCGGTTCGGATCTGTGGGTCTCCTCCTTCGCCCCGTCGTCGACCATGACCCAGCCGCCCTCCGACGACTCTGTACCACTGCTTATCCTATGGCCATCATTATCCCTGCTAGATTCGACCTCGTCGTGTGCACGCTTCTTTTTCGGCGAGGAGACTTTCTGGTCACCTGGCACGCTACCCTGGACGAGCAGCTCGGTAGGCCGCAGGTCGGGCGTCTTCATTCCCGATCGCAACTTCATGTCGTCGTCGGTGTGGCGTTGTGTCGAGCCCGTGGAACTGTCCTGATTCTTGGAGTCTGAGATAGCGGTGTGCTTGAGCTCTTCCCTAGCGGCTCTAGTCTCTGCGTCCTCCACCTTAGCCTCGATTTGCACTGGATGGTCGTCCAAGTTGGCAGTCGCACCTGCGCTCGCAGTCGCGGTGGACGCGGGAGGTTGCGGTTGGGGAGGATGGTCGGCCATGGCGACTAGTGATGGGTGAATGCCCTCGTCCTTATCAGTATGCAGGTACTTTCGGATGCGATTGTCTTCCCGACGTTCGGCGGTAGAGCAGCTGCTGTGCTACTCTATTGTTTGGGTTCTTTGTCTAGGTAGAGCACAATGCGAGAAGCGAGGAGTCTGACGCGTTGCAGAACAGGAGAGAATGGGACCGTCCTGTATGTGTGTGTGTTCGGAAAGGCGAGACCAGTTGCGGTCTGGACGGCAATGTTCACAAATTAGGAAGAGTCTTTTCGGCGGGCCTTGCTGTTCAGGTGATATTTCGTCCCTTTCGCGGGACCCGGCGCAGGATTTTTCCGAGAGAGAGCTGGTTAGGTAGCAAGCAGAGCTTGCAAGCAAACACAGATGTGGCTTGTCCAAAGAAAATGAAGCAAGAGCTGGCAATGGCTTACATCCGCGCGCAAGAGGTGAGCAGCTCGGCCGAATGCTTGTCCAAAACCAAGTGTTGTAGCGAAGCGTGAATGAGCCGCCCTGGAGATGAAGGCGGAGGTCGGTACAGGGCGGCGCGGGGGGGAGCCTAGCAGGTAAGTGGGGTTGAGGGTAGCGGCTATGGCGCTTCCAATTGGCCGAGGCAGGGATTCATGACCCTGATAGCGATCTTTCTAGCCAGGCCGCCATGTCACTCATACGCCGCTCTGAAGGCTCACATTGCGCTGACGTGGGGATCAAATTACCAGACCCTTCCACTTCCCGTTCACATATTGACCAAGGATGAGGCAACTATGTACCATAGTATATAGGCAGGTCCTATTAATACGACAAGAATAACCAATAAACCCTTCTCATGGGCCTTGTATATCAACCATCACGTGCCAGGTTGTCTTGACTTGCGTTGAAGTGCTGCATCCTCTGGTACATACTCAACCTACAAAATCAATGACGGCCATCTCTACTAGATAGATGCCTGAATCACGGAATCTGTTGAAGCCTCATCAGCTCTGCAGCATGTCTTGCTTGATTTTTCTGACTTGATCTGCATAATGCGTTTACAAGAAGGGAAGAGCACTTCAGTTCATAGGCCAGTCCAAGGCACGTCAATCCTGTGTATCACAAGTTGTGTTTGACAAAACAAGTAAAATACAAGCCCAAATCAGTTTTCAGGTCAAGCATGAGAACAGGGGGCCACGTGCTGGTATAGTTGTCAAGAAAAGGATCAAGGTGGACGAAAAAGTAGTATTTGGTCATATAACAGTATTCTGCGCGTGCAGTAAGGCCACGACACCGCTTCACAAGCAGCAGAAGACTTTGTTGAGTCCAAATCCTTGCAAGATGCAAGCACGCTGTGAGACCGATGTGTTCCGCAGAATCTCTACCCAATGACTTGAAAGGCTGCTTCCCAAGGGACTTACTCCGCCGCAGCCTGTTGAGGAAGAGCATCGACGAAAAAGCACCTCACTGGAGGATCCCCCTTCTCCCCTTTGTTGGAGGCCTGTCTCGGAGCACTCCAGGCCACGAGCGATCATCATACTGGCAAGTGAGGCGGGATCGATTTGAGTTGGAGTATTCATTTTGTCCTTCTGCTTTCATCAGCATGTCCAGGGATTACCATTAACGGACCGAACACTTTCCTTGTGCCCAGAACGCCACGCCGTGGCATCAGCGCGAAGACCCTCCTTTTTTTTTTTGTGTTACCGTTCTACCCCTAGCGCCGGGCGAAAATGCATACATATCCCAACCTAGGCCTCAACAGGAGGGGGAATACCCTCATCAGACTCGCTCAAACTCTCATCGCCGCTGACCTCGGCATTCTCCCTCTCGCGCTTCTCCATGAGCGCCTGCAGCTCGGCATCATCGGACTCGGTAACAGCCTTGGGCTCCATCTTGACGGTGAGCTTGCCATTGGCACCCTCGATGCTCGCTTTGACCTCGGAGATGGCCTGCTCAAGCCTGGCAATGCCAGATGTCTTGTCGAGACATTGGCTGGTGAGAACGTAGAGTGGTGGGGACACAAGCTTGACCTTGATCTGGTTCTCGTCGGTGTTGTTGGCCTCGGCGCATCGAAGAGCGGTCTTGATGGCATCGATACCCTCGTATGAAAAGCAGGTGACCTCGATATCAGCCCGAAGTTTGATGGGCTGGGGTGTCAATCGCTTGGAAATGTAGCTTTTCAATTCCTCCTCGGTCGCATCGGTGGGGAACTTGATGTCCTTCCAAACCTCGGGGTTCCTAGCAACATGTCAGTTTTGTGTCGATAGAAAGTCGGATGTAGCGGAGAGAAGCCGTACGTGATGCTGAGCTTGAATGCATCGATAGCATGTCCGTATTTCCTGTTCAGAGGCCATGTGATGCTCTCATACAGCTCCTCAAGAGGGGTCTGGGTCTTCTCAGCAACGCTGCAGGTCCCGTTAGCCATGGTCCATACGCATATTCGAACCTCTTGCCGCCGTTAGATGTCCACATACTGTCGCATTATAGAGTGGACGACCTTGCTTTTGTTGTAGCGCTCGTCGCACTTGATGATGTCCTCGCGTGACACGCGACGCTTGGACAGATCGATATAGCCCTTCTCCTTGTCGACTCGCAGAACAACAACGACCTCGTTGCGGCCAACTCGAATCAGCTTTTGGATGGAACGAATACGTCTTCGGGACAGTTCGGAGAGCAGAATCATGCCGTCGATGTTGTCGTATTCGAGTAGTTTGACGTATGCGCCCATATCGGCAATCTAGAAGCTGTCAGGCAAGCTCGAAGCCGAGCACCCACGCGGTGGTGCTCTCGTGGAGTTGGAGGACTGGGACGACCCACCTGCTTAACATTCACCATGACGAAGCTATCCACTTCAGGATACTTCTCCTCTGGACGGGGAGATCAGTAAATATTTTCTTGCAAAGAAAAGTCGGAGGCTCTAGCATACCGTAAAACCGGCAATTCGTCAACGACATCTTGGCGGCTGGATGATTGCTTCACAGGTTGTGGGTTGTGTGCGATGTCGCGAGGGGAGGAACGCGCTGTCGTAGGGGGGTTCTAATGGAACTGAGTTTTGGTGAAGCCTCAAATTGATGGTGAAATAGCGACTGTGTGATCGTCGACGAGTCTGGTGGCGGGGCCAGGCGAGGGCGTGAATGTCAAGACTGGGTAGCTTTCAAACCAAAACGACAGTGAGGTTGAGTCACTTTTTTGGCTGCAAGGAAGTCTAGACACAATGGAGGGGCAGGCAACTTTTGCGGAACGAAATGTGGCGCAAACTTGTTTGGGGCGAACTTGACAACCACTTCCCCCCGGGGCCCAAAAAAAATTGTGGCTCAGTTATCCGTAGGTAATTATCTGCCTACCTACGCTGCCAGGCTGCCTACTACATGCCTTTATAAATAACTAACGGCCGCCACACGACAACAGCCCTTCCATTCAACCTTCTATGGATTAGTGTGCCAGTTATCTCAAATTTATCTGTGGGAGCTTTTCGGAGGGGGAAGGGAAGAAAAAGAAAAAAGACAATTTGTCGCGACAGCGAAATCAGGAGCAACTGATGTGGCGCACGGAGCCGCAAGAGGCAAATGGGACGGCAAAAGCACTTGGTCCGAACAAAAAGCCTTCACCATGAACAATCACCATCTTCCGTGAAGACAATCAGAACCGGTGTCCTTTCAGAACAACAACACGAAAATATCAGATCAGACGGACAATCGTTGGATGATGCCCCTCCCAAGTTTTCATTTTTATTTTCCTTTGGTTGGGACGGACAACGCCTTGTAATATGATGAGCCCCCAGTGGGCTGTGGCCTGGCGCGCGTCGCGCACGACTCACCTAATTTTGGTTCACTGACCCAACAACGTTCGCGATGATTCGACATGTCAATTCGCGTGTTGACTTTCTTTCATAACCAGAAAGGATTTGGGGTGTTTTCGAACTGGGTATCCATGTCAAGAGGACAACAACGCACACACTCCCTTGCGAGCCGTTGATCTAAACAAGGTCAAGATGCAACCATGCAAGAATTTCATCCCTCGGGTGTTTTCCAACGAGGCTCGGAAAGCCGGCACACGACATCAACCAGGTAACGCCACGCAACGATCGTTTAGATCTTATCGGTCGCCTAACACGGACCACGCGTTGGGATTATGACATTGACAGCACCATTTCCCATGGTGGACGGGGCGGCTGTGACGTGTGGGGTCCCCTTAGATGTTCCATCTCGGAGCAGTGCGTGGCCTCGTAAGCTCGACGGCGCTACTGACTTCTGATTGGCTACGTCTCCGCGGCTTGCGCAGCTTTTATCATTGCAGCAATTGCGAAAGATGGTCGAGCGCATCAGATCAACACGACAGTATCGTGGTCCTGTTTCTTGTGTGAAGACTTGAAATCTAGAGTCCCGATTATTCTCCTTCTGAATAAAACGAAAATCAAAAAAAAAAACACAAGCCACTGCTTGAATGAGGCTCAGACTGGGTAACTGATTTTTTCAACTCTGGGAAGTTCCCGGCTTGGATTCGTCGACTCGAGGCTGAGTCCTCGGAGTTTTGCGCCGAGTTGCGAATCAGTATCCACTAGAGGATTCTAATTTCATTCCCCACAACCCGACGTCGTCCTCTTGTCTCGGTGGGACCCCTGTGCATTGTCTGCCCTCTGCCCTCTTATAATGTATTGCCTGACCCCAGGCTTGACTTCATCATCCTTTCTCTATTCCTTATTGGGTGTCGTCCATACTCTTGCTTCCCGTTTCTGTTCAGAGTAGTGCTATCTTCTCACACTCGCGTCCTTTTTAGTTCTACTTTTGCTCACTTCAATAATACATTCGACTCGATTGCTGTTCTGCTGACCATCATGCGCGGTCTCCTGAAGACCGGTGTCGTCCTGGCACCGGCTCTGGCGAGAGCCGTAGCCTTGGAAAAGGGTGAGATCTCATCATTAGTGCAACCCTCAGAAGGGAACAAATTTATTGACAGAGCCAAAGACACTATTCCAAGCGCTTTGATCACCCTTCATCTTCCCGAGAGCGACGATGATACTACTAGTGGGGATCTGGTCCTGCGTTTCGACATCAACGAGGCCACCGAGGCTTGTGGGTCTGGGAATGTTTTGATCAGCGGCCAGGCACTCTCGGAGGAGGGCAGCGGCTCACTGGTCATCGAAAACGATCGCCTGATTGATGCCGCTTGGAACCTGACCTGTGTCACTTGGAACGATGTGCCGCAAGAGCAACTTCTCAGCTTGAATGTCGACTTTGTGGACGGCCGTCCGGTTGAGGATGTTGGGTTCACGGTGCGCTTCCAGCAGGTCGCCCCAGTTTGGATTTCGGATGTTGAAGGCGCTGCTTCCATGACTCGCCTTCACTCTCTCAACCAGACCAAACCTGACTGCCATGACGACGAGGAGCTGGATATTGATGCTGAGCTGGCCGAGTTGGATTACCTGAGGTGGCAGATGCATGAGCTGCGTCACGAGATCTTCGCAAGAGAGCGTCGTCTCGCCGAGGCAGCCGGATGGGAACATCCTCACGGACGTCCCATGATGGTTGAGGACTGCGATAACCTGCGATGCGTCGCTCGGGCGCTGTTCCACAAGGTGAAGGGTGCTGCCTTGTCATTCTACACTGGAGATCAGTTCCCTGGACACCATGGACCTGGCCCTCATGGACCTGGTCCTCATGGCAAGGGCCCCAAGGGCCCTGGAGCTAAGCACCACGGAGACCACAGGCACCACAATCAGTCACCGGGCGAGTTCTCGTTCGGCCAGCACGAGCACCATGGCAACCACACCAAGAACGGTACGCACCCTCACCCACCTCAGCATGGCCACCCGCCGCCTTTCTGCAGATGCGCACCGCCACCACCCTTTCCTCCTCACGGTGGACCCCCTCACGGTGGCCCTCATGGCGGACCACCAGGTGACTTCCCTCACCCTCACCACGGCAGCGAGATGGGTCACCATGGAATGGAATACGATGGGCCTTTCTCCCACTCGCGTGAGGGTCCTCATGGGCCTGAGTCGCACCACCACCACGACTTCGCGCCGAAAGGGCACAACGAGAAGCACGGGCACGAGGGCAGTGAGCATCGTGGCCCTGGCTCCGAGCAGCACCACGGTGACCACCACCAAGAGCACACTGGCGAGAAAAGCCACCACGCTCCGGGTCCCCACGGCGCGGAGCCTGAGCACCACCACGACTCGGCACCCGAAGAGCCTACGACAAAGATGGAGGAGGTTGATGGCGATGTTGAGGTGGTCGAACTTGAGCAGCCTAAGAATGAAGAGCCCGAGCTCGCTGAGCCCTTCCACGAGCAGCCGCCTGAGGCTGAGCTCCGTCGTGACTTCGACCACCCCGAGGGTCCGCGCCACGACGGCCCACACCACGAGGGTCCGCACCATGACGGTCCGCACCATGAAGGACCGCATCACGATGGCCCAGAGTCCTTCGAGGACGACGATCACATGATGCCACCTCCCCCGCCGCCCTTCTCTCCTGATGGTCCTCCTCACGGCCCCTCCCCACGGCCCTCCCCACGGCCCGCCTCACGGTCCGCCCCATGGCCCTGGTCACTTCGGCCTCATCCACATTGCCTCTATTTCCGCATCCATCATCCTGCTCGGTGTTTTCGCCCGCGTGCTTCACCAGCGCTGCTCCCGCAGCGCTACCTCCGCCGCATTCTCCCACCGCCGTCACCGCAGCTATTCGAATGCGCCCTGGTACAAAAAGATCTACTTCGGCCCTCAGTACTACCAGAAGCTCGATGACGAGGAGAAGGAGGCTATGCTGGGCGACTGCGACTCGGATTGCAGCTCGGTCGAGGGCGATGATGATGTTGTGGCCAGGGACATCACCCAGTTCCGCACTGCAGCCGATGTTGTGGGCGAGATGGTTGCTGTTGAGCAAGGCCGCATGATGGGTCATGTCGAGGGCCACTCAAGGCACGCATCTAGTGCGAGCATGCAGCAAGTGTTCCACCACACACAGCCCGTCATGCCTGTCCAGATGAACAGTGTCCCGATCCCCATTTCTGCCGAGGCCGCGGCCATGTTCCCCGATCTGCACCAGGCCTATGTCGTCGACGAGGCCCTGCCTGCATACCAGGAGGCTGACAGGGGCGACGACGACGATGCGTCGGAGTTAGCGTCTAGTCTGATGGCTGATGGGTACAGGCCCGGTGGTTCGTACACACCTAGCGATTCTGGATCGCAGGGTGCAAGTGATATTCTTGGGGACACCAAGAACTAAAGCTGTTGTTGCATTAAGCGTTGCGCTTAGGAGAAAAGAGAGAGGAAAGGAGATACCCGCCTGATTGATAATCTTGCCATTTCATATTCAATTATTACTTTAGGCCTGTCACGGCCATACCTACCTTTTCTTTTGTCTCAAACGGATGGAGTTTTTAGTGCATAGTTGTACGATATGGGAATAAATGAAATGACATCCTGGAGCAGAGTTGTAACAGCTACCATGACAAGAGCACCTCACATTTGGACGCTGATTGAGTGGGGAATTGTTGACAGTACTCCCTCGTGAATGAGCTCGGGCTTAGGCGACGTGATAGGCGGCGCATTGGCAACGACGTAGTTTGGGAAAGGCTGCGGTTTACTGTTGCCATCGATCAACGTATTCTCAGCACAGGGAACACACATGATGGCAATGGCAGTAGCGGATGAAGCCGATCGAGGTCGATCAATAATGAAATCAGAATACTCAGAGGGATGCTAATGCTAGACATAAAGTAAACTCTAGCATACTGATGTATTTAGTAGCTTCGCTTTGTATCAGCCGGGATGAGATTGTGAGGATGAGGTTGCAAAAATGTGCCTCTCGTCCACAATACAAATGGTTCACATAGTCGTATCAAGGACGAACACTTGGCACCCATGAACTGTTATCTCTGTCACAAAATGCGATGCTAGAGAGCTTCTCATTACTTTGAATAGGCTCTAGCCGTATCTAGCGCGGAAAGCCAAAGGCACTCTCGATCCTCCTGTAAATGCAGAATGTCATGAACAAAAGCCAACTCTTCAGGAAAAGCCGCTTGGACATGAACTATGTAGTAAAGGGAAGTTGGTAAGTGTATCAGCCAGTACACTCTACCAAACCCCAAAATCCATCCTCCGAGCGCTTGAGGGCTAATCCCCATCAATGAATACCCTTCAAATGGGTGTTGCGCTCTCATGAATGTCATCGGGCTCTTCAACCAGCTTGCATTTGCAGCTGTACTCTTTCACAAAATCCTCCTTTGTCATGTCCTGCACTTTCGCCATCGCCTTTCGAGCGGCGGCAACCTTGGCATAGCGCCCACTCTCTCTCACAGCGCCCTCTACCACGTGCCCATGGATGAGGATACCAGCGACAACCTTGGTCTGTCCCGTAATCACGTCATCTCCGTCTCTGACAGAGATCTCCTCAGCGTGCAAGCCATAAGCATGGCAGCCGAACTTCTCGAACACGTAGTGTGTGAAGAAGGTCACGGGGTGTTTGTTGGCAAATGTGTCATATATGCGCATCTCCGAGAAATACGGGAGCATGTGCTTGTTGAAGAATCGCTGAATGGTGGCATAGTCGTACTCGGAGTCAACAAATATGGCTCCCAAGTATGCCTCGAGCACGTCCGCAATACACTTGGGTGGCTGAGATGCGTCGACCCAGTAGTCGCGCGCAAATTCTGATCGCGTTTTGCCTGCTGCCTCGGCCGCATCCTCGGCCTTCTGACGCGCTGAAGTGAGCTCGGTGACATATTCCAAGATCTGATTTCCGATGGTGGACTGGTTGTGCAGGATGAATTTGTGAAAGCCAAGAGACACGGCGAGACAGCCTAGGAACTGGTTGGATACCATCGCCATCTTGTGTTCTGTCAACCACTGAGGTCCCTTGTCTGGAGCAATATGGAACAGGTAATCGACACAGGCCATGTCCAGGAGAGCGTCGCCAAGGAACTCCAGGCGCTGATATGTGGGGACTCTGTCGTAAACGTAGGGACGTGAAGGATGACGGAACGCGGATCGTAGAATACGCGGGTACTTGAATGTGTAGCCGGTGATCTCCTCAATTTTCCTGGCCATATCCACCTCAGCAGCATTGGCGGGAACGGCCTGCCAGTCTGGTATTCTATAGGCTGCGTAGTAGTCCCCCCACGCCTTCATGGTATGGCGTTTGTGGTCAACAAGCCGAGTGACGGCTTGGACGGCCATATCGAAGTCATTCTCCTTCCTAGTAGTCATATATGCGGCACCAATGAGGGCTTCGCAGACATCCGCGATAGACTTGTCGGCAAGTTGGTGATCGTCCATTTGCTTCAAGGTCTTCAAGTGCGTTTTGCCGAATTCCAATTTCCAGACAGGATACCAGGTACCACGTTCGAAAGCCTTGGAGCGGATGTACTCTTGCAATTTGGCTTCCAACGCCACGTTGAACAAATTTTGATTGCAGATCATCAACATCCTTTCGCAGTGATAGTCGAACTCGTCTTTGTTTGGGATGAGCGTGAAGATCGAAATGGTGGTGGCCATCTTCAGGAAAGAATCGCCAAGGAATTCAAGACGCTCATAGTTATTTCCCATGCCAGGTTGGAAGTTGAGAGGCTCGAACAGCTCTAGGTAATTATTATCCTCGTTCTCAGCTTGATTATCACTATCCTGGGTGAGTGCTTCGAGGGCCAGGTCTGGGTGAATATTGAGACCAAGTAGTTCACAGGCGTCGAGAGCAATGAGATTTTGCTCGATTCGATGAATGGTAGAAGGCAGGAGATATCCCATCGCTGCGATATCAGCACCCAACTACAGGCGGTCAGCAAGTTCCTTGTGATCCAGCATAGATGGTAGACTTACCGGCGAAATACGCATTGGCTCCAGAGCAAAGAAGCAGATTCTGTTCTTGCGGTCCTCTTTGAAATCTGCCAGGTAGTCGCGGCGAAGAGATGCGTAGATCCCAACCGCGACTGGCTGATTTTCAGCCCATAATTTTTCTCTTGCCTCCCGGGTTGCCTTCCAAGCAGTCACACTCCAGTTTAGGATGTTGTGCGCCACTTCGCCCCTCTTCCACTCTCGGTATGTAGGCTGAATCTCGACCTCGTCTGGGACAGGGTCTTGACAATTCAGGTCCCTGCGGACGCCGCGTAGCCAGAATCGGCGAGAGCCGTCGTGAGGATCAATAACATACTTGTCTCTGAAGAACTCATCGGGCTCTTGTCCAGTGTATACCTCAGCCTCGTTATTCCAGACGTAGTTCAAGAGTGGCCAATCGATCAAGCTCCGAGGGTCCTCGGAAACTGGGAATGAGAAGGCATGATGAGTCTTATTGGTCGGCACAAAGAAATAACACATTTCCTCGGCGTTGACTGAATAGCGCTTGTTGAAGAGATCCTGGAAAATCTTGAGAGTGAACCTGCGGAATAGCTGCACGTCTTCTTTTGACGGCACTATGGGGACACTCAGACCTATGGTAACCAAATCAGACGACAAGCCCTTCTCGCCTGGTCCGAAGAATAAGGGAAACGCTTTCATTGTAGGAAGAGGACTTCTCGTGAGAAGAAACAAAGGCCTGGAGAGGCGCTCCAGTGCATTGGGTTTGGCCAAAGTTAGGGCTGTGGCGTACAGCTTCTCAAGTGCACCAAGCTCGGCCCAAAGCAAAGGCTTCAGTCGCAAGTCGTACTTGGTCTTTTTTTTGGAAGATACCGCCAGCTGCGCGTTGGCGAGAAGATGACGACGTCTCTCGGCGAACTTGGACCGCAAGTTGTCGTCCAGGAACTTTCCCTTGATGAGTCTCAAACAGGCCTCAAAAGCCGCAGAGCATTTTGCGACTTGCTTCGTGGAATAGACCCTGCCCCTTACATTGGTGAATGGAGCGCTTGCAGGCATGGTGATCTCGCAGAGAAATCCTCCGTCGAAAGGCGCAATGCTATAATCAGCAGCTAGCGGCATCCCCTCGACGAAGTCTTCCTGATTACGCAAGGAGTTGATGAAGTCTTGCAAGATGGTCATGCTATTGTGGTATGTCAGCTTGGCCCCGGTAGCTTCAATGGTATACTTCAGTAATTTGCCCTCCTTTTTGAGGAAGTACTCCATGTCGTGATCGCTGCCCTTCAGCAATCTATCTTCCGGCTGGGTACTGCAAAACTTGCGCAGCAAGCTCTCGTTCTCCGCATTCTGATAGATATTTCGAGCGTGCTCGCCATTGCCCTGCTCTATGATGTGGATGTACGTAGACTCGGCCTGCCTGGCCCTACCTCTCGATTGTATGTACTGAATCATAGTCTTGCAGAGGTCGAATCTGATGATCAAGTTACAGTCTGGGATATCGAGACCTTCCTCAGCAACTGAGGTGGCGAAAATGCAATTCAAGATACCTTTTTTGAAGTCGATAATTGTCTTGATCTGCTCTCGAAAAGAAGTCTCGGAGGTGCCATCCAATTGACTTGCTCCCATCAACGAGCCTACCTTCAGGCCTGGTAGGATGCGATAATTCGCAAAGAAATCCGTGAGAAGCTTAGCAGTCCATCGTCTCTCCACAAACACGATACAACGAATCTGTGAATCCCGACTGGAGAAATGGCTCATCAAGATCTGAACCAGGAGGCGTGTCTTTGAAGACAGGAGGCTGTCTTCAGGCTTCGGAAGCTCATGGTTCTCGACCAGTGCTCGAGCAGACTGGACGGCGAACTTGCGGGTCTCCACAACTTCGGCGGTCGCCATATTCTTGGTGAAATTTCTCTCCGTTTTGACCTCAAGCTTTAGGATCTCATCGGACACGAAGACAAGTTTCCACATTCGATCAACAAGCCATGGCCCAAGTTCTCTGACTGAGGATTTCGCAAAGCTGAAAGACTTTGCAAAGATCTTGTTGTTGCCGATGACTCGGCTTAGCCTCTCTGTGAGGGTCGTGTCAATCGCGCGGCCCAAGGGGGCATATTTGGCGACAACCTCGTTCTTTGGCTTGCTTACGCTTCTCTTTAGTGCGTCCGGGTCCGCCGTTGTAGCAATGCGGCTATGGAGCATGGCCTCAAGCTCAGTAGCAGCTTGTCTCACATCAATGATGGCATCAACGGGAGATGCGGTCATTCCAAAGATTCGTGGGACCCTCAAGCCTCTTTCTTTTCCAGCCACATAAAAGTCCTTGATGATTCTCGCGTACGGGTGGCTCTTTTTGGTGTGATGAGCTTCGTCGAAGATCAGGAGGTTGATCTGGTCGATGCGAATGTAGGCGTATTGCAGAAGTTGCTTCAAAATCTCAGCGGTACAGACGATGACCTCGTGCTTTGCGAGTTCAGACGCCCAGAATCCGCCGGTCCACGAATGCTTCACCGATTCTCCGGAGAAAACTGCGCTCGAGTGTGCAAGATTGCAGTCGAGGACCGCTTGCTGTTGAAAGGCCAAAGCAACCTTGTCGACAAGAAAGAAGGCTAATCGACGACTTAAGCCATTCTTTCGATCCTCAAGTTCTTGGTTGATGGTGTGTTCAAGGAGGAGCACTGCGATCAGAGTCTTGCCGGATCCTTGAGTGCGAATTATGATTAGTCCGAGTTCAAGCAATGGGCTGAGGCAAATGGCTCACCTGTGTCCAAGATAGCGATAGTGTTTTCGTTTTTAGCTCGCTCGAACAACTCCAGCTGGTAGTCTCGGGCTTTACCGATGATCTTGTCACCGCCTTCCCAGCTCTTGACCATGTACCGAAGTGATTCCGCTTGCTGCGATGGTACATTTGTGGCTTTCTTGGTCAGATTTCTCTGGTTGGTCGTGAGCCACTTTGCAAAGTTGGCCTGCTCGAGCTTCTTCTTTTGAGTAACCTTGCGGGCCTTGGTAGGCTCGCTGAGCACTAATCTCGTTACTTCCTCATCAGCGCTGCGATACTCAGTATCATCATCTATGTCATGGTCTCTCGTATCAGCCAATGATCCAACAACGTCGGGCGCACATCCTTTGTGGGAGGACGTGTGGTTCTTGGGGTCGGAACCTTTTATCTGTGAGATGCTTGCTCGTTGGAGCATCTGGAGAGCTTCATCTGGAGAATTGAGGCTCATGCGACCGGGAGATGCTGAAGCAGATGACGGTGCGTCACCCATTTTGGAAAAGTTCGACCAAGCCCGAAGGGTGGTGGGTGTCTTGGAGTACCTGAGTGTCGTGGATAGAGGCAGCCTCAAGATCGCGCCAAGTTTTGACGTTGGAGGCCACCCAGCCTGATGAGTACCTGTAACTTAGGGAGACTTGAGGCAGAAGTACTACTAGTATGTTCCCTGAAATGGAAAGGAGAACCAGAGACTGAAGTGGGAAGGAAAAGCTTAAGGATAGAGCTGTTCGACCAGATTGGGAATGGTGGAAAGCATAAAATGGAGGGTTTGTAAGAGTTAGAAGCGTCCGTAGTCGTTGTGTTTGGCAAAAGCATCAGATGGCGAGTGGAAAAGAAAAGGAGTAAAGAAGGTCTAGGTTTTATCGTTGTGACCAAAGTCTAAAGAACCAAGATGGAAGTTGCTTGCATGATTTTGTTTTGGGTTCTTGATGAACTTCCAATTTGCAGCCAGGGCAGCACAACACAAAGAAGCAAACTTGTTGCCATTAATTAATGAATGTGGAATTCATATCGGTGAATGAGGGGCACCCCGTCATCCGTAGGGCAGAGGGAACAATGAGACTTTGAGGATACGCTCTGAGGGGAGGAGACCACAGACGGCAACAAGCTGTGCCTTTGTATTGTACTTTGCTCCAACTGTCATAGCTGCGCTTCAGTATGGAGCAGCAGCTGCTATTGCGGCGTTCAAGACTGCGGCCAACATTGATCATCATCGGCCTCAGCTTGGTCCTCAGTGAGAAATACCAATAAGAATAACATAATAGTAGGGCTGTAATTTGCTGAATTTGTCTAGTACTTATTTATATAAAGGACCCTAGGGTTGTTGTGTGTTAGCAGGCTTTAGGAATGGAAGCACTGAGCTGCAGCGCTGTGGGTTCGGGGAGTTTGACCCCTGCACTCATGACCTCGTAACTGCAGGGATAGGGCCATGTCCCCGGTCAGAGCTACCCCGCCACTGCCCCTGGGCTTACAGGAAATTCCAGCCTGAGCATCTGAAAAAAGCCAAGACCCATACTATTCAACGTCACACTTCAAAAAGTCACCTGCTGTCCCAAAGTTTCCCATCTCCTTATCGAAATCTCCAAGAATTCGAAACTGTTTTGGTCCTACCTCTCAAGTCCACCATGGACGAAACAAAAACCCTCAAATCCGTCTTCACCCAGGCGGAAGACCGTCGCCTTGCGCTTGAGGGAGCCTACGAAGTGACGGAACCCAGTTACCGCGACGTCCTCACCAACGCCATCGACGACTACACCGAGTGCCTGGAGCTGATCAGCCAGCTGCGAATCTTCAGCCCCAACGAGTCTCTCGAGGATCTCTCCACCAACGAGTTGCCTTACTTGCTCGTGCAGTACCACCTGGCCGAGCTCATCCAGAAAATTCCCACCACAACACCCAGAGCACGCAAGGAACTCCTGGAGAGGGCGCGTCACTGCTACGAGCGCTTTCTCTTCGCCCTCGACAGCTACAGCTTGCTTGAACCCCAATACTCCAAGATGCTTGAGTCGTACACCGAGAGCCCGACAACTTTCTCCACAACTCCCTCCTCCGACCCTGCGGTGCGCCGCAACTCCAAGATCTCAAACTTCAAGGCAGAGCAGGCGCTGAAGCAAAAACTCGCCTACCTGCGCAAGAACCCTGCATACGGAGACCCAGACGAGGCGGATGGAGGCGGCGGCGACGATGAGGTTGTACGGAATATCCATCTTGCGAACTTGGCGCTGAGCGTACACCTTACCTTTCAGCAACTCGAGTCGCTTAACCGAGAGGCGGAGCTGGTGGCACAAGCTCCGGAACCATTGATACCCCAAGCAAGCACCGTGGAAGATGATGAGAGGCGGCGACAGGAAACCTTGAGGCAGGATGGCTACTCAGAGCGCTTGGACAGGCCATTCAAACGATTGCAAAGCTTCAACGGGCCCATCCTGAGCAAGGAGGGTAAGCCTTTACAGCCTTTCACAATTGTCGGCACAAGGCAGGACCTGGCAAAACAGGTGTTCAGACCGGGTCATAACCTACCAACCATGAGCATCGATGAATACCTGGATGAGGAGAAACGGCGCGGTGGAATCATTGAGGGCGGTGGTGAGGCAAGCTGGCACCGGCCGGAGCCAGATGAGGATGACGAAGAGAAGGCAGACGCGGAAACTATGAAGGCGAGAGCATGGGACGAATTTACGGAAGCCAATCCGAAGGGAAGCGGGAATACGTTGAATCGGGGATGATGTTGTGTCTCTGGTAGCGCAATATACGCTTGACAAGTATGTCAGCAAATGTTGTACGAACGCGGGATTTGATGATCTGCATATGAAGCTTGAAAGGCCTGCGTCGTTTTGAGACATATGGAGTGTACATGTATACGCTGAAATGGTGTGCACGAGACGAAACTGCATTGCAGAGATGGTGCCACAGGCTAGATGCAGAGCCACACCATATAGTGGGCAAGTAAATTCTCGTGAGTGATTCCTATGCATTTCTCATGATATTGATCGTCTAGCTTTTGGTATCTTCTATTCATGCGCCAATTTGCTATGACGATCCCTTGGGTTTTCAACCCCAAAATCCTTTGCTTCATAAGGCATCAAGTGCGTGTTCGCACTGCAGTAGAACATGTATGCAGTCTTGTGGACGCCAGCACGAAGACTTGAAGCCCTGTGTGCACATTTCAACCCACAGATCACGGAATCGGCCACTCATGACGGGCCTTGCAGACCAGAGCAAAAGGTCTTGCGCCCTTAGCTCAAGCTCTTTGCTGAAACAATATCAGTGTCTACTTCCAACATAACAGCGATAGCCACCACAGCTCGTACGTACCAGACATACACCATTCGGCTCGTTCATTAGATGGTCTCGTCTTTCTTGATCACTTCGAAGTCGCTGTCGTCAAAGTCCTCGGACCAAGCCTCCTCGTCCTCAAGCTCTTGTGCGTGAGGATCAGGTACAGCTTCAGCCACGTCATCGTCACCCATGACAGTAGCCGAATCAGAGTCTCCATCAAGATCGAGGTCCAGACTTTGTAAGTCATCCTCCTCCTCCTCCTCCTCCTCCTCGTCAGTCTCTTGCTCAACTACGTGCGCAAGAGTTTGACCGCGAGTCTGATGGACAGCCGGGACCACGTACTCGGCCTCCGCGTAGTCAGCGCTCATAGCATCACTATCATCAGTGAACTGCTCAGACGCTATTGAGGGCGCGGCAGACCGCGCCAGGACGCGGGTCCGGTCGTAGACGGTCGAAATACCGTCCTGGGCGGCCATGGAGCCACCAACGGTGCTTGTACCGCCGTCTACGGACTCCACCGCCAGTTTTTCAAAGTCCAAGTCGGAAACGCTGGGGACGGTCTGGCCCGTGTGATATGCAGGGCCGGGACCAGAAGGTCCAAGGTCGGTCTCGGGTGCTTCGGTTTGGAAAGTGCCCTCATCGTCGGCGAGGCGCAAGAAGTTCATCTCATGATCGTCTAAGGAAAGAAGGAGGTGAGGAGTGAGAGTATGGATGAAGGCTTTCTCATCTCGAGCGATCAATGGTGACACATAGGCCTTTAACTTCGTCATGATGCCCTTGAATAATAAGTCGCAGGATCCATGACTGGGTACGCCCTTCAAGTCCAGCATCAGGGGACAGAGGAAACCGCCATCACGCCGGGCCTCATCAAATTTGGCCCTAAAGTCGATCACGCTTTGGGCTGCCTTGTCTTTGCCGACCAAGTTTGACAAGTCACTAGCCATCGCGCTCAAATCAACCCAAAGAACGGAGGTGAGAGCACGTTGGTACCGGTCGAGAGAGTTGTATACCTTTTCGAAGGATTGCGTTGTCAAAAGCTCGCCCCTTGGCACCGAAAATGCACGCCGCTCTTCGATCTGCTCGATCGTCACGCCTCTGCGATGGAACCGCTGACAGCGAACAGAGGCGGCGAATTCGAAAGGCAAATCTTCACCTCTGCACTGTATTACCCTTTCAACCGTATCTCGAAACACCTGCTGAATTGATTCCATCATTCGGTCGTAAAGCACACGAATATAATGCGTCTCGATGTCTCTGCTTTCATTCGGAATCATGTGGTCCAGTCCACGGAGTTCTCTCCATTCAGGAATATCGAGAAGGTCGAGCCCATTGTCGCCGCAGAGTCCATCCAGGGCGATTTTATATCTCGCACTCATCGCACAGGATGCGTGCTCTATCATCCGCGAGATGGATTCAGCGACATCGGTACCAGTGAACTCAGAACATCGCCGGCCGAGAAGAGTCGTCTTGGGCTGCGAGCGAGGCTGACCTCCCGCGACCTCCAGGGCTCGTTCGTTGACGAGGATGCGGAAAGCCGGTTCGGTGAGGATAGGAGTTTTTAGAATCAGGCCAATATGAAGCGTCTCTTCTGGACAGAGCTCTACGAACGCATGGTTCATGTCGGCATTGAACCAGGCAACAACGTCATCGCGCTATCATCAATGTGAGCTTGAGTGTGAGTTGGGCAACAAGGAATAGGGATTCTTACCAGTATGTCGCGGTTTGTCATCTCCAGCTTCGCAAACAAGCCCACCAGCGTCCACATCCGAGGGGCCGAGTCAATGACCAGGTCCTTTTGGCCGGGTGGCATTGAGATTGCTCGAAAGAGACGCAGTGTATTGGCAGCCCATCGTGTCGTACAGAAGTCGTCGATCTTGTGATTATCCTCCACTCGCCACTCTTTGGTGTCTAAGATGCAGACGTTTCCATCCTGGCTCTTAATGGACTCTGGAGGTGTAGGAAAGGGATATGGCTCGTCGAAAGGCGTGAGGCAAGTACAAACGTCGTCATGACCAGCGACCGCTAGAGGTGACGCGCCTAAGGCCATTGATCTGTACCAAAGCTGGACAGCATGTGGAACGCTCAGCAGCTGGAGGGCAATAGTGTAATCATTCTCGTCAATGGTAGGTGAAAGGTCCAAGACGTAGTCTACGCCTTCTAGGAGAAGCCCGGCTGCTTTCCTGGCTCGACGCTGGTGTCTCTCATTGACAAGAAGATCTGCAAGAAGTTCAGAGCCTGTAGCCAAGACTTGTTCATAGGTCAAGCGAATTCTGCCTGTGTTGAAGGACGTAAAGCGGCAGCTAGTAGACGATCTGGACTCTGGGAAATTGACCAGAAGCAGGACGCTGCCGCGGTTGGAGCTGCCTGTGTGATAATTGTCTTGCGTCTTGTAGAGGTCGGCATCGTGGAGACGCTTCACCTCTCTGAGGCCAGCTTTACGGGTAGCTTCGTCCATCTTCAATGGCGGGAGCGACTTGAGTGACGCTGCGATTGCAAGTTTGACTTGGCGCTGATCGAAGTCTAGAATAACTGACGGTGGAGGGAGCCAATCATTCATAACTTCATCACTATTTTCTGAAGGCTCCAAGGGGGAGTGTACAATCGGCTGGTAGTCAGACATCTCTAGGTTGCGATCTTGATTTGTTCTAAACACAGTGAGTGCAAGTCAGCATATGTACTCCACTGATATCACACTAGAGACTTTCTTGAGTGTGAATCAACAAAAGCTGTTAGTTCTCTGCCAGCCATTTTCCACCGTTGTGTCTTTTTACCCTCTTGCCAGAGGTGTGTGTCTCCTTGGAGTGTTGAGAAGTCTTTGGCTTCTTGAAAAGTCGGAAAACTCACCGAATTGCAGTGTGCTGCAGACAAGAGCATTTATCACTCAGTTGAAGCTGCTCTTGCTCCCTAGTGAGACTCGGTGTCACAGTCGCAGGCCTGCGATCCAGGCCGATCGCCAGGGCTTCTGTTGTTGAGGATTGAGGAACGAGGTTTGGTATGAAGAGGTGGGTTATGTCACGGAATGATAATCATTGCATTCTGAGCTACTCTGCTTCAACCTGGGACAGGCAACTTGAAAGTTAAAAGGCGGCTTGATATTGGGAATGAGGCTGAGTGCAGGTGATGTGTGCACCACATGCAAGGCAGCAGCCCCCCCGCCCATACCGCAGCCACACTAGCCCTGCAACTCTGTCAAAAAGCTTAAGGGAGGATGACATTTGGTGTCCGATGACTCTTAAAGCCATTCAAGACTCATCCTGCTATACTGGATGTGTGTACCATTGCGCGGCGATGCGTCAGTTTGGTCCATGCGTTCCTGAGATGCTGAACATCCACTGGTACTGATGATGGTGGGTGCCGGTTGGGTCTGAATTGAATCTCCATAGCGCATTTCAAGTGGTTGATGATGGATCGGATCGTTACTGGTATGTATAGTATTACGTCTTATGCCACTTAGTAGCAAGTGAAGACGTTGTCAGCTGGATGGCTGACTGCCAGCAGCACTACAGTTAGTGAGGGTGAGATGTAGGCAGATATCTCTAGACATCTTGGAGTGGCAATAGTCTTAATTTGATGACACTTGCCTTACTACAGAAAAAAAAAAAAGCCCTGGATATCAATACCCGCGACACTTTGGCATCATCATCTGTCCCAGATCTTGACCTGCCTTTATCAAAACTCCTCAGTGCATAGGGGCTTCCTAGTCCAGTGATAAAAGGACAGGAATATGCAAGGACTCACTGATCTGGATGGAAGACTCTACGAGAATTCCCCGGAACAGGTCTCCTCCCATCTCTTCCGATCTCTTCCTGTGGCCTGTCTCCTTGCTTGCGAGTCTACCTTGTCTCACTGCCCCAGGAACCCCACTATGTCTCCCCCGCATCAGTACAAATCAGACAGAATCACCCCAGGAATGCGCCCATACCGTGGGGCAAAAACATGTTTAGTTATCCCTGAATGCGGCAAGTTGTCGCGTGTGGTCCTAGAGCTTCCCCAGCTTAGGCAAAGCTTAAGCTGTTACTTCTTCCCCGATCCCCAGGTCCCTGACATTCCCAACAGAAATCATAGCTCATGACGCGCGGATGGTATTTGTCCTATATAGACTCTGACAATGCCCTTATCTAGACTATTCCAAACTATATCCTCCTTCTATACTATCTTGTGTGGCACCTCAATCTCTGCTTGAATCTATACTGCAACAGCTCTGACAATACAACAACTACCTACCAACTCACCGCTTGTTTTGCCAACTACAAGTAGTACATAGTAAACAACATTCACATTCACACAATCATGGATTCTCTCAGGACCACAGCAAACCGCGGCTCCATTCGCCCCTTTGCGTATGTGCCCCCTATCCTCTCAGCCAAACACACATCTGCTAACGTTTCCCCCTTCTCCAGTTCTCGCCATCCACGCCTCGTCCTCCTTACCGTCACCGCCGTCGGCGTCGGTCTCGGCGTCAAGTATCAAGCCTTATCTATGAAGAAGAACGAGCTGGCTCAGCGCATGTCGAATGGCAATTACTACGTTTCTGTCGATCGTAGCGGAGGGGGGATTTGATAAAATTGCCTAGCATATTAAACCAATCTTTCTCTTTGAATAATTAGCGAAGGGAGGTGCATTACTGTGGATTAAATCAGACAAGAGGCCCCAACCATCAAACCATCCAAGGTACATTAGGGCAGAATATCTGTGGCATGTTTTTCTACGCTGTCCGGTGTTTTTTTGCTGACTCGTTTGAATGCTGGATTCAGCCCGAGATGAGGGTCATGAGGACTTTACGGCGTTAGGTACCTGGTTCTGTTCAACCAGTCGTTGAAAGTCGAGCTTGAACTGATGCATCCATACAAGACACACAGAGAATCACTACTGGTGGATATCGGCTCCTCATTATTCAGGTAGTTTGCACAATGCACACGTACTTCATTGCATTTGTCTCCCTCCCTCTCTTACAGCCTCAACCTTGCACTTCGACCTCAGAAAAACATAAAATGCTCACATTTCACCGCTGTGCCGATGGTACGCAGATGAACCTCACATCGGAAGAGTACTACTGTGAACCATCAAGTCGATCGCCATACCTTGCGCCTCGCGTTGCCTTGCCATGCAGCCCCCAGATTACAGACAGAACCGAGATGCGTGCAGAAATCATCCCAAACGCCCCTAAACATGCGAATATGCGCCTTGTTTCCAAATGATCAAAAGAAAGGCCTCGCCACCATGCCTTGGGTATATCACCTCTCTGTCATCCTCAAAGCGAGCTGCCTCTCCTTCTGAGTGTCTTTCGCTCCAGCCCACCAAAGGTCCCAACATCAGAATCGGAGTCGCTATGCTCTCTGGACATCTCAGTCCCTTTGCCTTTACTCTTATAATTTCCTCCTGCAGAACCGATTGGCGATCTCAGTATCACACTATTCCTGTTCGATGATTTGTCGCCGCTCCTTCTGCTCCCCGGTCGAGACCCAGCCGCTTGATTGCCACCCGGCTTTGACCTCATCCCGTCGGTATTCCCAACAGTTCTGAACTCGTCGCGATGCGTAAAAGACCGCGTAGGAATTCCATTGTCACCGGCCCAGCTGACCGACCCTGTTCCTTCACTAGCGGAAGTATGGGCGGTCGAAGGCATAGCAGACGACCTTTGCAGCCCTCGCATCCCCTTCACTACATCTGCAAACCCCTCTTCGAGAGTTTTCATCCGAGCCAAGACCAGCCGGCTCATACGGTCACGGTCATCGTTATCACGGTCCCGTTGGGCCTTGTCCGTGGCGCGATTCCCTGGGGTGATCATTCCTGTAGCCATGGCCATTTGTGTCACAAAGCTAGAGGGGACCCCTCCGAAAGCATCATCGTTGGCCATCCCTCCGAGGTCGGACTGAATGTCGAGAAGGTCAGAAGAGGACATTCGTCGAGTTTTGCCACGTCGACGACTCGTGTCGATGACCAGGCCGTTTCGATGAATATCTCCTGCCGTATGGACAGCATCACGGTTTGGCATAATCGGTCGGGGGCGCGACGATCCCCCAAATGCAGGTATTGTTCGGCGCGGAGACTTGGGTCTTGGACTGCCGACTGGGGTCTGGCGACTATTGATGAGCCGAGAACGATTCTTCCCTGCTGCGCCAGGCGATAGGTCAAGGTCTGTATCGGGTATGCGACGAGCAGTCTGCATTGGGTTGAACAGAATTGTGTTGCTAGACATTGTTCGGCTGTGCAAACCGCTGCGCTTCGGCGGTCGCGTAGCTTGGTGGTGCATTGGCGACCTTGTTGTATCGAGGGAAGTGGGCACAAAGTGCTCGTTGAATCGAGTGGCGGTCGGAGTCTTGAAATAATCTTCTCCTTCCTCTTCTTCAGTGTCTGATGTTGCGTTGCCACGTCGGCTTGGAACAGTCGCTTCATCCTCATCTTCATCGTTTGTCACCAGCTCATCATCCGCGTCCTGGTCTTTTAGTATCCTGCGTTCTGCATGGTCTCTGCGGTCAATACCGTCAAAATAGCCGTCACCACCCATAGGGAAGCCTATGTTCGACACAAGCTCGGCTGGATCGCTCGCAATGGATCTGGTTTCGGAAATATGACGTCTCCGCGGAGGGCCTTCCTTAACAAGACTAAGTTTACGTCCCCAGTCCTGTTGTGTACGGCTGTCGGCTCTCGCGAGCTCGTTCGGTGACTCAGGTATATTATCATTCCGATCCATCCAGTTCCTCACGACGTTGTGCGTTCTTTTCCGTTCGTGCATCCTCTGTGTTCGCAACGAGGCGAAATCGGGCGTTCTTCGGAACACTTCTTCCAAGGCCCGATCCTGTTGAAACCCGGCAACCGACTCCTCCCTAATCCTGATCGTAGGACTGAAAAGTGATGGTCTGCCTACAGGATTGGTTGACATGGCCCTTGTTCGACCCCTTCCAGGATTGTCGACAAAATCCGTGGGTTCGTACATTGACGGAGCCAGGATGTACTTCTCATAGAGAAATATGACCCATAGGAGGGGGAAATGCGTGATCTTAATGATCATGCGGTTCAGCCAAACAAAATGGCGCAATGGCATGAGGTAGCGGAGGGGCATCAAGACCCAGGCAAAGATGTTGCCCGGAGCCACGTAGGAAAACAGAGACTGGTCCTTTACCATTGCGATCGTATTGATTGCGAAGAGAAACCTGAATTGTCCAAGTCAGCCAGCCGTCGTGTGCGATGAGGTGGTGTGAGATCCGGAAGAATGTACTCACTGGTGCTCTTCTTTCGCGTTTGAGGCGATGGACATAAACGAATTGGTCAATACGGTAATGAGAACAGTCCTGTGTCATGATCAGTCAAATGATGCGAAAACCTCACTGAATTTGCAGAAGACTTACACGACCACAAAGTGACAAATAATGAGGAAGAGGCACATCAAGGTCCGATCAAGCCAGCTATAGGAAGGCCACACATCCCAAGCTGCTGGAGTGAATCCCATGAGGATCTGGAAGATCTTGTAGGCAACCTCACCAGCATCGGCCTTGGTATTGGTGAGGAAAAAGACGAAGAAGCCGCTGCAAGAAACAAAGATCAAGACGAAGACCGCTGCTAAGTCGACACTCATGATTTTCATAGCGAGTATGATCTGAGAGAAGTACGGGTAGTGGTCAAGCACGGAGAAGATTCGTGGCAGCAGTAGAACTGCATTTGCGGCCAGGATATCGTACGCGTCAACGCCCTTCTGTGAGCCCACTAAGAACACGGTGTAAATTCGCATACAATAGTAGACAATGAGCAAGAGGAGAATGCCAAGGTCGAAGATGTTCCAGAAGGACATGATGTAGAGCGAAAAGCCCTGCTCCGTAAAGCCTACAAGCTCATCCAACATGAAGCCAGCACTCCAAAACCAGAAGATGAGTTCCAGGCTGGTGATGGGGTTGGATCGCTCGATGAGAACGGCCAGAAACAGGCCTATCAGGATGGCCAGGGAGCACGTTGAAAAGAATTGTCTGTATCGCGGCACGCGCAGCCTGGACAGCTTAAACATAGACGCATTTCGTGGGTCGTAGAGGGTCACGGTCCGCCTCGCAATCGGGATGGGCTCTCTGTTTCGATGCTCAAACCCCTTCTGGAATTGGAGGAGAGGTGTCCTCTCGTTGCCATTCTGTGCTGGTGGGGTACGACTATTTGGAGAAGACAGTGAGCCCTTGATCGTGTGCCGGTGCAAATTGTCTGCCGATGAATAGAAGCTGATCGCGCCGTTCCATATCGCCTCCAACTGTTGGACAACAAGAGGGTGGGCGAGGAAGTGCTTAGCGGAAGCACGAATAGCAACCTCCAAGGTCGAGGTCCTTGCAGCCTGCTTCGGCTTGCCATCCCGGGGCATAATAGGCGTCTGTATACCCGGTATTCCTTGCAAGGGAAAAAAGTCGTATGAAAGCGCATCGATGAGTTCCCGCGTAGAATATTCCTTGAGAAGTTTGATGGCCAAGAGCTCGCACACTTTGGCTCTGGTACTACTGCTCCCGGCATTTCCTGGATTTAGCTGGCCTTCCTTTGTAAATTGCAAAGAGTTGGCCATGAGGGCGTAAATGGTGGCCCTCGAAAAGTGTTGCGATCGAATTTGAACTTGCATCGGTTTGACCAAAAATTGTGAGACCTGCGGCGACCGGAGTTGATCCCATGTCAATGTTGTCTCAGTGCGGCTCTGTACGATTAATCGAATCGAGTGGGTAATACTGTAGACGGGCAGAGAGTCGAGGTGAGATTCGGAGAAAAGAGGTAGGACTGTCCCAGAGCCGGGCCTCTCGTTGTCGTCTTCGTCGTCATCCTGGTGATCTGACTCTTCGTCCTCTTCATCGTCTTCGGCTTCAGTAAAATCGGCAGTTGCGTGCCTCATGCGGGAGTAAGGCTCGCGCTCGTCTTCTGTCTCGTCCCCATGACGACGACTGCTTCTCAAAGACGACAGCAGGTTGCCAAACGATATGACCCTCTTTGCGGGCATCTTGTTGCCCGCTGTAGTCATAAGGGTTACCGCGCCATGGAAGACTTTCCCAAATGGTGTTGATTATCAGAAGTCCGCGAAGAGGCGTGGCAACATAGACAGATAGGAGGTTGTAGTATCCTGCAGTGTCGACTGCTACCCTGGGGTGAATTTGGGACGAGACTCAAAGCGTTTCCGCAAAGATGAGTCCAAAGCTAAGTGAGGTCAAGCGATGATATGACAGTAATGGCCCCAGGAAGTCAATTCCAACACCGCGTGATAGTGTTAGCAGCTAGGAGGTAAAGAGAATAGTGAATGTTTACAAGAAAGAGGAAGGACAGCGCGAATTGAGACTGAGATGACGGCGAATGGGCGGGCTGGAAGGGGCGATTGACAGGGGGTCCTGGCTGCTGTGATTGCCAGGGTAACTTGCTGGGGAAGGTGCGATTCAGGTTGGTGTCCGTGCAGGGTTACTGCAGATTGAGGCTCAACGACCTGTTTTTCGATCTGATGGAATGAATTTCTGGTTGTCTCTTTTTGCTGCATTTGCTAATCACACTGCTTATTAGAAGGCAGACTTCAGATAAAGGTCAATTATTGTTCTCAGGTCCTAGGGCGTGCTACACCAACGCACGCTGCGCAACAACAATCGGATACTCGTCCCGTGCATTAACCCCCAGCATTTTCCTTCTTTCTGTTGCTGCAGGCTGCCGCAGGTCGATATTACCCTGGCGTTATCTTTTGGCCGGTTTGGCGTGTTCCCCAGATCCAGCGCGGGACAAGACCCATGACCTGCACAGTGGGATTGGGTGGGCCGACCTTTGCTGCACAGGCCTGCAACAACCTGCAAGACTCTGCAAGATGGAGAGCGGGTCCCACTGGCCCGCTCTGGACCACACGTTTAGCGATGGCCTCACTGATTGGCGACCTGTGGAGCCCATCATCATGCTGACATCGCATACCCACCCTCAAAGTCCCTCGGCATCTCTGATCAGTGGTCGCCTCTCCCTTGCCCCCACTCACTAGCCACGAGATGGATGGGAGAGAAGGGCCTTGAATCTTGTCGAAGCCAAAGATCAGATGATATATCACTCTCGTCTCGATCTTCTTAGAAAAAAGGCTTGACTTTGTGAACGCCATCCCCCTTGCGTCATGATCCCGAGTCACGCCTCGCCGAGAGTCTTCAAGTGGTCTCTGCAATGCCCTCAACCCAATCAACATCACTACCGTTCCTCCTACCAGAGCAACACGAGCAACACGAGCAAATGTGGGTGACGCATTCGACGATGCTCGTCTTTGAGTTCATGCAGATGCAGAAGGCAGCAGGCCTTCCTGACGGCCAAAAAGCTCCGTCTTCTATGCGCGGCACTTGAGTGGGTGGCGCGACGACCACAGCCCCTGGCTCCACACCGACTTTGGCATCTGCACCAAAATGCGTCACGCAGCACTTGCCTCTGGTGAGCGTATGGTCGAAAGACGTCTACCAAATTTCTCCATCCTGCGCCCCCATGCGGAGTACACACCTCACATGCACCTTGACGGCTCCCACATTTAGCGTCTCACGGTCCACTTGTGAAGGCCACTCAAGCTGTCTCGTTCGCCTATATATCGACATGGGAAATTTAACTTCTTGTGACGGTGTGCCATGCAGCCACTGAGACCTGTGAGGATGGGAGATTATGAACACACTGCAGTATCACCGTCGCAAACGATCTGTGCATGCGCCACAGTGCAACGTTAGCGGTGAAGACGTGCTATGGTAGCTCTTGCACTAGTCTCCGAACAACGGCGCTTTACCAGCACATAGCTCACAACCGGGCGAGGTTTTCACGAGGCATGACAAAAAGTCGAAAGCTCATCAAGTCAGGTTCAGCCCACGAATTTTCAACAAGCATTATGCGCTAGCCTCGGCAATGAAGTCCTGACATGGGGTGAAGAAACAAACTAGTGTAATTGTGAGTATCCAGCGGAGCCTGTCACACTAATAGATGCTCTTCCAGATGTTTGCAATCCGCTATGCAGATATAGAAATATTATTATACTGTGTAGCGCTCCGCAGATCGAGGAGTTGTGTACAAGAGAATAGCTTGGCCGGGATCCCTCATTCAACCAAGCTTCTCCCCTCACCCTCTCTTTGTCGCAATTGGGTTGAAGTCGAGAGAATCAGCCAGCCTGTGGTCAAACGGTGCGCCTCTGGCTTCTGGACTCAGTCCGGATAATATTGCGCTCTGAACTTTGTTATTGGATGTTCGCTGCTAATGGGATCATCCACGACTAGGCCGCTGTCTATTTCCCTACGACCAGACAGAACCTGATTGTGCAATGGTTGAGAGCATAATCAAAACGTTCTGCGTGCGACTGATATTTCTATTCGATCACATCTCCCTGAATTCCTAGTCTGAACCGCGATATGACAGCGTGCTTGAGGTGGACGAGAGCCGGACTACTAAACACTTTCGAGTCCGGTTCCCTGCCGTGGCATTTTCCGACCAGAATTGCGCGCTACACAGTATGACGAGTCACGCAGCAGCATGGCATTGAAAAGTGACCACCTACGTTCAGGACCTGATGATGGCTATGGGTAATAGAGCTATCAGATACCTAGGTACATACTGCAGCGACACGCAAATAGAGAAAATCCGCGGCGATTATACACAGTGAGGCGGTCCCGGACAACCACCATAGTGAGGTTGTCCCATCGCTGCGACTCTATGTACGTCTTTGTCCATAAATCTCATTGCCGCTGGATGGCTGATAGGAATGAATTGCAGCCGCTAGCCGTCTCGATACTTCCATATGCTGGATTTTGTCAGCTGAGAAGGAGGTTTTTGTGTTTATTATTGGAACGAGCAATGCAACAATCCAGATACGATCCAATTGTATTCGGGAGCCGAGCCTACGCGACTGACCGCAAGATCGGGTGGGACGAAGGCAGACTCAACAAGCAAACCACTCCCAGTGTTTTCGGACTGTCTGGTTTTTCTCAACGCCCCAGCATCTTGGAAAAGGGCAAGCTGACAGGTTGCGGAAGCAGCACGCTTCAGCATCTCGATATAGACGTACGATACAGGGCAGCCAGCATCGCCGAGTACCTAGGTACACACGCAACCCCTACCAGCAGAACGCTCGTCTCTATTTTGGTCGAACCGAAACCGTCAGTCTCGAAGCTACAAATGCAGCAATTGAAAAGCTTGTGCTTCATTCCTCCTGCCCTGATTCCGAATCGACCTTGGGTGCAGTCAGATCGACTGAGTCGATATTTGGCCAGCAGGACACAGGATGCCTATACCTTGGTGCTCAGGATATCATTGCTTCGGCCGCCATCGCATCTTAGCGTCCTAGTACGCCGGACTCACGTGCATTCATGCCACAGTCCTCAACAACGCAGCCTTCACGCGCGAGCTGTGGATCTTCGCAATAAAAACCGCTCGTATTTTCTGCACGGCATGTCTGCCCGTGATCGGCGTGGGCTGGCCGTGAGACCGGGTGTGGGAGAACCGTTTTTATGGCAACTCGCCGAGACTTTGCGCTCGAGAGCATCAGCACTCTTTCTAGTTGACGCTTGCTCTGGGCGTCGGTAAGTATGCTACAAATGGCGGACCTCTCCACGTGCTGGCAGCGCCATGTAGATCATAGTAATGGTTTCTTCTCATAGGATGCTCCGATAATCAAGTGGAACCCGTGAAACAAGCTCCCATGATGGAATTTGCGCTAGACGTCCCTAAAGATATCTTCACAAAAGCCCTGAGACAGAGGCACTTCTGTTGCTCACAACAGAAAGGAAGTTCGAAAGCACTAAGACCTCTCAGTTGCAGAGCCGGAAGAGTCGATTTTTCAGATCATTCGAACGGGACGGGTCGAGAGTGTTCGAAAGACACGGGAGCATCTTACTGCCCCCTTCTGGTTCCAGCTGTACGTGAGCCCATTTCGCAGCCCATCTCGCTGCCAAAATGGTTTCCTGATAGCAAAAGAGAGGATGTGTACATGGGGTCTAAGGGGAAGATGGCCTTCTGCAGACAGACCATGTTGCCGAGTGGCAGGTAGCTGAATTGGCAGGTCTCCGTGAAGAAATGTGGTGAATAGACTTGAGCAGACTGGACCAACCATTGACTTGACCACCTGCCAGAGGCTCAAAGTTGAGAGGCTCACTACATGACTTACAAGAGAAACCCAGAAAGACCCACAGCTGATTTCACTTTAACCAAACGTAGCTAGGTAGGTAGTCATTGACGGCCGAAAAAAAAAATAAGCCCCCAAAAACCATAACAAAGTCTGACACATAGTCACCGTTTTCCAAGGCGTAATAACTTACTGAATCCCTGATCTCAGCACAAGACTCCGATGCCCACCGCTTCTTGGAAACATTGACCCGCTTCACATTGGGTCTTCATGATCATCGCGTCTGTGCAGGGAAGAGCGCGACTCCATAATGAAGCGCGCTCACCAATTAAGGAGCAAGTTCTGGATTTAGCGCGGTTTAGGCCTGCGCTAACAGCCCGATAAGCAGCTTATCACCTGAATTGTTGGAGGAGGACAGGGTTTGTGAGTCTCTCCGGGAAGAAAAAAAAACTTTGGTCTCTAGTGGGGTGGGTGTCGTCTTAAAGTTCAATTCACTTCTCGAGAGCCTTGGTGTTAGTTGACTTTTTGTCAAGTTCTTTCCTCTCACCTTGTCTGAAGACTTCGCGCTTCAGTCAACCTTATTCTCCCAATTGCCCTGCCGGTGACGAGGTCATCTTAGAACTCGATCATGTTAGATTGTTGATCCAATTTTCTTTCCATACTTGCGAAGCACTTCAGAGTCCTCGAGCTCCCTTGCTGCGAGCCTGCTGACATTGTCGGCGTCGAGATCCTCATTCTCCGTCTTTGCGCCTTCGAGACACGTTCTCTTCACTATGGCTGCGAAGGCTTTCCCACCTGCCTCGGCTCGTCTCCACGAGACCAAGGAGGAGGACGTCATCTGCCTTGAGTTGCAAGATGGGAATGCGTACCAAGGCTATAGCTTTGGTGCCCACAAGAGCATTGCCGGCGAATTGGTTTTCCAGACTGGCATGGTGGGCTACCCTGAGTCCATCACCGACCCCTCCTACCGCGGTCAAATTCTTGTCGTTACCTTTCCACTAGTCGGAAACTATGGTGTCCCCTCGAGGGAGACCATGGACGAGCTGATCCGCGACCTCCCCGCCCATTTCGAGTCCTCTCAGATCCACATCGCCGGTCTTGTCGTTGCTACCTACTCGGGCGAGGACTACTCACACTTCCTTGCGACCTCCTCCCTCGGAACTTGGTTAAAAGAACAAGGCGTACCGGCCATGTACGGAGTCGACACTCGAGCTTTGACAAAACACATCAGAGAAAAGGGTAGTATGCTTGGCCGCATGCTGCTGCAGACGAAGCAGTCGCCCAATGGCCTGACGAATGGTGCCAATGGCCAAGTCAATGGCAACGCTGCTGTCCAGGCCATGAGAGAATGGAAACCTTACTTCGAGACCATTGAGTGGGTCAATCCCAATGAGAAGAACCTCGTAGCAGAGGGTGAGTGAAAGCATAGAAGGCCTCTAGTCGATTCTCTGCTCACTTCCTCTTAGTGTCCATCAAGGAGCCAAAACTGTACACGCCTCCCGAGGCGGTCGCCCTTAAACACCCTTCTGGACGGACGATTCGTATCCTCTGCCTCGACGTCGGTATGAAGTTCAACCAGCTCCGGTGCTTCCTCAACCGGGGCGTCGAAGTGCTCGTATGCCCTTGGGACCATGATATTGTTGCACAAGCTGGTGATCAGTATGATGGACTTTTCATTTCCAACGGCCCAGGTGACCCTGCTGTGATGGACGCAACTGTGAAGAACATTGCCGCAGCTATGGCTAAGAACAAGACGCCGGTCTTTGGTATTTGCTTGGGCCATCAGCTGCTAGCCAGAGCTGCAGGAGCTGGAACCAAGAAAATGAAGTTTGGTAACAGAGGACACAACATTCCCTGCACAAGTCTCGTCACTGGAAAGTGTCACATCACATCTCAAAACCATGGTTACGCTGTCGACACCGCAACTCTGCCCTCTGAGTGGCAAGAGCTCTTCGTCAATGCCAACGATGGCAGTAACGAAGGTATTATGCACGTCAGCAAGCCTTACTTCAGCGTTCAGTTCCACCCAGAGAGCACGCCCGGTCCTCGGGACACCGAGTTTTTGTTCGATGTTTTCATCCAGACCATCGTCAAGTGTGCATCCGACGCCAGCGCTCTCACCAAAGCTGTCTCCTTCCCCGGCGGTACGGCAAAGGAAAATGAGAGGGCGCATCCTCGCGTTACGCCCAAGAAGGTCCTTGTGCTTGGCAGTGGTGGTCTGAGCATCGGACAGGCTGGTGAGTTCGACTACTCTGGTAGTCAGGCCATCAAAGCGTTGAAGGAAGAGGGGATCTACACTGTTCTTATCAACCCCAACATTGCCACCATCCAGACTTCAAAAGGTTTGGCAGACAAGGTCTACTTTTTGCCTGTCAACGCCGATTTCGTTCGCAAGGTCATCTTGTACGAACGCCCCGATGCGATCTACTGTACTTTCGGTGGGCAAACTGCTTTGTCGGTTGGCATTCAGCTCAAAGACGAATTTGAGGAGCTTGGGGTCAAGGTGCTCGGTACCCCTATCGACACCATCATTACGACCGAAGACCGTGAGCTCTTTGCTCGCAGCATGGAATCCATTGGTGAGAAGTGCGCCAAGTCTGCGTCTGCGAGCAGCGTGGACGAGGCCATGCGAGTCGTCAAGGACATTGGCTTCCCCGTCATTGTGAGAGCTGCCTATGCACTTGGAGGATTGGGTAGTGGCTTCGCTTATAACGAGGCTGAGCTGCTTGACCTTTGCAACAAGGCCCTTGCTGCCAGTCCTCAAGTTTTGATTGAGCGCAGTATGAAGGGCTGGAAGGAGATTGAATACGAGGTCGTCCGTGATGCTCAGGACAACTGCATTACCGTGTGTAACATGGAGAACTTCGATCCTCTAGGTATTCACACTGGCGACTCGATCGTCGTGGCCCCATCTCAGACCCTCTCAGACGAGGACTACAATATGCTGCGGACGACAGCGGTCAACGTCATTCGGCATTTGGGTGTCGTGGGAGAGTGTAACATTCAGTACGCTCTCAATCCTTTCTCCAAGGAGTACTGCATCATCGAGGTCAACGCCAGATTGTCTCGATCTTCAGCCCTGGCTTCCAAGGCGACTGGTTATCCCCTAGCCTTTATTGCCGCCAAGCTCGGTCTCAATATCCCATTGAAGGACATTACCAACACGGTCACGAAATCAACATGTGCATGCTTCGAGCCGTCTCTTGATTATTGCGTGGTCAAGATGCCTCGATGGGACCTGAAGAAGTTCACTCGCGTCTCCACGCAGCTAGGATCTTCCATGAAGAGTGTTGGTGAGGTCATGAGCATTGGCAGGACTTTCGAAGAAGCCATTCAGAAAGCAATCCGTGCTATTGATTTCCAGAATCTGGGGTTCAACGAGACTAAGGCTCTCATGTCGATCGATGATGAGCTGCAGACGCCATCCGATCAGAGACTCTTTGCCATTGCCAATGCTATGCACGCTGGCTACACTGTGGACAAGATTTGGGAGATGACGCAGATTGACAAGTGGTTCTTACACAAGCTCAAGGGGTTGAGCAACTTTGGCAAGGCCATGACCGGGTTCAACACCAGTGACATCGCCAAGCGCCCCGATCTCTTGCTTGAAGCAAAGAGACTAGGCTTCTCGGATCGCCAATTGGCCAAGTTTTGGAGTTCCAATGAATTGGCTGTCCGTCGTCTGAGAGATGAGGCCGGCATCATGCCCTTCGTCAAGCAAATTGACACCGTCGCTGCCGAGTTTCCAGCGTTCACCAACTACCTCTACTTGACCTACAACGCGACAGAGCACGACGTTGATTTCGAGGACCACGGTGTCATGGTCTTGGGCTCCGGTGTCTACAGAATCGGTTCATCGGTTGAGTTTGATTGGTGCTCTGTTCGAGCTATTCGCACCCTGCGACAGGAGAAATTTAAGACTATCATGGTCAATTGTAAGTCACATCTGCGCAACATTCTCATGGGTCACGCCAATTGGCCTACATGTGGTCCTAACATTTACTGATTACGAATCGCCAGACAACCCCGAAACCGTCTCCACTGATTACGATGAAGCCGACAAGCTTTATTTTGAGAACATCAACCAGGAGACAGTCCTCGACATCTACCAGCTGGAAGGTGCTTCAGGCGTGCTTGGTGCCATGGGTGGTCAGACCCCCAACAACATTGCCTTGTCTCTTCACCGAGCTGGTGTCAAGGTCCTCGGCACATCCCCTGAAATGATCGACAACGCTGAGAACAGATACAAGTTCTCGCGTATGCTTGATAGGATCGGTGTAGATCAGCCTACCTGGAAGGAGCTGACGAGCTTCGAGGAGGCCAAGGAGTTCTGCAATAGCGTCACTTACCCTGTCCTGGTACGACCCTCTTACGTTCTCTCTGGTGCTGCCATGAACACGGTCTACTCGGAAGCAGATCTCGAGAACTTCTTGAAGCAGGCCACGGATGTCTCGCCTGAGCACCCAGTTGTTATCACGAAATATATCGAGAACGCCAAAGAGATCGAGATGGACGCTGTGGCACACGATGGAGAGATGGTTGGTCACTTCATCTCTGAGCATGTTGAGAACGCCGGTGTCCATTCTGGAGACGCAACTCTCATTCTGCCCCCTCAGGATCTGGAGAAGACCACGATTATGCGCATTGAAGAGGCCACTCGCAAGATCGGCGCTGCGTTGAACGTTACTGGACCTTATAACATCCAGTTCATCGCCAAGGACAACGACATCAAGGTCATCGAGTGCAACGTTCGCGCATCCCGATCGTTTCCCTTCGTGTCGAAGACCATGGGCGTCGACCTTATTGAGATGGCTACTAAGGCCATCATGGGCGTACCTTTCGAGCCTTATCCTATCGTCGAGCGACCTGCTGGTGCCGTTGGTGTCAAGGTTCCACAGTTCAGTTTCTCTCGCCTCTCGGGCGCTGATCCTGTCCTGGGCGTCGAAATGGCCTCAACTGGTGAGGTTGCTTGCTTTGGTGTTGACAAGTACGAAGCATACCTGAAAGCCCTCGTGTCTACGGGCTTCAAGATTCCGAAGAACAATATCTTGTTGTCCCTGGGTTCTTACAACGATAAGATTGAGATGTTGCCTTCTATTAAGAAGCTACAAGAGTTGGGCTTCAAGCTGTTCGCCACTGCCGGTACAGCCGACTTTTTGCAGTCTCACAACATCCCCGTCCAGTTCCTTGAGGTGCTCGCACAGGAAGACGACGACCAAAAGTCTGAGTACTCACTCACCCAGCACTTGGCCAACAACATGATCGACCTGTACATCAATCTTCCCTCAAACAACAAGTACCGTCGGCCCGCGAACTACATGAGCAAGGGGTACCGCACACGACGAATGGCTGTTGACTACCAAGTTCCTCTGGTCACAAACGTAAAGAATGCCAAGATCCTCGTGGAGGCTATTGCACACCACTTGACTCTTGATGTGAGCATTCAGGATTACCAGACTAGCCATCGAACTGTTCTCCTGCCCGGCCTTGTCAATGTTTCTGCTTTCGTACCCGGCATCGTTTCGGACAAGAGTCGCGACCTCCTTAGCGTGACAAAGGCATCACTGTCTGGTGGCTTCTCAATGATCCGAACCATGGCTGTCGGTGTCGATGGCGCCATCACAGATGCCCGTACGCTCAGCATTGCTCAGCAGAATGGCAAGAATGGTACCTACTGCGATTTCAATGTATCAGTTGCCGCCACTTCCACCAATGCCAATCAGATCGCTCACGTCGCTGGTGAAGTGGGAGCACTCTTCATTCCTTTCAATCACCTGTCCGACAATATCAGCAAGGTTGCCGCTGTGACTGCGCACTTCGATGCCTGGCCTGCTCACAAGCCCATCATGACCGATGCCAAGTTGACCGACCTTGCTTCGATCCTGCTCCTAGCGAGTCTGCACAGCAGGAGGATTCACGTCACCTCTGTGACGACCAAGGACGACATCAAGCTCATCGCTCTCAGCAAGGAGAAGGGCCTCAAGGTCACTTGCGATGTCTCGATCTACTCCCTGTACTTGAGCCAGAAGGACTACCCTGAGTGCCAGTTCCTGCCGACAATCGAGGACCAAGTGACGCTTTGGGAGCATCTGTCTGTCATTGATGTGTTTTCCATTGGTAGCTTGCCATACCAATTGGCCAAGGCCGCTGGACAGAAGGCCGACGCTTGCGTTGGAATTGCTGATGCTCTCCCGCTCCTCTTGACCTCTGTCAGTGAGGGCAAGCTGACCATCGACGACATCAAGAAGCGCCTCCATGATAATCCAGTGGAGATTTTCGAGCTCCATGAACAGCCGGGCACCTTTGTGGAGGTTGAGATTGAGCGTCCTTCTGCTGTGCCGTCTGGCGCAAGCTGGTCTCCCTTTGCAGGACGTGTGATGCGCGGTGCCGTCCAGCGTGTCATCTTCCAGGACAAGCTCGCCTGCCTCGACGGGCAGATCCTTGAGGAATCTTCCATCGGCAAGGATATGTCCAGGCACGGTGCTCTGCCACCTCCCATGTCACCAGTCATCAAGCCGTCTTCGCAACCTACCGACACGCCTCGAACGGATAGAAGGGGCTCGGTCGTTGCCTTTAACTCGCGACCCATCGTCAAGCCACGTGGTCTTGACAGCACACTCGCGCTGGGTCAAGCAGCCAAGAGCGCCTTTTTCGATGAACTGGGCCCGTCGCTTCCTCTTCAAGCGCATGAGAGCCCTCTGCAGTCTCTCCTCGCTCAGCCATCCTCTTTTAAGAAATCGCACGTCCTGTCTGTCGGCCAATACACCCGTGCTGATCTGCATCTGCTGTTCACAGTCGCCCAGGAAATGCGCACTGGCGTCCAGCGCGAGGGTGTTTTGAACCTCCTCAAGGGCCGCCTGCTCTGCACCATGTTCTACGAGCCGTCGACTCGGACATCAGCTTCCTTCGATGCTGCGATGCAGCGCCTCGGTGGACGCACCATCGCGATCTCCACGTCAACTTCATCGGTCAAGAAGGGAGAGACTCTGCAGGACACCCTTCGCACCCTGTCTTGCTACGGCGATGCTGTTGTGCTCCGGCACCCTGAGGAGGATTCGGTCAAGGTGGCTCGCAAGTATTCACCCGTGCCAGTGATCAACGGTGGTAATGGCTCCAAGGAACACCCGACCCAGGCATTCCTGGACCTGTTCACTATTCGTGAAGAGCTCGGCACTGTGCAAGGTCTCACCATTACTTTCCTCGGTGACCTTCTCTACGGGCGCACCGTGCACTCTCTGGTCTATCTGCTCAACCACTACCAGGTCAAGGTGCAGCTCGTGTCGCCCAAGAGCCTCGCCCTGCCTCCCAGTGTGTACGAGCAGCTCGTCAAGTCCGGTCAGCTTCTCACCGTCTCGGAGACGCTTACACCAGAGATTCTTGCCCGCAGCGACGTGCTGTATTGCACTCGTGTCCAGTCTGAGCGATTCCCTAGCCAGGCGGATTACGAGAAGGTTCGCGGCTTATACAGAATCGACAACGCGACTCTGAAGAATGCCAAGAGCAGCATGATTGTCATGCACCCTCTGCCGAGAAATGAAGAGATTGCGGAGGAGGTGGACTTTGATCCACGCGCGGCATACTTTAGACAGGTAAGTTACGTTTCGGAAACACGGGGAACAATGTGTACTAACAGCGCAATACAGATGAAGTACGGTCTCTACACGCGCATGGCTCTCTTGGCTCTTGTTATGTCTTGATTGAGAAGCTCTTTGCTGTGTACATAGACTTGGTGCCCAGTACAAGGCACAGACGGGCTGGTCTATCTATTTCCATTTTCGGTCAAGTTTGGTACGGAAAAGCTTCGTTCATTTTCCAGTGGGGCATTCTAGATTTGGAGGCAAGATTTCATAGGCTCGTAAAAGGTTACACATACATGCACGCATACAAATCGTAGAACGTAGAGGAGCTCGCGCTCATTTTTGTATATTGGTGATTTTGGGTCACATGCGTATGGTTTGGCGTATGTGTGTGTATGCGTTATTTGGGATTGGGGGTCTGTGCGTGGGGGCGTTGTACATGTGTGTTTGGGAGGATTATGTATGTATTATGTGTGTGCTTTTTGTATATAGATACCCATTATGTTATGTGATTCATGATTTGTTCCATTTTTGTATCTTCTGTGTCTGTTCATTTGAATATGAGTTGCTTGGGATCTCAAGAGAATAGTCGGCTGCTGTGGAGCGAGGCAACCCTGCATGTTGACAGGTACTTAGGTACCCAGCTAGGATGAAATCTTGATGAAGTTCCCTTTCAGCCTTTTATCGAAGACCCCAAGTTACTGCTTCAACCAAGAATGACTCTTTGCGGTTCTGTGCACACTTGCTCTCACACTTCCTTCGCTACCCAACCTGCGGCCTTTCTAGACAGAACACCACCTTGACGTTCGACCCATAGCACATTGTAAAAATGATAGGCCTTTGTACACCAATCGTCTGGAACAGTATCTTGAGATGACAATCCTTCAAATCCTGTGCCTCCACAGTATCTGCTTTCGAGGAAAAACGGGCCCCGATCTATACAGCTACCATCCCCTCTCGTCAAGAGTTCGAAATGATAATGGTCTTTGGAGCCATTGCCATTGAAAACAAAGCATCCTCGACTGTCCACCTGCTCCTCATAACAGCTCGCCCAGTCCCCGTAGGTTCCTTTGCCGCTTGAACTGGCAATGAGCTCAATATATTGCCCAACCTGGATCTTAACAGAATCATCCGTCACTCGAACAAGTCCAGCCCACTTTCCGCTGCTGTCCTCTAGGGTGACTACTGCACATGGGTGCCCCAATCCATGTCTTGACTTATATACAGACGTGTCCAATATAGAGGTAGCCTGAGCAAAAGAATGCAAACCAGAAGAGTCGTCTTCCTTGAGAATCTCCCGTGGGCGAAGGGCCCTGCGAGCTCGCAACTTCGCCGTGGTAGTGTTATATGATATAAATGCGGTGTTTCTGGGGCTTTTATTGATCGTTACGTCATTTGAATCCATCCACGGGAGCGGATAGCGATGCAACACATCGTCTTGTGAATCGTGAGTGTACCTACCGGAGCCGCGACCTCTTGTTCCAAGTCCCTGGGTCAGACGCCATCGATTCATGATCATTGACCTGCTCTTCCGTGGCCTGGGAGGTACTATTATGATAGCTACGCATGGGTCTTTTAGGTTCATCGGTCGTACAAAATTGCTGGTCCGCTTTCCACCAAGCGGGTAGGGGATTCACAGCCCATTGGGCGTCAGTATGCAAGTTTTTACACTGTTGTAGCATCTAGGGATCGGTCAAGGCTGGTCCCTCTATATCATACTCATCCTCAAGGACGTTCCAATTGACCAGATTAGTGGTGCTCCGACAATACCGCTCAACTTCCTTGTTGTCGAACATCCAGGCATAGTCATCGAGATGGATCTCATAGTCCAGCCCAAATTCTAGACTTTCCGGATCAACAAGACATTGCCACCCAATCCAAGACCACGAAGGCAGCGGAATATTTGATGAGGCTGAGGTGCGATTCGCAATCCTTCGCTTCGCGTTAAAAAAGAGGTTGCCAAAGCAGTGCTGGGTCAAAGAAAAGGGCTGGCAGACCGCTGACGAAACTCCCACGGAAGCCGCAGGTAAATGCATCGATGACTCCGGAGAAGGCTGGTAGGGCGTCCTCAGGGTTCGCAAAGTTGCGGTTGTTGAAGCGGTAAACGAGTTCTGTGTAAAGCCTGAAATTGGGTGCGGTCAAAGATGCCAGAGCTCTGGATAATTTTCGGCTGGCTTCGGGCACTTGTAGTTCTTGGTCTAGAGGATATTTCAAATTTGATTCTTCGAAATTTTGAGACTTGGACTCGTTGGCAGTCTCCTCCTGCCACTTCCACGTGAAGGGAGCAAAAGGCGTGCCCGGCTCGAGGCCACCATACATAATGTTGGCAGTCCCAAAATATCACCTCGTCAAGAAAGATGATCGACCGCTTGGAGAGGATTTGTTCTTGGAATGTCCAGCCCCGGGTTTAGTGCCTTCTAGTATTCGAGCTGCGCTTCTCGTTACTGTTGGGCTTATAGCAGACTTGCAGTTTAGAGAACCACTGGTAATCAGGTCTGTATCCAGAGCTTACCTGATGCGCCTCAATTAGTCGCGAATGGGTAGTCTGGGTGCATCAAAGCTTGGCTGAGGCCAAGAGCACACTTCAAGTCGATGAGGTATTCTGATCTTGGCCAGCGCCGGGGTCCAGTTGCCTTCTTTCTAAGTGCATTTTCCTTCTTGGATGAAATCCTTTTTTTTCTTCTTTTTTTTTTCTTCTGCCATTTGTGCCTCGAATCGGGCTGTGCGTCATGTGTACCTACCAATATATTTCCTTCTGATCGGATTGAAAATGTTGAAAGGATTCGTGGATCAATCAATATTGAGCGAAGGAATCTCATTTTGGAAATTAGCAAGTGACTGGCACAGCTCAGGAGGGATATAGTTCATCCCCACAGTCTTTTTGCCGCTGCCTTAATTATCACGTTCTGTGTTCTGTATGTGCTTACTCTTTCTTATATAAATTCCTTATAACAGAAGACGTAGAATCACTTGCGGAACTCCTCTATAAGCCGCTCGCACCGATGCATGATCCAGCCTGCGCAGGCCCAGCGACGTGAATCAGTGCGGAGTACACGTCACCCAAAAGGACGGCTTACCATGTAGTAGAAGACTAGCCCAGGTGACTGGTTTTAGCTGATTCTGCTTGTTGTTCACCTTTTGCAGGTCAAATTACCTATGCAGGGATGGAGCCGTGGCGTTGTCACGGAATGTCGATCCCGGCGGCGAGGACCCCCTACAGCTGTTAAGCCTTGGATGCTTGGTAGGTGAAAATGACTGCGCCGCCATGAAGGATAGACGACTTTCCGGTAACAGCACTACGAATGTCAGTCAAGCAAGCAGCAACATTCCCGGTCAAAGCCCTCCACAATTCCTTGTACGTTTCGTTTTTCGTCCCGTCTTGGCCTTATTATATGTGGGCCCCCGGACAAATTGCAAGTTACCTTACTCAGAGACAGGATGACAGGCTTGGCTGCAGTCACAGAATTGTTTGTCTGAATCTTAATTTGACAGCCTTGCAGCGTGCAGCGTGCAGCATCCTTTCCAAGGTGTATATGCGCCGTACAATTTTGACAAATGTTGAAGAGCGATTGTAGATGAAATAATAGGCTTGCCGAAGCCCGCAGCATTTCTACGCATGTTCTATGAGTAGAAACCAGTCGAGGTGGGAAAAAGATCCGTCTTACGGGGGGCAGTTCGGATCGTCGGCCACAGCGATCGCCAGTCGTGAGACGCACGATCAATACAGTCTGCCGTCACCCACACGTCGAGGGCCAGTGCAGGAGTAATTAGTTTCATCGACATGGGATGCCTTGACAGCACGGGGCATAGAATCGAATGGCTTACCTCTGCTCTCACAGAAGGGGGATCATCGACGCGCTCTACTTATAAGAGTCATCAGCCGGCCCCGTCGATCAATACGTGCATCTGTGATGATCGAGTTCCGGTAAACTCATTCATTTATGTTTCTCTAGTCACTCATTACAAGAGGTAATGTACAGCATCTGGTATACCATGTGAAATATCCTCCGGCTGACTCGATCACACATTTGACAGCTGCGCTCTTTTCAGTCTTTCGCTCCATTATACAGTCGTGTCACCTCTACGCTATTCGCAATCATGAAGCTATCCACACTCGTTCTCATGTGCGCTGGCCTCGCCATCGCTAAGAAGGGCAGTGACAAAGACCAGAACGCCAACCAGAATGCCAACAATGGTACAGATGCTGCCGCCAACAACGGCACAGATGTTGCCGCCAACAATGGCACAGATGCTAGCAACAATGCGTCCAACTCCACCAACGCCAGCAACTCGACAGACTCTGGGAACAACAATGGAAACAACACTTCGAACAACGATGGGAACGGCGTAATCCAACTGCAGAATGGTCTGCCTTGCATCAACGGGGATGCCCTCAGCAACGTCAAGTAGGTCAACACGCGGAGAGGAAAGGATCTCATTTAATCTACCTAGGTATAATTACTGACAAGTTCTCATTTACAGCGCCCAAGATATCAACCTCGCTGCACTGAACCTTGGGCTGTTCAACCTCGGTTCCGTCAATCTGGAGGACCAACTGGCTGTCGCTGAAGGCATTCTCGCCCTCATGAACAGCTTCTGCCTTTCCCAGGCCGTCGACTTGAACTCTCTGCTTGGCCTCGGACTCAACGACCAGGTCGACATGTTCCTCGAGTTAGCTCAGCTTGCTCAACTTGAGTCGCTTGGTTTCCTGAACGTTTTCGGCGTGCAGAACCTGATCGAGTCCAACCTGGTATTCAACAACAACGAGCTAGATGTTCTCAACATCCGTAAGTATCCATTGCTATTGTAGACGCGATGGGTAGACTTCTCAACTAACCTGTTGGGATTATAGCTGGTCTCAAGCGAGATGTCGCTCGTGTGAAGCCCACGTTGAAGCGTACTGTCGCACGTCGCGACGACAATGCCAGAAGGCAGCTCAGCGCCAGCTGTGATCTGAGCAACGTTCTGAGCGCGCAGAATCTGCCTTTGTGTGATAATGGGAACAATAATGATAATAACGACAACAACAACAACAACAACAACAACAACAACGACAACAACGACAACAACAATGACAACAACAACAACAACAACGACAACAACGACAACAACAATGACAACAACAATGACAACAACAATGACAACAACAATGACAATAACGTGAGTACCAAATCAACCTGTCAACCTTTTCCTGTGATCCTCGGAACAAGAAGTCGGTCAAGGGCTTCTCCTTGGGGCTCTTACCTATTCCAATAAGGCTTGCTGACAACCTCTCAGAACAATGACGACAAGAAAAACAAGGACAACGGTGACAATGTATGTCGGTAGCAGTTCTGAGGGCTCTAAACCTTCAAAGGAGAATTGAGGTTGTCTTTCCAATGCTGACGGAGTTGTGTGTGAACAGCAGGATGGTCAGAATGACAACGCGAATGACCAGAACGCTGATCAAAACAATGTAAGCTGAAACTTGTTTCCTTGATCTTGAGAAGAAGCTCTCCTTCAACGGATTAACGTGCTAAGTTGACCATTCTGTAGGACCAGAACGCGCAGGACCAGCAACAGCAGGACCAGCAACAGCAGGACCAGCAACAGCAGGACCAGCAACAGCAGGACCAGCAACAGCAGGACCAGCAACAGCAGGACCAGCAACAGCAGGACCAGCAACAGCAGGACCAGCAACAGCAGGACCAGCAGCAGCAGTAGAAGTGTGCTAGGATTGGCATTTCTCAGTTGCTTTACGTGGTAGATACGTTGGTATTCCCTTTCGTTCAATCTACAGCGATGAGGATTTATTGTGGTCAGAGGCTACAGTACTAGGTTGGAACATTGCAGTTGTGTCGTTGTGGAATTATGTTGGCACGACGGGGAAGTGTGTGATGCCTCGAGCTCGGTTGCTGAGCCCGAGGCTTGGCATGGTGAGATGAAAAAATTGAGGCCTTGTGTACATTGACTGTACTCTTAGATATATTGAGCCATCCTCACGTATTTGAAAACCTCGAGAATGTTTAATTTTCCAAATGTCGTTACATAAAGAAGTATGATTGTATCTTTGTTGCACACAAGATACCCCTCCACTACCTACACCATCTTGGCGACACTAAGTGCTGTTTCTGGCTTTCAAGTGGAGTACGTTCCGTTTCTGACCCAGTCGAACAAACGTTTGTTCATGCCTACCAGTCCATCATCTGCTGTTGGCAACACTAAGCCCCACATATCTTGGGGTTTCTCGATCCATGAATATGACGACAACCTTATCGAAGTGCCTTCATACTTTCAACTTCGATTTCAGCACTTCAGATCGATGGGGGAACCCAGAATTCCCTACAAGAATTGACATGTCGTTGATATGCAAGTAAGGTAGTCGAAATTCTGACTTAGCAGAGTCCATGGTCTGATGTCTATGCCACCACATGAGCTTGAACTTCGGACGAAAACTCCTTCGTTCATCATACACATAAGCGATACTTACCTACCTAAGGGTTTGCGCAGGTCATGCCGTACGATACTACACCAAGGATGCTTGTTGGTCTCAACTTCGGAACACCGGATGGCAGCTGATGGTGAGGAGATGAAAGGCAAGACGTAGGTACAGATGCCGACGATAACTTCATGCCATAAGGCAATATCCTGCCTCAAGTTTTCGGGCTGCGACAGTTTGAGATGAGGATCTCGTCCGTGAAAGGAATAGCTTCAGCAACCCCGACGTTGACAGACAAGGGCTCACCCCTGTTAGTCGATAAGCTTAAATCTTCCCGAACCAATCAACGACGATTCTTTTCAGCCTCAACATTAGAGTTTAGTGGAGTGCCATGTGGATCCGTCACCTGGCATTCAACCTCGCTCGTCCCTCATCCCACATTCCACATCCCCATTGACGTGACCCGTGACACCGCCTCGGCTGGGTCAATCAATCTTCTTTCCGACCGATTCTTGCCCATGAAAAAGACATGGTCTCTTGACAGGGGGGGTTAAGACTAAATGATTCAAGTTTGCAGTGCTTTTCTCGGTGGATACAATTGACTGTTTCTTTACGAGTCGGCTTTTGAACGCACCGCTTGGTTCACACCGGATGATGCGCGTGCCACGACTGGTAATCTCCCCAGCAATCTTGGCATTCAAACCTAGCTACCCTATCGCCACTGGTCACTCTTGGAAGATGATACTCAGCAATGGGGACAGCCAAGACTGATCACTTAGTGATCATGAGAATCCTCTCACATCACCCGTCTCGATGCTCTGCAGTACAGTACCCGAGATTTCAGTAGTATCCAGGGTAAGACTAACACACACACCCCCTCCCCGGGTCCGCGATAGATAGACCAATCTTGGAGAGTTGGAGTCAACAAACGCACAAACCTCGCGACGACTCTTGCAATTGAGGGTTGAGGCCAGCCACCATGGCGATAGTGGTTCTTCGGCCCTTGCATCATCTTACTGCTGGTCTCTATCGAAACACTTTGAAACAATTCAGCCATATGGCCACCATGGCGATCAAGTAAGCCATTTGTTTTATCACACCACTTCCCTGACTATGCCGGGAGGGTTAGAAACTACCCACTGGCCCCCCCTCCTCTACTCTCTACTCCAAGCGCACAGGCAGAAAGTTGGTGTACAAGTGGGTCTGCTTTAGCGACCACCGTTGGATCGTCAAGGGGGAGAAGCATTGCAGCTCATGCCCAATCCCTGATTTCCCGCCTTCTTCGTTTCCCAATCATCCTTGGCGAGCGACCCTTTGGCTCGGGTCCTTGCTGGGCAAAACTTTCCCATTGTGTGTTGAACAGGAACTGCTCGTTGCCGGGTCCAGCAAATATGCATTTCTCCTAGGGCGACCCTAGTCACTAACCCAAGACACATGGCCATGTGCCGGGGCCTTCAAGGCTGAATGTGTCACCCAACGCTAGGACGCTCTATACCTATTCCCACCTAAGTGGCCCCCTCTCACATTCTACTAAGTACTTGCCCGACACAATATGGCCACCCTACTATGACCATTTTCCCCTCCTCCTTCCACTGCAATACTGTTTCCCACTCCAATCAATCATCCTTGTACTGAACCCTGCCTTGTCCTGGTGTTTATCCATCGATCCATGGCATCTGATACGCCACGGAAGCCTCCTTCACTGCACATCCGAGTATTGCCTCTTCGTCTGATCTGGCTTGGCAGACGGTTCGTCGCTCATCCGTCCCAAGAAAGAAGGTTCATCATAGTTGGATCATTTGATATATAACATCATGTCGGCTCGCCTCTCTCCATCGGTTTATTTTCCTTTCCATCATCATCCAAGCAATTCGATCTTCAATCTTCATTCATTTCTAGTCATTCACTTTTGAGGTAAGTGGTTTTATCACACACAGCTATCCGGGTCATCACATGAGAGTTTGCATCTCATATCATCATCACCATCAACAATACTAACTTTCTCTTACTACAGCTGTGCTCACTGTTCGATTCCACTCCTTTCGATATCTATATCAGAACTTGAGCTGTGCTCTATTAATCCCATAATCAAAATGCGTTTCTCCACCATGATCACTGGCGCCTTCGCCGCCCTCGCCGCTGCCGCCCCCGCTGCTGAGAAGCGTGGTGCCTTCAACGCCGCCCAGCTCAACGGCCTCGGCTTCAACTCCCTGGACCTGAGCTACCTCAACGTCATCAACTCCTTCGACTTGGGTCTGCTCCAGCAGCTCTCCATCCAGAACAACTTCAACGCTCTGGCCTTTGAGTCTCTGTTCTCCTCCAACGTCTTCGACGTCAACGCCATCCTGCAGCTCCAGCAGCTCCAGACCCTGCTCCAGCTCGGTCAGCTCGGCGTCTTCAACGCCTTCGACCTCAGCAGCCTGAACCTTGCCGCTCTCCAGCTCGGCCTCGTCAACAACATCGGTGCTTTCGACCTCAGCTCGCTCATCGATGCTTCCTTGGTGCCTCAAATCCAGGCCATCGCTGCCCAGCAGGGTATGTACTCAAGCAGACACGTTTATACATTCAATAGGATATCAAGCTAACAGTCTACCTTCACAGTCGTCATTGTCTAAATGGATTCTGATTAGAACGCTTTGGGGATCGGGCATGGAGTAAGCTATGGGCTGGGATGGGACAGGGCAGGGAGTGGGAATAGTGGTCCTGAGCAGTCATCAACTCACATGAAGAAACTAGTCAATCAGGGTAATAACACAGTTCATTGAAAGCTCGGGACCCTCGACCACTATGCTCGCTCTCTCTCCTTCGTTTTGTGGTGTGGCGGATGTGGATTAATGTACATGATTTTACGATGATTTGCTTCTTTTTCTATATCTCGACTAGAGGTCCCGATGCCTAGGGCTCTGAAAACGATCTTTAGCTATCGCAGCGGTGGAAGCAGATAACTGGCTGCCTGCAGCGCGCCGTATCTTGCTGGCTTACAAGGCTTGTTGTAGTCTGAATGATTAGATAGGGAATATATATGGGACGTTCTTTTCACATCACTTGCTAGGTCTTCTGTCCTCGTCGTGCCATGAATTTGTAAAATATCATCATTGTATCTCATAGAGGATTGGGGAATTAATTAGTTCTACATGGTGTTGGTGTTTTCAATGCTCGTGTCACCTTATGTACTCTCTGAAGCCAATTCAAAGCTGTCAGCTTTTGACATTTGCTGACAGACATCTGCCACTATCCAACCCAGTCGATGACCCGGGGGAAACGCCGAGCAACAGAACCAATCCAGTCAGCGAACTGCCAAGCTTCCCACGAACTACATCCACCAAGTTTTCTTGCCCCTGGAGAGAAAGGGCAATTGAAGAAAAGGAAGAAAAAACTCCCGCCAAGACCCAGAGGGGACCGCAGTGGGATCGCCGTCTGATCCACACCTCATCGAGTCCATGCCATCTGAAGATGAAACCGCTTGATCGCGGGGAAGCAAGTTCGGACAATTTGACTTCCGCAGACATCTGAGCAGGGGTGGGCTTGGTCCTCAGAACTTTAACTCTTCTTCAGATGGAATTGGGACGATTGGTTGATTGTTTGTTCTCATGTTTCGTCGGATATGTGCCCACCCGTCCGTGTTTTTTTTCTCTTTCTTTCCTTTCTTGGTCATGCCAGTCTCGGGCTGAACCGATTACTACCCGCCTTCCTTGTCGTTGGTAGTCGTGCCACGCCTTTACTACGTCTTTTCTTCCGCTGATGACACAGCTTAGATGGCTTTACCGTAACATTAGGGAGCTATCTGCATTTTCTACATAGAGACAGGGATCTTGACAGGCGCTTCCGCTTGCACTGCTTGCTAAGCTTCAGGTACTGGTAATCCGATGTACTTGAATTCATCCAAATCACTCCACCGTGATTTCACATCCAGAGACGTGATCATAGAGCACCCAGGTAGTGAAGCACTCGAAATTCGATCGGTAAATGCGCGAAAATCGGAATTATATGTCATCGTTTCAGAGCTCAGGACTTTGTGCAGACCGTGCAAGAAGAAAAAAAATCCCCGAAGTGTGGAACACCCACAAGGAAAACCATTCAGGAATTTACATTGAACTAGGTACAGAACACCTCTCAAAGTATGCGGAGATGTAGCATTCTCAATTGGGTAAATATTTCTTACAAGTTCTTGCGGGGTCCCAAAAGTGCAGAATGCCTCCGGACCGGAGAGATATCAAGGGGCTAGAGGAGAGATGTGCTGATATCCAGGTCATTGCAGAGATCGTACTGAGCGTGTAAACACACCCTCGAATGTATGGTAGATCCCTTTTCTGGTTACCCATCGAGTCCTCATGCATGCTGTCCTTGCTGATTCTGGCTTTGACAAGAATCCATTGAACAATCGCAATCATAAATGGTGGTTTCAGAATCCAGCTCAAGCGCCACGTTGATGTGAGGTCAGCTGCAGGGTATCCTGCAGTGGCTAGGAAGATCGGCCAGCTAATGAGTAACAGGCTCAATGGCAAGATTGTCCGCGTATATCCCAGGTTTGTAAGCCTTGCATCATCCGCAGCGAACTTCTCAATCGGTGAGAATATGTAATGCAAGAAGTAGTAGAATGGACTGATGGCACCCATGCCGAACCGAAGGAACAGGCCGTAGAAGACGGTTGGAAGCTGAGCCAAAGTTCGCGCACTGGCTCGTCGGTTCGATTCCATCAGCCAGATGGCATAAACGAGGCTTTCATGAATGAGAGCCTGCAGGTTCTGGAGCCATTCCACTCGTTCGTCGGAATTTGTGAGTTGTTGTCCTGGCTGCAAGAATTGGTCAAGAGAGTGTCCAATGCCACTCGTGGATGCTGATCTCCCAGCCCACAAGGACAAGACGAGTAACGGCGCCGCAACCGCTGCTCGCTTCTTCAGGCTCTCGTGCTTCCCGGTACCTTGGTTCGGATTGAATGGACATGTGCCTTCCAAGGACTGTCTGGGCACAGGCAGGTATTCCAGGATCTCAGCGCCGATGACCGTGTTGGTGACCACTGTCAGAAGCGACTCGGTGACGTTGGGCACGACATAGTTCATGATGAACGAGGCCATCGGGCTGTCCAGCGCCTGCATCCGGCACATGACTGCGGCTTCTTTGACCGTCGCGTGGACCCGGGCCCAGCGCTTTTCCTGCCACCTCTGAAGCGCTGACCTGATCACCTGAGGCGTGGCCAGGCCACCATCGTGGATCTTTTTGAGCTCGTTCGCCAAGGCGGCGGCGGACTCGATGGCATTATTTCCGGCCTGACCGGTGTTGGGTGTCATCTTGTGGGCATTGTCCCCAACGGTGGCGATGCGGCCCCAGCTCCAGGTGTTGAAGAGAGCTTCCTCTAACGGCACCAGGGTGCAGGACAGGCGGTGTTTCCACAGGTCCCCGAGGGTCACAGTCTCACTCACATGCCGCCAGGCATTTTTATGTACGAGGTTCTCGATGTCGGCCTCGGAGTACCGCGGAAAGTCTGGGTCGCCGACACGGTAGAGCTTGTCTAGCCTCTCTCGGTAGAACCAGTATACAGTTCCATTTTTACCGGTGATGATCAGTATGCTCCTGCCCATATCAAAGGTAGTGTTGACTTCGCCCACATTTAGGCCCTTTATGGGCCCGGATATGCCGAAGAGACAATTATACTCAGCGGTCATTTCTGGGGAAGCTCGTCAACTACAGCTCTGGAAACGTATTCTTTTCTTTAGATTTGCACATACTCATCTGCTCCTTTTCGGGGAAAAGGGCGGCATCATCCTTTCTCGCAAGACGGAACATTTCGCGACGGACTGATGACTTGCTGTTGACACCGTCACACCCTACAACGACATCTCCGTGGTACGAGGAGCCGTCTCCGCAATTCACAGTGACGCCAGAATCGGTGTGGTCGATGCTCAGCACGGTACTGTTGAGCATTATCTTGTCCTTTTGCGCAATCGTGCTGGCTATAGCTTGTAGGACAGTGTGTCGATCCAGGAAGGCTGCTCCGTAGCCAAACCTAGTAGGCTCAATGTTAAGCTGGAGTTCCGTCACAGTGGTCTAGAAGTGTTGCTCCATATCGCACCTTACTGTCAAGATGGGGAAGGTGAATGCCGGAGGCATGAGCAGTGACCCATCGCTGCGATGAACTTTGGATAGTTTGACAGGGGCGCAATGCTTGATAATATCTTGGGCAGCTCCCAGCTGGTCCAGGATGCGCAGGGCGGCTGCATTGAGCCCGATCGAGGCCCCGACCTGTGGATCAATTCGAGATCGAGCTTCTAGTAGTATAAAATCGACATTTGCCTTTTCCAATGCACTTGCGAGTGCGAGACCAGCCAGTCCGCCACCAACAATAACGACCCGCATGGCTTTGGTTCAGTTTCGGGTTGGAGAAACGGTGTCGGTCAGTTCGAGCACTCAAGCATGAGCAGCAGCCAAGGACACTTTGGCATGCAAGGAACACTGCAACGGCCCCTTGTAAATTGAGGATAATTGATAATGCAATGATACGTGATTACGCTTTCCCTATTAACCGAACCGAGCACTCGATATGATTTTCATTGTGTTTTATTTATACAGTGTCGCTGTAGGCTGGCCGAACGTGGCCAAAACGGGATGTCAGACGGCATGGAACGGCTGAGCGGCACACCTCAGATCGATCAATTAGGAAACATCCGAAGCAACACAACGAGTTACCAGTATACGGACCACGGCCCGGCACCACCTGCAGGCAGGCAGCCAGTAAACACACGCAGAAGCTGCAGCAAAACGCGACAATCAATCAGGCAACCAAGTTTCCCCCTGAATGCTGAAAACTTGGAGTCGAGTCTCTGTGCCTCTGCCATTGAGCGACATTCCACATTCCACTCGTTTCTCACCTCACCTCTGCTCTACTGTATCAGCATCAGCATCAGCATCGGCAACAGCAACAGGAATGTCTCCTCAGAACAAACAGCGTGAATAAGTTACTGCGCACGCCTTAAGACAACATGGCGAACTCAGATACGAACCCAGGGGCACAGGAGAAAGCACCTGACCTGGCAACCCAAACAGGGAGCATCCAGCTCGATCCTTCGCCCTACCAGGAGAAAGAGGCCTCGATGCAGCCAGGTGGTCAGCAGGAGCCCAGCCAAGCTCCCAACCAAGCTCCCGGCCAAGCTGCCAGCCAAGCTCGCCAAGACGCGAACCCGTCCCAACCTAAAGTGGAAACGAAGGGTGGTTCCACTCCGCAAGATGTCGAGGTCGAGGATCCATTCAAGCATCTACCTGACCACGAGAAGCAAATCCTCAAGAGACAGCTAGACGTCCCCGCCGTCAAGATCACTTACATCACCCTGTACCGCTATGCAACAAGCAAAGACAAGGCCATCTTGGCCGTTGCCAGTGTGGCAGCAATCATCGCTGGCATCCTCGTGCCCATGATGACGGTGCTGTTTGGTGGCCTCGCAGGTACCTTCCAGAACTTCACCCTTGGCCGCACGTCTCAGAGTGAATTCACCCACGAGACTGCCAGGTTCTCTCTCTACTTTGTCTACCTCGCCATCGGCGAGTTCGTTATGGTGTACGTAGCCACAACCGGCTTCCTGTATGCAGGCGAAGATATCTCGTCCAAGATCAGAGAGCAGTTTCTGGCCGCCATCCTTCGACAGAACATTGCCTTCTTCGACGAACTCGGTTCCGGTGAGATCACCACGCGCATCACAGCAGATACCAACCTGGTTCAGAAAGGCATCTCAGAAAAGGTCGGATTGACTCTGACAGCCATTTCCACATTCCTGGCTGCCTTCGTCATCAGCTACATACGATACTGGAAGCTCGCGCTCATCGTTTCTACTACCATAGTGGCCATCGTGGTCACAATGGGCGCCGTTGGCACCTTCATTGGCAAGCTCAGCAAGGTGTACATTGCGCATTTCGCCCAAGGCGGGACAGTCGCAGAAGAAGTCATCAGCTCCATCCGGAACACAACCGCCTTCCACACCCAGGACAAGCTTGCTCGACAGTACGACTCATACCTAGTCAAGGCAGAGAAGGCAGGGTTCAAGCTCAAGTCCACCACCAGCTCCATGATAGGGTTTCTCTTCCTGTAAGTCTAGCAAATGGTGGACTGCCCTGCCGTCTGGGGCGGGGGGCAGTCGCTCGATCCGTTTCGAATAGGAATGACTGACGTTACGGCCTTGGCTGCTAGGTTCTCCTACCTCAGTTACGGACTCTCCTTTTGGATGGGCTCTCGCTTCCTTGTCGATGGATCCGTCGGCTTATCCCAAATCCTTACAATTCAGATGGCCATCATGCTCGGTGCCTTTGCTCTTGGAAACGTCGCACCGAACCTTGAAGCCATCACCTCAGCTGTCGCAGCGGCAAACAAGATCTACGCAGTAATCGACCGTGCATCTCCTCTCAACCCTGACTCGACCGACGGCATCAAGCTGGATGTAGTCCGAGGCAACGTGGAGCTCAGGAACATCAGACACATCTATCCCTCCCGGCCCGATGTTGTGGTGATGGATGATGTGAATCTAATGATCCCTGCTTGCAAGTCAACCGCGCTTGTCGGTGCTTCCGGTTCGGGCAAAAGCACCATCGTCGGTCTTGTTGAGCGTTTCTACGACCCAGTTGGCGGAGATGTCTACATCGACGATCACAAGGTCAAAGACCTGAATCTAGCCTGGCTACGACGACAGATATCACTAGTCAGTCAGGAGCCTGTCTTATTCGCCACTTCTATCTACGACAACATCAAGCATGGCCTCATTGGAACAGCCCAGGAACACGAGTCTGAAAAGACAGCCCGCGAGCTGGTTGAGTCTGCTGCCAAGACTGCGAACGTAAGTATAGCTACTGGAAACAGGCCTCCCTCACAAAATCCCATCCGCACAGACCATTTAACGAAGCAACATTTAGGCCCACGAGTTCATTACCAACCTCCCTGAAGGCTACGAGACCAACATTGGGGAACGAGGCTTTCTTCTCTCTGGAGGTCAGAAACAACGCATTGCCATTGCAAGGGCGATTGTCAGCGATCCCAAAATCTTGCTCCTCGACGAAGCCACATCTGCCTTAGATATCAAGAGTGAGGGGGTTGTTCAAGCAGCGCTCAACAAAGCTGCCCAGGGACGAACGACCGTGATTATCGCTCACCGACTATCTACCATCAGGCATGCCGACAACATTGTGGTCATGTCCAAAGGACGCATCGTAGAGCAGGGCACCCATGACGAACTTTTCGCGAAGGAGGGGGCTTACTACAACCTGGTCGAGGCTCAGCGTGTTGCCAGCATCCAAGCTTCTAGGAGTGAAGACGAAGATATCATCATACGGGAGGAGCGTGGCTTCTCCGATCCCGAGTTCTCCAAGAAGGCAAGTATCTCGAGCAAGGAAGCGCATGGACAGAGACCTGGAGACCTTCAACTTGACAAGACACCGACAAATGGGACACCTTCGAGGCTGGAACGCGCGAAGGGAGAGGATCACGACGGCGACAACTACACCTTGTTCGAACTGCTGAAGTTCATTGCCAGCTTGAACAGGCGGGAGTGGAAGGCCATGGTCTTTGGAATCTCGCTGTCTGTGATTACCGGCGGGGGCAACCCAACACAGGCCGTCTTCCTCGCCAAGTCCATCACGGCCCTTTCGCTTCCTCTCTCGGAGCACGAGGAAATCCGCAGCCGAGCCAACTTTTGGTCCCTAATGTTTCTGATGCTCGCCTTTGTGCAGCTCATTACCCTCATCGCCCAGGGCGTCGCGCTCTCGTACTGCGCCGAGCGGCTCACGCACCGCGTCCGCGACCTGGCCTTTAGACACATCCTGCGGCAGGACGTTGCTTATTTCGACAAGCGGTCCACGGGCGCCCTCACGTCTTTCCTGTCGACGGAGACCAGCTACCTGGCCGGGATATCGGGGACCACCCTCATGACGCTCCTCTTGCTCACCACCACCCTGGTTGCCAGCTCGGCCATCGGGCTGGCCGTGGGGTGGAAGCTGAGTCTGGTGTGCATATCTGTAATTCCCCTCCTCCTTGCCTGCGGGTACTTCCGCCTGGCCATGCTGGTCAGATTCCAAAAGCAGAGGGAGAAGGTCCACCAACAGTCTGCGAGCTACGCTTGTGAGGCAACCTCGGCCATTCGGACTGTGGCCTCCCTGACCCGCGAGGATGACGTGTTGAGCCACTACCGCGAGAAGCTTGCTGGGCAGAGCCGCCACCTGGTCACGTCGATCCTGAGGTCGTCCTTGCTCTACGCCGCGTCTCAGTCTCTTCAATATCTTGGCATGGCGCTCGGCTTCTGGTATGGAGGCGGCTTGTTTAGCAGGGGAGAGTACACCATGTGAGTGGATGAGATAATCTTGCCATGTGTCGCGAATTCGAAGCTAACTTGTAATTTCTAGGTTCCAATTCTTTTTGTGCTTCATCGCAATCATCTTCGGAGCAGAGTCTGCCGGCACCGTACTGGCCTACGCACCGGACATGGCGAAGGCCCGGAATGCCGCTGCCACCCTGAAAGCTCTTTTCGACAGGAAGCCCGAGATTGACAGCTGGAGCGACGACGGCGCCAGTGTCCCGAGCGTAGAAGGCCACATCGAGTTCAAGAATGTGCACTTCAGATACTCGACACGACCAGACCAGCCTGTCCTCCGAGGTCTCAACCTCACAGTCAAGCCAGGGCAGTACGTCGCCTTCGTCGGGGCCAGCGGATGCGGCAAGTCCACCGCGATTGCCCTGCTGGAGAGGTTCTACGACCCCACCACCGGCGGGATCTTCGTCGACGGCAACGAGATCTCGTCGCTCAACATCAACGAGTACCGCTCCCACCTAGCCCTCGTCAGCCAGGAGCCGACAATGTACCAGGGCACGATCCGCGACAACATCCTGCTCGGCACCGACCGGCTCGACGTCTCCGAGGACGAGATCGTGTGCTGCTGCAGGGACGCCAACATCCACGACTTCATCATCAGCCTGCCGGGCGGCATGGACACCCTCGTCGGCAGCAAGGGCTGTATGTTGTCGGGCGGCCAGAAGCAGCGCCTCGCGATCGCCCGGGCGCTGCTGCGCCGCCCCAAGGTCCTCCTGCTGGACGAGGCCACGTCCGCCCTCGACACCGAGTCCGAGAAGGTCGTGCAGGCCGCGCTGGACGCCGCCATGAAGGGGTGCACCACGATCGCCGTCGCCCACCGCGTGAGCACCATCAAGGAGGCGGACGCCATCTATGTCTTCCACCAGGGGAGGATCATCGAGTCGGGGACCTACGACGAGCTGATGCAGGCCAAGGGCGCGTACTTTGAGCTTGTCAACTTGCAGAGCCTGAGCTGAGCGTGGATGCTTTGTGGGGGGCGGTAGCTAGGTGTGAAGGGTTTCTTAGATATGTATGGTCTGTGTTATTAGCTTCGAATCGTCTGTCTGGCCTGTTTTCCGGCCGTCCTACTACCGGGTTTCCAGGACAAGTTAGAGACATGTAATTGAAAGAGTTTCCTTGTTAATCCGTTTGCGTACCCCGTAGGTGCAAGCGGTCCCTTCATATAATAATCAACGCTCAAGACCCAGCGTTGGATATCAACACACGATGGCGATAACAGTGATTTTGAAATACGATTGTGGCACTTTGGCCCACATGTAATTGAAGCATCACAGTATGGACAAATGCGAATTTGGTGGAAGAGTTGGTGCATGAAACGCGTTATTGACATGATTGTAGGCCTATAATAATTTCCAAACATTTTCGAAAGCTTGAATAAATGAAAGAGCAGGTCGACGTCGGTTCACAGGGTTAGAGTCGTGTCGTTTAACAATCGTAAACTGTTAACGAAGCTGTACAAGATCACTTTTACGGTGAATTGGAGGCTTACTGATGTTCACTCAAAGCCGAAAGATGTTTGCCAAAGCAACCAAGTAGATAAAAGTGACGGGCCACCCCACGCGAGGACTAGGAGATAGAAACATGCGGTCGATTCGGACGTCCTTTTGGACCACTACCTAGATACTCAAGATTTAAAAACTACGGGAATATGGTAAACACATTAATTATAAAAAGTCATGTGCCGAGCTCAGAAGGACTCGCTCTTGCCCGCCACCAGCGACGCAAACTCGTTGAGGGACGCCGACTGGAGGATCTCAAAGACGGACACCTTGGCCTTGACGGTGCTGCTGATCCAGTTGCGCAGCTCCACGCCGACGAGCGAGTCGACACCGTACCGCGAGAAGGGCAGCTCGGGGTCGATGTCGGAGAGGGGGATGTTGAAGATGTCGGACAGCTTCGCGCTGAGGGCGGTGACGAGCAGGCCCGAGGCGGCCTCGGCGTCGGGCGCGGCGGCAAAGGCCTTGACGAAGGCGGCTGTGGCGGACTTTGCGTCGGACCCGCCGGCGGCGGACGCCCCGAGGCCGAGCTGGCTGGCGATCCTCAGCGTGCCGAAGCGGCGGTCGTTGCGCATGGCCGACTCGGTGGCGAAGGCGTGGAAGTTGGGCCCGACGATTACCTGGCTGTCGGCGGGGGAGGCCCTCATCGGGTCGCGGACTCCGGCCTCGATGATGCCCAGCACGGCCTCGATGTCGACGGAGCCGAAGCCGACGTTCTCTACGCGGGCGCGGAGCCGCTCGTCGCCGCCGGCCTCCCTCTCGGCCACGTAGCCGACGGACCTCACGGCGCCCAGGTCGATGGTCACGGCGGGCTGGCCGTTGGCGGTGCGGTGGCGGGCGAGGGCGTCCTGGAAGGTGTTGCCGGCGGCGTAGTTGGCCTGCGACATGTGGCCCGCCACGCCGGCGACCGACGACAGCATGACGAAGAAGGACAGGTCCGGGAGATGTTTATGCAGGTTCCTGCTGCCGTCGATCTTGGGCCGCACCCCGTTGGACCACTGCCGGAACGTCATGCGCTCCATGACGGTGTCGTCCAGCACCATGGCCCCCGTGATGGCGCCCGTGATCCGGGGCAGCCCGGCCTCGGCGACCTGGTCCAGCAGCCGCAGGAGGCTGCCCTCGTCCGAGACGTCGCAGTCGCGGATCAGGAGCCGGCAGCCGGCGGCCCTTGCCTCCTCGATGAGCTTGCCCGCCTCCGGGTGGGAGCTGGCGTTCCGGGAGACGAGCACGACGTTCCTGGCGCCTTTGCGGACGATCCAGTCGGCCACCGCCCGGCCTATGCCGCCCAGACCGCCCGAGATCAGGTACGTGGCGTCGTCCCCGTCTAGAGAAACAGGTGGTGGGCGTGTGATGACCTGTGAGGAATCGGTTAAAATGGGGACTACGACACGCTGTAACCTCCTGGGCAAGACGGGGGACACTTACATTCACCTTGTCGCCGGGGTGGGGCACCAACACCAGCTTTCCCGTGTGTGCTCCTCCCTGCATCTGGCGCATGGCCGTGGCCATGTCGGTGATGGAGAAAGGGGTGATGGGGTGGATGGGAGGGACGGCGCGCTCCCGGATGATGCGGATGCTCTCGACCAGCGCCTCCCGCGTGAGGCTGCCGCGGTACTCTGTGAGCTGCAGCAGGTCGAAGCTGGTGTAGGTGGCGCAGCGGCCAAAGGGCGCCGTGTCCAGGTCGCGGTTCGCCTCCATGTCGATCTTGGTGATGTCGACGAGGCGGCCGAAGCGGGCCATGCAGTCCCAAGTGGCCTTGAGCAGCGGCCCGGACAGGGAGTTGAGCACCACGTCGACGCCCTTGCCACCGGTCGCCTCCATGATGGCCGGGGCGAAGCTGGCGTCCCTGCTGGAGAAGATGTGGTCCGGGTCGAGGCCGAAGTTCTGCACCAGGAGATCCCGCTTGGCCCTGGTGCTGCAGGTCGCGTAGACCTCGGCGCCAAAGTACTGGGCCAGGTTGACAGCCGCCTGGCCGGTCCCCCCCGACGCGGCGTGGACCAGGACGCTCTCGCCCCTCTTGAGGTTGGCGAGCTGCACCAGGCTGCCGTAGGCCGTCACATACGCCGCGGGGAAGGCGGCGGCGTGCTCCCACGCGATGGGCATGTCGTCGGGCAGCTTCGCCACAGAGGTCCACCACGTGCGGCCCCTGCTCGCCAGGCGGCCCCGGACCAGCGAGCAGACGCGGTCGCCGACCTTGAGCCCGCTTTCTTCGGTTCCCGGGCCCAGGGCGGTGATGAACCCGGCGGACTCGTGCCCCTTGAGGGGCTCGTCGAGCTCCCCCAGCGCGACCATGACCTCGCGGAAGTTGAGGCCGAACGCCTTGGCCTCGACCTCTACCATGCCCCTGGGGACGTCGGTCGTGCTGAGCTCCACGTTGTCGACGAAGTAGGGGTTGACTGTGATAAGTGTCAGCTTGAGAATTCACGGCCCTACAACAGGCTGGAGCAGTATGTGCCCTTGACCACTGCATGTAGGATTGGGAAAACGAAAGGGGTGAAATTTGAACACTTACTCCCTGTGGCACCAGACTTTGGAGTCTCCCAGATCAGGGGCCGTCCCGGCTGATGGAACGGCTGGGCCTCCGGAGGCAAATCAGCAGTAAGGTCCTTGGAGAGTGCGTCCTGTACCTTGTCCGGATATGTCCTAGGCACGTGAAGCAGCGAGTCCTTGACAGCATATTCCCACTCCACGTCGGAAGGGTCAAGGCTGGCGTCGAAGCTCTGCTGCAACACATGAACAAGGTGGTGGATGTTGTCGCTGGACCACGGGTTCCCCTTCTTCTCGAAGTCCAGCCGGATCCACCGCTTGCCTGCGTCTTCCTGTCTCATGGTCCGCATCAGACCATCGGTCGCGCCGTAGGCCGGGTCCTCTACGGTGACGAGGCCGCCGCAGCTGAGCCAGACGAGTCCGGCGCTCTGGTTTAGCATCTTGCCGAGCTGGTTAAATGTGGTCTCGTCCATGCCATCCACAAAGGGTGCTTCCATCTCAGCCGTGAAGATGCAGACCGTGTCCTGCCAGGCCTCCACGTCCCCCAGCGACACGACCGGCGGAGCTGTGCCGGTCAACGATGCGATGGCGCTCGCCACCTCGGATAGCCATTGTTTCTGTTCTGCGGACGGCTGTTGGATAGACGGCACCACGATCGAGAAGGGGCAAGACACGGTCGTCTTCGCCCTGGAAACCATGACGCGTGCAGACTGGAAATCCAGCTCTTCGTAGTCGGGCACGTCAAAGTCCACGCCAGTGAAGCCCACCTCGGACAAGACCCTCTTCCACATGCCGAGGGGCGCGTTGGGGCTCATCTGCCGCTCAGGCTCCTCCCCCAGCCACCACCCGGGCAGCGTGCCGAAGATCAGCTGGCCCTCGAGGCGGTCTGCCGTGGCCTCGATGAGCAGCAGCGTCCCGCCCGGCTTGAGCAGCTGCCTGACGTGCGACATGGTCGTGTTGAGGTTCTTGGTTGCGTGGAGGCACGACGCGGCCACGATCAGGTCGTAGGTGGCGTTGGTGAAGCCCTGCTCCGACGGGGCGGTCTCTATGTCCAGCTTCTTGTAGTCCATCAGAGACGCCCACGGCGCGAACTTGGACTTGGCCGCCTCGAAGAAGCCTGGGGAAATGTCCGTGAAGGTGTAATGCCCAAGCGTAGACCCCGTACCGTCGCCCCTGGTGCCGAAACCCTCCAGCACCGTGGTGGTCGCACCGCCGGTGCCAGCGCCTATCTCGAGAACTTTGGCGCCGGGGTTCTTGACGGCATAGAGCTCTGCGATGGTGGACAGGTGCTTGTAGGACCGGGTCTTGAGGGCCTCGTGGTCCATGTAAAACTGGTTGAGCAGGTTCCCCTCCATCATGAGCTCAAGAGGCGTGATCTCGCCGCGGATGATGGCCGCGAGGCTGCGCCCCACGCGGACGGTGAGCTTGCCAGCGGCGTTCTGGGCGTTGAGCTCGTCCGCCAGCATGTTCTTCATGCCCTCGCTGGCCTTGGACCACGACGTGCTTCCGGCCCCGAGCTTGCCGTCCCGGCCGTCCTGGACGACCGTCTTCATCCAGTCGTACATGCGCCTGTGGTGCCGCTCGAAGCCGTTGGCGTCCTGCCCCTCGAGCTCCGCGATGGCCTTGCAGATGAAGTTGTACGAGACCCGCACGAGCTTCCTCTCCGTCTCGACCTCGTGCTGCGCCAGGGGGATGGCCAGGGAGGCCCTTAGGTCCGCGGGGACGTCGTGGAGTATGTCGAGCTCCCAGATGCTCTTTGAGCAGATCCCGGCCTCCTGGGCCGAGTCGTCGCCGCGCCTGGGCACGGCCTGGCCGAAGAAGCCACGCAGCTGCAGGAAATCCGGAAACTTGGAGCTGGCGTCCTCGGGCTCTGGGACCGCTGCCGCGATGGCGATGTCGGATGTGTACCCGCGCTTGTCTGCCTTGACCAGCTCGGAGAAAGCCTGGAGCTTGTCTCCCCCCTGCCTCTTCAATGCCCTCGGCACGCTCAGGCTCTGGATAAATCTCGGCAGGACCATGACGTCCTTGTCCATCTCCTTGGGCAGACTGCTGAACGACGCCTGCAACACAGAGTCCAGCGTGGTTGGGTGCAGCACGTAGTCATGTGCCAGGCACGCATTGTCTGATACGGCAAAGTTGGTGATGGCCCTCTGGCCAGCCGTGCGGCTGTCGATCAGATTCTGGAACTCGGGCCCGTGGTAGATGCCCCGGTCCCGCAGCCCCGAAAACAGAGCTTCGATGTCAACCTTGGTTGCAGAGGCGTCTCCCGCGCTCCCACGGAGGTAAGTGGCCTCCCGAGGCGACTCCGCCTTGCGAGTCAATTCAGCAGACCTGGCGTTCAGCCTGTCGTCCGTGTCGGCGGTGACAAATCCCTTGCAGTGCTCTATCCAAGAGCCGACAGACGTCAAAGAGCAGAGCTTGAACTCGTACCAGCCGTCGTGGTCCAGGTTCTTTTGGCTGCAGCTCTGGAGACTGAGCTGAATCTCCAGGCCCGAACTGGAGTCCGGAATGACCATGGCGGTCATGATGTCGATGTCCCGCAGCCTGTAACCTTGAATAGTTGCTTCTGAGGGATCCGTGAGAAGGCGTACAGCCTCGAGTGCCAGAGCAATGTAACCAGCGCCAGGGAACACCACCGAGCCATCGATCTGGTGATCTTTCAACCACTCGATCTCGGACAAGCGGATGAAGTTCCGCCAGGTTGGCATGAGAGCGTTGCCCCCATTTACCGGCGACCCAAGCAGTTCGTGAGGTGGGAACTTCTTGTATCTCTGTTCTCTGCTAATCCGAGGTTCGACCCAGAAACGCTTTGTATGACTCCAGGGGTATGACGGAAGGTCCGTAACGAGCCGGCCTTCTTCCCCACGAGGTGAATTGATAGCCTTGATGTTGACCGGGTAGCCCCGGGCGATCAGGGCACAGGCAACCTGCTGCATCGTATCAACAGCGTCCTCGGGTCGCTTGAGACATGAAATGTAGGGCAGCTCGGTGTCCCGTGCCTTGAGGATTTGTCGCATCGGGCCTGCCAGAGTGCTATGTGCGCCGACTTCGACGATCATGTCGACGTTGGAGGTTCCTGTTTCTGAAAAGCACATCCTTTCAAACGCCTGGCTGAACAGAACAGGGTGCGTCATGTTTCTAGCCCAATGCTCCGGGGCCAAAGTACTCGGCGAGGTGATCTTGTCTCCCGTCACAGGCGACACAAATGTCGCGGCTTCACCCCAGGTCTTTTTGGGCTGAGGAAGAATGGATTGGAGTTGGTCGATGTACTCCTTGGCGATCTCCGACATGTGATGAGAGTGGTATGCCATGGGGACCTTGAGCTTCCTGGCAAATATGTCATCGTTCTGCAGGCGGGTGGCCACCTCATCGAGGGCAGCCAAGTCTCCTGAGAGCGTGATGCTGGAAGGGCTGTTGACACATGCCACGACGACAGTTCCACCAGGAGTGTCGGCAATGTACTTCTCGACCTCTTCGGCCCCGATGGCAGTAACCAGCATGCCTCCTGCCAGGGAATGCAGCTTGTGGTGCTTCAGGGAGATCTCCCCTCGGAAATACGCAACCCCGAGTGCTTCCTTGAACGACAGCACGTCCGTGGCATACGCAGCTGCGATCTCACCGCTGGAGTGGCTTGTCACCGCTGTCGGGAAGATACCCCATGATCTTAACAGGTTGACGAGACAAAGCTGGACGGCGACGCTGATCGGCTGGCTCAGATTGATGTCGGCCACCCGAGTTGTGGATTCATCGCGCAGGAGTTCGCCTGGAATGCGCCGTTAGTCTCTCCATTCAAATTCAAATGTAGCTGCAGGATGAAGTCCACACATACCTTTCAGCGACCACGAGGCACCATACTCTTTGAGCACATCATCGGCTTCCTGGACGCTGGCACCAAAGACCGGGTAGGCATCGATGAGCCCCCGCCCCATGGCATGCCATTGCGCGCCCTGCCCGTTGAAGACGAAGGCGACGCGGGGACGTTTGCTTGCGCTCGAGGGCTTCAGGAGAGGATCCCGTAGACGCTCGGCGACCTCGTCGATGGTTCGGGCGCGGACAGCTGCAACCCAAGGATGCATTGATCGTCGGTGTGCCAGGGTGTAGGCGAGATCAGCGGCGGATGGCTTCGTGATTTCCACGTGGGTGGCGAACCTCTCCGTCATGGTTGCACAGGCGACGGAGTCTTTGGCACTCAGCACAAAGATGTGGGACCGGTCAGCATCAACGTGTCCGTTGCCATTATGCACTCCATTGCTCGATCCATTGAGGTGTCCATTGCCGTTGGTCACTCCGTTGTGATCTCCAGTATGACCATTTTTCATGGCAGACGGCTCCATACCCGGCTCAAGGATCAAATGGGCGTTGGTGCCACCATACCCAAAGTTATTGATCGAGGCTCGCAGCAACTTGTTCTTGGGCCATGGGGTTGGGGCCGTCGGCACCTTCAGGTGCCACCCTTGCAGATCAATCTCCGGATTGGGTGTCTCGAAGTTCAGGTTCGGCGGGATCATGCGGTTCTTCAGGGCAAACGTCGTCTTGATGATAGCCGCAATACCGCTCACCGGCTCGGTGTGGCCAACGTTTGTCTTTACGGACCCGACAATGACGGGGTCGTGCTCCTCCCGGGACTTGCCGAACGTCCTGGCGATAGCCTCGGCCTCTATCGGGTCTCCGGCTGCCGTCCCCGTCATGTGAGCCTCTACGTAGCCGGTGTCTTTGATGTCGTAGCCTGCGCGGGCGTAGCACTCCTGGATAAGCTTGGCCTGGGCATCTGCAGACGGGGAGGTGATTGTTGTTGTCTTGCCGTCTTGGTTCAGCCCAGTCTCCCTGATGATCGCGTGGACTCTGTTACCGGCCTTTAGTGCAGAGTCGAGGGGCTGCAGGACGAGCACTGCGACACCCTCGCCACGGCCGTAACCGTGAGCACGCTGATCCCAAGCAAAACATTTTCCTTCCGCACCGATAGCACTGGGATTGTCATGGTTAGTTCCAATGGCGTCACTTTCCTCATTCAGGACTGGGCAACATAAAGTGATACTCACCCGATGGTTGAAGCTGAGATGAAGGCATCCTGTGTCAGAAGGGTGCTAGATGCTCCGACAATCGAGATGTCGCTTTCTCCAGTGCGGATGCTCTGACAGCCTTGATGAACGACCACCATGCCCGCGCTGCATCCAGTGTCTATGGACATACTCGGACCTTGCAGGTCAAAAGCATGAGAAACACGGTTAGAAATCATGGCAGTGCCAGACCCTGCAAGTACCGCATTGGGGAGGATCTCTGAATCTTTGATTTGGATCTCATGGTAGTCTTTGTTGAAGGTACCGGCATACACGGAGGTATTGGTGCCAGCAAGCGTTTCAACGGGGATGCCGGCTGTATTTCGCAGATTAGTTGGTATCCTATGGGAAGGCAATGGAAAGCAATAGGGCATCACTGAGCATAAGAATTTGGTGAACTTGCCATCTTCGATAGCTTCATAGACAGTCTCAAGCAGAAGTCTGGCCTGAGGATCCAGTGCCTGATGAGAGCAGGTCAGCCAACAGAATGCAAAGGCTTTGAATGGGTCCTTTAGAGGCGAGGGCACTCACGCTGGCAACGTCGGCAGCAAGATTGAAGAAAGGGGCATCGAACAAGGCGACATCTTCGTCCATGAAGTAAGCACCTTCAACGTGGCTCTGTATCACACATCGTCAGTCAACTCGGAACATCCAGTCGCAATGTGCTGTCAACTAACCCTTCCAACCCTGGTGTAGTCTTTGTGATACAATGAGTTCTTGTCGAAACGTGACTCGGGAATAGGCTTCCACCCGTCTTTGCCGGAAGCGCACAAGTCCCATAGTTGAGATGGGGAGCTGACGTTGCCAGGGAATCGGCAGGCCATCCCAACAATGGCAATTGGTGCGCTAGATTTCCCAGCCGGGCTGCCAGCTTTGCTGGGCGTGCTAGCCCCATGCACGCCGTTGGTACCGTTGCCGAGGGTTGCCATTGCTACCGGGATCGCTATCGAGGCGTTAAAAATAGTGACCAGATTTTCAAACTCGGTATCAGGTTGCCCTTCTGTTGTGTATAACGAACCCTTGTTGAATGAAGTTACATCAAACACTCAGTCGACATTGCACTCTGCTCTTCTCTTTGACTCGTATGATATAAGTCAAATGAAGCATACGATGCCTTTGGAATGTGTCTAAACTGGCTTAGTTCATTGCTTCCTTCCTTCAACGGATCCTCGCTTACTCGGATGTTTCCAGATGGGGCATTTCTGCAATTAGACATGCCAAGGCTGAGCCGGAATAGTCAGCCTTGGTCGAATTCACAATGTCCTAACAGAATTCGATGTCCGCCTCAAGTGCCTCTTACGCGACATTCAGATACACTCATACGCACGGTGGGCTGGGGAGTGATCTTGCAGTGTACAACAGGCTGAAATGCCCCGAGCTTTTGGAGCTGCCTGTCATTAGTCGATATTACCATGTAGAATTACCAGGTTTGACTAAATTCAGAGGCTCACTCAAATCATAAAAATAATACCAACTCCTTCATTCTGAAAAAAAAAAAGTCAAAAGTAACCTCCAACAAAGGTTCTGTCGCTTTGATATTACCCATCTCGTCCATAATTATCACAGTAAATTAACGTTTTGAATGTGAAAAATATGGTTGATCCGGTGTGAGTGAAGACGGGAGAGAACCAGATTTGATTGCGATAATCATCAGCCGATTGCCAGTTTCCGCTACTCGTTTAAGTCATACACACCCGTACAGGATGCTTGACTTGTCCATCTATCTAATATAAGTATATGGCAACTACACCGCGTATATGAAGTATACGTCACTTCCATGTTGTTCCTTAAAAGTCATATAATGCCTGCAGTTGCGTCCCCTTTTCCGCCGCTTTCTTTACCATTGAGATTATGGTCATCACTTCTGACCGCTTGAACGGTATATTGTGGCCTCCATCATGCCGATATAGCTGCGTTAACGAAGGGGCACATAAGCCTTGTGCAATTCGTGACAGTTCTGCCATACTTTGCGGATCATTCTCCCCCGAAACGTGAACAAGTGGAATGCGGACACGCTCTTTAAATATTCGAGGATGCAGCAGGCGTGGAACGTCCCGCGCTTGTGCGTCATAGGACAGGACATCGAGGCGGGTATCCGGCAAAACATCTCCGACGGTTGAGTTCATCGACAAGACGGTTTGCAGAGTCTTGGTGAAGACGATCTCGTCCTCTGATTCTAGCAGTGAGTCGAAATCGCCATCCGGAAAGACTGCGCGGAATTCCGAGTGACCATCGTCGAGAATGCGGTCCACGAGGTCCTCATAGCAAGTCTCGTCAGGCGAGGCGACGAAAATGGGCGAAAAGCATAAGGCAAAGCTGAAAGGCGGTTTCGAATCTGGGTTCCTGCGTTGCTGGTCGAGTATGTAGCTAATGGCCATTGCAGACCCAAGACTGAACCCCAGCATACCGTCGAAAGGACCGTGTAGCTTAATGAAGACGGCTATGCGGTGCAAAGCCTCCCGCATTTCGCGCGGGGTGAAGCCCGTGGCGTAAGAGTAAAAGGGCCCCGATTCCCAGGACGGCACCGCTGTGCAAAGGGGTCAGATTCGCAGATTGTTACAGATGTTTACGTATAGGCGCGAAGGCATACCAGGTCCCCTTCCACAGGGTATGGCCCCGTCAAGGAATACAAATTGACAATCTGGGCCAAAGCCTTTGATCAATGGTGCCAATTGAGCCCTAAGCATGGCGCCGGACGCGCCCAATCCGTGGAGAGCCAGAATCCTCATTTTTGTTAATGCGCTAGATTATACGGGAACGATCCTGAAGAGCAAATATCCAAGAAAGCACGGATGAGTGTGAAGAAACGATAATCCTCGAGCGTCAGCGCCAGTTGCGAGAACTTCTACGTCTAATACAGAACTGAACGAGGAGTTGCGCGATATCTTTTGGGCAAGTCTCCCAACCTCAAGCTCGGAACTTTCCTATTCTGGTTATGAGATAGATCCTTCGCGGCTGACGAACTGCATTTGATATTTGTACGCAGAAGTTATCAGCTCGCTTACAGGCCTCCTCTTACCCGCTGCGAATTCTGAGATCTCCTTATCAATCCCAATCACATCAGAGCGGTTTCTACCGCAAATGATTCTGGAGCAGAAAGATTGCTTGATTCGAAGCGTTGAGACATACCCAGGCTCCCAAGATTGCAATGCACCATGGAGTACCCGTCTGGCATAATATGGGCTGGGGTGTTTTTTGTGTTCTTCATCGTACCGACATTATTTCTCAACTCGGGGCCACGTCTTCCCAAAGGTCTCCCGATCATCGGTGCACGCAAAGGCGAGTGGTTTCCTTTTTTGCGGGCTACACTGCGAAACTCGCTCGACGTACGACAGGCAGCACTGGACGGATACAAGCAGTATCCTGACCAGGCGGCGATCCTGCCTGTCGCCGGGCCCGGTGGAGGCAGCTTCGTTGTCTTGCCTGCGTCCGAGACTCAATTCGTCACCGACCAGCCAACCGACGTCCTCAACCTCCGCGCCGTCATCATCAAGGGACTTCTCTACAGATTCACGGTCGGGGACCAATTCATAGTCTCAAATGCGGCGCACCAACACATCATCACAACCACGCTGACAAATCAAATTGGCAACCTGTTGTCTGCGTTGAACGACGAGACGGTATTCTGTTTTGAGGATATCTGGGGTACTGACACGGAAAACTTCCGCGATGTCGGTGTTTGGGACACCCTTGGTCGTGTCGTGGGCGGCGTCACAAACCGTGCCTTTGTCGGGCTTCCTTATTCCCGCGACCCAGCACTGCTCAGCGCTGGTCTTAATTACGCCCGATCTCTACCCTTGAGCGCTCGATTTCTAAGTTTCGTTTGGGAGCCCCTGCGTCCATTTGTATCGCCCCTCTTCACCCTGCCCAATCGTCTCTTCGAGCGCCGCTTCACCAAGATTCTGATGCCGGAGATCCACCGTCGTCTTCAACATCGCCTCGAACATACGAAACACAGCGGGGAGAAGTATGTTGCAGAAAAGAACGACTTTTTGCAGTGGAGCATCGAGCAAGCCATTGCGAGCGGCGATCCGCGCATGTGGAACCCCAGGACACTGGCGGGCAGGATCCTTCTGCTGAATCTAGTGTCCATCCATACCTCATCCCTCACAGTCACCAATCTAGTCCTGGACCTCATGTCTTCCAAGGTTGAGGTTCTCGACGAGATTCGTGACGAGATCACCAGCGTCTTGGCGGAGACGCAGGGCGTTTGGACCAAGACCGCAATGTACAAGATGATCAAGCTCGATTCCGCCTTCCGCGAGAGCTCACGCCTCAACACCCTGACAGCAGTCGCGCTGCGGCGGGTGGTCGTGGCCGAGGACGGGCTTACGACTCCTTCGGGGGTTCACATTCCCTGCGGCAACTTGTGCGCCGTCCCCAGCCTCGCGGTATTGACAGACAGTGACAAGTACCCCTCGCCGGACGTCTTTGACCCGTTTCGCTTTGTCGACCTGCGAGAAAAGGTCAACACCGGCGAGAGGCTCCCCGATCACATGGAACGAGCGCGCATGTCATTCCCTGCCACCAGCAATGATTACCTGGCATGGGGAAATGGGCGGCAAGCCTGTCCTGGTCGCTTCTTTGCTGCAGCTGAGCTGAAGCTTATGTTGGCTTACGTTCTTTTGCATTACGACTTCGAAATGCTACCTAAGCGGTCGCCTGATTCTTGGGTTGGTATTTTGCGGATTCCCTCACCCAGCGCCAAGGTACGAGTGAGGCGGAGGAAACCAGAAAACATCCCTGTCTTTCGATTTCCCACGCACGACGTGGATTGGACATGATCGTCCCGCAACAGACCGATGACTAAAATCGAGTGATACTCTCGTGGAGAAGTTTTATCGGCGCCAATGTTTAAATTGTATAGAAGGGATCAGATATTACAGTATCTCAAACGAATTGGTTGTGACCTGACTGGTATTTGTGCAATGAACCTTTATGTCCTTGCCGCCAGAAGTCGTCCCGTCCAAAGGTTTGACTATAAATATGTATCCACTTGTATATACAGATATAATCGTAAAGACTTTCAGATTATCGCTAGAGATAAGAGTTATAGAATAATATGAATGTAGAGTGTAATAGTTCTGATATTTTGTTCATCTTTCAAGTGGTTTCGTATTTAATCGGTTTACATACTCTATAGAGTGTAGGTGGTTCCATTTCTAATCCTTTCACGTACTCCATAGAGTGTGATCATCCCGAGCTACCGTCCCGATATTCTCCCCAGCGTGTCTTCGTATGCTCAGGTCATACAGCTGATCCCTTCGTCCCACAAGGCGGGAGGCCCTTCGCCTCTTCCAGACCTCCTATCGCTTCTTGAGAATCACCAAAATTCCAGGGCTACGGACCCGAAGGATAGGTGTACGGCTTCTTGGGTCTATACGAGGAAAAAGGGGCGCGAGTTTACGGCATCGTCCTGGACTACCGCCACACTGTCTCCGAAACCTTCTTTGACTTAGGGTTATTACGTGGAGCAGAAGCTTTATTGCCGCGCTTTCTGGATCACATTCTTTGCAACCGATAGTGCTAATGGTCTCGGTGAAGTTGATTTTTGGCACGCATAAGAAAATAGTTTCAATATCACCTGTAAGGGGTTGTCTTCCACATTCCAGGCACTGTCGAGAACATATCTTTCAGAACGCAGAATAAGTTGCTAAGTAACTGTGGAAGGAAAGGCGACATAGGCGGCCCTGCCTATGCGACCTACCAACATAGGCCGACGATTCCGAACTGAAGAAGGTATGAAGGCATGGATATATAAGGACACAGTCATTACCACTTAGATAGTATTCCCTTCATAGTTCTTCAGTTGTCAATCTAAGTATTCACCTGAACCCCAGTTGAATAGCCATCTGGCTAGTGATCAGACTTACGAACGAATTACAGTGTGGTGAAGATATTGCTCACGAATACATTTACTTCCGATCTGCTAACATAAATCCTCTGAGCTTACGACAATACTCACGGGTATTAGTAGGATCATTACATCGAAGCGGGGTCACCGCGGTTTCATGTGGCGTTTACCCTGTGAGGTTAAGATACGGAGAGACTTTCCCAATATATTACAAAAGAAAATAGGCTTCGGGAACCGAGGGGATGCCAGCGGTTGAACTGAAATAATAAATGTCCGAGGTGCCGCGCTACAGCCACTGAATGTGTACAAAGTAAAAGTTACTATGTGTATTGCCCACGTTGGTCTACATTAGCCGTTCGGTCGACTTCGCACTCCTAACAAAATATCAGCTCCTAATAGTGACCTAGCACCTCTCGCCAAGAGTTCAAGTTTACAGAATATGGACCCCACGTGCTATATCCGGCCGAGGCCTGAGCCTGGCCCCCAAGCCCCTGTAATGATCCTACTAGTACCCGTGAGTCCTAGAGTAGTCAGAGGGTTTATGTTATCGATCAAGCTGCTGTTAGCTTCGCACAATACAACTGAAGTCTTGTTACCGTTTGCGTGGAGTATGATCACTAGCTGTGAGGCTAGCCTTGGGGTGCAAGAATACTTAGATTGACAACTAAAGAGCTATGAAGGAAATACTATCTGAATGGTAATGACTGTGTCCTTATATGCTTCATCCTTCATATCATCTTTAGCTCTGGATCGTTCGCCTATGTGCCTAGGCGACACAGGTGATGATGATGATGATATATTTAACGTCTTGAAGGACAGACGTGCCGGGCGCGATGCCAACATGGTCTATACTAATCTATACTAAGCTACAGAAGATCGTCTTCACCTAACGTTCCTGTTCAATGCATCGGGCAAATTTCCGTGAAGAAATTGGTCGCTTCCATCCATCGACAGAAAAGGGAGGCGCCCTTGGCGGTGCCTAAGAGAAAGTCTATGCTTGCTTTCGCCATTAACGGGCGGAGATGATGAGGTGTGGCCTTCCGACCACGCCTACAGAAGTAAAAATGTACCGGAGTTTTCGGTTTTCCGCAGCTGCAGTTAAGCAGTGCGTCCTGGTGACTGAGTCGTTCATGATATGCTGCGGACTTGCACTATTTCCGCTGTGGGACATGGATATATACCTCTTGCATGGATACCTAAGAGATGTACGAAAGTAGTCGTGTACGTTTCTTCATCGAGTAGTCTCAACGCTGCCCACATCTGGGTAGATTTCCCATGACTGACTCGATTCACTTTCTGTTCGTCTCACTTGCTTGCACAGAACTTGTTCAACAACCATCTGCACTGAGAGCTTGGTATTTGGGCAAATGTTATTGAATGAACTTGCCTACTAGGCTGCTATCAACCACACGTTTTAGCCGTCCCATTGCTGTGTCACCAAATAACTATTGACTGACTCCTCGCTCCATTTTCATGCTAGCATTGCACTCATCGTCGAGCTCGTTTCTCCCTCAACATTCATGGTGTTGATAGGGGCATAGCCGCAGTCTAGACCCGACGGTGGCTTGAGAGGCATCTCCCCCCTATACATGGCTATAACTCTACACTCTGAGTTCGATCAGGTGGGCACGACATGGTCAGTGGCTCCAAGCGGAAAGGAACGATCTTGTTCCGTACCCAGGACGGTGACTACACCCGGAGTCATCGACTCGGGCGATAATTGTTCCTCCAGACCCTGAACACGATTTGTTAGGTCTGCATGTGGCCTCTTCGTTTCCTGAGTTTGACTCTGTCCCAGCAGATTCTTGTCAGTTTGGCTCTTGTTCTCAACTGCGAGATCGTGAGTAGTTCCGAGAGGCTTGTCCCCTTGTGATGCTGGAAGTCTCGAAGCATTGTCGTTGGTGTTTGCGACTGAGCCTGTGTTGGATGGTTCACCCAAAATGCTCGGAGCCTACAAAAGAAGTCATTAGTGGTTGCTTCGTCGACATCCTCCTCAAATATCCGTCATTAACTTACATATGACTGAGCGGTGTTGGCTGCGCTGTAGGCCGTGTCCTTTGCATATGTTGCTGCGCTGCCGGCCTATGAATTGTCTCGAGGTCAGCACAATTACTTTTCCCTTGGATTTGATAATTCCGTGTGTTTACTGACCGTCGACAGAGCACCGTCTGTAGGTACAATATCTCTGTTCCCGCTTGAGGCACTGGAGGCAACGTTATTCCTGTTGTACGCGGCTGAATTTCCATCTTGTTCTGCTGCATGGTTGACTGATGGGGTCGTGTTCTCCTGTCCATATCCTGTCAAATTCTTGGCCTTCACCAGCAATTCGTCAGCTTTTGTCTTCGAAGATAATTCATCAGGCTGAGTGCTTCGCCTCACCTGCTCAGTGGCAGCACTCGCTGCAGGTGCAGCTGAATCTTTGGCCGCGATAATGGCGTCTTTGGCAGCGAGTCCTACGGCAGTCGCCATCGTAGCCAGGCTGGATCCCATTGAGCTCTCATCATGTCCAGTGTTGTGTGTGTTCAAGTTTGGCTCGCCAACACTGGATGATGTCTCAGCAATTCGTGCGCCGGAGGTAGGAGTTTCCAAGCCAGCTCGGCTTGATTCTTGGGACAGAGTCTTGTCCTGGCTGGAAATGGTTCCTGAACGATTCTCATTCTGCTTGAAGCCAGGTGTGTGTTTGTCGGTCTGCCATCCACCTGCTGTGTGTGCGGCCTCCTGCTGTTCGAGGAACTCTCTCTGTTTCTCGTCCACATTTCCACCAGTGGTGGCTTTGCTGCCAGAAAGGGTGCTGTTCTGAGAGGTGTGGGTGTTTTGCTCGGCGCCAATGACTTCGGCTTCAGACGGGAAAGCACCGGGGATGTGGTCGGCCTCCGTTTGATTACCTCCGGTAAACGACATGATTGTTTGTGTAGTGTGGTTTATTTATGAGGATTGGGGGAGGGGAGGCTGTTGTGTTGTGTGTTTATACGGAATATGCAGTTGTCGGTAAGGAGCAAAGTTGCAGAAGAGTCTATCAATTTCGTTCCTCCCCGGACTTACCTGGGCAACATCTTCTTTTAAACAGGAAATTCAACTCACTCCCGAAATTCCATCATCATCGTCATCATCTTGATGTGGCTGCATATGGCCGCATCAAGTTCGTGACGAGGCCCGCTTGGGGTCCGTGTACCCACATGGGAATGTAGAATGACGTCAAACCGGTCCACCGTTGACTTGGAACAGTAATTCGGGAGAGGGACTCTTTTGTGCTGAAAATACATACCTAGGTCCTAGGTAAACATCTGATCATTAGAATTGGGCAGTCCGAGGCCGTTGCATCTTGCATGCTCCGAAAGTCGATAGATCGGAAAGGACATCAACCTTCATCTAGCGCCTGTTTGAGGGGGCTTTAGGCTTCCTGGTTGCTCAATTACATGGTCCTTTGGGGACTGGTGATGGTACAATTGAATAAAGTCACCCAGGAAGAGAGAGTACCTACCTACCTAATGTGCGTATTTACCAAGATACCTTGATGGGAAAAGGCCACGTCTGTAGGGTCCATCACAAACGTGAAGGAAGAAATGTCACTGATCAATTGCAAAAATGCAGCAGCAGGATCCTGTCATTAGGGACCCGTCAGCTATAATCTTTACCGAGCTCCATCGTCACATGCTCGGCCGCTGATGCGTATTTCTAAGGTATCCCGTACACTGAGAATGATACTCTTGAGAATGGTATTTGGTCTCTAATGAGCCCCTAATTGTCCCACCCCCACCCCCCATCCCTTTTTTTTTGTGTCCTTTTTAACAGCCCAAATCATCACCAGGGCCTCCGCTTACCTGGCCCATCGCCAATATAGGGTATCACTTTGCAGTTCTCGAAGCTCTTAGCACACTAATCGCCGGAAATAGACCCACTCAGCTTGGCTGCTCCAGCTGTGGCAGATGATCCACCGAATGGCATCGCAAAGGGTCCACAGCACCATGCCTCCAAGTGGACGGCACGTCAGACCACCGGCCCTGTGCTGTACCCGCAAGCTTCTGTGGTAGTCTCAACGGTCGCGCTGGTCTTCCAAGCGGGCCTGATATGGCTCTCTTGCCTCTGTTGAGCATCGGTCGAGGCACATGTTGTAGTTCCCGAGACAGAACTTCCTGTGGGTTGATCGACCCAGGCGGACTGGACATCACTCTTTTCGCTTTATCCGGCCGGGGGAATTGTAATGATAGCACGTCCACCTTGGGCAAGTCGACCCTTTGTACCTCCCCAGCAGCGTTGGTGACGATCAAGCCTGGCGGTCCGAGTATGACATCCTTCCCCTTCTCCTCCTTGAGGTCGGCGACAGCGAGTTTAGCGCATTCTTCCAATGAGGGAGTCAGAGAGTCACTAAGAGGCAAAGGCGATCAGCAATTGATCACGTGTGGACGTACCGAGGCTCATTGGCACACATCACTCACCTCTTATCACTCTGCTCTTCACTGCTGAGCCCAGATACTGAACCAGCAGCTGCACTGCTGCTGGTGCTGCTGGTGCTAGTGCTGCTCCTGTTGGCGCTGCCAGAGTCCGATGTGGCCTGTTCTTCTACACGAGAATCTTCTTGTTTTGGGGCGCTCGCGGCGCCCTCATCATCCCCTTCAAACTTTCTGGTCAGTGGCGTTCAAAATACTATGTGATGCCAGTCGGACACGAAAGCTTGGCGGGCAGCAAACTTACAAGTGACTTTGATGGGCGAATGATTTTGTGAGAATTTTTTGCCCTTGAACCATAATTCGAATTTGAGGTCCGCTGGTCCTACAGTGGCACGCACTTCGTAGGAACAATTGAACCACCTCTTGCTCCGCGAGAAGAGTCCCTTGGATTTGTGCTTCGGGTCAAGTTCACTGTCGGGCACGCCGGAAAGGTCACTGCGAATAGTACACAGCTGCTTTGCGCCCGCGTCCTTCATACTAACGGGGAGGAACTCGGGTTCACTGTGCGAGAGCACGATGACCGAGTCCCAGTGGCGTATCGGGCTGCCCTTCTCGATTTTCTGGCTGAAGGCCGATATTATTGGTACATTGGGATCAATGTCGTCGCCCTATGTTTGGTGTCATTTTGGTAGTTCCAAAGCCGAGGTGTGCCTAGGTATCTCACCTTTTTAATTAACCAGTCAATCTGGCTCATCGCATACGTCTGACCATCAAGAGGGTCCGTCTTGAGCTCTTCCTGGAAGTGGACATCCGGGTTATACTTCGTCTTGCATATCATGCCATAGCTTGCTCTCGCCTTCCTCTTGACAAGCACTGGCTTCGAGCCGCTATCGAGCTTCTGGAGGCGATCCAGGAGGAGGCCCTTTACCACAACTAGCTGGGGATCTGCAGCCGAAACAATCTGAATCTGCGTCGCATTGGGGTGTTTTGTAGCCATCAGGTCCTCCTGCAGACGCTCGCGCACGTACGCTGAGCTTCCAAGGCCACCAGACAGGATTAGGAATTTCTGTGTTACGTGTGAGCCATTTTTTTTCTTATGTTGGTGGCGCTCATCGACTTACCACCTGAGGGGTGCCAAAAGCTTTGAGCTGCACAAGATCAAGCTGCTCCCGTATCTTCTTCAGCATACTGGCGATGTGCGGGTCAAATAAAGCCTGCATCTCTTCTCTTCTACATCGTCAGAAGACATCCTTTCGACTTGATTCATGTCAAACTCACGCTGTTACCAAAAATCTCCCAGATTCGATCCTAGCTCCTGCATGTGAGAGTTTGGAGCCTATGTCCTCCATCGGTAGGCGATAAACTGGTGCATTGTATAACTTCTCCCCAATTCTGTGCTTCGTAGTCTTGAACTTTTCGCTGCGCACGAGCTTCTCGATGCAATCAGCCGGTAATTGCTTCGACAGATCCGAGAAGGGAAATATCCTGTTCTCTACGAGGTCGAGAAATGCTCTGTCGATCAGTGTAGAGCCAATGCCAACGCCGTCGACTTGAGTGAGTTGCTTCAAAGTCGGAAAAGGCTCGCATGGATCTACCACTTGCATGAGAGCAAAGTCCGTGGTACCGCCACCGGCATCCACAGTGAGGAAGATGTCGTCCTTTTCGAAATTAATGGTTGTCGATTTGATGGTGGCCACAGCCGCAGCCTCCGACTCAATCAACTCCACAGTCGAAGTATGGTTCGGTCCCTCCGTGCCAAATCCTGCATTCCTGATTGCGTCCTTAAAGGTATTGATCACGTCAAAGGCCCTCCAAGTCGTGGGTACACTGAATACAAACTCTACCGCAAGGTCCTTCCAGCCGGTGAAAGGGCCGATGCCCGTCTGGTGCTCTATCGTTGACTTGACGTGTACATATACTTGGCGCAGATAGTCTGTCACGAACTGTTGCGCCTCCAACACAGACTCGGGGACACCCTGCAAGCCCTTGATCTGTGCCTCGAGTAGGTTCATCTTATCAAGGAAGATCTTGAAGAACTCCTTGCGTTGTGTCTCAGGTTCGTCATCGTCTTCACAAAGGAATCCCCATGACGAGAGTGTCTTGTCCTGCCCGTACACCAGGCAGGTATGTACTTTCTGTTCGTTCCTTGTTGAGCAGCCTGGCCAATTGTTGATGATGTGGATGGGGCTTTGAAGAGCAACATTTACTTGTGGACGGGCCCAGCCAACGCCTACTTATCACGTCAGCAGGGAAGCCTATGCCACAGGAAGGCGACATCCGGGTACCTTACCTGTGAAGGTCGTTCCAAGATCCACTGCGACGATGATTTCAGGTCTCGAGTCACAGCCCATGACGAAGGATTTGACTGGTATTGTGAAGGTTGTCAAAGGGGTATGGATTGAGGACCGAGTGCATTATCCGGACTATAGAAAGTTTAAGGTATCATGAACGGATTGTAGTGGACAGCGAGAAAGTTCTCGTCACAGTACAGTGATTTGGAAACACAGAGGGATGTTTGATGTTGATGTAGAATGATAGATGGAGGCGACCGCAGACCATTATTCGCCGTGCTGCCGAGATAGACGCGATCAAATAGACGCCGGGTAGACCTAGTAAATGTGAAAAGCACGGATCGAATATTGTCCCCCTGTCTAATTGAGATGAGATAGTAAGCTTCTGAAGCTAGGGACAGCTAGTAAAATGGCATTCGATTCAGCTGTCAGGCATTAGAGCTGGAGACTGCGCAGATCCATAGCCTCGTTGGGTGAGGTGTCGGCAATCAAGGTAAGGAGGACGTCTCCAACGAAGCGCGAGATTGCCCCTATCAAGGAGACCCTGTGGTTACACAGGCGGATAGCCCGGCTCTATCCAGGTGAGCTTTTTGGTCGAAACGGTATGTGATGGGCCTTTACGTAGGCGCGATCAGCCTAGGAGCATAGTGACGTGTCTGCTTCTGGGCGGTCGCCCCTTGGGTCCTGGCGACGGCAGCTGAACACCGCACAATGGCGGCCAGTGGAGGTCGAGTGGAGGAGGGAGGTGAGACGGCGGAATCCCACGGGTCACGGACGTCCACGGGTTTGCGTGCGTACTCCATGACTGCGGCAGAGCTGTCAGGCCCATCGTGCTACCAATGCAGCTAAGCATGCATGCGGATGTTTCTGGAAAGTTTGGCGAGCACATTTTTGTTGGTGGCCCAATGTCAGAATAATTGCTATTCCTGCATGCGCTGTGAGGCCCAACCGCATGAGACAGCGACAGAAGTACGCGACACCGTTAGGGTGATGATATGATCTGTTAGACCAAGCTCTAAATTGACCACTGGGATATACCACAGGCCCTTGTCAACCTCATTTTAGCTAGATGCTCTTGACTCCGGGGCTCAAAGGGGACCGGATGATTGACGTCCAGGCAGAGATTTACAGTTGATAGGCGAAGTAGGAGGTAAGAAGGATCAAGTCAAACGCTGACTGGGTGGGATGAGGTGTACTGTGGAGCAGATTCCTGTAAAGTGTGGGGCCTGCTCTGCAGCTCGCTGTGTGTAGGTATACAGGTTGGCGACCAATCTATCACCAATATCCAGACCAACGATGCTTGTTTCATCCCATTATCGACACACGATCTCGTTGAGGTATGCGCAGCCTCCCTGGTCTTGAATCCACTGAAGGATGAGAGGACCGTGCAAGGGTATTACAAGCCATGAGGATCTCACCGTTCATCCGCCCCACCTGTCTTTTAATTGTTGTGTTCTGCTCTCCTTCCACAGCTTCAAGACGAATCCTTCTGCCTCGACGGCCTGCTATCAGTCAAGTGCCTGTGGCTAGGCCCCCAGTTTCGGGTCTTTCAAGGTTTGCTTCTAAGTTCTGACCACCGTGCCACCAGTCTACTTCCAACTTCCCCTATTGTGTGGCACCGCCACTGTCACAGGCAATTCGACTGGGGAAGGAGGAGTCTCATCGTGTCCCTGTGCCTAGAATCAATGCAGCATTATCGGTCACTACTGTCTTTCTGATATGTATGTCTCAAACGAGTTTCTGGAAGCTTGTCTTGTACTGGTTGGGCCGCAGAAGCTGGTTCGCGGATTACTTGATATTTCCCACAAACCACTAAAAGAAGTTAGACGTTTATCAATCCGACCGAACAAATTGCAAGCTTCGAATACCAGCTTCCTACCAAGGGAATCTCGCCAATCGTGTATAGCTTTGTTGCCTAAAATTCTTCCTTGCCTTCCAACGCCAAAACAAAGAATTGGACAGCGGTCTAGGAGGGCCAGGATGTTCCTTGAGCAACGTCTCGAGTTGAATCATTGCCTATCATCGGTGCCTCCGAGCTTCAGCTCAAGAAAGAAGCGAGAAATCAGGCCTGTTGATCCTTCTGTAAAAGATCCTCTTCGGCCAAAGTAGTTGGCCAGTATGGCTACAATTCCGTGAGGAGGTATACGACCTTGAAACGTATCATCACAAGATCCCTCTTCAGCATCATGTCTTTAAAATCACAAGTGAACCTGTAAGCAACCTTCTCAGGGCTATTGTTGTCTCTCATATATTTTCATGTTTGTCATTTAGACAGCACCCTAGCAGGCGCATGTTGACAAAAGGGTTCAATATAATTCGCGTGTATTGACGGCTCAGGAAGCGCAAAGGCCATTCGAAAACATTGATGCACAAGCACCAAGCTCAACCGAGCATTGAATATATGAGGTACAGGTTTCGACACTTTAGAGGACGCACAGTGGGTACTATAGAACTGGTTCCAAGTTTCGTAAACGCACAGATACCTGCCTGAGGTATGAGCTGAGAACGAGGACTGTGCTTAGGCTGAATTATGTTGAGGAGAAGACGGAGATGATCTCCCCACATAGTCAACGCCACAGGCATTTCTTTCGAGCAGTCAATCACGAAAATCAAGGATTCATTTCCAGAGGCATCACCCCCTCGCGCGTTCCATCAAGATATTGAGATTGAAGAAATGACAGTGGACAGGTGCATGGAGAGTCTCGTAGCCTTGTTGTTGCAACACGACCACACTGCTTCATAGCTCTTTGAAGTTTCCCCGCGATCCTTCACAATGAAGCCTTGTCAGCACAGTACTTCAGACCGCCTTTGTCAAGTCCAAAAATAGCATGAATACCAGCTCAGCCGTTCCTCTCCACAATCCACGTGTGAAGGATTCACTAAGCATCCCGGCAGGACCCGCACCAGGGACTCGGGTCGGTCTTCTCGCTTTCAAGGCATCTATCCAATTTCTTGCTTCGGGCCCGACCATATCCGGTAGCTGCCCGGGCCTTTCGGTGTCAACAACCCAACAATGGCCATATCGAGGGTCTTGTTATACTCGCCTGGCCCGAATCCGGGTTCTATTTTCCTGTGAATAGATTACACCTGCGCCCGTGCCACAATCAAACGGCTATTCACATGCAGCTCGTCTACTAGTTGCATGCTGCATGCTCTGCGTCTCAAGTCGTCAGACGTAGCCAATAAAGACCCGTATCATACATCACTGCATGGACACCTTCAAACAACCACTCGTCTTATTTGTGCTGGGCAATACAGCGGCACACATGCAGACTGGCTGACTCATTTCGAGAAAGTCACAAGTAATTCGTCGACCGAGGCGAGGGGTCCTTTCTTGTCACACAATAACGGAACTGCCCACAAACACGCATCAAAATTCCACCACTTACTGCACTCTGGGATTTGTCTTACACTTCTCATCTATCGCTCTCAATTTCCCCTGCGCAAGGTTTCTACCGTTGCTTCATGCATCAAAGGCAGATCTGTGCCCCTGGTTGAAGAAAGCTTGCAGTCCACGAGCACCACACACGCTGAGGACAATAAGGTCCTGTCCTTCGACCGTTTCCTTGCATAGCATACGGAAGGAAACCCCAGGTCATCACTGAATAACATGAGGTCATCGATTCATAAAGTGACCGCCAATTACCGCGGTGGCACGTCTCTTACAGGTCGGCCAACATCGTCTTCCTCCAGCAACGAGCCCAGGAGTTCCATGATGGCAACATCCTCAGAGTGTGGCTCTATCGGCAGCGACGAGATGCAGGGAAAAGCTTCGGCAGATGAAGCACAGACTTGTTACAACATCCTTCTAATTCTACGCACCGATACTCAACACCTGATTTCATTGCGGAATGGGAACCTTACACTATTGGAAAACAAGTCAGGCCTCGATGAAGACGCCGCCTCGTCAAGAACCGCACTATTGGCATGTATCAACGAGTCTATCATTGCCGCAACGCGAAGTATCAAACAACTAGGCCCCTTCCTAGACAGACACCGCTGGCCAGCGGCCAGCGGGCCCGCTTATACACCGGCGTCTCAGCGCCGGTCGTTCACCATTTCCTTCAAGCCTCACCGACAGCGAAGAAAGAGCAAACCCGAGTCCGCTACGAGCCCGTGCAGGACATTAGAAGTTGAGAGTACCATTTCACCTGATGAGCTATTTTCATGGACGCTTGCTTTAACGGCGCAGCACACGGCCGTGCTGGTAGCTACAGAGCGCTTGTACATGTTTCTGGAGTCTGGGATCGCCACTGTCAGCGAGGAGGAGAGGAAACGACGAGACGCGAGGAGCACCTGGTGGGGACAGGGTCGCGGAGAATTCGAGAATGTAGGACTGCTTCAGTCTCTTTTGGTGAGGCCGAAACGGACATCTGGGGAGGTGGTGCCCCCGGAGAAGGCTTCAGCCGCAGCCAATCCAGCCTTGGGAGATTTACAAGGAGATGATGACGAGACAGCACAGAACCTCACGCCCATTGTGGAGAATGATGATACTCGGTCTGAAACTTTGATCACCGAAGCATCGACACCTACGACCTCGATATCGACGCTGAAAGGCCTGACGGCTCGCCCCAGGCACCAGCCCATAAATCCCCACCATCAGCAGGAGGAGCAGCAGCAGCAGCAGGAGAACTTGTCCTTCCGCCTTGTTTGCACAGATCCTCTAATTGCTTCTACTCCCGAGTCAGAACCATCAAATGAAACACGACTATCAAGGACGGAGACTTTCGGTGCTGAAAGCCGAAGCAAACAATTCTTCTCGTCCAACTCCTCCGCGCCACGCCCTCGAATCGCAACTTCCCCTTTACCGTCCGCAGTCACTTTGCAAAACACAACGTCTCCACAACGAAATGCGACACTAGAGAAGAGCTGCGAGCGTCCTGTGAGCCTGGGTCTCTCCCCTGAGGGAGATCATGTGTCTGCTGGCCTATTTCGAAAAGACGCGGCAACGACACGGGCCTTTACACCTGGTACAAGCCCAGATAATCGAGTTACATCCAATATAACCCTTTCAAGTCAGGAGCAAGAAATGCTCTCAATGTCTTCATCACCGGGTGCCGAGGCGATATACACAAGCTTGACGCCCCTCGAATCTCAAAATACCATTCTCCTCACACACCGTGCCCTCACTTTGCCCACCGGCAGAACCTTCCAGCCATTAAACCGAGAGCTGGATAATATGATCATTTCGCCCGAGCAAGGCGCGAAATATGTTGCGCTGCGTGTCTCGCCCATCGAGGCCAAGTCAAGGGTGTCTATTGCGCCTATGATCGAGGGACCGGATAGTGCCATAGTGTCGCCCGTAGACACGGACTCGGGTACTGTTGCGCAGCCAATTTTGGGTGTGTCACCCATCACTAGTAACGCAACAAATGATCGAGCACCGCCAGACGATGCCGATGGGCATGTGGCTTGGTTGGACTATATGGAACGGAAACGGCAGATAAGTTTGAGTAGGTGGTCATTACGAAGAGCGAAGAAGGATGTTGTCTAAGCAATGAAAAGCCAATTCGTGGACGCGTTGTTCCAGAGACTACGGTAATCTCAGAAGTCTACACGTCTGTCACACATCAGTCTCCTTGCTTTACAATTGAAAACAGAAGAAATTTGATGACCAGGTCTTCCATTTAAGAGTGGCGTTCTCTTGGAAAGATAATCATGTTTGCAGAGTCCAGAATACTTGGGATGCTTGATGAAGATTTGCATGTCCACTTTCTCCCCCTTGAGGTCGGTGAGGATTAAAAGAAGCGCCGGTCTTGCAGCAGTTTGATTTGGAAAGTAAAGCTCTACTGACTCCCAGTAAATGTAAAGTAAATCATGAGACCGATGATCTCCTACTATTCACGCCTAGAACCGAAGTGGGTCCTTAAAAAGACTGAAGGAGGAAAATTCTTTGGCTAGGCCCCACCACACCGTGATTCATAATCTAAATTTTCCAGCCAATTTTTCAACAATTAAGTAAATCGTCGGGTATGGTGTAGCGGTAACATCGGTGACTCTCATCTTCTGAGCACTCACCAGCCCGGGGTTCGACTCCCCGTATCCGAGTTTCTTTTTGCCCCTTTGGTTTATGTGTCGGCGCTGGGACAGACTGAGAGCACCTTTACCCTGCCGTGTGATGGAAGGAAGCATGGAATCCGAGCCATTCACTGTTTCCGGCTTGAATATCTACCTACCTGATGGAGTAGGTATATCCAACGCGATTCAATTTGGGAAGGGCGTGTCTTTTTTTTTGGTACATTGCGCAGAGGAGGGAGGAGCATTTGTATTGCTCAATGAGCAACGCCCCCAAAGCCTGGTACGTCGATTCTATCATCGGATCAGGTAGAATGTCAGGCGGGTATATGAGGAACCGAGGCCTCGTGCGTCCAGACCGAGGTAGCGTTGTGTGAGAGCATACATGTATGACTGTGTGCTTGTGGTTGTTCATCGACGACATTGGACGATCCAGTACCACAAGTGGCGTCGAATATTGAAGGAACATCCAGAGTTGGATCTATTCGAGAGACGGTGTTGTCGTCCTTCTGGCCACGCATGTGCTGTGCAAAGAATCAATATGTAGCCTTGACATATACATTACTTCTACTGAGTCGCAACGACAGACACGCGATCGATCCGTCGTTGTCTCGGATCCGGAGAGACGCTCGTTGTTTCGAAGAACGTCTACAGGACTGAGATCCGTTACAGGGTTTTGGGTAGCATGCGAGCGGGTGATCGACCGCACGTACCTCATACTGACGCTGACGGGGGTTCGAATGCACATTCATTGATAAGATGTGCGTACTATTAAGCTTAAATTCCGCACAGACACAAGGGGAGAGAGGTGTCACTCAACATTGAGACTGCAGGTTGATATCATACGTAGGAAAAGCAGCACCAGGTGTTGGCTACCACGTAGTGTTTGACGTAGTGACTGTAAATCGAACGGCCGTGTCATATTAGGTATCTGTCCTAAACTCGGAGCTACAGCTGTGCATATGTGGTCAAGTGACTCACTTCCAAACTCCGATGCCATGCAATGTGTACAGATGTTGCTATGCGATGCTGTTTTCTTTTTGAAAGGTATTTTGCAATCCCGTATCAGCCGTATGTTGCCTTTCGAAAACGCCCGTATGCCACGATGAATATTCTGAACATGGTCAAAAGCAGCGCCTTAAAAACACCCGTCTACTTGTCCTTAAAGCGACCTCTCGGCAACAGTCGTGCTGGCCGCCTCGGTCGCCGCCTCGCCTGCCGTTGGGTTGTAGAACGCAGCCGCAGCCACAACAATGTAGACGATGACACACAGCGCGCCTTCTAGGTAGTTACTCTTCTGGTCCCGCAGGAAATTTCCAACCGTCAAGATCGCGAGAATGAGCACCGTCAGATTGAACACATCGAAGTCGAGCCCCATGGGCAAATTCATACCCCAGCCAACAATGACCACTAAGGGACCATTGAACAGGGCCGTCTGCAATGTCGCTCCTAGAACGTGCGAGAGGGCAAGGTTCATCTGATTGTCATAGGCCTCGTCGATAGCCGTCAAGTGTTCGGCAGCCTTCTCGACCAGGGGGACGAGAATGAGACCCATGAAGGAGTCCGAGACATTGTAATGCTCGACGATGAATGGAATCTGTTCCACCAAGGCGATGGCGATGATGGTCACCAGGGTGATAGCAACAGCCAAGGCGATGATACACTCAGTCAAGGTGAGTTTGTCCTTGGCGGCGTCCTTGTGCTTATCGTGGTCCCGCTCCTCGTCATACTCGAAGACTGCCTCGTAGATACCGTGGTGCGTACGGCCCATGAACCAGACATAGACAAAGTACGCGACCATCAGCGCGATGGCAGTGATGCGCGAGACGGCAAGGACATTTCCCACAACACCTGCGGTTTCGGCGGTGGCGGTGGAGAAGGAGTTGTTGAAGACAGTGGGGACAGCCAGACCGAAGCCGGCAGTGAGCAGGAGGCCTGAGCCAGCTTCGCTCACAGCCTCGTTGAAGTGCGACTCGTCGCGGCGCAGGCCTGAAGCAAAGAAGCAAAGACCAAGACAGAGGAGCATGTTGGCGAGGATGGAGCCCAAGATGGCAGCCTTGATGACATCTTCTTGGAAATCGGCGCTGGTAAGAAGTACGAGGAAGAGAATGATTTCCACAAGGGATCCGAAGCTGGTAAGGAGATTAGCAAATTAAGTCCAATGTACCCAGCATCCGAGGTCAAAAATAATATAAGCTAAAACCTACGTGGTCTCGATCAGCACGGCAACGACAGGAGGCATCTTGCGGCCAAACTCCTGACCAGCGAAACCGATCAGGTTGGCACACGGTACCATGGCGATGTAAGCGAGGATGAAGGCGGCGAGATGATTGTCAGTGGCATAGTGAACGGCTATGGCAGCAGGAACAATGGGCCAGAGGATATTGACAGCGGCAGACGCCTTGCACGAGGACGCCCCAATGACCTTGAAGAAGTGCAAAGGCGAGAAACCGCGACGACCGCTCTCACCGGCCGCCTTGATACCGGGAGTGAAGGTCGAGTTGCCATTGCCATCGTCGTGCTTGTGCACCACAGGGTCGCGAACGGTGGGAAGAGTTGGCGAGTTGGTGGAGGTTTTGCTGGCCTTCTCGGTGGAGGCCATGGCGTCCGTGTTGCCTGTCAGTATTGCGTGTCGTGTTCCTCCTGGCCGCATTCGTCTTGACGTGATGGTGCAAGACGGGGTGAGCGTCTGGCAACGGGGACAATTTTTTAATTACTGTCAAGGCTTCGAGAAGATGACTGGGTCAGGTGAGATCGCTTGGGCAAAAGAAGGTTAAAAAGAAAGCAAGACCCCTAGGCTGGGTATGGTGGGGGCGATGGACGGTGAGTATGGAGGCAGCCTGAATGGAGAGGAGGCCTTTGAACTGTGTGGGTGCTGCACAATACCAGTCAAGGGCTGCAAATACCTATACGAGGCGGTTTGGGTTACGGAGTCTAGTCGAAATGAAACGCAAATAATGCCAAGTCACGATGGAGACCAGGGAGAAGGCTTTTTTTTTAATATGACAACCTCAACTTGAACAAGTCATGGTGATATGTTCAAAAGCAAAAGGGAAGGGGAAAAAAAGGGGATAATTTGTGGCCATCGATCAATTGATCCAAGGAAGGCACAATCCTCCACCCACCTCACTCACTCACTCAGACACTCACACACCCACGCAACATGTCTGGGCGAGTTTGTTGGCCGCGTTAGCTGCGTGGTGATTTGATGCGTTCTCCTATTTTTGGTGCCGCAGCTGTCATCGCCAAGACAAAGCTTCCACCAGCAGCTGGCCCGGCTGGAATGAGGTTGGCCTTGGCGGCTGTTTCAGTTGGCTCACGCAGCTGGACGGTGGGACTTTGGCAGGGGCTTGCTGGTCAAAGAATCGCTTTCGGTCCCCACTTTAGCGGTGCAGTGGTACTTATAACAATTTCTCACCGCCTGCCAGGTAAAGGTAGGCGCTGGTAGGTAGGCATCTTAAGTAAGTACCTTAGGTACCACAGTAGCATCGATGGGGCTCAAAACCGGGCAGCAGACGAGCAAGGGCAGCGCATTGCGTCAGCCCAGCACTTCTTGATGCGCAGGTACTGATCCTACCTACCTATCTGCCTTTTAAGTACCCAGGTATGTGATTAAGTAGGCACACCGAGATATGGTTAGAGACAACCTGCTCATTGATACTTAGTATGATCACGCCAAGCAGTCCTAGCAGCAGGAAAAATCAATAGTGTGTGGTCTGGGTCCGAGACAAGCATCTATCAACACGCGTCAAGCTTAGGACAAGCCATGGCACACTACGTACCTAAGCATAGGCCAAGCATGTCTAAACGTCTTGTGAATTGCTGGGCGAAGGCTTATCTGGACAACACAGAGAACTCTTTCCTGAAGCAATGTACATTATATATACTTCCCGACGGCAATACCTAGGGATGAACAGGAAGCATTGCTACGCAGATTAATACCTAGGTACTTGTGACCATGACTACCAGCAAATCAATGTGGTCTGGAACTCGTTCCAGCCAATCGCCCATTAGCCGTGACTAGGAAGCATAGTAATTAACAATCATTACAGTGTACTCAAACCTGTGCATACTTTAATCCCATCACCAGCAGCCCATGATTTTCTATTAGTGTTCCTCCATTGTTTGCTATGATTTTTCTCATGCTGCTCAATTTCGAAATGCATGTCCACTAAACCTTGCTAATTTTCCCTATTCTGACTCTTAGGACCGTGGATCTTGTGGGCACTCCTCAAGGCCTTCTAATCCTGTCTGTCCCTCCCGCGCACCATCCAGTTCCATAACCATATACATCCTGGGCATGTTGCTTATATCCTCTTTAATCAAGTGTGCAGTAACTTTGTAGGCATCTCCAGCTACGCCAACCGCGGTCCTGATGAAGGGATTGTCATTCCAATATGGACTCAGCACGCCTTCGCCAGAGATGGTGACCGTGAGTCCAGCAGGATTCGCACCCTGACTGATGGCGCTCAGAAATTCGTTCTTGATGGCAGTACTTGCAGCCCTCTCATACTCGCAAAGTATCGCCCTCCGAGCATCCGCATTCTCAATTTGACGGATGCCCAGGCGGGTAAGCTCGGTGTCTGATTCCGTGGCCCAAGTACTTTGGATCATCTCGTGAAGTCTCATCTCGGTGATCCGTCGACCGTCAGGATTCAGTAATTTGGCGTTTAGGACTTGGTATGTCTGTTTGGGAAGGGACGTGGCATAATTCAAAAGTTGGACATAGGGATCGCTTGAGCTATCAGACTCTTCCCCCGAGTCATCAGACACATCGTTTCCACCCCCACCCTCTTTATGGACGGAGAAATTGTTCCAGTCGTTGCTGGTGGTAGCGCCCAAGTATGGCTGGAGGTAGTCGAAGTACCATGCGGGAAGAAGACCGAATGCTTCAGCTGCCTCGCGTTCAAGTTGGAACTCTGCAAGACTTCTGGGTTGTGGTCGTGAGTCAGGTGACATTTGAAGAATGTTACAATTCTGTGGACTGGGTGAGACACACGGGATGCTGATGACAAGAATATTTCATTCATGTAGGTAGGTTCATGTAGTATTTGGCATAGGTTTTTGAATATCAGGCCTGTGAACCGAGCATGGCATTTCTATTCACCAGACAGCTAGTCATTAACATATACATATAGCAGCTCAGGTATATATCTTTTTTCTTGTCCCTCTTGTTTCTCTCAGTTATCTTTGTGCTTGTCTATTTCAGTTCTCTCCCTCTTTGTTTTTGATTGATATCTGGCTAATGTTGGGTTCTTTGTGTCGGAAAGCGTTTCCCTGTCACTTGTGCATTGCAACTACACTAAAAAAGAGCCACAGGCTAGAAGGCCAGGTGCAAGCCCCAATTGGACACAATTCTGACTTTAGATTCTGGATATTCGATCAGTTTGCTTCAGCAACAAGCACATGGAGCTGGTGTGTCTTTTACTAGACAGATTGTCGAAGATGTGGTGCACTGGAACGGTCTGCTCTAATTGAGAGACGACCATACTTCTGCTCAGTCCAAAATATCAAACTCAATAAAAAAAACTATCGCTTCCAAATTCTGATTGATGTTGCTTTGACTTTTACCCCCACCATGATTTGTCTCTTCATCATTGTACATCGCCTTTCGAGGACATACTCGTTTGCTCATACAAACGATACAAGCTTCCTCCATCTCCACAGCACCGCCCAGCCACCAGCAACAGATGACAGTCCTGTGAATACGATAAGCGGACCATAGGTCGTTCCATATCCAAATTTCCCTATTGCAAGTCCACTTCCAGCTTTAAGCAGGGGCACACCAGCAAGGCCGCCGCTGACGTATCCAATGCCTCTGGCTCCATTCAACAATCCATAGATCATACCCATGTCGACAGCCTCGTTGCTTTCTGCTGCTTCACGCTCAAGCTCGTTCAGGACACTACCCCACGTGCCGCTATAACCACCGGCGAAGAAGCCGAACGTGATGGAGAACAACACGAGGAGTGCCATGCTTCCCTGGGAGCTTAAGCCCCAAAACAGAAACGCAGCGAGACCGGATCCCAGAGCAGGAATGGATGTAATTGTCGAGGCCGTCAAGGGGAGCCGCTTGTTGTCGGACAGGTAACCAAAAAAGGAAGATGCGATGATGCCGGGAAGATTGAAGATGGTGAGAAGAAGGGTGGCGGACGCCTGAGAAAGCAGCGTAACCTCGTGAGCATACGTGTTGAGGTATGTCTGCGTAATACCGTATCCTGAGCTTTGAAGGGCTATAGCAATGCTATAAATGTAGATGGTCTTGTGGCGTAAGAAACACCAAGGGATTGGCCTGGCTCGAGGCGAGTCAACTCCAACACTGGACGGGTGCGTGGAGACCATGAAGATCGCTGGTATGCTCGTTACAGCAACTATGACTGTCCAGATTCGAAGAGCTATCCTGAAGTCGTATCGATCGATGAGCGCCCTGAGAATGAACGGACAGGCAGAACCGACAATGTTCTTGCACGAGAGCACCACGCCGTACGCCACAGCGCGATGCCGGTTGTTGAACCACTCTCCCAAGGAAAGAGTCGTAGGACTGTAAACGAGGGCACAGCCGAGTCTACCAAATATTAGATCCATACTGCGTGGCCGGAAGTAGATAAATCAGTGTAGCAATATGCTTGAATAGGAGAAATGGTCCAGGTCTTCACACGTGGAGGGAGAAGGAGATGGGAAGACATACGGTGCCAATACACCCTGGGTAGCAACAAGCTGCCAAACGCTCGTACTGAAAGAAGATAGAACAAACGAGATGCACATGAGCACCGCGCCGCAGAGCGCCGCAGTCCGCCGCCAGCGGGCCCAACGTTTGGTGAAGGCCAAGAAGAGGAAAGGCATGGAGAGATAGACCACGCCATTGAATGTTGTACCAATTACACCAGTGAGCTGTTGGTTGCCTTCCAGAGTCCAAGTCTCGGAGAAATATTCCTGGAAGACGCCATAGCTCATCGCGAAGCCCGTAGGATCGTCAGTGGGAGCGCTCAGTTAAAAGATTTGACGCAGCTTACCCCATATCGGCAATTGTAGCAATCCATTACCAGCAAGTACGCAGGACCTCCTCAAGTCAAAGCCATGATGTTGGCGATGCTGGACTTGATCAGTTGCTGGAAGTGAGTCTTCTGCTGTCACCGCTGTCCGGAGATCTTGCTCGCCCAAGTACGCCGGCGAACGTTGCTGTAGCGCGATGCTTTCAGTCTGCGACATTGTGGACGGGTACCAAGTTGAAACGAGTCGACCGATTCCATCGAAACTGGGTATGTAAGCGCGGTGTATTTATACAGCATCGTCAAAGATTTACATGACGTCCTGAAAAGTGCCTTGTCGATATCCCTGTTTACACCACACGCCCTCTACTCCGGCCCGGGCCGAGCTTCAACACACTTCAACGCCGATTTCGGTCAGCCGTCGATTAGTCCAATCCAGTCAGAACATTGGTGACACATCAAGTGGCCGATTCACCAAAGGGAGCTGGTGTGAATCGACCGGTGGCGCTCTCATGATAAGGACATTTCATGATGGAAGAGAGAGGCACCACACAATGTGCGTGCTTAAAAGTTCGTCTCGATCAGCCTCGCCACGAGATCACTGTCCTCGGGCAGCTCTGGATAATCCAGATTGACCACCCCCAGCCTCTTCTTTCCCTCCCCTAAGCTTCGCAGGTAGTCTCTAGTCTGTACGTTCATGCCCTCCACCCAATGGCCAAAGAAATGGAAGTCACTGTGCGCTCCGACCGCTATCCACTTTGCCTCAGCGACCTCGCCATGCTCCACTGGATCTCCAACAGCCGAACAAAAGTTGATATACCACGTCTTTTCCGGCTCTGTGTCTTCTTCCTCCAAGTCTGACCTCAGACCAAAGGCCCTTTCCATCATCTGCCGCACATAACCCTGCTTCGATGAGACCAGCTCTTTGAGTGCGCATCGCTCAGCATATTTCCACTTGTCTTGAAGATGGACCTTGACGCCCGTTGGTGTGACAATGTTGAAGTTTGGGTTGTCATCAAGCCACAATTCAAGGTCTAAGCCAATCCTCTCTGTGGGTTCTACGGCAGGGTCACCGAGGAACCTGCGTAGCAATACCGCCTTGCCCCTGACTTCACCTAATTTGGCCGTCACTGGGTCGGTATACCATCTCTTTGTCCCGTTCTCGTACGTGGGTGTGCTTTCGATAGCTTCCTGCACAGCGTTATAAAATATCTGAGGGCTGTTCTTTTGGTCATCAGATTTGTCGTCATTGTTGATGGAGATGAGAACCATCTCCGTGGCTTCCTTGCCATCCTTTGGGCCTATAAAAGCCCACACCTGGGCCATAACATCTTCGAATGACAGGCCCTTTGGCAAGCCGATCGGCATTCCGCCATGATAGCAGTAAAGCTTTCCATCGTCGTGTCGTCTCAATCGCAGATCGAAGAATCGAATACCTAGCGCCAATTGCTGCATGATGCTCAAGTACTGTGTGCGTACGAATGGTACATTTGACCTGGCACAACTGTCATGCGTCCCGGGAACTGTCATGCCACTCAACCAAGTCTCATCGGGAATTGCGCCCATCCAGGTCTTGAGATCGTAGCCAAGTACAGGCCGCGAAAACCAGTGGAGATCTCCTTTCCACTTGCCAGCAAAGACACAGTGAACACGTCCATTGAGTACGGCGATTTGAGGGGGGAACCTAGCCTTCACATCGCTTCCTCCTACATGCTCTGGTGTCTTCCACTTATTGCCATCCTCGTGCGCGGACACGTAAACACCGTCGTTCTCCACAAATCCGAGATAGGCGTGGCCACCATAACTTGCGGCACTGACGCCCTTCGCAGCTTTGCCCTCTGATACATCGTCCGTGGGCGACCAGGTCCAGCCAATCTCGGTGTAGTCATATCGATAGCCCACGATCTCCCCGTCGCCGGCGGCGGACTCAACGAGAAGGTGCAGTGCGCCGTTCAGGACAAACATTGCTGGCGCACCTTGGAACCCGCTTTTGAGGTCAACCTCAACAGGTGGTGCTCCTGGAGGATGCACAGAGCCCGGAACGGACCACGTTTGCGAATGAATATCAAAGACAACGTGATAAAGACCGCCATCCGGACCCAGGTAGGCCAGGAACAATTTGTTGTGGAAAGCCACTACAGCTGGATCGCGCGTCTTCTCACCCGCAATGCAATCCTCAGGTAAGCCCTCCTGCGGAATCCACGCGAGTTGCTCCTCAGAATCGTAAATGTAGTGAACCATCTTGCCAGTTGCTTCAGACACGATGACGGCGTGTAGCACACCGTTGAGGTTGGCTATCGCTGGGATGCCGCCCTTGCCATGGCCAGCTGAGTCGACATCCCCGGAACTGCTTTGGGGAGGGTAGGGGAACGGACTGCGCGGCCCAAACTCCTCGCCGTGGCTCTGGGGCGTGGTTGCAGCGTAGTAGATGACATCGTCAAAGTCGGTCCAAACAGTCCACAGCTGCCCGCGGTGCGCGGCGATCGACGGCGGTGCCTTGCCGCGGACATGGTTTTTCTCATGGTCTGGAACCATCAGAAAGCCCTGCTCGGTTGGGCCTTCGGAACGCCATGTTGAGGTTTTGGCGATGTCGGCGTCTGCCATCTTGTTGGTGTTTGGGTTGAGCGGGCGGCCTCTGTAGTCTTCCAGATATGGATTTCGGGGAGGGCGGCTGTCTAAATCTAAATGTATACTCCAAGCGGGTAGATTTGGAGTAGGATCCTGACTTTTGGTCATTGTATTATTAGGGGGAATGGTGCGACGGGTGGACGAGCATATATGAACGTGACAGGTGGTGCTAACAGGGTTGTTTTCCCTGCTTTACCTATGACTTTTGGTGTGGAGCCAGCGAGCCGTTGTAACCGTGGCCCCTGTTGAAATGGTTGTTATGGTGCTCGAGCATGGGATCATAGAAATGTATTCACATTCCTCAAAAGTATTCATGATTGACTCCTAAAAATCCATTTATTTGTTCGTATTCTGCTCTTTGAAATGAGTGTGGCTTGTTCAAGAATTCAAGAGCAGTTTTAGCTTAACACAATGGATGATAGAATTTACTTACCTAATAGCGACTTGCATTTCGCGCTCTCATCATGTCCCTTTGGACTCGCTGCCTCGGGAGATGGTGAGATTCCCAAAACTGAGATGCATTATGCCGTAGAATACAGCGCGAAGTCCAGAATAATGAGCCTTGTTCACTAATCTCAACAGTAGTAAATGCAAACAGTCAGAGTCATTCTTGGTTATCATCCGAGTGATATAGGTGGCTTAGTGGCTCACAGCGTTGTACAGTAGCGGGACGGGATAATTCTCAGCACTATCGGCATCCATAAGCCGTGATGAGATCTTCAAGTTCCGAAAAGCTTCGGTATCATAGGTATCATGACGGAAGGTCTCTACCAGGTCCCGACCGTCCAGTCATTGTGTCCAACTTACAAATACAAAGGAGCTAAACAAGGCACAATGCATAGATGATTACTCTGCAAGTGACGGATTTGCCAAGCACCAGCACAATCTAGTCTTGTTCTGTCAGAAAAGATTACAAATAGGGGCCCGTGGTGGTGATATTGATGCCCGCTACAAGGGCCATCGTTACCTAGGTATGTATAAAAGATGGAGATGACTGCCAGATGAATGCCGCAAAGTCGACCTAGAAGATGGAATCACTGCCAATATACCTATCGTGTTCAATTATCATTTGAGGTATACTTCACTTCGAACAATATACTGTCAGCCAATCAATAATACAAGAACTATGTCATCTCAGAACCCGGCCGCAACTGCTCAGGAACTCCTGCAGCGTAATGAGTGAGCCAGACATGCCTAGACGGGATGACTGTTTCCCATCAAGGCCGTATACCTCTAGCAGCTGACCAGCACCAGGAAATATGCGCAGAATCATCAGCCCGAGCTTCTGCTTTCAGAGACACCAGAGAATGCGCCCAAGCCAAAGACCTTTATCTGTAAGACAACTTTGCTTGCTTGCATTGCAGCAATACTGACATTTGACTTCATAGTCTGTTGCTTTGACCCGCGGTTGCAACCAGAAAAAGTCTTGGGCCTCGACCAGTGGGGTATGTACACAACAGCGGTCGTTGAGGGCGTGTTTCTTCTATTTTTCTGACCATCTCAAGATGCACTGGTCATTCGCAATGCAGGCGGTGCCGTTGCGCCAGCCTTGCCCTCGCTGATCGCCCTAGACTATTTCTTCGGATCGTTTGAGGACATCCTAATTATTCAGCACACGGGTAAGTCTTCCTGGACCAAAAGTTCCTGTCATTTACAAATCTTTTCTGACAGCTGTGACAGATTGCGGCAAGCTCCACTTGACGGAGAGTGAAGTGAAACAAAATCTGAAAGATCACCACCGTGGCAGTGAAGATGCTATTGACGACCTTCACTTCGACCTTGATCTCACGTCAGTATTCCCCTGTTTTTTGCTTTCCGTACCTAGTCGCATATACTCACTCGAAGTCCGGCAACAGACTTGAGGATCGCGTTCGGCAGAACGTGAAGCTCATCAAGGAATCGCCGCACATCAGAGACGAGCTCAAGGAGCGCACCAAAGGACTCATCTACGACATCAAGACAGGAAAGCTTGCAGAGCTTCACTAAGTTGGAACCCCTCAAATACGTGATAGTGAAACTATATGGAAACAGGCACCGTGGCGGGTAAATTACTCCCCTATTCTTCCTTAGGCCGGCTGTCGAGGTCAATCGGTGGACATGGGCTGTACTCTTTGGGATTTTCCTCTCAAGTGGGAGACTGATGATACTTATTTCATTCTGAGTCTCACTCTCAAGTTCCCCTCTTTTTATACGACGTGATACGTCTTGCACCTACTTGATGTTCCCATGTTTCAAATGCCCTCAGGACCTCGTGCTTCCTACTGGGCTGTTCACCAGTGGAGGGTCACACAACACTCATATAGCTTCAATATCACATCAGATTATCCAAATGTCGTACTACGCACTTGAATGCATAGGAGGACTGAAGTGCTCCTTGGTGGTGGTTGGCGATCCATACGGCAGAAAACACGTGTTCGCGGGGAGAAGGCTGCAGGCTGAGAAGTGATAAGTGTATGTTACTCCACCTTACGATGCTGCGGAAGGCAACTAGAACCGGTCAGGATATATCACAAGTTGAAATGTAAATATACCTAAGCACCAATCTGGAGCAAGTCTCCGTCCACAACAAGACCAGAAACGACTTGGTGCTCTGACCCCGGACCGATGAACATCGCACGTATGAAAAAGACTGCATTTCGACCTTAAACGCCTTAGTACAATCATTGTGAGAATCCAACTGCAACTTTTGCTTCTTCTCACCGATTATATTTTCCTTTAATATTCAACATGGCTGAAGCCACTGCCACACCCACCGCGTCTGGGCCGAAGGGAGCCCTTGGACTAAGCCGACCTCTGCCCTGGACACCGGAAGAGCTGACCGCGGAGTGGTTCTCCTCCATCATGGAAAAGAACATAGTCATCGCCACTAAGATAATGGATGCTATTCACTCGACATCTAGCAAGATTCTCATCGAGCTCACATACGCCGAAGACCAAGATGCCGGGCCGACCAAGATCTGTGTCAAAGGCGGCTTTAACAAGGCGATTACCGAGCAGTTTCCAGAGCTTATTGGCGCATATCAGGTTGAATGTGGATTCTTCTATCACCTGGCTCCTCGTCTCAGCATGCGCATCCCCCAGAGCTATTGGAGCACGACCGACACGGCTGGCCAGGGACTTGTGGTCATGGAGGACCTCAGAGCTACTGGCCTTACGTTTGGTGATATCCTGCAACCGTGGACTCCGCATCAAGTTAAAAGAGGACTTGAGCAGCTGGCGGATCTGCACGCGAAGACTTGGGGAGCAAAGCAGGAGGGCTATCCGTGGGTGCACGACGCATCGGGGATTAGGCCATTGCTCTTGAACATGTTCTCTCCGGATGCATGGAAGCGACAGTTTGAAGGACCTCCTCAGACGAGACCGCCCGTGCCCGAAAGAATTGCGAATAGGAAGCTGAGTTAGTCCTTCAAATTGTGTTCATTTTATTTTGTGAGCCGAGCTGGCTGACTGAAGGATAATGATCTAGTCGAATCAAGGTTCAAGGCGTTGTGGAACGCAACAGACGACCGCTTCCAGTGCATCGTACATGGAGACCCGCACATTGGTAATACCTTCATCACCACTGATGGTGAGCCTGGATTCCTTGACTGGCAAGGACTTCACATCGGGTCCGCTTTTCACGATGTTGCTTTTTTCATAGTCGGAACCTTGACGATCAAAGACCGACGAGAAAATGAACGAAATCTAGTAAGTCAGTATCTTGAGGCGTTGCACGAGGAGGGTGGGCCAAGGTTTAGCGTTGATGAGGTCTGGGAGGAATATCGGATGCAGAACTTCCACGAAATCGCTTGGGCTTTGGCACCGTCAACGATGCAGCCGGCTGAGAATGTCAGTGCCATGACTCTGCGCCACTGTGCTGCCATTGAGGATCACGAGACAATAGATTTACTTCAGAGTACCCCTCAGTGGCAGAAAGAATGGCCACATTTATGAGGGATGTTCCTCGGCGGTGAGGCTTGGATTCTGACAACCTCTCCGAAGTGGATGCAAAGGAGCAGGAGACAAACAGCAATGGCGCCGAACATGTTTTCAACTGAGTGCCACGGGCTAATTTACACCATTACCAAACCATCGTTATGAATTCCATTTGTTGGATCCCATTGTTATTGGCGGTGCATTGCGGCAGTGAGCTGGCTTGGGGTGATGGAGAGGTTGGGGGGGGGGTGGCATTACTGCATTGTAGGCACCTATCAATGTCATACTGATTCCATATTAATTCTGAGGTATCACGTATGTAGTTTGCGAGTGTTGATGACCTTCCATCTTCCAACCCTCCCAAGCATGTGACTGACCCTGTCAACAAAGCTGAACAAGCAAACACTCGAGTTGGCAGCTTGACAAAAGATTTGTTGCACCAGTGCGTTTTGAGATCCCTTAATACTCTTTCCTCACACAGAAGATACTTGATTGTGCTGAATCAACTATAGAAGACTGTCAAACGCATCACTTGCACGCACCTATAGAGGTCTGCAAACTCGCCACCACATGCTCCTTCACACCTTCAATTGAAACCAAAACAACCAGACATCATGATGAAGCCAATCGTCGGCGTCATGGTCCTGTCCATCATGGCGCTCGCGACGGTTCCGACCCCTCTGCCAAGTTTCACAAACACCTCGTCTCCTCTATTTGGCACGCACACCAGCAACGTCATCGAACCCATCGTTCAACGTCAGGTCGGCACCAACGCATTCGGTTCCTCTTGCTCAGACGAAGGAGAATGGTTTTGCATGGCCAACAGCTTCCAGCGCTGTGCTTCAGGCGAATGGAGCGTTGTCCAGAGCTGCGCACCTGGCACTCAGTGCGAGCCACTCGGTATCACCCACAATGCCTCGCAACCGGCCTTCGGTATCTACGACGGCAACAGCAACGGCGGCACCACGATGACTGACCCGAGCACGACGAACTTTGGCATTGAGCCTGTCACCAAGACAACCACGATTGATGTTATGGTGACCGACGATTCAAGCACGACTTCCTCGATCGTGACCTCACCTGCCAGCTCCATCTCGACCAGAACCGGTACTTCTACTACAAGCTCGAAATCAAGCTCACTCGGTCCTGAGGTACCCAAGGCTGACACCTCTCGTGGGGCCCGCATGGGTGGAATGTCGTGGTCGACCATGAGCCTGATCTATTGTACCTGCCTTTTTGGCTTGTGGCGCAATTGACGGTAATCAGAGAGCATGAAGGACAGACGGAACCGGTGCTCGTCCAGAAGAGGCCACGCGGCTAGCTCAGGAGTCTTCTTATTTTGTTTCCGAGGGTCGCGCACATCTCGCGCATGGATGTAATGAAGACAGCTGGCTTTTGCTGAGTACAAGAACGTCGAGGGCTTGGAGGTTGTGAGCGTGGACGAGAGTATCTAGGACCGTCGGTACCAGACGAGCCGCAGCTAAAGCAATACCAATTGAAAGACATCTATGATTACGCACCTCGTGATGACGTAAAATCTGTGTCGCCATGGGTCCCATCGTTTCGATGTCCCCATTCACACTCAAGTCAATATCCAGCCAGCAAGCTCAGCCATCCAAAACCAGCCCAAGAAGAGCGGAACAGCCGCCAGCATAATCCACCACAGCTCGATAGTGACCTGCCGCCTCAGCCTGCGGCTCCACTTCCACTTCCAGTTTCGTCGAAGGGCGCACTGAGGCGTACCATACACCAAGCATCCCAGGCCGGGGCGGGATTCACATTCAATGTGTTCTCGTCGCCTTTGCATCAAGAGTCTACTGAATGTTAGCAGGAGGACCTGAGGAGAGATTGACGAAGAGAGAGAGAGAGAGAGAGAGAAAGACTAACGTGACGCTTCCTCGACAAAATTCCAGATCTGTCTTCAAGATACACTTCCTGTCGTTGGGACAATCCAGATGCAACATCCGTCTCTCCATGAGCCAGGCGACTTTAAGACGGACGCCGGTGTCCACAAGGCTATAAAGTAGCGATTGGTGTGCTTGAGAGACAGCGCGTCGGGATAAATAAGATTCTTGCTGATCAGTATATGAATCTCTGTCGGCAAGTCAAGAAAATGAATGGCAAGGTCCTTATTAGTCTCTGACTCCGGACCCGTTTTCCCCGAGTCCAAGTCCCTGGCGACCGAGGCGGCCATGCGATGCTTAAAGAAAGATTCCATAGTGCGGTGAATGCCCAAAGTATTGAGCGTGAAATGTAGTACGATTACAATTATGTAGTTTAGAAGATAGACATGTTATTGAAGAAGGGAAACGGTATCAACACACGGCCTTGCGCTGTCTTTATCAATTGTCAAATATGGCTGCCTTGAGAGAAAGGACAGACATTCCAGCGTGCGCGTATGGAACAAATCGAGTGCTGTACCCCGGACGTCAGGCGATATAACAAGGGACTTAACCTCTTCTGGTTTGTGCAGCAACGGTGGATGTGGCTTGGTAAACTTCACGCATTGTCGCAAGAGACAGGGTTATCAGCATCTCATCCTCATCGAACTCAGGATGCGGTGAAACTTCTGTCGCTTCTTTTCAGAGGTGCAGAAATGGATAAACGGGCTGCAGCAGCCCAGCGATCGATAGTTCCAAAGTGGAGCAAATTTTGTGCACGCAGTGGATTCCGTCTCTCATGATGTGTTGACCTCGCAAATCTGCCTAGTCGAAGTGAGGCTGTGAAGATGAGGCGATGCGGATTCTAGTAGGTACTTCGCTGAATCCACCCCCTTCCCCCCAAAAGGTTGACTCCAGGCCTGTCATGTCGCGCTAGAACTCTGCCCTAGCTCGGATTTTGGCGCGTACCAGCATACCTAGCCTTACCTTGTTCAGACGTAGGTTCCCACTGTGGCGGGACCGACGTTAGGCAGGCACTCCCTCCTTGAACAACCTGGAAACGTTCTGAATTTAAAAAGTCATGACGCACTCCCAACGCTTGTGACGCGCCCGCGTAAAAAAAGAGGACGTTATGAACCATCGTCCGGGTCGCCGCGATGGCGTCTTTGGACAGCGACGACGACGATTTTGGGTACGATTTGTCTCTTGAGGACGAGAAGTTGCTCGCCTCCCTCGCCGACGCCACTCACCCTACAGATCCTCTGGACGCTGCGATTTCGAACATCGCGACTCCAGGTGCGAGACATCACGATGCGGCGGGCCTTTCGGGCAGTAGCCCAAGGCGCATGGCGGCCCTTGTCGGCGTCGCGCGCACCAACAGCGTCAATACTTTCATGCGCAGGACCCAGCCACAGTCCGCGCCATCTGATATCCCGACGTACGATATCCAGTACCCGGATCGTACGTGCTTCCAGACTTGATGCGCTCATGCGGAACAATCCTGACTGACTTGGAAGGTGCCAGCTAACAAAGTCTTGACCGGCTTGGAGCAAGAGCCGGCCAGGTCAGCACCGCCCAAAACTCCTAAGCTACTAGCTGAAGACGATACAAAAGTCCCGTTGCTTCGCTTTCGAACATTTCCAAAGAAACCACTTTCTGTGTCAGACTTGACGGCTGGAGCATGGTGCGAGTTACAGTACGAGTATACCTTGACGCGCTTACCAGGCGGAAAGAAAACTCGTACAGTCGCCATGAAGGAAGGCAGCAAGGTTCATCAGAAATTAGAGGATGAAATTCATACCACGGTCCAGGTTGAGATATCTACCAGAGAGGATGCGTTCGGCCTAAAGATTTGGAACATAATACAAGGCCTAAGAACGCTCCGAGAAACAGGACAGACGCGAGAGCTGGAGGTCTGGGGTCTTGTTGACGGAAACGTCGTCAATGGCCTCATTGACTACTTGAGCTATGACAACCCTAATCCAAAGTTTGAAGAGGAGTGGTTGAGCAGTCAAGGCAGCCAGTCCGGCGCTGTTGACGAGTCACAGAAGAAAATTACAAACTTCTTCCCGTCCAGTCGACCTGAGCAGTCCAGCCCAGCAGATAAGCGCAAAGTCTACTTGACGGACGTTAAAACCCGGGGCGCGAAGAACGTCCCCAAGGGCGCTGCTATTCGTCCTACCAAAGTACAGCTGTATCTTTATCATCGCTTTCTTTCCGAAATGGCTGGGGACAAGCTCGACTTTTTGCGTGTGTTTGAGCGCTATGGATTGGACGTCAATGCACCATTCTCAGATTCATTCCTGGCACAGATCGGCGAGCTACACGATGACTTGTTCTATGACTCTAACTCTGTCATATCAGCACCATCCTCTGGATCAGAGACACACGATCTCCTTCGATATCGCACGCTCAAAGAACTTGTTCCCCTGCTTCGGACAGAGCTCAAATTGACCTTTCCTGGTGGCGAAACAAGCATTGGCAGCGTGGTGACTGTGGAATACCGACTGCGTGGCGAGGAAGGCGCCCTGATCGGAACCAATATCCTTGCTGTCGATGCACTGGTCTTGGACCAGTATCTAGAAGGGTATCTTCAGTGGTGGCGAGGGGAAAGGACCGCCGCGGGTGTGGACATTGAGGAGGCATACAAGTGTTCATCCTGTGAATTTGCTGAAACTTGCACTTGGCGAGAAGACATGGACCAAGGGCACTTGAAAAGGGCTAGGGAGAGAACGGCGGCTCGTTCTGGGGTCAAGACGCAACTTGATGCTACGCCACGGGCAAAGTCACCTAGAAGAAGGCGAAAGAGTACTACCCCATCTTGAAGGTAGAACTGTCTCTCAGTTTTAGATACCACTAGAAGCAAACCAGTGATGCAAATCTGCAAAATCCAGTCTTGCCCGTCTGGCCCAATGGTGATCGTGCCGAGCAGAGCCCGAGCCTTTTCTGGCCAGGTTTTTCTCCGTTTGCTGCCCTTTAGCGCGATCTGCACGTCGTTAGTTGCGGTGCCGGTACGGGCCGGGACAAGCTCCATTAAAAGCCGAGCCGAGGCTGATCACCACCGGAGCATTCCGGAGAATTGCGAGGCAGCCCGGGGCCGATGCCCTGATTGTCGCATTCTTGTACTCTAAAAAATTCTCGCAGATCGGCCAATGCTTCCTCAGCCAAAGCAGTCATGGCCACGCTACACTTTTCCCATGTGACTGCCCAGAATCTTGTGAGAATGCGTGGCTCAGCCTGTGGCTGAGCAGGACATGTCGTTCCTGGAATACCACAAGCTTGACAGGGGTCTTCCAAGATTCATCCGCTGGCAGCATCCCGGAACTCCACCGACGAACAACTTCACTTCACAGGTTTCCACTCTCGCGCAAATCTTTTCTTGTAGTCTTTCAAGTAAACGAACTTTGTCTCTCTCTTGTAGCAATCTCTTTTTCTTTCGAGTCAGTCTACAGTCGTTCGCGACAGCCTTGTTTGGTACTTGTGTCTCTTCAGCAAGATTTCGCACTTCGGGATTCATCAGTCGTTCAAAACACTCTCTGTCACCAGTCGCTACAGCGTATCGCAGGTGTTTTTCTCCTAGCTGTATCTCATAGTCGCAGCTCAAGGGTCTGTAGAGAATTCCAGTGTTCTTGACGGCTTTCTGAGATCATTGTTCCTGCGAAGACTCGACCACTTGAGTAGTACGCTTACCGGAGAAAGAACCTCTTGGGACTTCGAGAGATACGTGCTGGGACTCCATCCTTTTTCTCCTTCAGAGGGCCATTGCACCGTCTTTCAACTTTGTCAAGCCTCTCTTCAACTCACACAGTACCCAGGCACTCGGGAGGCCAATTTCACTGTTGGCAAAGTCAGGAGTCAGTGAACTCCGCTAGGTTGCCCTTGGGGAGACGCTCAAGTCCTTGATATCAAAGATGAGATCGTATAAGCATAGTTTCGCTTTGAAGCTTCTTTGTTACTGTAGTTTTGGTTTCACATCTGATTTGAATTGTCAAGATGCCTATCCATGGCATCACGGCCTCGCAACTCCTGGCTGCGGGCCGAGAGTTTTTCGATAACATCAAGTAAGTCGACGCCTCAGCTAACAAGGGAACTACAAGGAATCAAACAGGTTTCATTACTCATCCCCGTCTATCTCGTTTTTGTCACTGGTCATACAGCTTCCTTGACTTACTAACCACTCCCCCTACAGAAAGCACAGCGAGATCAAGGTCGAGAAGAAAGCCCTCCTCAAGCTTCTCCGTGGCAAGCTCGATGGTAATCACACAGCTGGTGAGCTGAAGGAGCCTCTCGAGTACAATAACCATTGCAAGAGCTCGGCTGTGCTAGTTGCAACGTCCGAGATCGATATCAACGGCGTCAAGGTTACGAAGCTGGCCTCCAAAGTCCTTGCGAAGCAGGCTGGTCTGTCACTGGACGCTCTGAGCCACTGTAGGTCCCTTCTCTTGTCCCAAGTTCACGGGTTTTTCTTAAAATAGATGCACCGCACACTGGACAGTATCTGACTAATTGGCTTGATAGGGGCCCTAGTGGTGGTCGATCGAGGTGATGGAGTGTGCTACTTGTACGATTTGATGAGTGACCGTAAGTCAAGACCATTCTTTCAGTCTTCTTACAAGTGCGCCCACGTATCTCTTGCCCATTCTTTCCACACACCATGCGCTCTCCCGTCATTTTCACTTTGAACAGTATCTTGAAGGCGGCCATTTATTTCTAGCCCTCCTTTGCCAGCACCCTCTCGCTCTCCTTTCTTGCCCATGCGCTTCCGAGCCTCTCAAACCACACGTTCTCTGGGCGAAGACTGCTAACAACAGAACACAGAGATGCTGCCCACTACCAAAATCATGAAGAACTACCCCCGATGCTTCCCTGTTACGGAGGAGATGGTAGAGTCGTGGACAGGTTGTTCATACGTTGGAGAGACGACTAGAACACACGATGAGATCCTGAATATAGGTGCGTCATCAGCTTGTTGCAGTGAAGGAAGTACAGTGACTTTGAATATATGACTGACTTTTCTCACCAGCCTCCAACTTCATCGCCGAACATCCTCGGTACCAGCTGTTTTCCAATAACTGTCAGCATCTCACGGAAGAACTCGTCAGGCAACTCTGCAACGAAAAGGTCATCAGCATGGCAAATCTGGGTGTCGAAGCGAAAATGCTCTCCAAGAAATTTTCATCGACGCTCCTCATGAAGATGAGCTTGGATGCGGATGCTCTGCGACAATTGAAGTCCAATATCAAGACCTCTGGAGACCGCCTCATTGCAGAGCGAGGCTCGAAAGTGGTTCCTTGATGGGGTTCTTTGTCGCATATTCTTACAAAGCGCCAGCTTGTTGTACTGATGATGCTGGCATCAAGTATGGGGACAGGAGGGGGCCAACTTCTGTCCAGCCCTCCCTGGGAGCTTTAAAGGAGAGCATACTCTCGACAACTCCTCCCTTCCTCTCCCAGCAACCAGGTATCATGCAAGGCTGGAGAGCTTCCTTTGTTCGTCTTGGAAGAAGAGATCTCCACCTTCATGACCAATCTGACGATCTGTCATGTATTCCTGATGGTAAGGCCCTCGACAAAATTACACTCAGGTCACGGACATCTCGTCGAGCACCATGACTTGGGGTATGGTGACGCGAGGAGACATGAAGTTTCCTCCCCACCTCACCATCTTTTGTTGATTTACTCTTCCACAAAGAGGTTTCCACAAACACCGCTTGAACGTCCCAACGAGCTCGGACGACCATAGTCCGCTTTTCTTCTTCTATCAAGACGGTATATTCGGTAAGTCTCTTATGTCTTTTAGGTGTGCGTTGTTATATACCAAACTTCTTCCTGATCTGCTTTTCGTGCCTCGTGGCAACGGCGTCTCGCGACGCGTAGCTTGTTGTTGCTGGGCCAGAGCATGCATCCATCCACGTATCTCCCAGCTTCCTTCAGTTCGTTACCTTACCATCACACTCAGGCTTACTTGGCATTGTTGGATTTTTTCTTTATTGCCTAAATTGAGCTTTACTGGCTTCACTGCCAGATTCCCTCTTCCTTTGCGTGCGTCTACGCCTGCTCATTGCAACGTGAGCTCATTCTGATCCACGTCAACTTCCTCAGCATGAGACGTTATCTCTGCCCATCACACCATCTCACTGACTTGGACAGACCATAATGACTGCTACCCAGAAAAGCTCCAGCCTGTGCGAAACTGTGCTTGGTGCCCTGCACACAGTGAGCGAGGCATATGGCATGGACGGCTGTTGGCTTCCCTGGCAATTTGACAAGCATGTCATTACCAGTGGAGCTACCCCTTTCCGAATCACGACAAACGAATACCCTCGGAGCCTCAAGGATGGCGTCCACAAAGTATGCTTCGAGATCGAGTACGACAACGATAAGCCGAACCTCGTCAAATTCATTCGATTCAAAGAGCTTCCCAGCAAGCGCAAGTTTGTCGTTACTCAAACTTCCATGAATCACCTGAAGGATGACACTGAAGCCGACTGCTCTCTATGGATCGAGATTCCCAAAGGCGCTGAACGCGAGGGCATCGCGGGCGTGTCGAGCCGTCTCAAGGCTAACATATGCTGCGACCAATGGAAGCATTACATTCCTCAGTCGCCAGAGACTGAGATCGAGAGAGATCAACTGATCATTGCACAAGACGACAGAGATTGGTTGAAGAGACAGTAAGTACTATTTGGGCCGCTGAAGAGGAACACGACCTCAGAAAAACCGTAGCAGTCCTCGTCCTGCCCGTGCCTTGAAACATGCTGATTCTTTCTGCTAGAGCCATCTTCAAGGACAATACAAACCAAAATCTGTCATTTGCACTGGGCTCTTCAATTTCCGAGATCGCCGCGCTGAAAGAGGAGGTTGCAAAACTCAATGACGAGATCGCAAAGGCCGCATTCCTAAAGGGTAGAATCGACGAGCTCAAGGCCGAGCTCAAGGCCGAAGCCAAGGCGAGGGACGACATTGTTGATGATTTGCAGGCCAAGCTGAAAAGCCGCGACGTCCATGTGGAGAAACTGCAGGTCACGCTGAAGGACAAGACTGGTACAATTACCAAGCTTCGTAGGGACTTGAAGGCCAAGGGAACCATGCAGGAAGAATCTGGCTCGGATTCTCCGACGCCAGGCACGAACAAACGAAAGAGATTGACGGCGGTGAAGACGCCAAAGGGGAAAAGCCAGGTCAGCATTATCAGCACTGCACCTGGTATGTATGGAAGTTCTTCCATTCTGTCCAGCGGCCCTCTTTCTCAGAACCTGACGATCACCCCGGGCGGCACGATCGTCGCCGCAAGAACTCCTCTGCCCAATGCTCCTTGCCCCCAGAATGCTGAGTCTGGCGGCGACTCCAGTGTCCTCCTGGGCAGAACTCGTGGAGAGACAGCGTTGTTCCTCTCTGACGGCCACACGCCTACGGCTAACAACCACCGCGACGTGCCGTCACTGATATCCATCTCGTCGTGCAGTGAATCTGATGGAAAAGTATTTGAGTAAGAGCTGCCCTCCACGTCGGCTCAATGTTGAGGTCTGGGGAAAGTAGTGGAAATGGCTATGGAGATAGGGTCTTGTGGTATGCAGGCATTCATCCCTCTTGGGCGTCGTATGATCTTCCTGATGAACCTGAATAATTGGCAGAGTGTTTCATGTTGAATTGGTAAAAGTGTGTGTCTCTGAGATGTAAAGAAGATATTGTACATGGAACGTCACTCAGAAAGGCCCCCAGGGGCAGTCATCATTAATGGAGACGAGGTTTTTTGCAGACTGAAACACCATCGCTCCCTGCTCGATAAATCTACGATCTCGTCTCAATTTCAATTACATCTACTGGAATGATTGCCATCTGTATTGCTTTGAGAGAAATCTTAATATTTCTCCGCTCAAAACTAGACGTTGAGGACTATAAATGCCCTCGTTTTCTCATGAGTCACCCTAACCCTCTCCAGAGACATCAAACGAGCAAGTGGAGATGTCATTGATGCCACCCTGGATGAAACTGTGAACGCGTCCTCTACGCTTACAATATTGCTTGCATTCATTTTTATTCAAGGCAGCTTCTTGACAGGCTTGTGTGTCATTTCCCTGAATTTATTTTGGTTAGAGTACACGGACTCGCGAGCTGTAATTTGACGACTGGAACCTCCTACATCTTGCCCTCTCACTCCCGCATATCCTCACCCACAATGAAATTTCCTGCGGAACCCGGTATGCAATATGCCTACGTCGGCACGACCGACGCTCTCTCCCTGGCCTTCCAGACCTCCTTACCCCTGGAAGACATACCCTCCTCCGGTCCCGGCTCCACCGACGACCCCCGGCGTGAGAAATGCATCCTCCTTATGCATGGCTTCAGCGGCAGCTCCGCCTACTACACACGCAACTACGCCGCTCTATCCGAGGATCACTGGGTAGTGGCCCCGGACATGCGCGGCCATGGTGCCTCGGGCCGGAGCAGAGGTGGATATCACGTCGCGCGGCTGGCGCTGGATCTGCGCACTATTGTGGCCCGGCTAAGGGGGGTTTCGCCAGGCGTCAAGATTATCCCTGTGGGCTGTAGCATTGGTGCTGCTGTGCTATGGACGTATGTGGAGTTATTCGGCGATGAGGATTTTGCTGGGTTCGTGTTTGCGGACCAGGCGCCTCTGCAGGACCGGTCGAGCTTTGATGAGTGGGATGAGAGCAAAGCTCACCTTGGCTGCTATGATGAGAAGACGATGCTGGGTGCACAAAAGGCCTGGATCGAGACATCTGACGAGGCATACAAAGGGCTCGTTAGTGAGTGTTTGGGCTATCGATATGCGCCGGAGGACTCGGACGATGTTAGCTCCGAACAAGCTACGCGTGATGAGGAGTTCTTCACGGGCATCAGTCGGCTTTGTGATGGAAGGTGGCTAGCGAGGCTATTAGCGGACCATACGCGTTATGATCACCGTGAAGCCATTGAGCTGATCACCAAGCCCACGCTAGTAATGGCGGGGAGGCGGACTGGATGCTTCCCGCTGGAAGGGATGAAGGAGACCGTGAGGAGGGTAGAAAAGGGCAGCGGCAACCCAAGGCTAGCAAGGTGGTTGCTCTTCAATGGTGGTCACTGGATGTTTTATGAAGAGCCCGACAAGTTCAACAATGAGATGAAGGCATTCGTAAAAGAGTGCCTGAAGTAAGTGGTTGCTTGTCATTGCCGTCGACCTGGATTTAGCCGTTGCAAACAAGGCGCAGTCTCACGGCCATGACACACACTTCCTAAGGAGCCCCCCTTATATACGGACAAGAAAATCAGATATCCCACTATTGCCACTATTTGGACTGCTGTCAGTATGAAAAAATGTGAGATTCACTACTGAGGTGTGTGCTGCATCGGTCCCTTCAATCCCGAATGGGTCAATGCTTTGACAACTCCTTTGGCCTGAGTATGGCTTTTGTGTTATACAATATTTATATTGAGTTTCTGGATATACAAGCGAAAAATTACAATCCACTTATATGACTTGTTTAGGAATGTTTCTATATTGATTAGGTTCTTGTCGATATGGCGCTGGATAAATACTTTGATTAGGAAAGAGAAAAAAAAGTCCAATGTTGCGTCTTCCAACACCAAAAAAAACCCATCGCGGGACTCGAACCCGCAACCCCCAGCTTCTGTACAAAAGTAAATAGAAGGCTGGTGCGCTAACCATTGCGCCAGACGGGCATGGAGCATAATGAAGCAATGCAGAAAACTATTATTATAACCTTGATGAGAATGTGGAAACTTGCCTCTATGCTTTTGTCTAGTCTATCTTGTTTTACCAGCTCGTTTCACTCAACATTGGTCCGGTCCCCAAGAGTATTGCTATTTGCAGAAATATTCATAATGTGTTTTGTTGAATTAGATTAGTCATACGCTTGAGGGCCTATGTTTAGCCGGCCCTCCAAGCCTGGCCTTCGTGCCAGATCTTCCTCCTTCAACCTTCAACGATGATCAACAGCAGTTACCAGTGCCACTTATCCGTACGGATTAAGAGTCAACCGACAGTTTTGCTATTGAGTTTCTATAATCTTGTATACAATTCCGAGTATTAATGCCTACCTACCTGGTAGGTATTATATGCATAAGGATAAATTCTTCTGACTTCCACATTTTGCTCACTGGAATATATAAAAATCGCGTAGATTGATATTTGAATTTGAAATGATTTTGCTTCAAAATCATAAAGTAAACAGCCATAAGGTTCAAGGCGAATTGTAATTGTCTTTAGGGTTATTCTGAAGTTTTCATACATAGGTCAAAGCCCGCTGAATTGATTTGAGTACTAGAACATATATATTTGCTTGTAGCAAATGTTGAATATTAGTCAAAGTCTTCCATTCAGTCACAGGCCGTGTAAATCGACTCACACGCCCAACTACAAATAACATTTCCTTTGAGTCGGTCCAATGACAGGCTATTTTATAGAAGATGATCCCACTCGGGAGCTACCTAAGAAGATGCGGACCCAGAGGATGCTCAAGAGCCAGGGGAGCTCATCAGATATAACCTGTCGAAAAGCCACGGGACGTCGTCCCATAAGACCCTCAGGTTTTCTCATAGAGGGCATTCACCAAGAGACTACTGGTCAGCGATTGTCTTTGGGATATCACACTTGAAGATGTACTGCTAGAGGGCGTGCTATGAGCGTAAGCAGTCTCAAGTGACACCCCCATTACAAACACGGCATACTCTACGACCACCAGGTACTATGTTGTAAACGATTTGTGAGGCAATGACTTGATTGGTATCTCGCTCAAACAAGAGATTTTCGATAGTTCATCTTCACCGCCCACTCGCTTGATCCTAACCATCGCACAGTGTAGTTACCCAATAATATTGATGTGGCCTCTCCATGCCCTGCCCATCCCCATGCCAATCCTCGCTCCCCGACATTAAAGAACCTGCCCGCTAGAGACCAGACATCCCGCGAGCCTGTGCACATTTGTGCTTTCCAAATCTGAGATATATAGAGACAAGAGAGAAGACACCTTAAATAATCGTGCCCGCCTTATGGTTAATGATTGATGAGTCACAAGAAAAGAACCCACAAAGATCAGCTATATCCGCCGAATTCAAGCATTGGGACCGCCTGCCCAAACAGCAGATTCGCGTCCGGCACGTCGCCGTACGAAAAGCCTTGTATGTCTCCACCAACCCCTCCTAAACAGTCCGCGATTCGCGTTGATTCCCATACGCAAATGTGATCCACAACATTCCCATTCATATCCCCTTGCCCAGGGTGACTGGCAAGGTCGCCATCCCCGGGCAGCGCCTGATAAGCCTGCATCGGCGAGGGATGTGCAGACTCGGGAACGTGCCCGTCAGTGTGACGGTTGATAGCCGTGAACATCGAAGGGTTGGACCGAGGAGTCTTGTGCGTACCATCGGGTACAGAGCCGGGCTCGACGGTGCTCGCGCGGGATCTTTCCGAGCCACCCTCATGCGCGTGGCGCGGGTCGTCTTCGGCCATAATCATGCCGTTATTGATGATCTTGGCATTCTGGCGCTTCCATTCTTCGAGGCCACCGCCATGTATTGGGGGTTTGCCGTCGTCGTTGGGTACTCTGGCATTGTCATTGCTGGCTTGCAGATGTTTTTGATAATCCTGCTTGATCTTGGTGATATAGCTGTCTATTTCCTTGCTGTTGGATGTAACGAGTCAGTCACGCAAAAACGAGTTGCAATCGTGCAACGGTGTCAACACTTACAAATACGCGGCGTAGGTAGATGCCATCTTCAACCATCCGGAGATACGTATCAGAGTTTGGTAACAAGTGCCTGTGGGTCCAGTTTTTGTGAGATCCGTATCACCCTCAGATCCACGATCGTCTTCGTCATCTTCCACGAGCATATGCCTCTGCTGGTCCATGTGTGGAAAATGCCACGCGTATTGTCCAACAAAGGCTGCTATCCAAATGGAGAACAGAACCAGAGCAGACATGGGAAGCTTGTCACGGCAGATCTCGATCAAGTCAACAATATCCCTAGCGGCCTTGAAGACCCTCTCAGCGCTGTCCTCCCAGAACCCTTCGGGCACGTCATATTGACCCGCGGGAAAGGTTGGCTCGTCGAGCGGCCCAATTGGCTTGTCACACCGGATCGGCAAAAACGGGATGTATTCCCTAAGAAATTTTGTTAGCATCTGTTTTGATCTATCTCTTTCAAAGGGAAATCGAACTCACCGATTAAGCATAATCTGACAAACACTGCCAAGCATGTGCAGTGCAACGTAGACGCTGGAGGCTTGGTGGTTTTCATGTCTGTGATAGTTCGTGGTGGAAAGAGTGAAGGTTGGTTGTAGGTCGGAATAGAAGGCTTCCAGCTTTCTCCTGAGCTGACAAAATCTGTTTCGAGGGTCCCAAGGTGGGTGTTCTTCGACCAATCGGCCCCCAGCAAAGCTGAAGTTTGAGATATCACCCCAAAGTTCCACCAGTCTCACGAACCTGCTGAGCACACTGTCGTCTTCGACGTCTCTCGGGCCCTCTTCATCTGATGAGCCCGGCAGGAATCCTGTTTTCACCTCCTTGGATAAATCAAAGGCCCATTCGTTGCAGGGCAACTGGATCTGGAGATCCTCTGATCGAATCGTTGACACGCGTTCTTTGCCACAAGAAAGCAAACGGTCAAGGATCAGACAGCTGAACATTGTCCTCCTCTTGATCTCCTTCGATATCATGAGCTCCGGCTGCGGCAACGACACCCTGGATGACCCCGCACTGCTTCGCTGAGCTCTCGCCCGCGACTTTCGATCAGGCTTGTCACCGAATCCAAGCCCCAGTGCCTGTGCCATCCTGATTGCGACACCCACATACATCCACGCTCCCAGACCCCCAGTTTTGGGCTGAACCTGGCTCCATTCATATAGACCCAGCATGAGAAAAGCTTGAACGCGTTCAACCGATGCTGTTGTCATGGCCGTACCCAGCGGACCGAGAGCTTTCCTCAGCGCCTCAGCAAAGAACTCGGATGCAGCAGATGAGTCAGACTTGTATTGGACAGGTCGACTTTTGGCCGCCCCGGGCTGTGCGCTGGCTGTATGAGTAGCGTATTTGACCAGGTCTTGATGGAATCGAGCAGTCAAGGTGAGGACACCGAGAAGAACAAGGTTCGTGTCTGGTGGGGTGTCCTTGTGAGTTGCTCTGAATTTGGCACCCATATCCTCCTTGAGTGTCGGTATATGAAGGAAGGGCAGCTCGGTGGCGAAATGAAGTCTGTAGATGTCAAAGACCTCAGACCATAGTTTTGGTGTCAGGTAGTGTGCAGAGAGGATATCCTCAGCAAGAGCAGCTGCCGAATACGAACCCTCACCGCGCGATACATCTTCTATTTTTTTCAACCGCTTTCGGTCGGAGCCAGCTTCGCGCTCTTGTTTGGTGGCAGTCGGCGGTTCCGTCCGTTTCGGTGGCAATGGAGTCGCTTCTGGGTATCTACAATCCTTTCCTTGTTTGATGCAAGTCTCACAAGGCGATGATCCTCCATCATTCTCACATTTGATCTTGGATTTTCGACACCGGAGGCAGGCTATGCTTGAACGCATTGGCTGCCGTTTTATGACGGACTTTTTGTCTTCCGTACCACTCATGACAGCAAATCCTGCACTGGTCCGGTCATCATGACCATGACCATGCCCAGCTACAGTCCCGCCGACGGGCACGAAGCCCTGAATGGAATGGTTATGGTAGCTTGGTGGTGGAGCCGCCGGTGTTGGGTTCGGGGGGAGCGAGGTTCTGTGCTCCGGAGGCACCGCGCTGAAAGCTTCTGCAAACTTCCGTTTCGGAGTGGAGTGAGCGGACGGGGCGGATGGAGTATTTGCCGTTTCATCGGCAGCCGGATCGGGTGGGGAGAGGATGGACTGTAGAGACGTAATTTTGAAGACGGGTTGGGTCCTTGGCAGACCCGACCACAAGGCTCGTTTGGCGGGCGAGGTTTTGGATCTCGGACGAAGGACTTCCCAGCAGCAATCTCGGGCCCAACTGCGATAATTCGAGGAGCTATGTCCTTGTGCACGACTCGCGAAAGGTAATGAAGCAGGGACGACGGCTGGAGTCGCGGGACCTTTGTCGTGGCGTGTCGTATCGTCGGGGTGCCGGCGTGGAATAAGTATGTGGATGTTCGTGTTCCCCAAGGACGATGTGGTGGCGCTGGACTCACGGGAGCAGCAACACACTCTCTGGCAAGCCCTCCAGATGAGCGCTATGAGGCTAGGGGCGGTGTGTGTGTGACGGATAGCACCGAAGGGATGCACGTAACCGTGTTCTGCCCTTCCTAGGACGGACGTGACTGGATACTGAAACCTTTTGCACAAGCAGACAGCCAATGCGAATGAAGCACACTTGTATAGCCCTGCTAGAACAGCGCCAAGTCTAGCCTGAGTATCGGGAACCTGCGTAGCCTGGAAGCGGTGGAGAAACCTGTGCGTGTGTCTGACAACATGAAGGTCGGTACCGAATTTGTGCAAAGAATATTATGGTAGTTTCTGTGCTGTCGAGTGCGGTACTGTACGAGACGGCTGATCGAAGCAGTAGTGGCTATGGCGGGAAAAAAAAGCCTGAGGAATGAGCAGGCGCGAAACCTTTCCAGATTGGACAAGGTGTTTTTGGAGGGAAAAGATTTGCTGCGGTTGTGGCGCTGTGGTATGGTAGGTATATAGGTAGGTAAATGTCCAAAGGGGGGGGGAGGTGAACCGGGCTGCAATGCTACAGTCCAAGTAGGTAGGTGTGTCTATAGGTCCGTAGGAAGAGTGGACAAAGGACAGGCAAGCCTAAAAGCAAGGAGGGCCAACGTGAAGATGGAAGGTGCAGTTCCGAAGTAACAGTAGCGGCAGACAGCAGGAAAGAAAAAAAAAGAGATGTTGAGCAGGCATGCATGGTGGTGAAATCAGCCGAGCTCCATGGCTACGGGCAAATCCTCTCCTCGGCGGAAGCCCACCTCCTACCTCCAGCTGGCAGTTACTGTCACTGGAGTGGCTCCCTGCCCTTGCAACCCGCAATATGTCTTTGATAGCGCGTCCCGTCCCCGGAAGGCGGCCGGCTCGGCTAGATCCACGCTCAGGTGGGCTGGTGGGCTAATCACAATGAAGGGTACCCCACGCTATTGTATTTCTAAGTAGCAGGGAGGCCAGGGAAGGGGTTGTTGAAACGAGCACATAGGTTGCTGATCCGGTGATCGATGAATCCGTGTCCACCGACAAACCCACCACGATACCTACCCTACCTAGGTACATGCAAGCGTTGGTCAACGACGCGGCATGGGCCTGAAGCACCATAGAGGTCCAAGCGACTGCAGAGCAAAAGCAAAGATATCGTCGATACAAGAATTGTCTCGCAGCGCGGAGAACTCTCTCTTTTTTTCTACCAGCGAGCACCGTCGATGGCGAGGCCAATTGCGCTGTCCTCGGCGCAAGGTACGGCGTGCGCCTCTTTGCAGCCAGGGAGTGCGTCTCTTAGGCGGCATGCATGGCCGAGGCATCAATCATCTGGGGGGCATGCGGGAAGCCCGGGTCTGTCGGTTTGAGCGAGGCTGCCAAATGAATGCTACCGAACAGAGGACGAGTTTGGTGCAGCTCAGTAATCTCAGCTCTCACGTCTGTTGAGGGCCTGCTGTTGGCTTGCTTATGTCCGAGCTCTCCTTCTCTCAAAAGCAACTGAGCAGGCGTTATACTTCCGGATGAGCGCCCGGGCTCTGAATGACTGACTCGCAACCTTTCCTGGCGGTTTTGAAGGCGTACCACCAGCGTGTGAGCCGCGACATAGCGATGCAAGTTGCCAGATTGACTCAGCGCTGGCAGCCGGTGTGAGGAGGATTGGCTAGGTCTGTACCCAAGGGCTTCCTCCTTTGCCCACCGAGATGCATGCGAAGCGCCATACAGACGGGAGTGCTCGACGCTGTACGCTGTATGTTGTTAGCCTTCTGCTGCCGAGTCGCAGCCAGTGTGGAGACGGGGCGATCTGAAGGGGAAACGAATTCGTGGGGGCAAAGGCCATGGGCTCATGTTAGATATCCCGTGGGACTGGTTTGATAAATCGCATTCCGTTCCCGATCGCATCGCGTATTCGACTCGCGTATCACGAAAAGGGGATCTTACTACCGAGCCAAGTGCACGGCGTCAATTGCCGATCAAAGTGCTGATACATGTCGGTCATTGAGTCCTGTCGACTTGGGCGCACCACGGCCCGGATCCCGTTCAGGGAGGTTCTTCGGACGGCTTCTCGGCAGTGAATAGCAGAGCATAGTACCTATATAAATCTGTGGAGCCCCTGACTTTAACCGGGGAGTCTTGCAAAATATTCCTAGGTATACTTCGTCTTTTTGGGTGTCACACAGGTGCCTCAACGAAATGCCCATATGTAAGTTGCTGCTGACTACCAAAATGAATGGGTGGTTTTCGTGATAGCAGCACTGCAAGCTCCTCATTTCCTTGCTGGCAATCTGATCTCATGTGCGTGCTTGTGGGTGTGTGTTCTTAGAGGGAATGTGATTGATATGCCCACCTAAACTGACCTAACCTAGGTACACCAGGCACGTCAAAGAGAGGCTTAGATGTCAGAGAGCCATAATGAGCCAGTGCCAAGTTTGGGAAAATGGCAGAGATGGATGGCAAACAGATTCATTGTGGCCCATGGAGCCTATGGCCAGCCAGTGTCTTGGCACCCACGAGCAGCGGGGCCTTGCTTGAGGGGCGGCCCAATGACGTCGCTGAAGCTTGTGGCCGCGTTGAGAGGCCTCACTGCCATCTTGACGCCAACTCGCCCACCTCCATTTAACGCCAACGTTTATTAAGCGCCAGAACCTACTCACAAAGTGCGAATCTCTACGTATCTAGGTATCCGTACGTTAATTTTCTCGCTGTGTCATTTGTGATAGCTTCTATTTCTACTCCCAATCCCTGAACAACCCCTCTTATCTTGCGACAAGCGTCATCTTGTTACCGCCCCTCTGCGACTGGCTGCGACTGCTTGGCTGCGACGCATTAGAAGCTTTCCATTGAAGCTGGCGAGCTTGCTGACTTGAGTCTTCATTACCTGAGCCACAACGCAGATCTCACCACAATGTCTTCTGGGAATACTGTAAGTGCGGAATCGCAGAAGAGAAGCGAGCTTCCAAGTATGCAAGTCGCTCACTGCGCAACAGGATCCAAAGCTGCTGTACGCCATCAACGGCGTATCGGCGTATCACCTTGCAAATGGCAAAGAGCAACCTCTCACTCCAGCCGGGCCTCAGACACTTTCTTTGTTGATGGTGTCATCGTCCTCACCCTTTGCTGATAATTCAGTCGTTGATCCAAACTCCAATCCAGCCGAGGAGGATTTTTACCTACACCTGCATCTGCCTCCAGAGCTTGATCTGCCCCTGCCCGCCACCACCCAAATTTACCACCAGCCGCCCAATAGTTACCTCATTCCACGATGGGATCTCGGCCCAGACAGCGGCGCTTTTACGAGAATCGAATTTCCTGCTCTGAATAGCCGAAAGAATGTCCAAGATGATGTAGATACCTTTGAGACCATTTTGGCGCAATGCACGGCCTTTTTGGAGAGAGCACCACCACCAGTACCAAGGACCAAGAAATCCGGAGCCTCTCTGCCGGATAGCTCTTCGAGATCGAAAGCAGCTATGGCGGCCGAAGAGCAACTACCCGCGTATAATCCTGGTGATTACAAGCCCGGCGAGGGCTATGCGAAGGGTGCGCATAGTTCTTTGCACGGCGGGCAGATTGTCCTTGTGGATGAGGAAAATGGTAGTGTCATCGGAGAATTAGGCGAGGGCTACGAGATGGTGGAGGACAGTACTTTGAAGCCTGGATCAAAAGGTAATTGCGTTTCATCGCACCTCGTACGAGACTAAGGCGCTGACCAAGATCTATAGATCCTGTGCAAATCACCCTTCCATCAGATGGATCCCACAATATTGCCATTGCGCCTGCTTCAGACGAGGACATAGAGATGGCCCTGCATCCTTCCTACAAGAAATCCTTCCTCGTGTCCAACGCCATGGCCGCGTCCCGCCTTATCGTGACTACTTCCGACATGGTGTCCAAAGCAATGCAGAGTGGCGCCGATAGCTTCACGCAAAAAACGAAACCTGTCGCTAAGCCTGTCACGTTCAAGCCCACGACCAAGGAGCATATCCGAAAAGTGCACACCTTTACGTCGAGTGCGGCAGGCCTATCCACCAAGACTGTCGGCTCCATTGGTAAGGTCGCGCAGAACGTCGGGGCCACGTTGAGCCGGCACAAGCCCAACAATGGGCATCCAAAGGGCTTTGATAAGGATGGGAGGCCAATCGAGAACTACAAACCTGGCTTGTTGAACAAGAGCATGATGGCCTTCAACACCCTTGCGGATGGCGTCGAGAAGGCTGGACGCAATTTGCTGGAGAACAGTTCTAATGCGACGACCAAGGTTGTAGAGCACAGATGGGGGCCTGATGCGGGTGATGTCTCTCGCAGTCTAGGAGGTGGTGTGAAGAATGTTGGTCTGGTCTACATCGATGTTACTGGCGTGTCGAGGCGGGCCATTCTGAAGTCGGTTGCCAAGGGCATGGTTGTCGGCCGTGTTGCAGACGGTGGGGGCCAGGTGATTGTTGGAGGCGGCGATGGGGGCGATGGGGCTGCAATGGTCGGCGCTCTGCCTCCTGGCCAACAACAACAATTCTTGGAAGGCAGGGAATCCGGCTCCGAGACGAGCTCCATCACGGGTGTTGATGGTAAGAAGCCGGCGAACTTCAAGTACTGAGGCTGCGGATTACAAACACAAGAGAACACGAGAGCGACATAATGACTTACGGCCGAATGACTTTTACTTGAGTTTTGAGAGTTGAGCAATCAACCACGAAAACGCGAGTGACTTTGAGCGGGTTACTAGCAACTTGTACGTAGACCTTATAGACTGCAGTCTCAAGGAGTGGGGTTAAGTTTCTTCTCATGCATGAGCTCGGAATCTTTGTTCCAGTGTATGCTCTAAATAATACGATGAGGATAGCGGAAATCAAATGAGTACAATTTTGCCTGAGCTACCTAGCGTAAGAGGAGATTGATCACCCACGATTCCAGAAGTCGCTTGCTTTTTTCTTCTTTTTTGGCCCAGAAGGGGGGAGGGGGTGTAGATGTAGCGAAATGTCGCACATCCAGCATCAACCTTGACAATGCATTACATCGACTCCGAGGACTATGAGACTTGCTAAGTCGGACGTTTTGACGCGCAGCTCCCTGTGGTCTCTGCGGGCGTTTATCATATTTAGCCGGCCTAGTTCCTTGGTATGTCGTGGTTAGGAGGCCATGGGCAATCTTCTTTTTTTCTTAATGTTTCTCAAGGTGGGATCGCCGAATTCGAACATCTCAATTATCAATCGAACAAAGCTCGACGCGACGCAGCTCCATTAAACACACGCGACAAGCTCCCTCGGCCCCACTTGCACATCGGCTCGCAACCCGGCTTTACCTTGTCAGATACACTACTGCAATCCTTGGATTTGCGAGGTTGATCTGCGGATATGTGTCGGTGGGAACCCTGTGGAGCTACCATTCTATTATATTACAGCCTCGTCGACTGCTACAGAGACACCAGAAACGATCCTCAGGAAAAGACGGACGCACATGGGCAAAAGTCAGAGACCACCTTGAGAATAATGCTGCCTTGTTCCTCCCGCTACACATACACTTTGCGTCATTGGGGAGTCACCTCTTGTCTAACCAGAACCACTCATTCGTTTTAGCAGACTCGCCGCGCGCCGTCTCTCCTCAAAATGCTCCACGAAATCCTCCTCTCCCTCTCCGGACACCCGTCACCCCTGCTCCGAAACGCCGCCGCCGCCACAACCTCCCATGGCAATGGCGCGCCCGACCCTATCAGTGATCTGATTACGCCGCCGGAGCGCGAGCTCCTCGCCGGTGTGGCCCATCTCAGCGACCTCCACGTGAAACTGCTCTCCTTCGCCGCGCAGATTGCCGCGTCGCATCCCTCCACCATCTGCCGCGCCGTTGCGACTGCCATCGACGGCACCCACCTCGCTGCGTTCCAGCGAAAGGTGCTCGAAGTCGAGGAGGGCATTTTGCGCAAGGACGCGGGGCTGGTGGGCGCGTACAATATCGTGCCACTGGCAGCCATTGTCGTGGAATTCGAGGGTTGGACGAGGCGTTTGGAGTGGCTGTGGGAGATGGTGGAGTTTATGCTGAGCAAGGAAAGGGGCGAGGATGGGAAGGAGGCTGCGTGCACAGGAGCGAAAGTGATCAACAGGTTAAGAGCAGAGTTGCAGACGGGATACCAAGACATCGAGGAGACGGCCAGGAACCTAGTGCGTGTCGCGGAGACGGCATGGGTTAAGCAGGTGTCCAGTTGGATTTTGTACGGCAGGCTACCGGGCTTCGGGGCCGAAGACTTCTTTATACAGAAGGCTGAAGTTGACGAGGTGAGCGCAGCGTCCGGATTTTTACGTGTCAGAACTAACCACATTATAGGAGTTTGTCTGCGTACCGAGCCTGCTGCCATCGTTCGTGACGGCGCCAACATCGGCCTCGATGCTCTTCATTGGACGTTCTCTCAATCATATCAGGGCAAAGAGCAGCCTCGATAGTGGTATGCAAGGCCTGGACCACCTCTCATCGCAATTGAGAGAACTGTCGCAATTGATGTACCCTCTGGACAGTGCGACCTTTTCGAGAACTATCACTGGGATTAGGTTGTTTCTATCTAGGAACACACTACAGAAGCTTCTGCCTCTCTCAAAGGTCGTGGAAATGCTCCAACTTCTGCGAGACTTCTTCTTACTAGGACGAGGCGAGTTTGCTATGGCCTTGACGCAACAGGCCGATGAGAAAATCCGCAGCCGTTGGCGCCGGGCGGACAATTTGGCTCACGAAAAGCGAGACGGTCTCAATCAAGTCGTTGTCAAAGAGGGTGAGGTGATCGCCGTGCTAGCTCGAACATGGGCATCGATGGGCTCGATGCAAGGCCAGCAAGCAGAAGAAGACGAGGGCCTCGAGATGGCCAGAGACTTGCTGAGACTCGCCCTGGTCAAGTCAGTCACGAAATCCGCCTCGAAATCAGGCTCGACTACTCACATAGCAACCACCCCGTTCTGCAATCTCATGTTCTCCGTCCCCGTCACCCTCTCACTCAAAGTTCCCTCGCCATTGGACCTCTTCCTCAGCCCCTCAGACGTCCAGACCTACACAGCCATCAACTCCTATCTCCACTCTATCCGCCGCGCACATCTGCGGCTTACCGACCTATGGAAAATCACACCTCTCCGGCGACACCACCCTCCACCGCCCAAGACGGGCAAGAGAGGGCGTGCTCGCGTAGTCATGCTGCGGGAGCGGCACGCAACCCGCATGCTCGCGATGCGGAGCGCGTGGACGACGTGCAGTGCGGCCATCTTCTTCCTCGCCGAGGTCGAGGGCTACCTGCAAATTGAAGTGGTGCGCGAGCTGTGGGAGGGTTTTCAGAGGTGGCTGACTACCGGTAACGATGAGCATCGGCCTGTAGTGGAGTCTGCGAGGCCCTCGCGGGCAGCTTCACGGATGTCAACAAGGAGTGCCAATGCGATGGACCTGGACAACGAGGATATGTGGCTTGCGGAAGGGTCTCATGTTCCCCATCTCCAAGAGCACAGGCAAATTGATGAGAATCCACATGATCCGCAGACTCTGGCCGCCGCGCACCGTCTTTACCTCTCTACGCTCATTCGTCGAATCCTGCTCTCGCAAGAGTCGTTTACAGACCCTCTGTACAGCCTCTTGGTAGAAATCGACCAGCTTGTCGCGCTCATTCACCGCCTCCAAGAGATTTGGAATTCTATAGACCTTGAAGAAGATCTTGGTGTTGTTGACGCTTTCGTCGACCTGGAGCGCGAGGAGCGGGATGTCAAGAAACAGTTACGGAATGCCGTGGAAAAGATCAAGTCTGACATTGAAGGCGTCATCGGAGTGCTGCGCCGTTTAGAGGCAGACCACGAGGGTCTGGCTTGGGGAGACGACGATGCTGGAGAAGATGGGTCGGCAAGAATCAGAGAGGAGGGACAGTATGTTCCACGCCGGGTGGGAGGCGTGGATCGCTTGTTAATGAAGCTGGATTTTGGCAGTTGGTTTGACCCTGGTAACCCGGACAGGGTTGGATCCACGGATAGAGACGGTCATTAGAAGTATTTGTGACGTGAAATGACTTTATGAGGGCAAATCCTTGCTTGTATGGCGTTGGAAGGGGCGCCGCGGATATGATACCATTATTATCTTTACCATTGCATTATTAAACTTGACCGAACACATGACCATCTTTTTGCTCCACTATTTGCCTCTCTTCCGCAACCATCGCTGTGAACTCCAGCAACGTACCTACTTCGTCGCTTAGTAGGGGCCCAATGGAAGTCCTCCAGCCTGTCAAGTCGAGTCATCAAGACCATAAAACGGAGGCGGAGCAGGCCTCACAAATTCAAGAATAGAACCAGGGAACATCTCCCTGTCCGGGTACATCCTGGGCGCCGGGATTGGTCGCTCTTCCACCAAAGTCTCATCAGAGCAGAGCACTTTGGAGGATCCGTCCTCGATTATCATCAGTGGCCGGGGATAGCTTTTCTCATCGACGTATGTCGCCTTTCGGCCCTCGATCCTCCACACTTCCAGCTTGACCTCGCGTTGCGCAAAGACGTTGGGATTGACATTGGAGAATTTGTCGATTTTCTGATGATGCACATTAGTACATTTCCATGGCTAGAATTGAGGATGATGGCCGTAGGACGACGTACCTTAATCATGCGAAGATGGTAATCTCGATCCGAGTGCCACACATTCGGATAGTCATCTGTATTACACAGGCGTAAGATCAGGCGGAGCTTGACGCAGGCATTCCGTTGCGTGAGTATCTCAAGCAGCTCGTCCACCACACGCTTCCAAGCCCACCCACTGCCGAGAGGCCCTTCACACAGGCCGACGTTGATATCAATCTGTGGGATATTTTGTAACGTGCGTGGGCTTATGAATTCTGAGAGGTGCATGAAATAGCTGTGGCGATAGTATCCCGCCACATAAACAAGGGGGCCTCTATGTACGTCACAAGCTCTGGGAGGCGGGAGGCGGTCGATTACGAGTTTTGTTGACTTGAGAATGGGGAGACACTCCTTTGTGATGCGTTTGTTGAGCAGCAAAATGGTCGGTGCGTGGAGGCGGGGCTCCCATTCTGGTGAATTCTTACTGATTGAGGGGCGTCGATAGTATGTTGCGTAGAGTCGACGGGAGTCTGGGTAGTGGAGAGAGTAGTTGTAGATCATGTTGCGAAGCTCGCCTGGAAATGAGAAAAAGGTGAATTCTTTCTTATTCTCATTCCTTGAGCGTGAAGAATTGATAGTTTGATCCTCATCTGAACGAAATCGCGTTGTTTCGCGGGCGCTGCGCCGTGTATCTGGAGCAGCGGATGGCAATGATGGTGGTGAAGCCTCTAAGCATGAGGCTTGAAGCCCATCTCGATCATTGTCATTGGCTGTGAGACGCAGACGGTGAGGACATCGTGGGCCATATTCGTGAGTGGACTCATCGCGAGCGTCACTTGACTTGCGCTTTCGATTCCCATTTGCAAACATTGCGTCTGGTTTTTGAAGCTCGTCTGGTGTGTTCGTGTGCATTCGATGTGGGTTGGCTTCCAGAATAAGGCAAGGAAAGGAGGGGGGGGTGTCAGGTTTGCCTTATTGCCAGGTAGGGTACACCTATGCACTCTTTTTCTGATGGCCTGCAGCTAGCTGCCACAAGTGTTACAGCGCACTAAGACGTTACTCTCAGTTCATCACCAATGTCGTGTGGCTGAGCCCGATTCTCGTCAAAGCAATGGTCAAGAGAGTAGTCGGATGAGCTCAATATGGAATGAAGTATGGTTAAGAAGAAGCAGGATTGGCAGCATTGAGAATGGAGAGATTATCATAACAGCGACACTTCTCGAACACAGCTGCCTGTGGCATCCTAACTCCAACAATACCTGTCGAGCTTCACAAGTGACACCTCAAGCTTCACTAAAATAAAATAAAGGTCAATGTTCCCTCCAGGTACTTTAGCCATGTATGATATCTCGTGAGTGCCTAAGTTAGGTAGGTAGATACACATCTTCGAGAGACCTATCTGTTTGCAGGGTACGCCCCTGCCAACCACCACCCACTTGAACCGAAGTTGAAAGTAGCCTGCGTACCTAGGTAGTAAAGAGAGACCGGACAGGACGTACTTTGAATGAATATACTATCTAACAACCTACGTACCTAGTTTTCTCTCCCAAATCTCTGGAGTGCCATATTGGCTAGGGAAAGGACTGCCCACAAAGGTATGGACACCAAAACTTTAGGACTAACCCCACAACTCGTTTCGAAGATGTTTTGCCGAAGTTTTGCCTGCAGGAGGTTGCGGACTCACTTGCCCACAATTTGAGTTGTGGTGCTCGGTAATGCAGTATCTGGTCAGGTGCTTCTATAGCCTCACAGCTGTAAAGAGGTCATCATCCTGCTCCCTACAAGGCCTTGGCCTTGGAGGTCTTTTTCATTGCTGTTGGCCATCATGGCCAGAGAGTATACCCAATTAAGGATGGTAGGACATGGAGGTCAGATGCCCAAGTTTAAAACATGTCAACGGTCAGTAAAAAGAGCACTGAACCGAAAGCCTACTGATCACATCGCTCAAACGCCAAGAGTGGCTCATCAAAGTTAAGCCGAAGCAATATACGCGACTTTACGCCCATCAGGCACCTCCACTCCCTGTATTGTCCATGTGGAGTACTAGTCGTTTGACAAGAGGAGTCGTGAGGAAGACGGATGGCCTTCAGAGGAACGGCTAGGAACGCCAGGGACAGCAAAAGTCGTTCGACCTCGATCGAAAGGCTTTCAACACATCCGACATGCGAGGCATCCGTCAATCTTGTACCCTATCACAGCAACGTGTTTCGGGTCCCACAATTCACTCATCCGAGAAAGGAACGAGGTGCCAGAACACACTCCATGTCAAATGCTTGGTCACAACGGTGACGACGAGTTCTCAATGTTGCAAGAGCTGGCACGCTATGATAGGATCAGCGCTTTAGTTGACTCCATGTCTGCTGTTTTAGCCTGGCGGCCTGACAGCTTCAAACGAGAAGTCCAGCCCAACACAGGCTGCATGGCACTTTGCGAAGCCGTCAGTACATATTTGGGAGCAGCTTCGTGGCCAATGAGGACGCGACTAGCAATGTTGTTCGCTCCGAGCTGACGAGCTTTTTGAGGTTTGACGTAAGAGCGGGCCGTGGACCTCCATTCAAGAGCTGTTGTTGTGTGACAGGACCACATTCAATAGAGGGGGGATAGAGGCCCGTTGTTCTGCAGGCGGCAGATTGCAGCTTGCAGGCGGCTTGCAGTAGGACATACGAGGAGCGCCTTAGGGCTGTCTAGGAAAGCGAAAGAACGTGAAAACATACGGCCTGCTTGCGAGCAGCTTGAAACGTCTTTGCTGCCCGAGTATGCTCAAGGGTGCTCGAATACTGGGTTTGGCAAGCTGCTTGACAACCTAGTAAGCTGCCCAGTCTGACAATAGCCGGCTTTACTAAATCAGGTAGGCAGAGACGACTCCTCAACATGCATGTTGTGCGAAATACCGAGTGGGTGTGGTTGGTTTGTGGACGAAAAAATCGCCGGGCCTGGCCCCAAGGTTCTTATGCTACACAAGAAGTCAATGTCCAGAAGAAGAATGCGGCGTTGTTCAACCTTAGGCGGCATTGTTTTCGCCCCGTCTGATTACGGTTCCCACACTGAGCTGTTTGTTCTAGGAAACAAAATACAATCGAGATCAAGTTTCAGTCAATGTATAATTAAGGAAGAAGGCCCGGAAAGATTGACTTAATAATTGTAACAGAGGTAGGGATCTAAGTCAGGTAGGTAATCAAAGCACACAGTAGTAGTCAGTTTTGAATGCATGTGGTGGAGGAGCGTTGCATGGGAGGCGGGAAGGGTCCCAGATGGTCTGTGCTTTCCATGTGGGTCTAATAATCGACCCAGCCCTCCCGTGGGCCGGCCGTCAGCAAGCCAGCTCGTGCCTACTACCCTCACCCCCCCTTCATGGCTGAATTGCGACCTCTCCCCAGCAAGCCAGCCCATCCGTCTTTACACCCACCCCATCGCGACTTGCATCGCGAGATTCACTTCAAGGTTGTCAAGGGCTCGTCGCCTGGCCTCTTCACCTTGCTCTCCGTGCTCTTACTGCTGGAGACGGGCAATTGCCCTTCTGCTCTGGTGGCTTCTCTCTTCCCAACCTGTCCATCATGTCGACGGCGCCCGGCCATCCGGGCCTGTCTTTCGGAGCAGGCCTGAACAATGGCAATGGATTGCGTCAAGGAGCGAACCAGGGTTATCCGCCACCACCGTCTAGCAAACCAGTCCTCGCACAACACTCGACTCCCTATCAACACTACTCTCCCCATCAGCCGCAACAGAGCAACTACACGCAAATTTACACAACCCCAAATCCGTCCCCCGTACAGCACAATGTCCAGAATGGCTCGCGATCCCAGCAGGCTCAGCTGCCTGTCCCGAGCTCGCGTTCTCGGGGCACAAACCATCGACAGATGCCCCCCCAATCAAGTAACACTTCGTTGGGATACATTCCGACGACGATGCCACATGCACAACAGCACCTTCCGCAGCAGCCCATGAACCCGCAACCCATGAGCCAGCAGTCTATGGGCCAACCGTCCATACCCCAGCAGACGATCAACCAGAGCTCCATGAACCAACAACAGATGAGCCAGCAGGCGATAAGTCAACAGGCCATCAACCACCAGCAATCTATGGCTCAGGAGAATTCTATGATGTCCCAGGCGACGCCTCCCCACACGCATCCCGGGTTGACGCCTCAGCCGCCGGCTCAAGCTCAGCCGCAGCAAACCCCACAACAACCGCCGCCCCCTCAACAAATACAAGCAGAGTCTTCGGTGCATGAGGCTCAGCATGAAGATACTATGGATGTCGAGAGCATGGGAGAATCGGGCGAAGACGGTATGGATGGCAAAAATGGCGAAAATGGGACTCCATTCGTCCCGCGGACCCCCATGGGGGCCATGATGTCAGCTCCGCCCGAAGGCGGGAGTTATCCAACCCTTGATGCAGTACACAAGGCGGTCCTGGAGTATTGCACATCGGTTGGCTATGCAATTGTCATCGGCAGGTCCAAAAAAACCGTACCAGGACTGAAAAAGGTGCTCTTTGTATGCGACCGTGCTGGCAAGCCTCCGAAACGCGTCAGTCCCGAGATGCGAAAGCGGAAAACATCATCTCGGAAATGCGATTGCCAGTTTGGTTTCTTCGCCATCGAGCAGAGAACCCAGTGGACTGTACGTTACCGTCCAAATGCGCAGCATCTCACGCACAACCATGGGCCAAGCGAGAGCCCTCTGAATCACCCTGCAGCAAGGAAGCTCGACAGCAAGATGGTTGCCACAGTGAAGGAGCTCAAGGAACAAGGTATGGGCATATATTTCATCCGAACGTGGATTCCGTGAAGCTAATCGTGCATACAGGCATCGGAGTCAGTCAAACATTAGAGATGCTTCAAGCCGCTAATCCAAACGTGCCCCTGCTGCCCCGAGATATCTATAATGCGCGTGCGGCGATCACTCGCAACCCCACCAAGGTGAACGCCGGATTGGCTGAGGATCGGCCGGCCATCTACAGTAAGCCTCGTCCGAGTGCTGAAGAACGGATCATCGCAGACCTACGCAAAGAGCTTGCCAAGGTCAACGACGAACTCGTCAAAGAGAAGGAGAATAATCACAAAAAAATCGCGGACCTGGAGGAAAAAGTGCGGGAGAAGGACAAGAAGATCCAGAAATTTGAAATGTTCGTCGACATCTGTAATGAGAGGGTCATGTACCAACGCGAGAAGCTTAATCAGCTCGACGACAACAATCTTCCAGGCAATAGCTCATGAGCGGAATCGTGGTCGGCGCAAAACAAGTGTTATGATTGAATGCGACTCATGCATGAGATGGATGAATTGGCGGAGGATATTGGCATGCCGGCTCAGGCGTCTGTTTTTTCTTTTCCCAGGGAAGTGGGCTAGGTACTGAGGCGTTTTGGTACTTGCTTTCAGTTCAATGCCATGTGGCAGTGAAAAAACCGCTGGCAATTAGGCACATTGGAAGGCCTTGAGTGGTGTTGGGATTCTTGCCACGCCGAACCATTGAATGCTGTCGCTGTGCTCATAGCTGAGGCCAAAGAACGAAAGCCTATCATTGAGCTGCTAGTTCTTTTCAGATAGTTCAAGAAATGGCATGGTAGCGGCAGACGGTTTACGGTTTTGATATGTCTCTCTCTCTCCGACAACAAATAAAAATGCGAGCAAAACAGTGAATGCTAGCCATACATTTTTGAAGTCTATACCTGAAAGTTACCATAGAGACCAAGGCCGAAAAGAACAGTTTTATCTCGCCACGCTCATAATTCGCGTACTTCGCATGTGTCAAGTACTATGGTAAGAAGCAGGCTGACTCTGACACTCTTATTGCATTAAACACCACCAAGCTAGTGGCCAATCAAGCCAAGATCTGGTCACTTAAGCCACTAGTACGTCGCGAACAGGGGTCCGTCTGAACGGCTGGCCTGCAGTAGCCCTGCGCGTGGCCAGAGCTGCAGCGTGTCAGGGTTCTGCCGCGGGACGCATGAGGGTGGAAAGTCAACAGCAACATTCAAACAATTCACGACCGCCAATCACTCACCTCAATACACTCCCTCACTAAAGGGGATTGCACTTCATCAGCAACAAACTGCTCCCCAAGATCCATCATTTTTCGTCTATTCAAGTCAAAGGCATTTTGAAGAGCACAGAGATACCCCTTATCGAACTGTTAGTCTACTCTTGATTCCGTTTCTCTGTCTTGATACGGTTGCGCGTTATTGGCGAAATTGCGACAGCCCTTGACCGACTACTCTGGGAAGACATGACGGCGAACCTTTGAGACCTTTTTCCGACAACATACTCTGTCCATCACTGGCACCCCGAGCAAGCCTACCATGGATACGGCCGTATCGCCTCAACGGCCGTTGACGCCGCTCAACGGCGACAGCAATGGCACTAATGGCAACAACGGCATCAACGGTACTGCCTTAGTCGCCATGGACCCGGCCCGAGTGATCGACCACCTCACCCAGCTGCTCGAGGCCGCCCTTGGGGCAACCCGCGAGGAGTTGGAAGCTCCTGGCAGTCTGCTCTTCAAGTCTCGTTACTCCGATACCCTGCAGCGATGCGCCCGCTTCACAAATGAGGCGCAAGTGTCGTTGTACATCCAGAAAGACCTTCCCGCGACGCCTCCGCTGGAGAATGGCGACGGAGAGTCAAGTAGGTCTAGGACATGAATGCCTGGTTCACGTGCAGCTTTGCTAATGATGCCTTTGTAGAGCCCCCCTCCCACACGTATATGATTGCGTCGGATCTGTCCTCGACAGCTACGACGGTGGCGTTCCTTGTCCTCCTCAAGCGTCCTCAGCCCCTCGATCCAGCCATACCGATATCCTCCCAACTTCAAGTCCTCAACCTTCCGGGTCCGGCATACCTTGCTGCCACTGCCAGCGAGCAGGGACCATCAGCATCCCCCTTCGAATACCTCCAACTTTATCTGCACAATGGTCTGGCACCGTACTTTGACGCAAGCACCAAGAGCCAGCAAATGATCGGTGGTAGCCGTGGTAGGGCTGATGTCGATGCGAAGACTGGCATACCCGTCACAAAGAAGAGATGGACTGAACTCGAGCTGAGCTTGTCTCATTTGCAGCAAAATGTCGAAATACCCGAAGTTCTGCTGCCGTTTCACCCATACGTGCAAAATGCTCTCGACGAAGCTGCCGCTCGTAATACGACGCCATCGATCGATTTCATACCCACGGCACTCCTTTCTGACAGTCAATTTCTGAACAACTTGCAAGCAAACGTAAACAACTGGATCAAGTCCATTCAGGTTATTACCAAGATGAATCGGGATCCGGCGACCGGGACTGCTAACCAGGAGATCAACTTTTGGCTGTCCATGGAGGCAGCCTTGGCTGGAATCGAGACGCAGCTTTCTAGTGATGGTGTGCGCCTCACGTTGGAGATCTTGAAAAAGGCGAAACGATTCCAGGCCACCGTCAGCTTTGGGGCAGACACAGGATTGAAGGAAGCTATGGACACGGTCCAAAAGTACAACCAGCTCATGCGTGACTTCCCCTTGGATGAGCTTCTCTCGGCGACATCTTTACCCAAGATCCGGGACGCTATCGACCAGATATTCGCACATCTGAACAAAAAGTTGCGAATATGCCCCTATCCCATTCGTCGCGCTCTTCCTCTGGTGGAGGCGATCTCTGCAGACCTCGATGAGGTGATGCACCGCCTGCTACCTGGAACTGAACTCGTCGATCTTGATTATCAGGAGTTCAGAAACGTTATGCGCATGGCTGGAGAGGTGTTCAAATCATGGGACGACAACCGCAAGGCCTTCACGGATGTTGCTCGCGATGTCACCCGGAGGAGAAACGAAAAGTTCATCCCGATCAAGATTAATCCCAAGCACCATGAGCTACAAGAGCGTTTGAAATACGTCGGCACTTTCCGTGATAATCATGAACAGCTGCAGAAGACGATAGTCGACGTCTTGGGACCCAAAGCGACAGTCACTGAGCTACCGGATGGTGTAGCAAATGCAGGCGGCGTGGTAGTTGAAGAGATGGGCGATGTCGATGCGGTTGAGGAAGTCAAGCAGGCCTGGGAGGCTTTGAGGAACGTTGATCTACTTGACGTGTCCGACGAGGGGACCAACCGATGGGCCAAAGCCGAGGAGATCTACAACGAGCGAACTTCTCGTGTGGAGAACTCTATTATTGCTCGACTACGGGATCGTTTAGCAACAGCCAGGAACGCCAACGAAATGTTTCGTGTCTTCTCCAAATTCAACGCACTTTTCGTGAGGCCGAAAATTCGAGGTGCTATAGCAGAGTACCAAACTCAGCTCATCGACAATGTTAAGCAAGCTATCAGCTCGCTGCATGAGCGTTTTAAGCAGCAGTACGGACACTCTGAAGCCCACGCCATGGCGCAGCTTCACGACTTACCACCCGTGTCTGGAGCCATCATCTGGGCTCGCCAAATTGAACGTCAACTTGACGGGTATATGAAGAAAGTAGAGGCCGTTCTGGGTGAGAACTGGGCCCTTCACAGCGAGGGAGAGAGGCTTAAGAATGAGGGCGATCTCTTTCGTAAGAAGTTGGACACTAGACCAATCTACGATGCCTGGCTGCACGACGTCCAGAGGAAGAACATCACGATATCGGGCCTTATTTTCACTGTCAACAAGATACGGGCTGCTGGAAATGCTCTGGAGCTTCAAATCAATTTCGATGCGCAAGTCATTGCTCTCTTCAAAGAGGTCCGAAACCTTCTTTGGCTCAACTATGCCGTTCCGCACGCTATTAACAGCGTTTCGAAAGAGGCCAAACGAGTGTACCCATTTGCCGTCAGTTTGATGGAGAGTGCACGCACTTTTGCACAGACCGATCGTCAGATCGCAGAAATGCCGGATGTCTCTGTACTGCTCAGCGGTTATCGTAACGATGTGCAACAAGTCATTCTCAAGGGTATGCCCCTGCGATGGGAATCATTCAACAACATGTACGAGCTGCATTTCAGGACGGATTCATCCAAAGGCGAGAGCAAGCACGTCGCTTTTGTAAAGGAACTTGCTGCAAAGGTATCATTACTTCAAACCAAGACAACAACGCTGGCCACCATCAATATCACGGTACAAAAGTCTCTTGCTGAGCTCGGCACCTGTCCTTACGAGGCCTCGGCGTTCGAGTCAAGACTGAGGACGATCCAAGAGGCCGTGGATCAGCTCAACCTGGAACAATATGTCAACCTGGGCTACTGGGTCGAGGGCATGAATACTCAAATCAAGAATACCCTCCTGGTACGCCTTCAGCGCGCTATCCAGTACTGGATTGAGGCATTCGAGGATGACCACGTCGCAGGCGATGACACCCGTCGAAGGACACTGATAGAAGGTGCTGCGGAGGCCAAGTCAGACAAGCCAACCATGAAGCGGCTCGTCCACGAGATAACCATGCGAAATCAAGTCATCTACTTGGACCCACCCATGGAGTATGCACGAGCTAGCTGGATTTCACAACTTCAAGACTGGCTTGGTGTTATCTGTAACTTGCCCAAGGTCAAGGCAACTCGCTACCAGATGAGTTTGAGCACCGTGTCATATCAGGATGCGAAGTTCAACGATCTGCCCGCTGAATGCACTGAGATGCTTACCCGAGTCCACAACTGCGTAGAAAAGAAGCTGTCGGAGGTTGGAGGCTACGTTGATAAATGGTTGCAATTCCAATCCCTTTGGGATCTTCAGTCGGATCAAGTGTATGACCTTCTTGGTGACCAGCTCTCTCGGTGGCTGCAACTTTTGCAAGAGATTCGGAAAACTCGCCAGACTTTCGACACCTCTGAAGTCAGCCGCTCTTTTGGTCATATCACCATCGATTATGATCAAGTACAAACCAAAGTCAACGCCAAGTATGACCAATGGCAGCATGATATCCTTCTTAAGTTTGCTAGTCGTCTGGCAAACCGCATGCGCGATGTTCATGCTGAACTTGAGAAGGGCCGAAGAGATCTAGAGGGTCAGAGTCTGGAGGCATCTTCCACTGCTCAGGCTGTACAATTCATTACTATCGTTCAGAGCTGCAAGAGGCAAGTCAAGCTATGGGCACCTGAAGTTGAGATGTTCCGTCAGGGCGAGTCAACTCTTGTGAGGCAGCGGTACCAATTTCCCAACGACTGGTTGCATGCGGAGCAGGTGGATGGCATGTGGGATGCACTGAACGAGCTCCTCGCACGCAAGTCCAAAATTGTGCAAGACCAGACAGATGCTCTGCGCGCCAAGATCAGCGCTGAAGACAAAGTCGTGGCTGACAAGATCACTGAGGTCGCCAATCAGTGGAACGAGGAGAAGCCAGTATCTGGTACTATCCCTCCAGATGAGGCTAATGCCACTCTGAGTTCATTCGAGATCAGGATCACGCAGCTGCAGGAGGAGTTTGCAATGGTCGCGAAGGCCAAGGAAGCCCTTGATCTCCCCGCCTCTGGCGATTCATCTCTTGGTGTCATTCTGGAGGAGGTTCAAGACTTCAAGTCTGTTTGGGCATCGTTGTCTCTGATCTGGAAGAGTCTCAATGAGCTCCGCGAGATGCTGTGGACTAGCGTTCAGCCGAGGAAAATCAGGTCATCCATTGACGGCCTCATCAAGATGACCAAAGAGATGCCCAGTCGGATGCGGCAATACGCTGCCTTTGAGCACATCCAAAATATCCTGCGCCAATACCTCAAGGTCAACTCGCTTCTAGGAGACCTGAAATCTGAAGCTGTGAGGGATCGACACTGGACTAAGATCTGGAAACAAATCAAGCCTGGCAAGCGGTACTCACCCGTGTCCATGACTTTGGGCGACGTCTGGGATCTCAACCTCGTGGCAACCGAGGTCATCATCAAGGATATTATTGCTCAGGCTCAGGGCGAGATGGCTCTAGAGGAGTTCCTAAAGCAAGTCAAGGAGGACTGGACAAACTATCACATTGATCTCGTCAACTACCAGAACAAGTGCCGGCTCATTCGCGGCTGGGACGATCTTTTCGCCAAATGCAGCGAGAACCTAAACTCTCTTCAAGCCATGAGACATTCTCCATACTACAAGGAGTTCGAAGAGGAGGCCTCTACCTGGGAGGATAGGCTAAACCGTGTCCACGTTCTCTTTGATGTCTGGATCGACGTACAGCGCCAGTGGGTGTACCTTGAGGGCGTGTTCACTGGCAATGCGGACATCAAGCACTTGCTACCCATTGAGTCTTCGAGGTTCCAAAACATCAACAGCGAGTTCTCGGCCGTCATGAAGAAGGTCTACAAGCAACCTACCGTGCTTGATGTGCTCAACATCCCAAATGTCCAGAAATCTTTGGAGCGTTTAGCTGAACTGCTCAACAAGATTCAGAAGGCCCTCGGTGAATATCTGGAGAAAGAGCGTGTTTCGTTCCCGCGTTTCTACTTCGTGGGAGACGAGGATCTTCTGGAGATGATCGGTAATAGCAACGACACATTGCGCATTGCCAAACACTTCAAGAAGATGTTCGCTGGTCTTTCGGGCCTGGTCATGGACGAAGAAGGCGTCATCTCCGGATTCACATCAAAAGAGAACGAGATTGTCCGACTGAAGAAACAGATCTCGGTAATACAGACACCTAAGATTAATGACTGGCTCGCTCTCTTGGAAAGTGGAATGAAAGCCACGTTGGCTGAGTTGCTCGCTGAGGCAATTGAGCAGTACACGCCCATCTTTTCCAATGAGAAAATTGAGCAAGCTGCGTTGAATGAGTTTATGGAGGCTTACCCCAGTCAAATTGTGGTGCTAGCTACGCAGGCCGTTTGGACCACTGCAACCGATCAGGCACTAGCTGATGGCGGCAAAGACCTTCAGTCACTGTTCGACCGTGAGGTTCAGGTCCTGCGCTTGCTCGCCAGCACGGTCCTAGGTGATTTGGACGTGCTGTTGCGGAAAAAGTGCGAACAACTCATCACTGAATGTGTGCACCAGCGTGACACTGTCGAGAAGCTGATTCAGTTGAACGCGAACACTCCAACGCATTATATGTGGCTGCTTCAGATGCGCTATGTGTACACACCACAAGGTGACTTCATCGACCGTCTGCACATCAAGATGGCCAATGCTAAGCTCAACTACGGCTTCGAATATCTCGGTGTCCCGGACAGACTGGTCAGGACGCCGCTGACTGACAGGTGCTTCCTCACTCTCACCCAGGGTCTTTGCCAGCGTCTCGGTGGTTCACCCTATGGACCGGCTGGTACGGGAAAGACAGAATCCGTCAAGGCACTTGGTGTTGAGCTCGGCAGATTTACTCTGGTCTTCTGCTGTGACGACACCTTCGATTTCCAGGCCATGGGTCGTATCTTCCTTGGTATCTGCCAGGTCGGCGCCTGGGGTTGTTTCGACGAGTTCAATCGTCTGGAAGAGAGAATTTTGTCTGCCGTCTCCCAGCAAATCCAGAACATCCAGCTTGGACTCAAGGAAGGCGTCACGGACGATAAGGCCCAGATCGAGCTGGTTGGTCGCCAGCTTCACGTTAACGAGGACACAGGCATATTCATTACGATGAATCCTGGTTATGCTGGTCGTTCTAACTTGCCGGACAATCTCAAGAAGCTCTTCCGCAGCGTCGCAATGTCCAAGCCTGACAAGGAGCTCATTGCCGAGGTCATGCTGTATTCGCAGGGCTTCAACCAGGCCAAGCAGCTTTCAAAGCACACTGTCCCATTCTTCGACCAATGTGCCGCCAAGCTGTCAAAGCAAGCCCACTATGACTTCGGTCTGCGTGCCTTGAAGAGTGTGCTGGTCAGCTCTGGTGGCCTCAAACGTGCTCGACTCCTCGAGAGCGGTGGTAATCTTGGCGCGGAAGAAGTGGTTGAGCCCGAGATCATCGTGCAGAGCATTCGCGAAACCATTGCACCCAAGCTGATCAAGTCGGATGTTGAAATCATGATGGGCATCGAGGAAGACTGCTTCCCCAGCGTCAAATACGTGCCAGCCAACCTGCAGAAACTGGAAGAGGCTATTCGTCGTCTGGCTGGCGAGAGACAGCTTGTGGTCAACGACCTTTGGATGACCAAGATCCTTCAACTATACCAAATCCAAAAGATCCACCATGGTGTAATGATGGTTGGAAATTCCGGTTCTGGAAAGTCAGCTGCTTGGAGACTTTTGCTTGAGGCTCTGCATCAGGTCGAAGGTGTTGAGGGCGTGTCTCACGTCATTGACTCCAAGGTCATGTCCAAGGAGGCCCTCTATGGTAACTTGGATTCTACGACGCGCGAGTGGACAGACGGTTTATTCACGAGCATTCTGCGCAAGATTGTGGACAATCTCCGTGGCGAGGACTCCAAGCGCCACTGGATCGTCTTTGATGGTGATGTCGATCCTGAATGGGTGGAGAATCTGAACAGCGTTCTTGACGACAACAAGCTGCTCACCTTGCCGAATGGTGAGCGTCTCAACTTACCAGCTAATGTCCGCATCATGTTCGAGGTGGAGAACCTCAAGTATGCCACGCTCGCAACTGTCAGTCGATGCGGTATGGTCTGGTTCAGCGAGGACACCGTTTCGCCGAGCATGATGGTTGCCAATTATCTCGAGACGTTGCGAACAGTCGCTTTCGAGGACCTCGACGAGGATGCCGTCGCGACCGGGCAGAGCTCCGCCAAGGCACTGGCTGTACAGACCCATGCTGCCGATCTCCTCCATAACTATCTTGAGAATGATGGTTTCATCTTGGCTGCCCTCAAGGAAGCTGAAGGTTTCAACCACATCATGGACTTTACAGTCGCCAGGGTGCTCAATACGCTCTTTTCGCTCCTCAATAAAGCCGTCCGCGACATCATCGAGTACAATAACCAGCACGTCGACTTTGCGCTGGATCCGGAGCAGATCGAGAGCTACATTTCCAAGAAGCTGCTGCTGGCCCTGGTCTGGGCCCTGACTGGCGACTGTCCCCTGAGTGACCGTAAACAATTTGGTGACAACGTGTGTGGTCTGGCTGACTTCGGATCACCGCCACTGGATGGCAATAGTGCCTTGATCGATTTTGATGTCTCCCTGCCACAAGGCGAGTGGACGCCCTGGCAAAACCAGGTGCCAACAATTGAGGTCAATACCCACTCCATCACTCAGACCGATGTTGTCATTCCAACTCTGGACACTGTCCGTCATGAGGATGTGCTTTACTCGTGGTTGGCTGAGCACAAGCCCCTGCTGCTTTGCGGTCCTCCCGGTTCTGGTAAGACGATGACACTGTTCAGCGCTCTTCGCAAGCTCCCCAACATGGAGGTTGTCGGTCTCAACTTCTCGAGTGCAACTACGCCTGATCTTCTCATCAAGACCTTTGAGCAGTACTGCGAGTATAAGAAGACCCTCAACGGAGTCATGCTATCTCCGACCCAGATTGGCAGGTGGCTTGTTATCTTTTGTGATGAGATCAACCTTCCTGCCCCCGACAAGTACGGCACGCAGAGAGCTATCTCCTTCTTGCGTCAACTTGTGGAGCACAACGGTTTCTGGAGGACATCCGACAAGGCATGGGTTACGTTGGATCGCATTCAGTTTGTTGGTGCATGCAATCCGCCTACTGATGCTGGTCGTACACCAATGGGTGATCGATTCCTCAGACATGCACCTCTCATCATGGTTGATTACCCAGGCGAGCAGTCACTCCAGCAAATTTACGGCACCTTCAATTCAGCAATTCTCAAGATCATTCCATCGCTACGTGGATACGCAGAGCCGCTTACACAAGCTATGGTGCGGTTCTACCTTGAATCCCAGCAACGCTTCACCCCTAAGATTCAACCTCACTACGTCTACAGTCCTCGTGAATTGACACGTTGGGTGCGTGGTGTGTATGAAGCGATCCGGCCTTTCGAGACATTGTCTGTTGAGGGCCTGCTTCGCATATGGGCTCATGAGGCTCTGCGTCTCTTCCAGGATCGTCTAGTTGCTGAGGACGAGCGGAAGTGGACCGATGACGCTGTGCGCAGGATCGCCTTGGACTACTTCCCGACCATCGATGACCAGCAAGCTCTTGGTGGGCCCATCCTCTTCTCTAATTGGCTATCCAAGAACTACGTGCCGGTTGATCGTGAGCAGCTACGTGACTTTGTCAAGGCTCGTCTCAAGACCTTCTGCGAGGAAGAGGTCGATGTGCCGCTAATCCTGTTCAACGATGTACTGGAACACGTCCTTCGCATCGATCGTGTTTTCAGACAACCGCAAGGCCATCTGATTCTCATCGGTGTCAGTGGTTCCGGAAAAACAACGCTTTCCCGCTTCGTCGCCTGGATGAACGGTCTGAAGGTCTACCAGATCAAGGTTCACGGCAAATATTCTGCTGAAGACTTTGACGAGGACCTGAGAGAAGTTCTACGCCGTTGTGGATGCAAGGGAGAGAAGATGTGTTTCATCATGGATGAGTCCAATGTCCTTGACTCTGGCTTCCTCGAGAGAATGAATACGCTGCTTGCCAACGCAGAGGTCCCCGGTCTCTTCGAGGGTGATGAATTTGCAGCGCTGATGACGGCCTGCAAGGAAGGAGCGCAACGCCAGGGCCTGCTTCTGGATTCTCAAGAGGAGCTCTACAAGTGGTTCACCTCGCAGATTGTCAAGAACCTGCACGTGGTGTTCACCATGAACCCGCCAGAGGATGGCCTGTCTTCCAAGGCTGCGACTAGTCCAGCCTTGTTCAATCGTTGCGTGCTTAACTGGTTCGGCGACTGGTCTGATCAAGCTCTGTTCCAGGTTGCTCACGAGCTCACGCACTCTGTGGACTTGGACCGCTCAAACTTCCAAGCGCCCGATACAATCCCTGTTGCGTACAGGGCTCTCAGTCTTCCGCCTTCGCACAGAGAGACTGTTGTCAACTCTATGGTCTATATCCACTATTCCCTACAGCGCTTCAACGAGAAGTTGCAGCGACAGCAGGGCAAGGTTACTTTCCTGACGCCACGTCATTTCTTGGACTTTGTGGCTCAGTACGTGAAGCTGTACAATGAGAAGCGTGAGGATCTAGAAGAGCAGCAACGCCACCTGAATGTTGGTTTGGAGAAGCTGCGGGACACTGTCGACAAGGTTCGCGACCTGCGGGAAAGTCTGGCCGAGAAGAAGACTCAGCTAGAGCAGAAGGACATTGAGGCGAACGAAAAGCTTCAGCGCATGGTTGCTGATCAGCGAGAGGCCGAACAGAGAAAGAGCACATCGTTGGAGATCCAGGCTGCTTTGGAGGTTCAAGAGGCGGAAGTGGCTGAGAGAAAGACTGTCGTCTTAGATGATCTGGCCAAGGCCGAGCCCGCTGTCGAGTCAGCCAAGGCTAGTGTCAGCAACATCAAGAGGCAGCACCTGACAGAAGTCCGGTCGATGAACACACCACCAGCTGGAGTGAAACTTGCTCTAGATTCAGTTTGCACCCTCATTGGACACAAGGTCGCCGACTGGAAGGCCGTTCAGGCCGTGGTTCGTCGTGACGACTTCATTGCCAGTATCATCAATTTTGACAATGAAAGGCAAATGACCAAGGCATTGCGCATCAAGATGAGAAATGAATTCTTGTCAAATCCGGAATTCACTTTCGAGAGGGTCAATCGAGCCAGCAAGGCTTGTGGCCCTCTGGTGCAATGGGTCGAGGCTCAAGTCAACTTTGCCGAAATTCTCGACCGAGTTGGTCCTTTGAGGGCGGAGGTTGAGCAGCTTGAGGAGCAAGCCCTCCAGACCAAGGCTGAAGCCAAGGCCATTGAGAATAACATTGCCCATCTTGAGCAGAGTATCGCGACATACAAGACCGAGTATGCAGCACTTATCAGCGAGACACAGGCGATCAAGTCCGAGATGCAAAGGGTACAATTCAAGGTCGACCGATCCGTCAAGTTACTTGACAGTTTGTCGTCTGAGCGAGTGCGTTGGGAAGAGGGCAGCAAGTCGTTCGAGACACAAATTAGCACCCTGGTTGGAGACGTTCTCACGGCTGCGGCGTTCCTTGCCTACAGCGGTCTGTACGACCAGACCTTCCGCAAGTCTATGTTGGACGACTGGCTCCACCAGCTCCACCTGTCTGGCATCCAGTACAAGCCGCACAATCCTTTCACCGAGTACCTGTCAAGTGCGGATGAGCGCTTGGGATGGCAACAGAATAGTCTGCCAGTGGACGATTTATGCACTGAGAACGCCATTATACTCAAGCGCTTCAACAGATACCCCTTGATAATCGACCCATCTGGCAGAGTCACCGAGTTCTTGCAGAAGGAATGCAAGGATCGCCGCCTGACCGTCACCAGCTTCTTGGACGACTCGTTCACCAAGCAACTGGAAAGCTCACTCCGTTTCGGCAACCCGATCCTCATCCAAGACGCAGAGCATCTTGACCCGATTCTCAATCACGTCCTCAATAAGGAATATCAGAAGACTGGTGGTCGTGTCCTCATCCAGTTGGGCAAGCAACAGATTGACTTCTCCCCATCTTTCAAGATCTACCTCTCTACACGAGACCCGTCTGCCACTTTTGCTCCCGACATCTGCAGTCGTACCACCTTTGTGAATTTCACTGTTACGCAGAGCAGTCTCCAGACTCAATCGCTCAATGATGCTCTCAAATCTGAGAGACCAGACGTGGACGAGCGGCGCTCGAACCTCATCAAGCTTCAAGGCGAGTTCAAGGTCCACCTACGACAGCTGGAGAAACGCCTCCTGCAGGCACTCAATGAGTCACGTGGCAATATTCTCGATGACGACAACGTCATTGAGACTCTCGAAACTCTGAAGACAGAAGCTGCTGAAATTTCCGCGAAGATGAGCAATACCGAGGGCGTCATGAGCGAGGTTGAGCAGATAACCCTGGAGTACAATGTCATTGCCAAGTCCTGCAGTGCGATATTCACTGTGCTGGAGCAACTCCACTACCTCAACCACTTTTACCAGTTCTCGCTTCAGTATTTCCTCGATATCTTTCACAGCGTTCTTCACAACAATCCGAACCTGGCCAATGAAACCAACCACAAGGTTCGTCGCGACATCATCGTCAAGGACCTCTTTGTGGCTGCCTTTAAGAGGACAGCGCTCGGCCTGCTCCAAAAGGACCGCATCACTCTTGCCATGCTCCTTGCGCAAGCGTCTCCATACCAGATGGACAAGGACTTGATTGATGTCATTCTCGATGAGAAGGTCGAAGGCAAGGACATCTCGACAGAGGTAGAGGGCAAGGATGAGGTGTTCGCCAGAGCCAGCAGGTTGCCCGCCTTCAAAGAAAAGATCGACCAGGTGTCCTCCGAAGAATGGGATCGCTTCCTCACTGAAGAGATTGCTGAAAACCATGTGCCCAACATTTGGGGTGCTGATGCGACACCAGTCGACCAGGCTCTATCATCTCTGCTGCTGGTAAAGCTTTTCCGTCTCGACCGTTTCGTGCCTACGGCTCAGCGCTTTGTCGCCCTTGTCTTTGGAGACGACCTGTTCGATATTGTGGAGGATCTCAAGGCTACTGTCACCGAGGTCCCGGCAACAAGACCTATTGCGTTGGTGTCAAGCCCTGGCTTCGATGCAAGCTACAAGGTCGACAATCTTGTGGAGCGGACGCGTGTCAGGTGCACCAATATTGCCATGGGTTCCAACGAAGGTCTCGCAAGCGCCGATAAGGCTGTCAGTCACGCTGCACAAGTTGGCTCCTGGGTTCTGGTCAAGAACGTCCATCTCGCACCAACTTGGCTCCAGAGTCTCGAGAAGCGCATGGAGTCTCTCAATCCCAACCCCGAGTTCAGGCTCTTCCTCTCTATGGAATCTAGCCCCAAGATTCCCGTCAACCTACTTCGTGCTTCTCGTGTACTCATGTACGAGCAGCCTGCTGGCGTACGTGCCAACATGAAGGACTCCATGTCTTCGCTGTCTACCAGGCCTGCCAAGAGCCCCGTGGAACGCCAGAGGCTGTACCTGTTGCTTTCCTTTTTGCACGCTGTTATTCAGGAGCGGTTGCGGTACGCACCCAATCTTGGTTGGAAGGGCTTCTGGGAATTTAATGATAGTGATGTAAGTTTTCTCCGTCTTGGCCATATCCCACAACAGAATGCTAACATGATGCCGACAGTACGAATGCTCTGCCTTCGTCATCGATACTTGGATCGAGACGGTCGCTCAAAATAGAACCAACATCGCGCCTCAGAATATCCCATGGGATATGATTCGGTACCTTGTCACAGAAACCTATGGAGGAAAGATCGACGATGAAGGCGACTTCAAGCTCCTCAACCAGCTCGTCAATTCGTTCCTTACGCCCGATGCTTATGAGATTGGCCATAACCTGGTCGAGGGCAGTGACAAAGAGGGTAGCCTTCAAGTACCCTCTGGAACATCTATGCAAGACTTCATGGGCTGGATCAAGAAGCTCCCCGAGCGCGAGCCACCTACTTACCTGGGTCTGCCTGCAAATGCAGAGAAGTTGCTGCTTGTTGGATTGGGCCAGAGCATGATCCAAAATCTGAGGAAGGTCTCAGATTTGCTGGATGAAAATGAGCAGGGAATGGTGACGGAAGTAGCACAGGCTGCATAGATGGATGAGAGTGAGAATTGTGAATGGTCGTGCGAAGAAGTAGACCAAGATTGGTCCGGATATCCTATGTTTTGATGGTTTCAATAGTTCAGACTCGGCGGCGCATTAGTAGAGCACAATTTGTTTTCTGGCTGGTCTTTACTGCAGATACCCTTCGACCACTATTCCAAATGAGTTTTCATATGTCACATATTCGCTTTAGACTTGCAGAGAAATCGAGATGGACTTGTTTTGCAAGCTTTCCAATTGATCTTACTTTCGTGATATCAATTTTAGCCTCACCAGAGGGGCTTCTCTAGGTGGTTGCAGCATGCTGCTGCAGGAATCTGGTCCCTCCGTGTTGTAAAATATACCTTCTCATCACGGTGACCAGAAGCATCGCTAGAAAAGTGGAACAGTTGTGCAGAGCATTGCAAGCCTCCCATTTTCGTAGTATTATCGCAACTAAAAGCCTTGCTTTCAGCATCAAGCTAAAAGTCAACTCTCAATCTTCTCAAAACAAGGAGGCCGTAAATCATCAAACGCCATCCGAATGATCAGTTTCCATCCATCCCTATATTACGCGTCTAGAGAGTTGGTACGTCTCAAATAAATTTCTACAATTCCAAGGGTGGCCAAAGAGCCTGGTTTGGCTGGGTAGACGTGGCTCGTCCGCTAGCCCTGTGCCTGCTCCTTGATAATATCGGCCGCCCTCTCCGCAACACCATAGACCACGGCCTGTAGATGCGCCCCCGGGATCACCGGCATGATACCCGCGTCTACGACGCGTAGGTTGCTCGTTCCATATACCTTCAGCGCCGTGTCGACCACTCCGCCCAGGTTGAGGGGCAGCATCGATGTCGAGCCCGAAGGGTGGAACTCGGTCACCACGTGCTGCTTCACCAGCTGCAGCATCCTCTCATTGACGTCCTGGTCGCTGCTGCTCACGTTGGCAGGGCAGAAGTATGGCTCTTGTACAACAGGCTGGAGCTCCGCCATCGCCGGCGTTTGGATCAGCGCGCAGTTGAACAGCAGCGCACGCGCGAGCATGATGCAGTCCAAGGGCTCGGCGCAGTACCGCGGGTCGACAGCGGGCAGGTCGAAGATATTGGCGGACTGTGGCCTCACGGTTCCGCGCGATAGGGTCTGCATCATGGCGATGGACATGGTGCCGATCGAGTCACCGAGGAACTCGACCGCACCTTCTGTTGGGTCGCGCAGTAGTGCCAACTGCAGGTCACGTTGAGCAGCGTAGCCTTGGCGGACGGTGGGGTCGGTGTCTGCTGGCAACGTCGCATCGCCGCTGCTCAGGGTGGCGTTCTGGACCAGCTCGACCCAGTCGTCGGCAAAGTAGCGCATAGAGGGGAAGGCAACGGTGCTAATCATGGGTGCGGTCATGGGGCCTGTGCGATTCGTAAAGTATTCGTCTAGAGCGGCCTCCCTGGCCTCGTCGGTAGCAGTGACCTTGGCAGACGTGAGCAGTGAGGAATTCATATCTGTGAGGAGGTGTCAGCAAAAATGAGGCTTTGTTCACAGGACAGCCGCTTACACTGGTAGATCGGGTGGATCATGCCATGATCCATCAAGTTGGCCCCAACTCCTGGCAGGTCGATCTTGACAGGAATACCGAGCGATTCCAGAACATCCTGAGGACCGATGCCAGAAATCTGAAGAAGAGTGGGCGAGAAAATGGCGCCGGCCGCCAGGATTACTTCCTTAGTACAAGTGATATTGGTTCTGGCACTGGTAGCCGAATTCGCAAACTATCTTCCATATTAGTATTCCAATGCTGCCCATAGCACTTGGAAATGACTTGGAAAAGAGGCTTGTCGAGCCTTGCTTACCTCTACTCCTACAGCCGTCTGTAGCTGCTGGGTACTTGTGTTTGAGAAAGCGGGCGATGCGAGCAAGATCTGTGTCACTCTTTGCTCCGACGCAACATGGAGATTCGTCCGATCGAGCACGCTGTCAAAGTACGCCACCCGGGCATCGGAGCGAGACTGGTTGAGCGCATCGATGCTGGACGGTGCAACGAACGCGCCCATTTGATCTCCGTCGTTCGGTTCTGATAGGACTGGCAAACCCATCTGTTTCATGCCGTTGAGAAAATTCGCTACAATCGTGGCCGGTCAGTAACAGCGAAATGATAACTTTCTTTGCCGTGGGTGATAATAAGGATAAATGCGGGTGGGGTGGCTTTACCATCTTGCTCATAAAGAAAATTCGAATATCCAACCTGAACAGAGCCGGCTTCGCCATGAATATCCATGTCGGGGTGGATGCTGAGCTCATCAGCGACACTCGCCTCGACATCTGCCGTAAAAGTTTCACTCTGTCCTCAGTGTCAGCAATCATTGTCTCCTGGCCATACAGCAGGATTCTTGTTTTGGGTCTCACCTTCTCAAAGTACGGCAGCATATCTGGCCATCGCCAGGAGTATTGCGTCGATGAGTCGTTGTTGAGGTCCTCCCAGAGGTCGTAGTCTTTTACCGAACTTCGCGTCCACACCATCCCATTGAGGACTGTTCCACCTCCCACGACTTTGCCTTGATTGAGCCGAACTTTTTGACCGTTCAGGCCCTCCTGCTCTGTTGTGTCAAGCATCCAGTCGTAGCTAGTCCCTAAATCACTGCCAATATATGCGGGCACCACAATGTTCACCGCCCTATTATCTCTATAGAAGCGGTCAGATACCATTGAGGTGAAAGGATGAATGCTTTATCGTGTGGCTATGAACTGGTTTATTTGACTTACAACATTCCAGCTTCCAACACCAAAACAGTCACTTGAGTGATATATGAATCAGCCTGATATTCCTTAGGACGATTAAGGGGGGAAGACACACCAGAAGGGTCTTCAGTCAGCCTACTCGCAACCACAAGACCGGACGCGCCGCCACCGACTACGATGTAGTCGTACGATTCGAGAAGTGAACCATCGATGGCGTTTGGTGGTAGGTGCAGGCCATTTGTGACCGAAAACAACAGACTTAACACAAAGCCAGAGACTCTCAAGCCAGACTGCCGCATCTCGGAGGCTTAAAAAAAATAAAAATAGAAAATTAAAGAATGAGTGACTATTTGTGGTGTATTACAAAAAAACAAGAAAGCAAAGAATCAAAGAGTGGAGGTGTCTATGGAGACGTTTGGCTCTCAAAGATTTCAAAAGAGTGTGATGATGCCCTGATCAGAAAAGAGTGTGGGGACCGAAGATCAAACGAGTGAAAGGCTGGTCTAAAAGAAACAATAAATAGTGAGATAGTCTTGAATTTGTAGAGAGACTTTGTGTATTTTTAAAGAAGCTCTTCACCTGGGTATTGTTCACTGCAACATGGAAATGTGGGCCTTCGCTAGTAGCCATGAGTCCTCCACCTACCTTAGTCTACACCGACCTGACCAACGTAAACCCCAGATTCATCTAAATCCATTTTCCTGCACCTTCCCATCACCTGCACGATGTCTCTGCTCTGTCTCGGTTGGGCTTTGTCGCTGTGCTCCAAGGAGCGCCCCAAGCTAATTCGCAACTTAACCTAGGCTTCCCACCCTTTTGTCTGGAGATGAAGATCATCGCTCCTGGCGCTAAAGAAGCAAAGGAGATAGGGCTCTGCAAGCCTAGATTTGAAGGCTGAAGATGCCGGCTCGTGTTTTTTTTTTTCGATGGGCCTGCTAGCGTACGAGCTCCCAATTTGCTTCTGCCGATCCAGCTGAGGCTCTCTGCATACATCTCGTGCTACCAGGGGCACGCACGGCTAGCACCTTGTCATCCGGTTGAATGCACGTAAACGCTCCTGCACGCAACTAACGGACCACATCGGAGATTTTTCTCAAGCCGTTCCCGCCCGCCGAGAATTGAGGCTCCATACGAGATGTCAATGGTTCGTTTCAGATTTAAGCTTCTTTCACATGCTGGGTCCGGCCCCAAGGCACACCGCCGTGGCGTACTCGCCGTCGTGGCTGATGCTGATAAGGGCCTCAAGGTCTTCGTTCTCGCCATGGACGATGGCCAGTGGCGCACCATTTCGACCAGGGTGTACAGCGGCCTGGCTCCGAATGGTGATGTCGTGCCATGTCAGGGCACGATGCGGATGGGCTTTGACGACGGCCTCCTTAGCCGCGAACCTATCAAGCAGAAGAATGAGTCGCAGGAATCGTGAAATGGTCTGAGGACTGCATACCTGCCCGCGATGAACTTGGCGGCAATCTGGATGTCTGGAGCAGAACTCGATTCGTCCAGTTTCCACCCCGCCTGGAGATGGTCGGAGCATGGGCTAGATCCTTTCAAACGACTCTGTGCATTTTGAGTGGAAGGGGTGGGTCCACTTTGAGGCTGGAGGAGCCATTGTATCTTGGGATGGGTCCTCTCCTCAGGATTAAGGATCTTGCGAACGAATCGGGCGCCTCTGGACGACTTCAGAATACCCTCAATTCTGATCACATGGCAAATATCTGTGCCAAGGCCAAGACTCAAGGGGAACTTCCTGAGGATTCTTTGGGCTGCCATGCACTTCTCATTTAATATTGCGAAATGTAACGTGAGTGGTATGTTAACAATTGAGGAGGAAATGAGAAGGCGCACTATCGATTCATAAACCTGGCAATAACTCCGCTTACATAAGCAGCCCTCGAAGCACCCTCACTCTGTGTGTTGTCGTCGGATTTTCGGACAAAGAGATCAGTGCGAACTCAGAATTCATTTTTTTTTACCAAAATAACGCCAATATGCCAAGCCTCTCGAACACCACCTGCCTCATCCAAATCGCATTCACCCAGCCCCAAGTTGTCACCGTTGGGGGTTTTTTCAGACCAAAAGCCAGCTTCGTGATGCGATAGTTGAAGCGTCGAGAATGCTGAGCTTTCAGACATAAGATCATATATGAAAGCTTCCTGTGCCGGCTTTCACTGACAGACCCTCTTTTATAGACCTCCAAGCAGACACTGTCGTCCCCACCTCGATCACCCGTCCCAAGGCGGATCTCTGTGTGGCTGCGACGTGCCATTCTTACTCGTCACCGAGAGACGTCACTTCCATCAGAGTTGACCAAGGGTAGCATTCCATAACTCCATCTTAATTATCAGACAGGAGCGGGGCCCGCTCAGCATCGCCATTGTCGTGGGTCGTCCTCTTGCCGAAGCCGAGCTCCCGTCCCGTCCATGTGGAAACAGCGATGACCGAGGACAGGCTAAAGAGCACAGCCATGATGACAAAGGCAAAGATCCACTGCAATGCAATGATCGAGTCCAAAAATTGAGAGACACCAAGGGCGGCAGCAAGAATGCTCAGCCAGAAGCCGATGGTGTAATCCTTGTAGGCGACGAGGAAGAAGAGACCATATGCGAGGATGGACCAGACAAAGATGTTGGCAAAGATACGCGCGACGAGGCTCTCAGAGTGGGGCACTGCGATGGCGCCATTCCAGTAGATGGCCACGAAGGTCCATGCCAGAGGTCCGGAGACAACCGGGGCGTGAATGAAACGTGGGTAAGTATTGTGGCGGAAGGCGAGGGAGGAGAGGTTGAAGAAGTTGATGATCAAGATGACCTCAGCCCAGGCGAAGTGAGCACGGGTGAAGAGCATCACAAAGGCGAAGTGGAGGAGGTTGTTCAAGATGAAGTGCGAGCCAACGGAGGCAGCGGCGTTGACCTTGTCGATATCGCCGGAGAAGAGGTGTAACACATAGCCGATCTGCAGGATGAACAAAACAACGCTAGGAAAGACCTGGTCAGAAAGTCGGCATATCTGGGAAGGGGGGCGGGCTGCAAGCTCACAAGTAAATGGCGACAAGCGGGAAATTGAGCGTGAAGCCGGACAGGTTGAGAAGGTTCTGGCCTGGGATGGTCCGGCCGTGCTTGAGATCATCGGCAGGAGACTCGACCGAGTAGTAGGCCGAGACGACGACGGCGAGAAGCCATGTGAGTAGTGTCAAGACTTTGTAGGTGATTATCGCTTTGGGACTGTGGGATTCCCGCTTGGAGAAAGGATTGACTGTGACGACAGCGTTAGTCTTACGTACGTCCATGAGGCGCCAATAACGCAAGACGGCGAAAAGGCATACTTTGGTTGAAGCGATCCATCCTGAGGTTCGATGCCACCGACTAGCCTGATAGCTTGAGAGGTGGGAAAGTTGATGAGTGGCGAAGGATGTGTGCAAGTCTTGTGAGGGAAGCCACAGTATCACTCGTACTTTGGACTGATACAGCACTTGGAAAGAAACACACAAATATTTCTACGAGGTAGTAAGGGTCCAGAGAAGAAGAGGAGGTAAGAAAGGGGGGGGAAAGGAAAGGAAAGAAAATCTCAGGTCATGAGACTGGGTTTAAAAAGAGAAGCTCGTGTAGGAGACGCGTCGTGGGTCGTCTACCTGGTTACGGCAGGCTGTGTCCACCCATCCACTCTTCACAGCACAATAGCTGGCTGCAAATGCTTGTACGTACGTATGTACTCACACACAGACGTAGCTGTGCATGCTGGTTCATGCACAAAACAAATCAATTAGCGGTGATTTTGCGTCACTTGACACGACGTCCATTATACCACACATCAATACTGACTTTACCTTGCAGGACATCAGCCGTTTGCAATGGGGCCAATCACTCGGTCAATTGTCCTCCAAGAAGTGCCTCAGTGAGTACTGCTGCTGCTCATCGTGCTGACTCTAGTGTAACTAGAGAAGAATAGAAAGAAAATGAACACTCCGCAATTGCAACAAGATTACTGAGCTTCCCCCTTTGACGAGCGAATGACGTACCAGCTTGTTCAGACTGTTTCCAATTGCGCGAAAGCTCCGCTTTCCCCGCCATTGTGGCTTGACGGTTTCGCGCCAACTCTCAACAACGTGATCCTCAGCGGGCATCATCATCATGCTGGCCGCATGTCGTCCTCAACCAACCGATTCGCCGTACTCAATTTGGGGAGAGACTGGGATTATGATGTGACAGTTACAATTGCTGCCGAAGCACAAAGCTAGACTCTTGGAACCACGCCTCAAGACAAGGGACATCTCGATCAATTGGCCGCGTTCTCGGAGGTTTTCCACCTGAAAGCCTGTCACGGCTCTCACACGCTGGTCAGCTGTCCTGCTCCCCAGATTGTGCAACTTGTGCACCAATCAACAATCCTAGTCACTTCTCAAAGAGGCAGTGAACATCTCACCAACCCTACCTAGGCGGCATGAGGCGGCGTAATCTTTTGTTGAACTTTCCGCTTATAGTGCTACTAGCAATATGTCTGTCTTCAAAGGCCCGTTGGCGCGGTGCGGGAGAGTTGTATTGTGAACTCGAGGGTCATTTGATGCCCACGGTGTTCACGGTGTTCCTCGACTTTCGTGAGAATCACTTACAAACTGTTGGATTGGGCATTGTATGCGCCTGTACACCAGAACACATGTCTACATGCACGAATAGTCAGGCTCAGACTCATTGATCTATGCCTTAGTATCTTGAAGCACGTGGACGTTGATGAGTCTGATAGCTCAGCAGCGTCTGAACATGCTCCTACAAGGCAGCGAGGTGCAGTGGCGTTTGAAAGTCATGCATCGTGAGATTTGCTGTGGCCTTGTGCTGCACGAAAGCCTAAACTGTCTGCAGCCTACCTTGCTGTGGGCAAACGCGAACTTGAACAGGTTGTCCAAACAATGACCGCATGTACGTAAAGCCGGAGCATGAGCAACTAAGGGCGCTTGAGACACACGAACGAGACAGTACCTCACTTAAATGATAAATAGGCATATAAAGCTGTGTGAGGATGAGGTTTCCAGACCTGGCCCCTCATCTATAGCCACCGCGGGTCTTGGTCTCTTGAAGCCCTGTCTGATTTTGTCATTTTTCCCTCCGCTGTGCGGCATAAGTGAGTGGGCAAAGTATGGCCTGTTTTTCTATCTTTTATCGCTAGTTTCCCTCAATGGACGCGTTGTTTTTTACCATGAAAGGCGGATGCAAGTTCGGATCAGAATTGGATTTGGGGCAGGAGGACTGCTAGTTCAGTCTACTCCCAGTCTTTGGAGATGTCGAACGACCACTCGAACTTTAGATGCTCCTTCTTGTCATCGTCAACGAACGAGGAGATGGCGTTGTAATGGCCTCGGGCAAGCATGCCAGCGGGAGCCTCTTCCTCGTTGACTGTGGCCGTCGATCAGTACTTGCGAGCGACCCTCACGAGTGGTACAATACGGGGCAAAACATACATTTCTTGGTGTACAGAGGCTGCTTGTCCGTATTAGGAGCGTAAGAGCCCTAGTTTCTCCGAGTCAGCCAAACCCTAGATCCCCAATACTACACGCATATTGTATCAAAACCTACAATCATCTCACTGTCTTTCGAAACCTTGATGCCCTTGCGCTTGACAATCTGGACATAGTGCAACCCACTCAGGATCTCGTGCTGGACCTTGAACGTGGCGGACATGGTGAACTTGGCGCCTTCCTTGATCTTGAAGGGCTTGTCCTTGAGGGTGGACTCGGCACCCGGAGTCGCGAGATCGATCGTTACGGGTGCGCGGCCGGGCGAGTCCATGGTCAGGCTGTGAATGATGCAGACGCGCTTATCGTTGGGGTCTGACAGGTCTTTGCCGCCAGTGAGGCCGAGGGACTCCTTGTATCGCTGAAGAGACTCGTCATTTGCATCTATTCAGGGGGAAACGCAAGGCGCCCTGTTAGTTATTATGCTGGTGATAGCGAAGATCTGGATCTTTCTCCGTGGCTTCAGTGCGTTCTGTGCTTTTGACGAGTGAAAATTTGTGCTGTAACAAGATTTGGACTGGGCATCTCATATATTTGCAAACGGTACCACATGATCGTGATTTCAGAGCTTCTCTCCACTGTTGAGAGCTTCCATGGCCATGCCAACAGTTTGGAGTGCATTGAAAGTGATGTTGCAAGACTTTTCCGTAAAGATCAAAATGAGCCTCAACACCTAACACTGTGCAGTCGAACACATGATGTGCGTTCAGCATGAGGTAATCGTGCCTAGGTGCAGGCCGATTTCCCTCCATGAGTGGAAGATGGCAACCCACTGGGGAAGGCCACCGGCGCAGGTTTCCACCGTCGAGAAAACGGCCCGCATGATTTCTTTGGAACGCGCGCGTCGATCCACACCGTTGCCCCGTTCCTTTGCAGGCGAGGAGCACTCCATCCTCCCCGGCACCCAAATTTGTTCGGACAAGGACCCTTTGTCCTACAGCATGATCAATGCCGACAAAGAGTGCACTGCTGGTGTTGGCGAAGACGGTGTTGTTGCAGCCGCAGTCTCTGGGAGCGAAGCATCTGCTATTTGCCCATAGTGTGCTTTGAGGATTTAATTTTCTCATACTTTGCACTCGAGATTCATGTGCATGTATGCATGGGCCATGATGTTCAGGGGAACATTAACATTGGTTTGCGTAACCAAGTTGAGGCCAACAGGCAAAGTGGCACCCCTTGTCCTCGTAACCAGACGGTCATGTCATACATGTGTTCATGATTTGCCGTTTGATAGAGGTGGATGAAGCACAGTATGACATGAGCGCAAGGTTTTTCTAGATGAGTAGGCCATTACCTCATGCCGAGCTGCGGGAAGGTTGGCTGCGCTTCGATTCTCGAATCGGCTGTTCGGATGCAGCCTAGAGTGACATCGGCAGGTAAAGCCATCAACCAAGCTCCTGTATATCTCATTCATGAAGCAGCCACTCAAGCGCGCCTACCGGCCCATGGAGGGTTTTCGCAGCTTCGAGTGAAGAAGGACCTGGGCTTGGTTGGAGTGGATTGTCTTGTTGGGGAAAAGCCGTCAAGCACTTGCTTCATCTTAACGGAGAAACTCGTCGCACTCGTTTAGAAGTTGGGAATCGTATCACGCCATTGTGTGTTGGAAAGTGGGAGGCTATGGGAAGATTGGGGAGAGCATGAACTCACCCATCTGCTGGTACTCGGCCATGCTCTGCTTGGGCTGGGAGAGCTTGTAGCCCTGCGTCTCCTCGGGCATAGTGTCTTCGTCATGATGCGAGGCCATTTTGAGCGGTTGTGGTCTTGGGAAATGAGGCTATGTAGTCGGTCGACTCAAATGATATGCTGTTGGGATGAAAGAATGAGCTCGAGTTGCTGGTACGGTGAGCAATACGGGGTGCCAGTAAGGAGGTAGTTTGGCGATGTCAACACCTTTATTTCTCCAGCGTGGTTGAGGGGCACAGGCCATATGCAGAGGGGCATGGGCCGCTGCATGGCCTGTGGATGGTGGGGGCTGTTGAGCTGTGACTGGGTGTGACAGGGCGTGGCCTGGCAAACTGGAGAGACAGAGCTGGGTGAGGCGCATGATTGGACAGGGCCTTGCAGTCTGGAACAAATGCAAGCTGTCCAGCTGTGCTGTGCTATTCCGACCAGCCAGACCTGGGTTCTTCGAGATCAGACTGAGTCTCCACAAAATGACAAGGCATACAATCATGTCACGCAGGGAGGCCAATCCAGACTCTAAAAAATAGTTATCCATGCTGACTGATGCAAAGAACTTTGCTACTCTATTGTGTGTGCAGGTACCTCATGGCCACTGCAGATATTAATAGAAGCCTCTCTAAAGAGGTACACATATCAGTGTCAGAGCAGCTACCTAAGGGACCTACCCCTTAGGGATTGCATTGCTTTTCTTTAAAAGACAAAGTATGTCTATATGTTGGCACAGACCACTGAAAGCTGAGACTTCCAAACGTGTGTCAGCTGTAGGATGATGCTAGCTAGCTAGCTGGGTAGGTAGGTATATAGCCTGGAGTTTCTGGTTGCCAAAGGGGAATATCATCAAGACTGTTAGAATTTGGCCTCCGAAAAGATTTCAATCACCAGTACAGATTTGTATAGCTGCGCCAAGCCAAATTCCGGAAGCAGTGTGTTATAGAGATTTCACAGCTTTGGACCACTAGACACACGTGTTGACTCTTACTTTAAGACAGATTGAAGAATTCCTCTGGTACCTTGTCCAATGTCCAGACCCCGATTCATGGTGCACTATTGCTGCTCTCGGTCTGTTCCCAGACATCGGCATGGTTCAGAGCTTGAGCTTGAGCTTCTTGCAGCAACATGATGGAGCACTGTGGAGTAGTTCAGCCTGAGTTTGTCATGGTATGAAGTCAGGCACTTGAACCGATGATCTGGATCGATGCCAACCCAACCGGATGCTCTGTTCTGTTGGTATCAGATCGAGTTTTGAAACATACGACCATCTCTCTATCGATAGGAGTACAGGTTGCATTTTCCAATGTTCCCCACGCCCTGGTCACCTGCACGTAGTAAAATTGGGGCCCAGAGAGAGTTCCATCGAGCTTGTTAAGATCTGTTAGTATCTCTATGATCTTCGCAGGTTGCTGCTATCATGACTCATCAGTAAGAGCTGCAGGACCCCTACTTGCTAGCACCCGGTAAAGACCCTCTCCTCTCCCGGAATTGGCCATCCCCCCTAGTCCTCTGCTACCTCTACATTAGATTTCACATTAACTTCCTTTCTTTTGCTCACTACATCCAACCAGTATCTAACAAAATTGTCGTCGTTTGGGCATTCGATCGCGTGGCGCGCGTGGCGGATTCTGAATTGCAAAAAAAAATCAAATTATCTACAGTTCGTGGTACATGCTCTTCTGCATGTTTCCACCTTCTCGTCAATATCAACAACCCTACTTAGATAATAACCCACCCATCGCCCCTTTTCGACCCGTCGTGCCGAGCGAGCCTCCCAAGCTCCACCCAAAACTAATCGCTACTCGCACTCGGCGCGCAAATTCCCACTCTGTTCACCACCCTCTCACCACGAGGCACCTCGCTCAGTAGGTCCCAATTCGTGCCCGTTCTAACAGGTAAGTCGCCTCCGACATGCGCTACCTACCTCAGTCGCGTCTTTTGGGGCGTGTGCGCTGACTCGTCGCCTCGTTCCACGCTAGTTGTCGACTCGAGCTGCCTCTACCTCCACGTTGTCGCATCGCAGCCTGTCCTTTTCCAGCACCACTCGCGACAAAAAGGTTGCCTTAAAGCTCCGCATCTGTTCACATTCCATCGTATCCGACGGTGTTGAAGCCCGCCATTCGACTTGACGACGCGCTGTTCGCCAAGCTTCCTCTAATCAACGACACGCAAGCCCACTGCACAAGACATGGTGCCCTCAAGAGAGAGGAGCTTGCCCGAGAGGCGCAATCCTTTCATGATGGGAAAGATTGATAACTGTAAGATTTCCGAGTTGATCCTCAATGCGCATTGCATTCCCAATGGACGACCTGGTTGACATGTAGCTCCCGTTCAGACGACGAGCTCGTTTCGAAGCGCCGACTTGGCCAGACCCAACTCACTGCAAGGATGGTCGCAAGCCTTCCGAGTGCACAGGTCGACCCCACTACCCTGGGCGTCTTTGACTACGCCCACCTTCGCGCTCCGCTGCCAAAGGGCATTGTCTCAGGCATATTCAAGTCGAGCCCAAACAGTTACTTCCTGATGAGACGCAGCCACGACGGTTTCGTCTCTGCTACCGGCATGTTCAAGGCGACCTTTCCCTATGCGATGGCCGAGGATGAGGAAGCCGAGCGCAAATTTGTCAAGTCCCTTCCCAGTACCAGCTCTGAGGAGACTGCTGGCAACGTCTGGATTCCCGCTGAGGAGGCGCTTGTTCTGGCACAAGAATATGGCATCACGGAGTGGATCAAGGCTCTTTTGGACCCTGCTGAAATTCTACCCTCGAACTCGAACTCTGACAGCCCGGAAAAGAAGATCAGCGCCCCGCCCAAGTTCATCTTCCGCGGTCACTCCCCAACCACTCTGGTTCCTCCGACCCCAACGTCCATGCGCAGCACTCGCAGTCGGCGATCCGCAAGTCCATCGAAGGCCGCCACCAAGCGTGGTACTGCGAGTCCGCGCAAGCGATCTGCCAGAATTACTGCTTCACAAACCGACAGCGAGACCCCAAGCAGCAGCCGCAAGCCATCCCTGACTAATGGTGACATCCCGAAGCTAGTTCCCGGCGAGCCTCTCAAGGTGGAGGACATTAAGATTGAGTCTATCGAAAGAGAACCCTTGTCCCAACTGGAGACTGTCGAGGAGGAGCCTCGCGTCAAGGTGAATGTTCACGAGGACATCAAGACCGACTTCGATGGCACGGAGGTGAAGCAGACGCAATTCGAGATGGAGGTACCCTTCAACGCGGGTGTTCCAGGCCCAGAAGACGGGTTACGGATGATGGAAGAGGCCAGGAGAATGGTGGCCGCCGCTACCGAGGCCGAGTCATCTGGCTCCGCGACGAAGAAGTCAGCAAAGGGCAAACGGAAGGCGGAAGAGTTTGACGCCGACAATGAGCCCGAAGAGGGTGCCGAGAACGGGGAGACCAGCTCTGCTCTTCAACCCAGGGCAAAGAAAGTAAAGACAGAGGTTGAAATCAAGAAGCAGAAAGTCAAGAGGCGCGCTCTTTGGGGCATCTCCGTCACTCTTGCAGTTGGAGCAGCCAGGTAAGTCTCGCGACTTCGACTCTCCTCTTCTCTCTCTCTCTCTCTCTCTCTCTCTCACTCTCACAAAATCTTGAACTGGTACTGACGCGGGCACAGTGTGTTTGCTCCATATGCCATGAACTTTTTGTAGGATGCAGATTTCACGGCGCATTCGGTTACATCAAGGGAGGGCACGGAGTTCTTGAATGGCACGAAGGCCTATTGAGGACCAAAGAAGGTGTCTCTGTGAAGAGACGGGGCTTTCGTGCTATTTGGCTTGGACGGGGAGTTTTTTTTAGCTTTTTTGGATGGGATGACCCCGTCCCACACGTTCTTCTTCAAGGATGACTAGGGATACCCGCTCTTTTACATGGTCACAGATTAGGTACTTGATGCAGCATCCTGCTGTCGCATCACGGCCTGAACTTGCGCGTATTGCGCGCATTCTTTGATAAGAGTTGCCAGGCGGGAGTTGGGCAAGTGTGGATGAGTGGGTCGACGTCTTCACTGTAACTACAATAAATAGGACTTGTATTAACTTCGACGCCGGGCTTACCCAATGGATATTGCTACACGCCCGTTTCACCCGGTTGCTCACTTGAACCACCGGACTATTTCGTTAAATCTCACTCCAGATCATGCGGCATGATGACCCTCAAATGGTCTCGCGGCCTGTAATATACAGGAACGTATCTCATAATAGCGACAAAGGCTGGCCGAAGAAGCAAGCAAGTGGCTACCTAGTTCTCCAGACTTATTGGTCCGCAAAACTTCGGTTCTCCTAAGCTTGCTACCCGGGCGTGCTCGACCACATCCTCTCCGCGCGCAAAATTGCCTTCCACGCAATCGTCGCTCTTGTCTTGGTCAGGGGCATTTAATCAGCATGGTGAGCAACTCTGTAGTGACGTTCAGCAAGACTGGAGCCTCGTACGTGTTTTTCCAGTCATTAGGAGAGGTTATGGTTGTGCCAAAATAGCAGCCTGGATGCCTTATCTCAGGCAAATAGCTTCCTGGTATTCAAGGGTGTCCCTAGGTTCTTCGGGCCAGACCGCAATTTGGCCAGACCTCCTTCCCCGTGGGGGCCTCACCCACCAAAAATTTTCCACATTTATTTTCTTCTCCTTCCTTGAGTCTCTCCCTTCTCCAACCATCCCCTTCTTCAGCAGGAATGGTGCAGGAGAGTCTCATGGCATTGTCAGCTCAGCTGAGCCATGTTCCCATCTTATAATGGACAACATCAGGTAAGATGCAAAGGTTAGTAATACAAGACCTTGCCTAGCATTGCCCGCCTCTCCAACAAGATGGAAACGGGCGGCAATGGGCGGCTTTGGAGAACAACGAGCTGCCCCTCGACCCCTCGCGGGCGTGAGTGGCCTCGGGAATATCTCCCCCAAAACACACCATCTTTGAACCACTCGACAAAACTTTCTTTTCTGTACCTACACGAGTGCGCCTGTCACTCGACTAACATGCAGACACAATGAGGCCCATATCAACAGTATGGCGGCAGCTTGGCCTGCAGCGACGGTGCTTCTCATCCACTTCAAGGCGGATGGACAGCTATGCTTTCATCGGGTTGGGTCAAATGGTGAGCAACACTTCTCTCAGTACTTTGACTGGAGCCAAGCAGATACTGATTCCGGCTTCCCAGGGTTTCCAAATGGCCAAGAATCTTCAAGCCAAACTTCTTCCGACAGACAGCTTGAGTTTGTATGATATCAATCGTGAGGCTATGCAGCGTCTGGCAGAGGAGATGGAGACGACCTCGACCGAGGGAGCATCTGTTGCGTTGGCTCCCAGCGCAGCAGATGCCTCTCAGAACGCCGTACGTATGCTCTGGTTTGCTTTGCTCCCAGTCCTTTTTTTACATGATGAGAAACATTTTCAGTTACACAGTCTATGATCTAAGTTGGGCCAGCTTGCTGGTTCTTAATGATTATTCAACAAAAGCCAATCCTCTGAAGTCAAAAAAAAAAAAAATTGTGGCACTTTGCAACCTTGATCGCATGATCCACCAGCAGTCTTGCTAACTTGCGACTTGACCATAGGACGTCGTCATCACCGCCCTTCCTGAGCCAAGCCATGTCAAGTCTGTCTACGACTCCATTCTTGAGGCCAACTTCACATCGCGGCCCGCGCCGCGCATTTTCATCGACTGCTCCACCATTGATCCGTCCTCCTCGCAAGAGGTAGCTGCGTCTGTAACAGACTCTTTCCCAAGCGGAGCAGCTCACTTTGTTGATGCACCCATGTCCGGTGGCATCGTAGGCGCCTCTGCCGGAACACTCACCTTCATGCTCGGGGCGCCAGCTGATATCGTGCCAAGGATCGAGCCCATCCTTCTTCGTATGGGCAAGGCTGTGTTTCACTGTGGAAAGCAGGGCACTGGTTTATCCGCCAAGTTAGCAAACAACTATCTGCTGGCAATAAACAATGTTGCCACCGCTGAGGCAATGAATCTCGGCATGCGCTGGGGCCTGGATCCAAAGGTGCTTGCAGGGGTAATCAATGTGTCCACCGGCCGATGCTGGCCGAGTGAGGTTAACAATCCCGTCCAGGGCGTCGTGGAGAAGGCTCCTGCGAATAGGGACTACGCGGGTGGGTTTGGCATCTCGCTCATGCGCAAGGACTTAAACCTAGCCATTGTCGCCGCACAAGAGGCTGGAGCCCGGCTAGAGCTTGCGAGTAGTGCTAAGGAGTTGTACGAGGCTGCTGAGAAAGATGAGAAATGTAAGGGAAAGGACTTCAGCGTGGTATATAGGTATTTAGGAGGCCAAGAGTAGGCAAGGAACAATACATCACCCCAGAACTTGTGGTCTTAGGCTGCGCTCCCGCGATTCGCACCCCCGGCCCTTACCGGGAAGCCGTCCGAGGCGGGCTTTCTCGAAGAAACGGCTTTCACGGCTTGGCTGGATCTTGGGTATTTGATAAAAGCCGCCTCGTTGATTACGGAGTTCACCGATCGCGCTTGAAGCCCGCCCTCGCGAGCTGCGGCACCTTGGTGCCCAGACGGCCCATCGAGCGTTGTCATTTTAGTGTCCTGGCTAACACAAAAAATCCCATGTGCATGGCACCGGAGACAAACACCCGGATAAATGGGCCTTCGCGTCATTTTTCAGCTGCAGAGTCACTCCATCGGAACGGTTCTCCTTCATCACAGTTTCTGCACCGGTACAAGCGCTCGAGAAAATCTCCTGTATAGGAGACTCACCATGCCAATAAAGCTGCTGGATCAAGAGAGATTCTTGCCAAAAGAAGCTGGTGGAACAGGCTTGGTCAAAACGCATTCAAAACTGGCTGACTGCGTCGCAGCACGAAAACGGTATGCTCTGCGATCGCCCAGAGCGGATCCGGAATATTCAAGGGACTAAACAGGGGCCCCATTGCATCCGGGCTGCCGGGCCGAGCTGAGTTCCACACCCGTCATTCAAAGAATTCGATAGACTGCTTGCCACGAGCTACACAGCCCCCATCGGAATTCAGTTCTAAATTTCCTAAGAGACGAACAGCATTTTATAACAGGTGAAGTGCACTTGTTCGTGTAGATGTACCCAAACCCGGCGGGTTGTAGATTCGAATCCCGCTGCCGGTTCAGGACCACTGGAGAGAGACAACCAGTGCAGCAGGGCTGCCACACTATCCTGGTGCAAAAGCCAGACTAGAGAGGTCGTAAGCAGAGCTGACATGTCGTGGAGTTCGACCCAGCACATGTCCGAAACCCGCCCTAATGACAAAGAGCCTCCTCAATGCCGCCGCCGTAGCATTCGACTGGGCCGTGGGTGCCGCATGCAAACCACTCACTCCTTCAGCGTCTGCTCGAAGGAATTGCTTATGATCCATGGACAATTAATAAGCCTTGGCGAGGGGGGTGCATTTTTTCTATCACGACACCAGTTCGAGGCTATCTGGGGCCCTAAGGCCTTTTTGTACATAGGCCTTTTTGTACATGCTCTACTACTACTACTTGTATAGCTTTGTCCCGAGCCTGCTCTTGTTTTCGTCTGTTCTCAATTTTTACCTCTCCCTAACCTTCTTTTTTGAGACGCTATAAACGCCATTCGTTGTCGTAGCCCAACGGATCATTTACACAACGGTGAATCCGCACTACTTGCTTAGGAAGAGATCATACGAACACCACGACACCTCTCCTTCCCTCTACGCAAACAACATGTCCGGGGATTGTACGTCCGTGACGCCCGAATGTCCCGTGGAGGCCACGACGCTCGGATACTACCCGAACAAACCTTTGAATATCGTCATCGCGGTACTCTTTGGTATTGCGGCCGTTATCGCGCTCGTTCTGGGGATTCGCAAGAGATCATGGTCGTACATGTCCTTCCTCGTGGTAGGGTGTATTCTCGAAATGGCCGGTACGTGCATTTACTCCACACACTTTCCTTTAGGACGTCGCGAGAGAGTCATGATTTGGATTGAGGAAGGCAGGAGGCAATATAACGCCCCCGAAATAAGAGCCCGCCTACGTCTGCCCGCCCTCTCTTCTTTGAGCGACGATCCAATATGGTTGCGGCCCTTGGGCTTCATATACCGCAGCACAGTTGTGGACTTGCCTTGGCGCTTCTAGGATCCAGCTTGGGAGGGCAGACAAGGGGCTATGAGGCCCTGCATAAAGACCCTTATACGAAGGAGAACAACAAGTGTATAGTTGTCTCTACTGACAGACTTTCTCCCCACCAGGCTACATTGGCCGAGTTTTGATGTCCAACAACCCTTGGGACTCCGGGGCTTTCCAGTTACAGATTGTTACAATCATTCTGGCACCCACGGTTGTCTGCATATCCCTGTACCTCACCCTCAAACGACTCACTTCAAACATCAATCCAGAACTTTCTCGGATCCGTCCAAGGCTCTATCCGCTGATCTTCTGTCCTTCTGATGTGGCCTGCCTCGTGGTCCAGGCTATCGGCGGCGGTCTGGCGGCCTCGGGCGAGACGAACCTGAAGTTGTTGAACGATGGTAACCACATGATCATCGCGGGCGTGGCCCTTCAGGTTGTTGTGTTGCTGGCATTCGGTGGGCTGTGCGCCGATTATATGTTCAGAGCCCGGCGTTGGGTGAGGAGCTCAGAAGCCACGGATGAAGCGCGGACTTTGTGGGCAGACAGACGGTTCCGCATCTTCCGATTCACGACGATGGTGGCATATGCTGCAGTGCAAATCAGGTGCATTTATCGTATCGTCGAATTTGCAGGCGTAAGTTGTGTCTTTTTCGCAAATTTGTCTGACAGCATTTTCCATGGTTTTGAGTATTCACACTGACATATTCGATGACTATAGGGTTGGGGAAACCACATCATGCAAGACCAGGCTAGCTTTGTGGTCCTGGATTCTTTCTTGATGCTCATCTGCGTATTCCTTCTAGCATGTTTCCCGCCGGACATTTTCGTCCGAGTCAGATCTTCGACGGCTGGAGGAGATAGCTCTGCTGAGGAGACGAAAGCGTCGAGTCCGGTGCCATGATCATGACGGTGTAGATCGACTCGAATCCTTCATAGATACTAATATAGACCTGTCACGTATGGCAATACGGCTACAAAGATTCTCAACACCCGACTCATACAGACCTTTTCATGTGGTGACGACTTGTTCTCTAAGTTGGTGATGATTCAAGCAAGATGACGCACGGAATTTGCTTCATCACAGCGGTCCAGTGTCGCCTTTCCTTTATATGCGCGAAGGGTGAAGGGGTGGGTCACTAGTCATACTGAACATGTTCCCTCTCCTCATACGGACTGAGGCGTCTGACCTGCCACCCCTACTTACCCAGCAATATCCCATATTTGATGTGGCTTATGGTACAAGGTTCATGGTACATGTTATGTGATGGCTCTGCAGGAAACAGCAACTACAAGCCGGATCTCGCAAAGGGAATGCAATGCCCGTACTGTTTATACTGAGCAGCATGAACTTGTCTAATCTTGTAGAAGTACTCGTGATTCAGGAAGTAACACGATGTGAAAGGGCGCTATGATCAAGCAATGCGGAAGAAACGAATGCTTTAAATGCGGCATTACCCGGGCGTCGTGGGCCCAGAAGCCACCAAAATGCTTCTGGCCATCTGCAGTCTTCATACACGATACTTATGGCCATGTACAAGACTACTTGTTGTACAATTGAGTGATGCCATTGTGGATAATCCTAACATATCTAAGCTTTCTAAATCGATTTCTGATGTCAGCAAGATAGATCCCCGGCCTGACTGACTGATATAGCTAGTGGTGTACATCCTAGGTCCGGAAACACTGCATTCTTTTCTCTTGCGACAATGCACAACCTGAACAAGCATTTGAGTTCACTTTTGAAAAAGAAATGCGATTTCTCTGGGCAATTGACAAAACCTTCCGTGTATTCGATCGCTCCTATCTTTCGCGGTATTCCTCGCTCATGTCCGAGTGAGGCCGGACGACGGCTGGAGCCTCCGTTCCGGACCAGGGCCGCCGAGTGAGTCGGAATAATGACGTAGATCTTCCCACGATCCAAGTTAAGCATGCACACCGACGGTATCGTGCCGACTACGCTATGCGACATAAAATCATGTGCTCGTAGGCTTCCTAGCTTGTACAAGCGCGTTAGGCAGGGAAAGAAAGAAAACAGAAACAGGTCATCTCTCTGACCGCCCACCGGCATGACTGACGTCTTTTCCTCCTTCATAACCTGGCACCGCGCACCGTAGCCGTCGAAAGCACTGACGCCCCCTTCGACCTCTCTATCTCTCTCCCTCTTCTCATTGCCTTTGAAGAGTGTCGTGAGCGCAGATTGTTCTGCGCCTCCCCTTCCCCATCTCGAGGCGTCTCTTGGAACACTTTTCCTGGTTTTTGTTATATGAATATTGAAGAGACTCGCAAAAATGCCGGATTTTTTGTCAAAGAAGAGCGAGGTCGTGCTCTTCAGCTCGACGGCCATTGCCCTCTATGGCTATGACCAGGGCATGATGAGCCTGATCAACACGAATGAAGACTACCTCTCCACCATCAACATTGGTCCCGAAGACCCACTCGTTGGAATTCTGGTCGCAGTGTACTATCTGGGGTGTTCCCTGGGCGCAGTCCTCTTCTCCTGGTGTTCTGACAAGTTCGGCCGCAAGAAAGCCATTTTCGCGTGTCTGGCGACCGCTGCCCTGGGAAATGCCATCATGTTTCTCACAGGACTTGGTGGATGGCGTACTGGCGCAATCCACATGTTTTGGATTGGCCGAGTTGTCATGGGCTTGGGCGTCGGGGGGATTGACGCCGTCATTCCGGTCTACAGCAGTGAATTGAGCAGCGACAATGCCCGCGGGAAGGCGCTGGCGCAGGAGTTCCAGATGAACATCTTTGGGCTGAACATGGCCTTTGGTATCAACCTGGCGGTGACAGATGCGTTGGGCAAAGCGAACCAATGGGCGTGGCGTATCCCAATCGTGGTGATGCAGGTGTACCCTTTTCTGCTGTTCCTCGTTATTGGCAGGCTTCCCGAGAGTCCTCGATGGCTTGTTGTCCAGGCCCGGAAGGATGAGGCAAAGGAGGCCCTATGTGATATCTATGGCGAGGACGAAGGTGAGACGAAGGCGGAGGACTTATTCGAGACACATGAGAAGGAGAAGGATGACCATGTTGGCTACATGGATATGCTCAATCCTCGACACCCAACATATCATCCCACTGTGATCACTGTCATGGGCCAGATCAATCAGGCTCTCACTGGGTACGGGTGTATATCCGTATATGGCCCCCAGATTTTCGAGGTGAGTTTCGAAGCGGCCGCGAGGCCTTTAGTGTGAAGGCTGTCCTTCCATGCTTCCCCTTGCTTTCCGAAGAGCCCTCTGTACCAAAGTAATCCTCAAATTAACACAACAACCTTTTTTCCTCAGCTCCTCGGTTTCGGCGTCAAGAATGCTGAATACATCACCCAAGCCAATTACATCTCCTACTTTTTTCTCATGACCTTCGCCTGGATCCTCATAGACGCCATTGGCCGCCGCAAGCTCCTCTTGGGCGGCAGCGTAGTCCTAACCGTCTGTTTCCTCCTCCTCGGCCTCTTTGGCGGACTAGCCATGAACGACTCCTCCAGCGGTATAGGACCCTCGGCCATCCTAGGCACTGTGTCTCTATTCATCGCCACCGGCGCCTTTGGTATAGGCTGGCTTGTGCCGCCCTGGCTCATCCCAACCGAGATCTACGCGACGACCGCTCGAGCACAGGCCTCTGCCATCTCCGTCATCATTTGGGGACTTGCCAATTTCGCCGTCACGCTGCTGAGCCCGATCCTGTTTAACAATCTGGAGTATTGGATTTTCATCATTTTCGCCGCTACGAACGCGATCGCCGGGCTTTGGACGTACATCTACCTACCAGAGAGTGGCGGGCGGAGCTTTGAGGATAATCAGCAATTCTTTGAGGACGCAAAGGAGGAAGGTACGTGGAGGGTCGCGAAGGTTGCGGATGGCCAGTATCGGAGGCTCGCGTATAATGGGACCGTTGAGGATGAGGGAGAGATCGAACCTCTCCTGTCAAGGTTACAAGATCAAGTGCAGGGGGAATGAGTGTGTGTATATGGTTCTAGTAAGATGCGTATTTGATTGCTACTGCTGATCTTGCTCATCTACGCACTTATACGTCAAGACTATGAAATTTTTGATAAATCTAGTCGAAAATCTTATAGACTTTGGTATGTTCCAAATCGAGAACCTTGCTATTTGTCTCTTTGTGCACCATCTCCTGCGCGGCCTTGGTGTCGATTCTCTTCGGCGGTATAGGCCCCTCATCGTGCAGGCACCAAATAACTTTCTTTGGCTCCCCGAGCCATTTAATTTCTTTCGTTGCAAATTCCGCCGCCGATCCATCAAAAGGCCGTCCGTTCAAGTTTCCTCGGCCGGCGATAGCGAGAATTGCTACGTCAGGTTTGGGCTCAATCATCTTCATGATACCATCATAGCAGCCGAGATGACCGTGCCATAAAAGCGTTGGGCCCGCACCGCCTTCTTTGTCTAGCAGGAAATTGTACAACAACTGGCCCCCATCGTAAAACGAGTACTGGTGCTTCTCGCGCTCTTTCATATATGGCAAGAAGGAGGTGCGAAGTTCTTCCGGTAGGTGTGGAGGATATGACTCGACGGACATCTTGATGAGTCCTCCAAATCCATAGGTCATGTTCCTCGTGATATCGATTGTGCAAGCGTACGGATTTCCGCCGTCTCCTGTATAAACTTTGCCTGTATCCATGACCTCTGGCAAAGAGGCGTGATCACCGGGCGGCAAAAGACAGTGCAGCGCCGGCCAGACGTGAACATCCATGACTGCCTGTGAGACGTCCGGACTTGGGGGAAAGCGAGGGCCAGGCGGGGGTGCTCGGCCTGCTGTCTCATCGTCTTGCCGTTGCGCCACAGCCGCATCCCGTTGGGCCTTGGTGAAGAGCGGGATCCTCTCCCCTCCCGCAACAGGTTGCAATTGTGTCTCGGGAACGCCGGCCGAGCGCATCACGGTGATGGCCTCGCCATTGGCAATAATGATCGCCCCTGTCTTTTTGGCCAGGCGATCAGCGCCAGGAAGACTTTGGGAAAGGAACATCATTGGTTAGCCGTATTTCTCTTCACTTCCACCTCCCCATGTATGAGGGAGACGTACTGGTCAAAGTGGGCATGACTAATGAAGATATAGTCGCATTCTTGGACATCATCCACCCGAAGAAACGTGGGGATATTTGAAGGTCTTTCCAGCCAAGTGTCCAAGAAGATGGTGAGGCCTTTGGCTTTCAGCCGAAAAGTTGTTGCCCCTGATTCGCATGATTTAGCTCACTGCATAAGGTACCTAGGTAGGGGCCAAGGAGAAGGAGACTGCTCACCAAACCACTCCAAAGTGGCATCTTTACCCAAACTTCCGGCCATTTCTCTGCGCTGCGTGAAACTGGAAAATTGTATCACCCTTTTGGAGATGGAGTGTTTTTGTATGAAGACAATTTCCCAAACGTCGGACTCGAGGCTATAAGTCCAACAGGTTTCCCCGCGCCCCCGGATATTCCGGACTTGCCTACCTAAGTTGACGATTGACGGCCAGTCTTTCTGGGACTAGTTAAGTATAGCCAGATACCAACACGGCACATTGACCTCAGAATAATTTCACATTTTTATTCAGTAGCGCTTCATACCGCCAAATTTTCTTGGACAGACAGAAAAGAATCAGAACAAGCCATTGGTTAATCCTTTATTGCCTCCAGTGTGAGAAGGCTGTCCAGTCACGTAGTAGTATAGATCTCTTTGTTGTCGTATGGCGTTATGTAGAGAGCATCATCATAAATCTTGTCGAGGAGACTCAAGTCCGTATGCCCCATATCCAAGTGTGATGAGAAGGTACCAAATCCAACAATCAAGTGATGCTGAGAACAGCACACAATATCGCAAGGGAACACCCAAAGCACCCCCAAGGCACCCCGTCACACATTGTTCCCCTGAGATGTAACTCTCTTGAAGCTAAAAGTCGGGACCGTTCCATAGATTGAGTCGATAGTAGTATTGTGTATTTCGTAGAGTACCCAAGTCTGTCTCTCTAAACTTGACTGCTTTTGCCCAGCTGTCCTACACCATAATGTTGCCATGGCTCATTGTCATGGTGGTCGCAATGACAAATTCTCCCCTATAGCGCAGACTCTCAGCAACTCAAGATCGAAACCCCGACATATTCATAGTACCCGCATTCCTTGTTGAGACTTTCCGTACGAAAATTCGGCTTGAAGGATGAAAGGTACCGTCAATGGTTAAATTGGATTGAATTGATCCAGTCTCAAACACGTGAGAACCGGGTATGCTGGGAAATGCAATTCCATACGCAGACAATGGTGTATGTTGGTATCAAAAAAGAAAAGAGACAGAAAAATATATATAAAATGCAATGATCCGTAACGCCAAGCTGCCCAATGCACCTGGTCTGAGAAATGATGGTCACTCTGATCCAAACGCCGAATAAATAGACTTTCACCATGACACCCTCCCAGGGAGTCCAATCATATAATAGGGCAAGAGGGATATTTCACGACAAGCATCACGCTCGTCTCGTCCAGTCCTCGCTCCCTGTCGTTCAAGACGGTCTCACATTGTTCAGTGTGTCGGTAATCCGAGACGTACGAGTCCAGTGCTCGTGAGGTCAAGATGGATCGGTGCATTTTCCGCCACACTATAATACATTTGTTAGACATAGTCACAATAATTTTGAAACCAAATATGAGGCATCATGATACATGACAGAGTCCGTTACTTACTGTATGTGCAGTGCGTGGTGTAGTATTTCCACGTCACGTAGACATATTCGCGTTGTCCCCTCGTCACCTCGCTGGCATTGAGTGGCTGTCCCAGGCCATCCTCCGACTCGTACCATTTCCAATCATCCTGACCCAAAAAATCGTACATGAGCTCCTGGTCGAAGCATTTGGGGTGCACCCAGGTGTAGGACATGACGTCGAATTTGCAGCCGGCGGCCGAAGCATCCTGTGTGGAATTCCCGCAGTTGAAGTATCGGATTTGGCCGGGGTGGTCTGCGGCCAGCCAAGGGCGTGGCATGAAGAGATACAGGCAGCAGAAGAAGACGGCTGCTATGGAGGCTGACAGCGATATTATGCGTGTTGTGCTGGGTGGTGAGAGTGATTGTTGCCATTGTCGTCGTCCACCTAGCAGCGAGGCATCCTGCTTTTCGTCGGCTTCGGGCTGCTCCGAGTCGACCGGGTTGTATGACCAGCTCCTCCACTGCATGGTGGGTATGATTGTGTGAGATCGGCGTAGTGACTTTGGAGACCGGTCCGTGGTGAAGTTGGGTAACGTTGTTGAATATTATTTATAGTGGAAAGGTACTATAGACTGCGATTGTGGAAAGATAAGGAGGAAGAAAGAAGTTGGGAACATCTCTCAGCTATACACGAGATATCGCAGGGGGAATCACAATGATAATTAGGACTCGACATAACAAAAAATACCAAATTACGCCAACGTCATGGGTAGTGCTTCGACGCGTGTGTTGATGCCAAAAGGGGCAATAGCCGTGGTGGATCAATGGCCGTGTTATCCGACACTGAGGAGCCACAAAAGAAGTTCAACAAGTTCAGCTCGGACGGTTTGGCGAGTCGCTGGACAACCTCCGAGCCGCTGTGTCCCAACAAGCGGGCCGGTCCGCTCTGTCCCAATTCTCGTCCACTCATCATTCTTTTTTCATTCGTTCGGTCAGTCAGTCCAGACTGTCCCGTCTCAGCCTATGCAGCATTTCAGACGCCGCAGTGTTTAGACGAAGATTCAAAACGAGCCTCCTTGAAGCTCGTCGTGCTTCGGTGCCTGGGTGTGGAAAACAGAAAAAAAGGCTAAATAAAACAAAGGGCCCCTAAGAAAAAACCCTAACGTTTCTGCTGTTTGGGGCATGTTGCGACTTGCGTGTCTCGAGTACGTGGAGGATCTCAGCCCACATCGTTGACTTCCGCCGCCCACTTCGGAACATTGCGGAGTCTCTATCAATCTGTTTATGGGGCATTGACGATCAAATTTCAGTTTTGCTATTTTCGCAAGCACCAAGACCAAACGCCATCTTGCGTGCGTACCATCAAATATGCGAAGCCTTTCTTCGGAAATTCGTCGAAATTGTGGTCGATTGATATCTCGATATCTCGACCCACCACTGTAAAGTGCTTTCGAGACTCTCAGCCTCGGACAGTACGACATCAATTATGGCATTTCTTCCACCCCCTCCCCCCTTTTCTTTCTTTTTGCCTCCTGAGATTGCGACGGATGCACGACATCGGATTTTGGCTTTGCGGGATGGCACGCTGAATGAGATGAAGTATGCCTCAATGAGAGTCTAGATCATGCATAAGATAGAGTTATCGAGGACTCAACCACGGACTGCAACGTTGAGTGCTCATCTACGTTCTATTTATCTCAGCTGGAAGATGCTTTAGCCTTCCACTGCCCCGACTCCCCTAGTCGATGCAGAAATGTATATGTATGCCCAGCTTGATGCACAACACAGCAATACGTGCCAAAGCCGAAAAGGTAGGTCTACTGCCACGGCACATTTCAAAACCCATTGACGTCCTTTACCAGCTCCGCAATCTTGAGCGACACATCTGTGGTTCTGGGTATGTCGTGCCCGCCCATATGATCATACATCCTCCGATCATCACAAAAGTACGCCAATTGAATCCCCGCTGGCCACCTCGGGTCTTTTGCGCCGTAAATATGTGCCGTGGGTATCTTGATCCTGACATCCGCGGGGAATTGGGTAAAGTCCAGGCCAAAACAGTCCGTCTCTTCGGGCAACTCATCGATGTCATGCTCCAGATCCGTGGTGTTATCCCATAGCCCCTGGCCCTTGGGCAGATTATCGAGGTCATAAAGCATCGCACTCTTTGCCCTCATGAGCACCGACGTCCTCTCATTCAGCTCATGTGCGCGCTGCGGTACCTCGAGCCCGAGATCTTCGAGCACCGGCAATGGCAGACCACCGCAAATGAAGACTGCAGAGCGGAAAGGGATGGGCTTCTCTGGGGTTTCTTTGGCATGATACAGCAAGTAGCTGCCGATGAGGGAGCACCCTTGTGAGAAGCAGATGACGGCATCATAGGGACCATGCTCCTCGATGTACTCTTCAAGCCAGAGAACGGCCGAGCGCACGGCGTTGGCCGTATTGTGAACCCACCAGCCATAGGTCGGGCTGTTGAAGAGCAAGTCGATGCCCGGGTGTGGCTTGGTGGGAAAGGGCCCGTCAGGAAAGTCCCATTCCCAATCTGCGGGTAACTTACCCCGGAAAGAAGCTAAAGAGTATTGTTCGGGGTCAGCCACGAGGAAAGCGGGAGATGTTAGGTGACGCACCCGACTGAGATCTAAAGATGGAGCCACTCGTGCCCATTCCATGCAGGCCGAGGATTCTCATCGTGTCGTGACAAACACAAAAAGGGGGGATCGCGCAAGTAGGTAAAGCTTGGACTAATACACCGGCAGCAATACGCGGAAGCTGGCTGAAGGTACAGATAGATAGATGGCTTGTGGTTGATCAGCGGCCAAGAGGTAGGTTCGTCACAACCAGGATGTGCGAATGGACGAGTCGGCCGATGAGCGTCGTCGGTATGTACAATACAAGTACATGCAGATAAGTCTGTCTTACGTGAGCGAAAGGAAATGTACGAGGACGTGATGAAGCCGGAACCAGCAACTTTCGGACCCCGAGCATGGGATCGGGGTAGTCCGCTAGCCCTGCCATCTCGACTTCAGCCCGATCCTGGCGTGGAACATGCTCTCTTAGAAGATACCTTGTGGCTAGTAGGCGACACGGACCAATAATATCACTGCTTCGTGGTTTTTCACTTCAACTGACAGGATTCTGGAAGCATATCGAATGCAACCACTTTGACCGGTGTTTGAGTTTCAAGATCTTGATTGCGTGTTGTCTTGGGTGTCCTCCTTCCCAGGTTGGCTGGCTTGTGGGGGGTTCTCTTGCTCAGAAACGGGTAGGTGATGAGTTACAGCCCAGGTGCCGGTGCTCGACCCGCTAGTATGGTTCCCGGGCCGCCTTGTAACAGGGTGCCAGCAAGGGACACGGAAGTCGGCGTTAGTGTCCGATTCAGGGGTCCAGGGCTGAAGAGCCGCCTAGAACAGACCTGAAGGTGCACTGCCAGGTTCCAGTTGGTATCGACAAGTGCTGCACCGGACATCTGGGCTTCACTGCGCCGACTGTGGAAGGTCTCTGGCGGGAAAAAGACAAAGGCTATTGTCACAACTGAAACTGTCCGTCCATTGACCACCCGTTGAATCGCCGGAGATTGTGAAGATGGACCCTCATCTCCTGTCGTAGTCGTGACGGTCGAGTTTGTTCACTTGACACACATTGTTCGACGCCTCGAGCAACATGCTCTCATCAATATCCGGTCCCTCAGAAGATCCAGCCTATTCCACCTCGCCTGGTTCCTCCTCCGCCAAACCGTTCCGAGCTGCTTCGGGCCCGCAGCAGCAGCAGCAGCAACAACAGCAAGAATATTCATGTATCCTGTGTAAACAACGCAAGGTCCGTTGCGACAGAGCAACCCCATGTAGTGGATGTGTGCGAGCTGGAGTGGAATGCGTGCCGGGTGTGAGACAGCCATATAAACGGCGCAAGCGTAACGCAACTTCACGAGATGAGGGTCTTGTATCAAGGCCTCGATCTGATTCACTCTCGTTGAGGGTTCTGGACAGCAGGCCCATAGCTAGTACTGAAGAACTCCGAGCTGAAAGACCGCAAGGCCCAACGTTCGGGCAGTATGTTTACCTACTTTTCTTTCTCTTCAGCATATTTCTCCCCAAACATCCCACTAAAGCAGCAAGTCGCTCTACTACTACTACTTCTCTCCCATCATTCCTTCCTGCTATTTGTTAAGGTATCTTTCCAATCCAATAAGTGATGAGCTGGCTGACTTGCTCCCAGAAATTTGTGGACCGGGTTGAACGAAGAGGTTTGTCACTTCGGACCTGAAAAATACTCCAAGAGCAGCTTGCTGACTTGAACTCCTCCTAGTTCCAAGATCCAACAGCTCACAAGTCCACAACATGTGAAGAAGATGGTTCGGCTGAAGGGGACTCCAACTCTCTTTTGGATCCAGCCACGCTACTGTTTTCGACCATCCGGAATGTTGTCAATTTGCGCGACTTTCACCCACCTCCAATGCAGGCATTCATGCTCTGGCAGACCTTCCTCCAGAATGTCAACCCCCTATCCAAGGTGATACACGCACCTCATGTGCAGCCTCAGGTACTAGAGGCGAGCAAGGACTTTGATTCCGTATCCAAGCCATCGGTTGCTCTCCTCTTTGCCATCTATGCCGCAGCCGTTATGTCGCTGAAAGAGGAGGACTGTCAGGCTCAACTGAATGTGTCCAAGACTGTGCTACTCAGTAGATACTTCTCAGCAGCACAGCATGCTCTTGCGGCAGCGGCTTTCATGAAGACTCGGAATTTCGTTACACTTCAGGCTTTCGTAGTCTTTCTGGTAAGACCAGTCTTGCTCACATCCCCTTGCCGTTAACTGACGTCTTCAGCTTCCCGCCCGGCAAATTTACGATGTGCAAACCTTCTGGTTGTTGGCTGGGATCGCTGTTCGACTTGGTCTGAGACTCGCAGGTCAAGGCGATCGCGACGCGCCCGATGGTGGCTCGGTATACGACTCGCAACTGCGCCGGCGCCTCTGGCGACAAATTGTATGGATCGACGGGCGGAGTCATTCACAAATAGGTATCAAGCCTTCATTGCAGGAGATTCGAATCTCGCCCCTCCCGGCCAACCTGAACGATGCAGACATCAATCCTGATATGACGGAGATGCCTATGGTCCACAAAGGACCTACTGAGATGACATGTGAGTGAGTGACCTTGAGATATCTTGAGGCTGGGTTTACTAATTCCAAGTCCAAGTCTGTCTGTGTCGTTACGAAGTTGGGGAATTCATGACGATGCATGCTAGAAAACTGCATGATCCGACCGTTCCCATCCGGACGAAAGACCAACTTATCGATCAGTTTGAGGCTCATATGCAAGACACTTATCTCCAGTTCCTGGACTCAGCCATCCCCTTACATCTTATGGCCGAAGGCGGTGTGCGTTCAGCAGTCTGCAAAATGAGGCTCATGGCCCACCACCCAGCCCAGTACAGAGGCAAGGCCATGCCTCGCACCGAAAGGGACATGCTTTTCGCCACTAGTGTCCGCATGGTCGAGTACGATGTGATGGGAAAATCAACTAGAGGGCTCGATAATTTCTCCTGGCATCTCGATGTAGCCTTCCAGATCGACGCCTTTGTCTTTATGCTGATTGCCTCACGAACCCAGGCCAGCGATGCACCTCTCACGCAACGGGCCTGGCAGCTTGTGTCTGAGATGTATAGGTACCGACCGGCCCTGTTAGAAGACAGCAAGAACGAGCTATATGCTGCTGTCAGGGCGCTCACACTGCGCGCGTGGGAAGCTCGGGAGGCTGATCTTGCGCGCAACAACGCGGAGCCGATCCCCGTACCCAAAGTGATCTCTGAGCTTCGGGAACGCAAGTCGAAGAAAGCGAGGACGGCGTCGATCGCTTCAATTTCTATACCGCACAATGCTTCGCCTCTGGATCAGCTCGCTGGAGTAGCGACACAGGTGGACCCGAGGTACAATGACGGCAACCCGGGGTTTACATTCAGTGGTTTCGGCGTCGATCCGACCAACTCATTCCGACCGGACTTGGATTTTCAGTTTGATGGCATGTTCAGCAATTTCACTGCTGATATCGACATGTCCGGATGGGAACCCAGCCAGGTCAACTGGGAGTACTGGAATGCGCTGCTTGAGCGCAACAACGTGCTGCAGTAAACCTACGCGACATATGAAGAAGGTATTGGCTGCCTTTAAGTCCACTTAGGCGTGGTATGATAAAGGAGGAGCAAGGGTCGGTTCGAGACTTTGCTTGTGAGTCCCTTTTCAATCCAGTCACTGGGTTCGCATGCTTCGAAACATGTAATATTGACACCAATTCCCATGTAGGCCCGGCGTTAAAGGGAGCATGGCGGCGTCGCTTACCAGTCCACATCATTTGCAGCCAGTGCACAATACGTCTTGCATCTGACTTTGACAACTATGTTTTGGGCAGTCCTGGCAAGGGGATATGGGAGTCGCTCGGGAAGGGTTTCGAACCACGGCGGACTGGAAGTCCATATTTGAGTAGTGATCGAAGGGATTCGAAAATGCTAATTCTGTCTTGATGCTGCCTCCGGAATGAAGAGTCTCGATTCCCATTGTGCTGTACATTTTCCAATATGCACTCCCCTCACGGGTTGACGTCAATCAGGAAGTGCTCTGCAACTTCAGTTTTTGAATCCTTTTCTGTAATTTTCGCGTATTCATTTCAAATCATGCAATTCAATTCGGAGTAGACATTGTACAAGTCAATATGCCACCTCCAGATACAGCTCTCCTGGTCATCGACATGCAGCGGGTTTTCGAGCCGATGACCACGAAAGCCCTTGCCAACATCAAGAAGCTCATATCATACTGGCAGTCCACTTCGGCACCCATCATATTCACTCAGCACGGCCATTCCCAGAAAGAGCTCACTACGGTGCCATCTCCAAATCAACTGGTTCGAAAATGGGGACCTGATGGCAGCATTGCATCGGGTTCTGAGGGGTGGGAACTACAGACTGATATACAGCCGTACCTGGACCGGAGTGGCTCTGCAAGCTGGCCGAAACTGGTCCACAAGAATACATATGACGCCTTCATCAACACGGATCTTGCCAAGATCTTGGAAGAGGCCAAGGTGCAGAGAACCATCGTGTGTGGTGTCATGACAGACTGCTGCTGGTAAGAGCACAGACCTTACAAACGATGGTGGAACACCCATTACTGACCCGTGAAAGCGACACGACGGCGAGGAGTGCTTTCAACAGAGGGTATGAGACATGGCTTGTGAGTGATGCTTGTGGAACGGCGAACGAAAAACAGCACCAGGCTGGACTCAAGGGATTTGGGTTCGCATTTGGACAAGTTTTGACAACTGATGAGGTGGTGAGAAGGCTGGAGGAGGATGCGGTATAGGTGGAGAGCGTGGCTGGGGATGTATAAGGCTCTAGACACCGAACAATTCCGTGCCCGAGACAGAATTCATATAAATCAGAAATTGGTCCACATACGAGTCCGAGGTCCTCTGGCGATTTCAGAGAAGCAAATGGAAAGAAAAGCAAATGTCACTCAGAAGAGCCTTTGTTCTCGCTATAGTGTCATTTCCGCCCGGTGAGCCTCAAGAGAAGGAAAGGGGGGGGGGGGGTGGCCTGGCCAAGTACCCATGTCTCTCTATCAACCTAATGTACTCGGTACAGATAGTGGAGATAGAGGTGACCCCAAAAAGTCCTGGATTTCGTCACCAACCTCTACTTGACAACTTGACCTTCACAAACGACGAGCAAAGCCAAGACATGGACGTTTTCTCGTGAGACTTCAAATTTTCGGACTCATGTCAGCTCTAATAAATCATCCGTTACACCACGCTTGCCTTCATGCGGCTGTCGATTCGTGAAGAACACCGCGAGTGAGATACATATCCCAACGACAGATCATCGTGGCCCGACTTTGACTGTTGCGCAGGGAGAGCGTGGACAGTATCTTTTCCCAGCAAACTACAGAGACTTCGACCCCCAGCCTCTCTTTCTCCTTACCTGTTCACTCGTATAGTTCCGATCTATCCGAGGTCGCTATTGCTCCATGTCCGACAATGGCTCTGAACCACCCATCAACTCCCCGCCCATGGCGGCCTCCATAAGGGATCTCCCCAAGCGGAAGGACACCATCGACAGCATGTCTCTCTCGCAGTCCGACGCCACTCTTCCCTACCGACGCTCCAATCCCTCCGCCGCCAGTCTCTATGCCTCAACCCTCACACCGCCGGGCTCTCGACCCATGTCTCCCGTCCCAGGCAAGGGCTCACCAGCGCGACCCGTCTCGCGAGCCCGCTCAGGGTCCGTGACTTTGACGCACGGCCTCGTTGACACCGATGCCGCCACCACCCCCGGCGATCCCCTGAATTTGATGTTGAAAGCATTTGTGCCACACATTGCCATATACGCCTCGCCAGAGACAGACGGACTGGTCAAAGAGAAGGGCTTCGAGCGCGGCCTCTGGGAGCTGCTACGGCCATTTGGCGAGCGCGTGTCGGGCAAGGTGACGATCCGAGACAGCAACGGCTCCAGCAGGTCGTGGGAGGACTTTTCAGTGCGCTTCACAAATTTCGGCGACAATATCGAGCCGCCAGATGGGCTGTTGAAGGCGGCGAACGGGCAGGCACCAGGCCAGACGAGCTCCGGGAGGAGGGTTGCGGACGTTGAAGCTGTCGTGGGGCGCCACCTGAACTACGCGGAGAATTCTTTTTCAAACCTTATTAAACCGAGCACGCCGACGACGCACGGATTGGATATGGAAGCAACATCTCCATACTATGCGCTGTACCTGCGAAGGTTGTTATCGGGCATACCGCTATCTGCGCACGAGACTTGGTCACATCCGGTGGCATGTGTGATAGCGGCAAGCTCGCGTGAGCCACAACCTATCGAGACTTTTAGAAGGCTCTATCACGAATCAACGAACAGTGAGAGGAAGCTGCCGCCTTGGATCGACGGGGAATATTTACGCTACTACGTGCTTGTTCACGACGAGGAGAATAGCGACATTGCTAAAAGCATGGCACTTTTCGACCAGATGAAGAGGCATCTTGGACTCCACTGCCATCTGCTGAGGATTCGTAGCAGCCAGAGTGCAGAGACGGACGACGACAGCATACCCCTACCTAGGAGCGATTGGATGACTGCGCAGGAAGAACTCGCTGACATTGCGAAAAGCGAGGGCCAGGAGGATTTCGAAGACCCGACCAGGTACATATTTGAGTCAGATGCTACGGCAATACGGACTTTCATCCGCGAGATGGTGACACAGTCGATAATACCAACAATGGAACGTAACGTGTCAGTATGGAATGATCAGGTGGCCTCGAAGCGAAAAGGCCTTAGCGGGAGGTTCATGAGCTTGTCGAAGCGATGGACAAGTTTTGGAGCAGGCCCAAAGACCGCGACTGGGAGTTCATCATCGAACAATTTTCACGCAGGAGGCTACTATTCTGCTGACGCACCCGAAGCCGTAATGCGGAAACTCGCCGATTACGCCTTTATGTTGCGTGACTGGAAACTGTCCATGTCAACGTACGAGCTCTTGCGATCAGACTTTAGCAACGACAAGGCTTGGAAATATCACGCAGCTGCCAACGAAATGGCCGCGCTCACGCTGCTCATCATGCCGCAAAACCAGTCTTCCAAGACGCGCCTCGACAACATTGTTGGAATGCTCGAGCAGGGTTCCTACTCGTACTTGACTCGCTGTCAGTCGACTTACGGTACCCTACGATGCATGGGTCTCGGTCTCGAGCTTTTGCGTATGCGCGGCGGCTCCGCGGTTGACGAAGCCGTCAAGTGGGGCATGCGCATCATGGAAAGCCGCATCGTTGGACCAGTGGGCGATGCGCTGCTCAAGGAGCGCATGGCGGTTTGCTGTGCCACAAAGCAACCCATCGGATCCATGGGTTTTGGCAGCTGGCGGCGCAAGTCGGCGTTTTGGAGCGTCCTGGGTGCCGAGGTATGGATTGTGCAGGCTAAATATATTCAAGCGCAGCGATGTCTCAACGAGGCGAGGATGTTGTATGACTCGCTAGAGAGTGAAGATGGCATTGGCGCATGGGCACTGGCGAGTGAGCATATTGCGCAGTTGCATTTAAAACTAAGGGAAGGGCTCGCCGAGGATGGGCTTGCAGATAGCATCGCAGCGCGTGAAGACGCGGACGAGGTTGAGCTTTTGGAGGAGGGAGAACCGTTGACTCTTACCAAGAGCAACAAGCGAATGTCTAGGCGGATGAGTCTGGCCGGTCCTCCTGGCGCGGTTGGCGGAAATCTCGAGACTGCACCTCTTAAGCCAGCAGAGGGTGTGGAAGATGAAAAAGCTACAGCCGACGATGGCTTCACATAGGCCAGTGTTGAAGAAAGCATGGCACGCTTTGAGACGATGATATGTATTCTCATGATAGAACTAAGACTAATAAGACCATATCAATGTTACGGTATCGGCATGGAAGAGGCCCACCCCATTATCACAATGACGTTGCACACCAAGTATAAGGCTGCAAACATGAAATTTCAAAGCGAAGCAGTACCCGTAGTGAGACTTCATCACCCTCGAACACGCTCCACTACCATCTTTACCAAACCGTCCATGTCCTCCACCAGAGGCACACCCAACCTTTCACATACAGCCTGCACATTTCCCCTCTTCCAAAACCCCTGCTGGCAACCCACCACCGCCCTTCCGGACCGCGCAACCAAGCCCAGCTCTAGGAGACTCACGGGGGCCTTGCTCCGCTCGTCGAAGTAAACCACCACGACGGTCGCGGAGTCCATGCGCTCCATCTCCCAGTCCGTCTGCGCGCGGAACTTGGGGTCTGTAGCGTAGTCTTCGCGCCAGGTGCTGTCCCAGTTCGGCTGGAAAGGGTTGTAGACTGTCAGTCCGTTCGGGAGGGTTGCGGCGGTGGACGTGAGAAGGCTGAGGAAGACATCTCGCCAGGGGATTTCTGTGGGGCCGGCGAGGAAGATGGAGGTTGGGTGGATGGGTTGCTCCTCGGGCGGAGAGTTGGGTGTTAGTATCTGTAGTTGAGGCAGCAACATATTTTTGGGTCAAATGTGTGAAGCTCGCAAAAGGATTTTATGGACAAGGTATCGTTGTTTGAGCTGCTACTTTTATATTGGACTCTGTTCCATTGGGTGTGCTACTTGCAAAATGAGGACCTCAGTGGAGCCTCAGCCTTGTCCGGCTTCCGCATATGCATGGATGTACTTTGTATATACCCCATGGGCCATACTACAACCCCAGATTTTGGAGGCGGCTGCACGGGCCTGGCTTGAGTAGCACTGAGCAACGAGAGGCTGCAGTTCTGACAAGGCTGCGTGTGGGTGTAAAGTACAATGTATAATAGTCACCCGGATTACAAAGAGAAGGATGATCCTTTTGGTTAAATCGCATCTCACAAATACCGATATCAGCCCTACCCATTCACATTGCTTCAAGCTATCAGTCACAAGTTGTCTTATCTTTCAGGGGGCGAAAGTTAGTTGCCGAACTATGCCATCTCAGCGGTGACAGCGGCCGCAATTCACCGAGACTCTCGGGCGCCTCCGATCCGCCTCATGAAACCGTCTAAGTATATAAAGGGAGTGGGGCCTTGCACCGGTCTTAGTCTTGACATTCTTCTACTGATCTTCTTCATCACTCATAAACGCAAATAGCAGAGACATTCGGAGAAGCACCAGACTTTGTCAAGCCTTGCCCTCTTTTAACATTGAATATAAGATCCAAGGCAAATCACCATGTCTTCGATTTCAGTCCAACCACTGTCCGTCCCTGAGGGCTCTGGCATCAAATTCGGTGCTGTTGTCAGCAACGTTGACCTCGAGAACCTCACAGGTAAGATCCGATAGAGTATTACATGATACCGTGAAATGTGTTACATTGGATTGCTACAACAGTCCTTTTTTTTCATTCTTTTGCGTGATGTAAAGCGAGACTCATACCCGTAATGCCTTTTCCCAGGCTAAATCGGTAACCTCGTTTGGTGAGTATTCCCACAATTGAAGCGGCCAGACCGCACATCAAAGTCCTGTTCGACATGCTAACAGACTTCCAGATGCTCAATCCGATGAGATTCGTGATGCTCTCTTCAAAAACCAAGTCTTGGTCTTCAAGAACCAGAGCCATGTCACCCCCAAGGCCCAGTTCGAGCTCACCAGGAGCTTCGACCCCGAGGGTACTTCGTATGGCCATGGCAAGACTATTGATGCGAAGCGATCGATTCTTCACCCAGACCTGAAGACTATTCGTAAGTCTTTTTTCCCTTTTTTATCCACGGCTTTCGTGCTTGCCTCAGCCCAGCTAATTGAGCCTACCCAGCACACCAACCTCAAGTGCAAGTCATCGGCAACGGCTTCGTGCCGGAATACGAAGGCCTGAAGGACTTCCGTCTCCGCCACCCGCACCACAAAACCTTCCACGCCACACGCATCCCGCCCGAGGAGGATCTCGACTTCACACGCTTCTACCGTTGGCACATTGATGCCGCGCTGTACGGCCTCGCTCCGCCCATCGCCACCACGCTTCTCGCTGTCAAAGTCCCCGGCGGCCGCCGCCAGACCTGCCGGTATGACGATGGCACGGGCGACGAGCTGCAGGTGCCCCTCGGCACCACGGCGTTTGCCAGCGGCTATGAGATGTTTGATCAGCTGTCGCCCGAGGACCAGGAATTCGCGCGGACAACGCGGGTTGAGTATGCGCCGCATCCATATATCTGGATGAGCGGGGCAAGGGCGAGGTCGACCGGTCTGGGGTTGGAGACCGAGGGCAAGGAGATCCCGCTCGACCAGCTCCCAGAGATCGAGGAGGAGAAGATCCAAATCCTGCCCATGTGCTGGAAGAACCCTGTGACGGGCAAGCTGGCACTTCAGGTCCATCCTTCAGCGGTGCGGAAGCTGCATTTGAAGGACGGAACAGTGGTGGATGACCTGAAGGAGGTCAGGGATACGGTCTACCGCCTGCAGAGGCCGGGCATCGCGCCGGGCAAGGTCTACTGCCATGACTGGGAGGAGGGCGATTTGGTGCTCTTCCATAACCGCGGTGTGATTCACAGTGTTGTCGGTGCGTTTGCGGAAGATGAGGTGCGGCTGTTCCGCCAGTGCAACATTGCGGCTAGTAAGCTGCCTGAGGGGCCGGTGGAGGTCGCGCAAGCTGCTTAGACCGTTGCAGATCTCTGCTGTCTTTAATTCATTAAATGTATTCTAAGGTCTTGTCTTGCTCGCCTTTATCTTGCCCAATTTCACGCTCTCCATATTAGAAATGGCCTCTCTGATGTAATGCTAGTAGCGTTCACTTGTAATTACCATTTTTAATGTTCAGACAGTCGCAACTATCAAGAAGGTCTTGATGAGGCAGAGGCCGAATGTGACCGCCACATAGGTCCGGTGAATAAACTACGAACTATACCCGTCCACATTTTCCGTAAAATGCATTCTACCGCGATACTGGCAGATGGCATACATTATTCGAATTTTTTGGTAAATTTTTTTAATAATAAAAATGAGCCCGGAAGACATGAGGGAAGAGCCACAAATCTAGGAAGAGCAAGATCGGTAACTGTAAGTACCCAAGTATCAGGAATCATCTATGAATTAGCGACACTGAAGTGAGAGCGGTCTTCATTTCCACAACATCAAGTTCTTCTAGACAAACCTTCTTACCTTTGACCCCTCCGTATCATTATTTCGTTCTTGCAGTGCTTCCTATTTTCGACAACATTTCCTCAAACTTTTCTAAGTGTGTGGACGGGGGGGGAGGTGTTTGCTGAGGGAGGCAATACAGATATATTTGTTTACACGGGACGTCCCCAATTCTTATCGATAGCAATTACGTGAAGGCCCGCCAATGTAAACAGGCAGAGACCTCCGCAACCTGCTTTTCTCAACGACATTCTGCCAGACTTGTCCTTTTGACATCCATTCCAAAACAAGACAGTCTTCGAGGACACATCTACCCACCAGACACGGATGCCTTGAACCGCGATTTGCCAGGAGGCGAATCCCAAAGTCCTCCCGACCCTCTGCTCCGCCCGGAGCAACGACGTCATCTTGTCCTCTCACATTTCGAGCCCCGCGGCCGAGGCAGGCTGTGGACATCAAGATGAGTGCTGCTTTAGAATGGCTTGTCGAGCACGAACCGGCTTTCAGAAAGTAAGCACTTGCATCGCTATACCACCTACAGTATAGACCATCTAACCGACAGTCCATAGAGCGCGTCTCCCAGCTCTTTACTCGGATTTCCAAGGCCAGCGCACAACTAACCCAGATGGCTACCATGCCAACGTTTCCGCTTGGCGACGTGGTTTGGCCAGCCTCGTACGCGCAGGGCTTGCGCCCGCCGGCTCTGGCTCATCTCCCACGCCAAATCACGTTATCCTGTCCGCCGATGAGTCCCTCCTCCGAGCTCTCGAGAGCAAACAGTACGGCCGGCCCCTTGCCCTCGGCGCTGTCATCCGGGAGGCTATTCAGCAGAAGGATCTCATACCACTACAAGACTTTTTGAAATCACAGCAGAGCATATACTACAAGTCCTGGAGCTCGATACCCTGGAATGTGGCGTCTTGGGGCTTCAGACAGCTGGGCTTGACCGGCGCCTTCACATTCGGTGGCACGGATCGATTACCCGGTGGGCAGTTCGTGGTCATAGCAAATTTGGAAGCTGCATCCAAGGCCGTGGTGGAGAACACAGCTCCGCTTACCTCGCGCTTCGAGCGGACATTCTCAAAAGTGCAATTCCAAACCGAATTTAGGGATTCAATATTGAAGGGCCAGCAACTTTCCGAAATGGACATGGAGGTTCTCCTGAAGTTCATGTCGCGCGATCAAGGAGTACTACTTTACGACGGAAAGACGATCAAGATCAAGACGCCCGGTAATCCCGAGACGGCCATCACGGCCGAGGACGAAACGATCGCGTCGCTGAAGGAGTTGACCGAGTATCTGGAACACCAGACATCAATACTGGAAAAGAAGATTGATGAGCTCACGATCACGGCAAAAGAGGCGGTTGCTAAGAAGAACCGCGTCTCGGCCCTGGCGGCTCTCAAGTCAAAGAGGCTAGCTGAGACGTCTCTACAAACACGCTTCGCCACGCTCAACCAGCTGGAGGCGGTCTCGACCAAGATCGAGCAAGCCTCTGACAATGTCCAGCTGGTCAAGGTCATGGGTGCTAGCGCGGACATCCTCAAGGGCCTCCACGAACAGGTCGGCGGCGCGGAGGGCGTGGAGGACGTCGTGGACCGCATGCGCGAGCAGATGGCGCAGGCCGACGAGGTGTCCAGCATACTCAACGAGTCCGGGCCAGTCGTCGACCAAGGCGAGCTCGACGACGAGCTCGATGCCATGCTGGAGCAGGAAAGGAAGGAAGAAGAGGCCGTCGAGCGCGCCAAGAAGGAAGCCGAACAGAGGAAGGAGGCCCAGGAGACCGCCAAGAGGCTCGCGGAGTTGGATGCCCTGCAATCGTCTGCGGACAAGATACGGAACCAAATACAGGACGAGGAAGAGGATCTGTCTGGGGAGTTGAGTCAAATGTCTTTGGAACGACATAAACATCAGGAGCAAGCAGAGATCTGAAGAAGAATTTAGGGTTGCATGATGGGTTTGGAGTATTAAGGAGTCGATCTTCCATAGCATGCCAACGACCGGTTTAGTGTTCTTATGATTCCAATAGGCAGGACGGTGGTGTGAGAATTTACCATGGCTTACCCGAGCGAGAGTATAGCGGGCAATCTTATTGCAGGAGCAGTTCACATCAAGCCCAAGAATTGGAACTCCTAACCCAATCTCAAGAGTCTGTCGGGCACGACAATGGCCAAGCACAAGGCTTGCAAGGTGCCTGACTTGCAATATCAATGTTCTCTGCATAGCAAGGCTTGCGTCATAGGCTTTTATACATGGCTACAAGGGAAGCTCAGAGGGAAGCTCGAGCTGAATATGATTATGTATGTGCTCTTGCGATGCCAGAATTGACTATCGAGTCGACGTTTGCATGCTCGTCACCGGATAACAAGAGGCTTTTTCTTCGACTTTCGTCCAGTTTGACAGGCGTTGTCAAATCAATGGCTGTTGAACTATTGCCTGGTGTCTGAACAAGATGTGACTCGTCAGTGTCCATGGCGGTGGGGAGTTCGTTGCTATTCGTGCCATCAGTAGGAGGAGTCTCAACTGCTTTGGCGCTGCTGGCAGATGGGCTCGGCTGGCGTGATTTCTCCGCAATCTTCTTATTTGATCGGCGCGCCTGAGCAATAAGGTCGTTGAAGGAGTCGTTGTGTTTAGTAGACCAGCCAGCTCCGTCAAAATCTTTGTCCTTGACTTGCGCACCTTGATAGACCGACGAGGACGAAATGGAAGCATGGCCTCCCTGCGTCCGCTCCCAAGTGTCCAGATCCTGCAATAGCTCTCTTTTCGTCCTAGGTCGTGCAGAGTCACAATTTGCATTCCATATCATGACCCACTCCTTGTGTCTTTTCTCCATGAGTAATTTGGGGCCCCAGCTTGGGATGCCGTTCTCCGTGAGTTTCTTTCTTAGCTTGCTTTCGTTTAGCAAGGAATAGTTCGTTGACGGCAACCGTTCGAAGCGGGCAGCTTGGGTAGCACCTGTAGAGCGACTTGATGTGAATCCAAATTTAGCGGGCTTGGATTGATTTGGCTGGGGAGTTGGCTCTCCAGGGCAGTCGGTATCAAGGTGCCTGTCCACTTTCTCGGCCTTCATCCTCCAGAGACAGATTGGACATTCTGAGAGACCGTCATCTGAAAAGTATGTTAGCGACCGCTTAACGTTTTCAACGTACGTACACGCAGCCCGAACAGAGAGCATACCAGGGATATACTCGTCCTGCTCCTCCACATCTGATTCGCCTGCCTCCTCTTGTAAACTGGTTGTTGCATTCGCTGCCGATCGCATACTGCTCGAACGCGTAGACATTCTAGTTCGCTTGTTCGCGGATTCGCCACCCGCGGCCGCCGCGCTAGCCTTTCTTTTGGGCGGTGTAGGGGCTGAAGCAGCAGGTTGGCGGGCGAGATCGAGCATGGCTTTCCTGGAGTTCATAAAGGCTTCAGCGGCCTCTCGTATGGCCCAGTTTCCCCGGAGTTTCGACTCCTGATCCGTGGCGCGGCACAAGGGGCATTTGCCGTCGGTGTTGAGGGCTCTTCGTATGCAAAGCGAGCAGAACGTGTGGGAGCAGGAGGTGATCATGGGAGAGTTGAAGAAATCCTTGCAGACATGGCATCGTAATGACTGCTCGACCTGCATGAGGCTGGATAGAGGAGTTCCAAGCCAGTCTGTTGGGTCCGAGACATCGTAGCCGTCATCTTTCAAGACCGGGACGGTCATTGTGTTGACCGTGTCCCCGAAAATGAGGATTGTATCAAGTGTATGTCGGTTGCGATAGTCGATAGGAGATCGATTTCGGTAGAAGAGTGATCCGATGTGCTGGCTCCAGGGTGCGCGAAGCTGTAAGCGATTCTTTGTCAAAACGAAAGAAAGGATGCGGTTCGAGGAGACGCGTATATTGGAAAAGTCGCGTCATGGTCTGGGGCTCTAATTTTGGGGAAGGCGCGACGCCCCACCATGGGCATCCCACGCAAATACCTACCTATCTACCTACTACTGCATTGTGCCATACCTTCACCATATTTCCTTAAGTTCCGCATTTAAACATCTCGGGAGCATTTCATCTAGGCTCGCGTGGTGATTTAGCCTTTTATATTCTTGCTCACAAACAAACTCGAATTGACGTGACTTGGCTGTCGCCCACGTTATGGACGACTACAAGAAATACCTGGCAGAGCAGGTTGTGTCTGAGGACAGAATCGTGAGAAGATCCATCTGATCCAAGGCTATGCGGTTCTTAATTGACAATCTCAGATCACATATCGATCCTTGAGTCGGGCACTGAAAGTCAATGTCAATGTCTCCAAGCAGTGAGTACATAGACACATTCCGAGGAAACCCCGACTATTGCTCATCTCACACCAATTTAGGATGCTCTACGATTTTCACAGCTGGCAAAACGGCAAAAGTACAGGGACCGTTCATGCCACTTATATGGTCTATGGCATCAAAAAGACTGTCCAGACCAACGGTCACTCTCAGCAGGATGAGGATGTGGAAATGACTAGTTCCCCTCCAGATCCCGCACCACAAGCCGAAGATGTGCCTCTGAAGACTTTGTGTCTCGTCGCGGAAGCCAGTCTCGGTGGTACGTGATCAAGCGCCTAAATTTGGCGCGATTCTGCTAACTACTTGCAATAGATGTACTTTCTGAGTACGAGCAGGTCACGTCCATCCATGTTTACAGCATTGGTCCTCATCCGGTGAAGGTGGGTCCTGAACGTTTCGTCAAGACCTCGACTCCAGGAAACACTAACAATAGTCTCAGGATATGCAATTACTTGCTGATGTCTCCAGGTCCGTACCTGGTACCGCTGCTTCGGAGGATGCGGTGGAACTAAGACCTATTCGAAATCCTTACGTCCGACGAAGGGATCGTCGCACTGCGGCTCCGAAAGTTGCAGTCGCAGCCCCGGAGCCTGTCAAAGTGAAGTCAGCTCCTGCACAATCGGCTCCGGCTGAAAAAGTCAAAGAGGAGCCTAAGACAGAGTCGAAACCGTCCTCTAAGGAGTCCACGCCAATACCCTCGGGTACGAAGAAGCCTGCGGTAAAGCGTGGGGCGTCTGGAGGTATCATGCAATCTTTTGCCAAAGCCGCTACCATGCCAAAAAAGGCCACCAAGCCCAAGCAGGCTGCTGCTACTGCTGCTGAAGAAACGACCATACAGGATCTTGCTCTTTCGGATGATGGGGAGGACGACTCATTGGCAATGCCGGAGCCTCAGGAGGAAAACGAGACAGCACGTAAGAACAGGAGAGATCGACAGGATGCGCTGAAGCGTATGATGGAAGAAAGCAGCGAAGACGAGGAGCCTGAGAAAGAGGACACTCCTATGGAGGATGCTGAGGAAGAGCCACCTGCACCGGAGCCAGAGGCAAAGGAAGACACTGAGCCGGCCGAAGTTGTCTCTGCCACGGGTGACGGGAGACGCCGTGGCAAACGACAGGTGATGAAGAAGAAGACTGTTATGGATGAGCAGGGATACCTGGGTACGTCATGTGTCTCCTTCATGATTTCGAATATTCTACTAATGGATCACTAGTCACTGTCCAAGAGAAAGGTTGGGAGTCATTCTCAGAGGACGAGCCCGAGCCATCATCAAAGAAGAAAGTCGAGACAGCGTCGCAACCAGCAAAACCCAAAAAGGCAGCTCCGAAGGGCCAAGGAAACATCATGTCATTCTTTAGCAAGAAGTAGTAATTGCGCTATTGGAGTTATTTTGGCCACGGACTATATTAATGAAGCGATGGTCTGTCCATGGTGTCGGTAGCAAGGACTTTTGAGGACGATGTACACACAAGCGATATCCCCATACCATAACTCATTTTTGGTACATTGAAAGACTCGCCCAAAATAGACTAAAGGGCCGCTCAACCGTGTCCGACTCTCGAGCATCCAGCTTAGTGGAGTACCCCTAGCTTAAATACCCCTGTCTTGCCATGTGTTAGTGACCGTTGCAGGGACACCAGGGGCTGAGCCTTCTTGGGTTAGGGGAACCCTGTGCTCCGCACAGCGACGATCCGCGGGGTAAGGCTGAACGATACAGGAACGCGGGCGGCGGGCGACACCCGGATCGACATACGCGGCCTGAGCTTCACCTCATTTCCGATCATCCTGCCGCTCACCTCACAGATCTTCCTCCTATCATTTGCTCACACCGGTTTTGCGGCTTTGCCTGTTCTTTCTCTCCCTATAATGATCTAGCCACGACTTCTTCCGACATTGTGACAGTCGGTGTGGCTAGGACTCGAATTTGAATCGCTGTCAAGAGTGTCGGTCGAGCTCTGGGCCGCTTATCGCCGAAGGGTTACAGTTGTATCGAGAACACGTCGGCGCCGGTCCTTACTCCTCTCTTCGTTCTCGAACACTACTCTCACAATGGGCCTTTTTGGATCGACCGTCCTGCTCCTTTCTATACCTTTCAGTCTATGCGACGGGCCTCTCGGGAGCATACAAAAGCCACCAGAGCAGCAAGTCCAACAGCAGCCGCTGGTCGACAATGTCGACTGGGCCACAAGCTGTCCAGATTACGCCAAGTTCTCGAAACACCGCCATGGACCAGAGAGTGAGGGGCCCTTGGCCTTGCCTTTCCAGCGGCCGCACCCTAAGTGTCGAACATTCCACTCCGATGCTGTCGAGAAGGTCATTGAAGATGTCACTTCACGTATGAAAGATCCCGACCTCGCGCGCCTCTTCGAGAATACTTTTCCTTCAACTACGGACACGACTATCAAGTTTCACACCGATGGAACCAAGAAATTCAAGAGAAAGGACACAGGGCGAAGCGTGCTGGATGGCGGAGCTTGGGAGGGTCCTCAAACGTTCGTAGTGACTGGGGACATCACGGCGGAATGGCTTCGCGATAGTTGCAATCAATTATCCCCTTACATGGCACTCGCAAAGAAGGACAAGGCGTTGTCCACCATGATACTTGGGGCCGTCAATACGCAGGCCGAATATGTCATCCAGTCGCCATACTGCAATGCTTTCCAGCCGCCCCCAATCTCTGGACTCAAGGTCTCCTATAACGGCCAGGAGGACTACGTCCACCCTGCGTACGAGCCAACCGTTGTTTTCGAATGCAAGTATGAGCTCGACTCCTTGGGCCACTTCCTAACACTGGCGAATGATTTCCACGACGCCACTGGGTCCTTGGACTTTGTGAATTTACGCTTCCTTTTGGCACTGGAAACTTTGCTGGAGGTCCTCGAGCAGCAGAGCATGTCGACCTTCGACCCAGATACTGGACACTTCCGCAGAAATCAGTATACCTTCAAGCGCCAGACCTGGACCGGCACCGAAACCTTGAACCTGGACGGGGTGGGCAACCCGCTGAACAATGGCACCGGACTTGTTCGCAGTGCCTTCAGACCTAGCGATGATGCCACAATTCTTGGCTTCTTTATCCCAGCAAATGCTATGATGGCCGTGGAGCTTCTGAGGACAGCGGCCATCCTCAAGACCGCCGGTGAGGATGAAACGGCAGAGAGGCTTGCCCGCTGGAGCAAGAAGATCAAGGATGGTATTTGGGAGCACGGTGTGGTCGAACACGCCAAGTACGGACGGGTCTTTGCTTATGAGGTTGACGGTTATGGCTCTTCCATCTTGATGGACGATGCGAATTACCCAAGTTTGCTGGCGCTGCCGTTGATGGGATTCGTGCCGTCGGATGATCCCGTTTATCAGAATACTCGTAACATGTTGCTGAATCGGGCATCAAACCCGTACTACCTGGAGGGCAAAGAGTTTCAAGGTATTGGAGGTAAGTCGACTGAAGAAAGACAGTTCGCTTTGACCAGGCCTCTGATATTCAATAGGGCCACACATCGGGCTTTCCAACGCCTGGCCTATGAGCCTGCTCATCCAAGCACAGACCAGTGACGATGACGAAGAGATTTTAGGATGTATTGACTTCGTTCTCAAGTCTGCAAAGCTTGGGCTGGTACACGAAAGTATTGACGTCAACAATCTCGGCTCTTATACAAGTGAGTCATGTCTTGGGAGATCGCTTGATACAATATGCTAATATGCACGCACTATAGGAAGCTGGTTTGCTTGGGCAAACGGGGTGTTTGCCGAAACAATACTAGACTTGGCCGCTCGCAAACCTCATCTCATATTTAAAGATCCGACACCGTACAAAGTATAACATACTCGCTGGAGTGTGGGCAATGGGGACAGCAGGTCTGGCGTGATGAGCTTTTAGGATTTCGAGCCTGTTAGGATACCCAACCCCTGAGCATTTTCTGATCACCTAGTACATAGCAAATGAGACGAGAGCATTTCGACACCCTTCTACAATCGTGGGGATTCCAACCAAGTGGTGACCGGGTTTTCCTGACCCAAAAATTCCGGGCAAGAATGGCTTCCCGTCCTCGTCCTCCACTCAATAGAACGGTGCTTCAAGGATCTTGATTAGACGTAAGATCTTGTGGAACGTCGATTCAGAATTACGACATCAGCCATCTGGCTATCGAAGACAAAAGGGCTTCACCTCACATACGGGCTTGAGCGCCGACAATGTTGTGGGCCGCCTCTAGGAGAAAGTCTAGTATATTTGCAAGGTGTTGGATTCTATGCAACAATAAGAGCAGCTCGTAAAGCATAGCAGTCTTATTTCGTGGACACTGGGTAACGCCATGGCGGTGCCGAATCGGCAAGCCCGTGTTACCGGAAAATCATCACAATTGCACAACACCTCGAGCTTCTTTCGCCTCACTGACCTCACGCCACGCATCAGTATGTCACATCGATTTGAGCACTACCCACCCACAAAGGTCTACCGCCTCATCGAGCCGGGCCCCGTTCTCCTCGTGACGACCGGCTCGCTTAAGGAAGGCACTCACAATGTGATGACCATGGGCTTCCACATGGTCCTCCAGCATGAGGGCCCGCCGTTGCTAGGGATCTCGTTGGGTCCCTGGGACGCCTCCTTTGCGCTTCTCAAAAAACATCGCGAGTGTGTTCTCGCTGTGCCAGATGTTGCAATGGCAAACACTGTTGTTGACATTGGCAACTGCTCAGCAGACGACGACGACGACATGGAGGGCAACAAATGGACGCGTTTCGGGCTCGAGGCACTGCCAGCGCGGAAGGTCAAGGCACCTCTGGTAGGAGGGCCGAATGTCATTGCGAATGTTGAGTGTGTGGTGGAGGATTCTACGATGGTGGGCAAGTATGCGATGTGGGTGCTTCGCCCAGTCAAAGCGTGGATGAATCCAGAAAAGAGGCCGGGTGAGGGCGGCAGAATGTTTCATCACCGTGGGGATGGGACCTTTGTTGTGGACGGCGAGGTTTTGGACTTGAAGGCTCGCATGGTCAAATGGTTGGACTCCCAGGACTGAGTGAATTTGATGGTCAGTGACTCTTCTGACACTTGTTTACAGCACCCAGTTCCTGGATCCATGAATATGGGCCGACATTATTTGAAGGCACATCGTCGAGTTCTTTATACCTATTATGACGATGCAGGCTGAAGGAGCGAGCGATGGCTTCGACAGACGCGGTGGTCATCGCGGCTCATCTACAACACTGCCACTCATTGTGGCTCCATTAAGTCCGTGCCACCTCATAAGGCCCAGTCTGAGGAAAGCGCCCATGTTGAGTGGCATGATGTTTGTGGAAGAGGGCCTCGGTGGCCCGTTGGGAGATCAACCTTCGGAAGCACTGATCTGGGGAGCACTCATTTTTGGATGACTGACGCCAGTAACAGGCGTCAACAAGCTGCTGCAGAGCGCAAGTGAGATACGGTTTGGTGTGTCTGTTCTCGCGACAACGGCTGACTCTGTTCATATGATTGTCTGCGTATTTTTATCAACTGCCCAACCACGGACAACAATGAAATGGCAGTAACAATGACGGGTGTCGAGGAGAGACTATCTAGCCGAGCTCCACGAACCCTGGCTCAGATCTTAACGTAGTTGCGATTCATACCTATATATAAACAAAAATAGAAATTGAGTTTTTGATCTCCATCTTGGCCCGCCTTGTACAAGAGAGTGGATCCGCTCGGGTAACGCCGACGTACTCGGCCAGGAAGAAAGCCGACGACAGGCTTATAATTCTTAATACCACAAAGTTCATATCGCTCGGGTAGCTATTTTTGGGTCCAGATGATGCGCCTTGCAGGTGCAACACACTCAAATTATCAAGGTCTTTTTAATTTCGTATATGAAGCGCCTAATAAACTGAAACCTTCAGCAAGCAGAGTGCTAGGATACAGGCCCTGTCGCCGACACGAAGAGCCATAGTAACAACGTCCACGCGCGTTAAGGCAAGGTCAAGCGTCCCACAGAGCCTCTTCCGAGGATGGCTCCCTTCGAACGTAGCGACCCAGTCCGGCAGCATCTTCATAATAAAAGTCATTGTATTGTGTATGGGTGGGCAAGGAAGGGCTTGGGGTTTGCTTCTTCTGCGCTTCAACAAAAAACAACTCCACTCTTTCAAATAAGGCGTCCCGCAGACCCACTCGGGGGATATTTGTACGCGTGGGCTGTGAGGCTCAACCGAACCACGATGGATGCATGGACGGGGCTGCGATAACATAAAAAGGGGCAGGATGCCCTTTGGTTGCGGCCCTCCTCCGGCTCGCAGCTTCAGTATACTCACAACTCAGACCTGATATCACATTTGTCACTTTGGTCTAAACCACACCAAAAATGCCTGAAGTCGCCCCTCCTCAACAACAACAGCCCATGGAGGCCACTCCCAATGGCTCCATCGTCGACCGCCAGCCCGTACGTACTATATAGTTTTCTTCCCCCCCTCCCCTTCTAAAATATTGCGTCCCTTTAATTAACAGCTTCTGAAGACTAGCGAGCCACCAATGATGTTCATGCGTGGTGGTGGCGAGGACTGCGACGTCGACTGCTGCTGCTGCGGCTGTGGAGAGTCTTGCGGCGAGAACGAAGGCCCTCCTCCCATGGGCGGCGGCGGCCCTCCAATGGGTGGTGGTGAAGGATTTGGTGGACCTGGAGGTCCTGGCGGTCCTGGAGGCCCCGGAGGCCCAGGTGGTCCAGGAGGTCCTCCACCAGGACCTGGTGGCTGGTAAAGCAGCACTGATGCTGTTGTTATAGTCACTCAGCCATAATCAAGAGGCTTGGGATTAATATTGCCCTGAGCCCCGAAAGGCTTGCACTACACAATGACCAAACCAGGACGATGGGCCAATTCTAGCGGGGCCGTGAGAAGGAGAGATTTAGTCGCAGAAGGAATTTGATTGTTGCTACGGAAGTGCTCCCGGCAGCAGTACATGGAGAGAAATTATGAAGCATTGTATGTACTCGGACATACACTTTGGCAAGGTGGGAGAGGCAAGGGCCATGACTATTATACCTCAAAACCAGGACTATCTACATACCTCAAAATCTGAAAGTTGATTTGGGAATCGGCAAATACCTTCTCAACATGTTCTCGAAGAATAATAGTACCAAATGATCATGCTTATCCCAGGCCAGTTTCACTATGATAGCCACTGCGAAAGCATGCACAGCACGCCTAGTCTTCCAAGTCTGATAATATGCCTTGCGAAACCAACCTAGATGTCGTCATCTAATATATTGTCGATGCTAAAGGGAGTTGTCGGTCCCCCAAACCTCACATAAGAATATGCGGTTCTTTACATAGTAAGGCGTGGAATGTCTTCCAGCACACGAAATGCAAGGATTTGGGGTTCATTGCTCACTTGTCCGACAGCCGAGCCCGAGATGACCATTTTCTATTACCCGTGTCTGCTTATGTATCATACCATGGTACCTTTATATGGGGAAAGAGCCGTGTCGGTGATTCGGTCCTCGCGCCCCACCAATGCTCCGTGGCTTTCATGGACGGACAAGGTGCAAACATCCCCAATGTGGTCGGCAGAGCGGCAAGTTAGATGGATGGCACTTGTACGGGAATGATGTATTTCTAATATGATACTTACTTCTATTCACTATGATCTACTCTATCACGAGCCTCGTCGCCCACAGCTTGCATGCCATCGGTCTCGCATCTTGGCGCATCCGATCTCACTGTCCCTTTTCCCCCATCTATGAGTGATGCGCGTAATTCCCTCCGCGCGATGCGGTTGACAGCTGTGTAATGACCTTCAGATAGTCATGATGGCTTGGTTCTATAAAAGAGGAGGCATTCTCAAGCTTTAGAGCCATGAATGAACTAAATCCATATCACTCAGACAAACCCAAGATCTCAGCTTGAGCATCAACCTGATTCACTACGTGCAAGCTTTTTATTTTTATTTACTTAAGCAATCATACACAATGTCGACAATCGATATCTTGGTTGTTGGCGCTGGCCCAGTTGGCTTGACCTTGGCAATGGAACTAGCCATCCAAGGCGTTGCCTTCAGGATCGTCGACAAAGAACCAAAACCCTCTGACAAATCCCGAGCCCTCAATGTGCACTCTCGCACTCTTGAGGTGCTGAACCGGTACGGACACATCGATGAGCTATTGGCCCATTCCCAAAAGATTGTGGGCAATGAGACGTACATCAACCGCCAGCGCATGGCAGGCCTCCATATATTTGACGCGACCCAGGCCCGACCCGACAGTCAATTTGCCGGGGCCTTCTCCATTTCCCAGGTCTTCACTGAGGGCTTCTTGGCCAACCGCCTGGCAGAGAAGGGAATCACCGTGGAGCGCTCGGTGAGGGTGAAGAGCGTGGTGCAAGATGACGATGCAGCTACGGTGGTACTCATCCACGAGGACGGCTCTGAAGAGACAGTCCGGGCCAAGTACGTGGCCGGCTGTGATGGCGCTCACTCAGTTGTGCGGCACTCTATGGATGTGTCGTTTGAGGGAGACGCATACGCGCAGGAATTCATCACGGCCGACACAATGATCGACTGGGAGGGACACGATGGCAAAATCCACTTCATCCTCGGGCAGGGTCTGCTCGTGATGGTGCCCCTTGGCATAGGCAGATCCCGCATCGTTCTCTCGAGACCAAGCCACCTAGCTTCGCAGAATGACCCTACGCTGGAAGATTTCCGGACCGCTCTCGAGGCGCAACTCCCAGTGGGGGAGAAGATCAGGCTCCACGACCCTTTTTGGTTGGCTCGGTACCATCTGCACCATCGATGTGCGACGAAATACCGCGATGGCAGGTTGTTTGTGGCTGGAGATGCAGCGCACATTCACAGTCCCGTCGGCGGACAAGGGATGAACACGGGCATTCAAGACAGTGTGAATCTGGGCTGGAAACTCGCGCGCGTCCTCAAGGGCGAGGAAGCAGATGATTTCCTTGACGCATATCACCAAGAGCGCTGGCCTATTGGCCAACATCTCTTGACTCAGACCGACCAGCTCTTCACGTTCCTGACCAGCAATACGCCCACCTTCAACCTGTTTCGCAACTTCCTGTTGCCTCATGCTTTGCCATCGATCGCAAACACAGACATGCCTCAAAATATGATGAAGTATTTCTCTGGCCTGAGCATCAAGTATCGCAGAAGCCCCATTGTCCACACAGCGGCTGGGTTCGACGGACCACTTCGCGGGGGATTCCGTGCCCCTGATGGACCTATTCAAACTGTGAATGGGAAGCAGTCGTGGCTCCAGGAACTTCTGAGAGGTCCGGGATATCACACGCTCTTCTTCTCGAAGGCGGCAGATGACAAGGCGCTTGAGGCGGAGCTTCTCAAAGCCAATCTGGAGAAACACGAAGCACAGCTTCATATTATCACCACGATGAAGAGTTCAAACCAGAAAGCTGTTGTGGACATTGATGGGGAGCTGCACAAACGCTATGGTTTCGATACCAAGCCCGGATTTGTTCACGTTCGCCCAGATGGGTACATTGAGAATATTGGGTATCTTGGATGAAGTAGCCCGGAGCAAGCAAAAAGACACCAACTGGATGGGATTCGCAATGTGTTCGGTGTCACCTTTTCATAGCATAAATGTCAGCGTCGATATAGAAAAATCTTAATGTGTCCTCTTCTCATCATAGACAATGCTTACCCTGTGGAAAGAGATACCCGTTCAGTAGAAGGCATCCAGATTCTTCCTGGTTGGGTCCCCTGTTTTTGGTGTGCCTGAGCCTTCGATTTGCAGAGCCTCAACTACTCTCCCAAGCCGAGCTACTCCCTGGACAATGTCTTCTTCATCCTCCCAAGAAAAACACAGCCGGATACTGTTGTCAAATTTCGACGCGCCATCATCGCCTTTGACCTCGAACATTGATCCTGGCGGCACAACCAAGTTCTCCTGTTCCAACGCCCTGTCCGCAATCTCTTGCGCCGTCGGACCTTTTGGAAATGTGATCCAGACAAAATACCCACCATACGTAACGTGACCATCAGTGCCAACATTCCCATCCGACACTTCGATCCCGAACCTGTCTAGGTGCTTGTGCACCTCCCTCATTAGAAGCGCATGTCGCCTTTGCAAAGCCGGCCGGCACGCCCCATCAATTTGCCGTGCCAGGTCCCCGCTGCGCATCATCTCCCAGACCATCGTTGCCGAGAAATGACTTGGGGCCCCTCCAGATTTCGTTGAGCCGGTTTGGGCGAGGCCAAAGGCAAAGTCCCTCGTGCCTTCCACCCAACCGGTGCGCATGCCTGGGGCAATGATCTTGCTGAAGGAGCCGTTGCTGATGGCGTGGCCAAACCAGGTTCCTTTGGGATCGTGTGTGCTGGGGCCCAAGGAGAAGTCGATGTCTGAGAGGCGGGCAAGTGGGCGGATTATGGGAAGGGGTGCGGGTGTCGATGTTGGGATGCCGGTATTGGAGACTGGCCATTGCAGGAAGTCGTATACGTCGTCGCAGATGACGAGACAGTCATACTGGCGTGCTAATTGGACTAGTCCCTCTCTTCTTTTCAGGCTCATGGTTTTCCCTGAGGGGTTAGACGATGATGGAACGACGTAAATGACATGTCGATAGACTTTGCGCAGGTCCGGGTTCTTGTACACGGGTTTCTCACTTGGATCGAGCTTCCCTTCGAGACTTTTAAGATTTTCCGCGAGGAATTCAAGATCGATACCCTCACTGTCCTCTGGGACCGCCCTTAAGCGACCCTTGAAGCCCGAGTCTTCGAAAATAGGGCAAGCCAGATAGTAACACGGGGCAACGACCCAGATAGCCTTAGTATAGACTGGCTCGGTATACGACTGAAGTATACAAGCCAAGCTCTGACTTGCTCCACCCGTGATGCATATTCTCTCTGCGTCTGGCTTCGTCTCAAAGTAGCCGTTCAAGAACTTGGCAAGCTCCTCCCTCAAAGGCTGAAAGCCTGGATCGGGACCATATTGGAGACCTGGCACGAATATGTCTGGATCCGATAGAACTTTATTTGCGGCTGACTTGAGAGCCTCCGCTGGAAGAACATGAGGGGATGGCCAGCCGCGAAAGAGGTTGATGAGCTGCTTCTCTTGCATCGGTGGCAGTTCAGCCGGCGTCATCGTGCAGGCAGACAGTCTGAAAAAGCGCTGGCGCGCAGGAAAGGTCTTCGTCAAAGCACCCACTTTGTTCAGAGGTCGCAGTCGACACGGAGTGAAGAGCATGGAGAGGTACAATTACTTGAGATCGAAAATGCGACGCACGCGTAGGTAAGTGAGAGTATTTACATGAGCTCCGGCGACGGAGCGGCGGCGGATGAGGTTACCCACTGGTGGGGGAGACAAGCGGGCGCCGAATTGGGACCCGACTGATCAATTCTCAAAGAAGCCCAGGATCTCTCCTGCGATTAAAAGTCACGCCATAAGTGAGACTATAGGTACTCGTGTTTTTTTTTTATTCGTTTGCTCGTAAAGTAGGGTATCTATTGTTTTTTTCCACCAAACGCCGGCAGCCCATCAATTACCAACCCCAGGTCCTGTTTTGAGCATTGAACACTGGCGGCTTCCATTGAATGCGCGCCGGGTCGAGCACTCGCCTGTTTTTCTTCATCATCCTCTTGTCCCGTGCTTCTATCTGGCTCTTTGGTATCACAATCTTGTGCTCACCCCTATGGTAAATCTGCATCTTATATGCCTGCAGTGTGTGCTCTACATCCTGCGCAGTCATGGCGAGCGCTGTAGCAACTTCCTCAATGCTGCACCGCTCGTCCTTCTCATGCGCCTCGAGCAACATATCGACAATGTTCTCGATCCAATACTGACGATAGCTGAGCAGGCCCAGATCGGACAAGGGCTTCTCAGGCGAGCCGAGCTTGCCTTCGATCTTACTAAGCTCGTAAGAGAACTGGATCAAGAGTCTTCCAAACCCTTGACGTTGAAATTGTGGGAGGGTCAGGATACAGGCAACGTTGAACCCGTCTGCACTCTCTTTCTCTTTCGAGAAGAAGCCGACGAGGTGACAGCCCTTTTCGTCTCGTGTTGTCATTACGTAGAATAAAAAGGGATCCACATCGTAGTAGAGTGTTTTATGGTCGAGAAACATCTTACACAGCAGACACAAGTTCCGGCACCAGGTCCTTTGCCTCTTGCCGTCAATCTCGTAAAATGAAACGAGATCGTCCCGATAGATCTCGTTCCCGGGAGGATGTTGCAGTCCGCATTTTTGGCGATGCCGGCAGAAGCTTTTCAGCGATCCAAAGTAGCTCAGGCAGAACTCGCAGATGTAAATGGTGTCCTCTTGACCAAAGGGCTCTGGGTATGGAGAGAAATACCACGGAAAGAGGTCATATTTGCCGAACTGCACCTTGGAGATGTTCCGCACACGGGCAATCTCCGTCGGATTCTGTGTCATGGAGCCTGAAGTGCGCAACTTCTCAATCTCGGCCTCTCTGCTGAAGCCTCCGTCCTTGGGCGTCTCGTCTCCGCCTTCTGCATCATTATCACCACCAGCTGCGGGTGTAGGTGCCCCCTCCTGTGTGGGCGTAGCCACATCCTCTCCAGCAGGCGTGCCGTTCTGTTGCCCTTCGACGAACTCGGTCCACGGGTGTGGTGTCTGCGACTCAGAGGCGATAGACTGTTCTCGCTTGGCTGGCGGCCGCTTTTGTGTTTTCTTGCCCGGAGCAGACTTCTTGGACGGGGCGACGGCGCCCTTTTTCTTTCCATCCTTCGGTTTGTCCTTGTCTTTGTCTGGCCACTCGACGTCCTTATCGAAATCGATACGGGCCACTGGCACCCATTCGTCGAGTCGCTTGTTGAAATTGTCAAAATTACAGTAAAATTGTCGCCCACTCTTTGTGTCTTTGATGCCTAGGATTTCGGCGCGGCGTAGCTGCTCCTCCTTCATTACCATAGCGATGCAGCCAACAATGATAGTGTCGGGCGTGGCCTTGCCCTTCTTCTTGTTCCCATCGTTCGAGCCTACCGCGGCGTCGGCGGCCGGGACGCCGGAACTCATGATGAAATCTTTGTCGCGACGTGGTTCTTTTGATGGAGGGAATGTTTGAAGGCTTCACGGGCAAGTAATAAATAAGTCTAGAAATCGCTATTGCACGCCTCTAATGCGCCGCGGACATCTCTAGCGTGCCTAGGCGCGCTATCGGGCTTATCGGGCTGCAGGTGCCTGCCCAGAAATATCCCTGTTGACCCGCTGTAACTTTCTCTTCAATTCTAGGGAATATTCCTCACATGGCTTCTACTTGCTCTTTATTAACACGACCAGCCAAAGTCTATACGTTCAATCTTTCACGATGATATAATTCGCACGAGTTAATACTTTGCGCACCCGACAAGTCACGATGGCGCCCGAACTCTCCTCGAACTGGAAAAAGCTGCAAGCCAAGATAAAGCAGGAACCCACCAAGACTCAGGGCCAGAAGAGGAAAGCCAACGACGACGAACCAACGCATTCCTACACAAAGCCCACCAAGAAGGCCAAGGTCATCTCCACGGGGACCGCGCAGAGGTCCAAGTCACAGACCGTCGCCCAATCGAAGCCTGCCGCGAAACCAAGAATGGGTGCCGTCCAGTCCCAGACCAGCAAGCCCGGCATGTCGGCATCTCTTGCCTTGTGGGCAGAGGACCATGACATCTCACCCGAGTCTATTTCAGAGGCATATGGCTTGGGCAGCAAGAATAATTCGATGCTTACCGCCACAGCCGTACGGCCCAACGAGGGGCTAGCACCGGACTTGGAGGTTGGAAAATACATCGCTATCGACTGCGAAATGGTCGGTATAGGTGAAGGAGGCTATGAGCACGCTCTGGCCCGGGTTAGCATTGTTGACTTCCACGGACGACAAATATACGATTCCTACGTTCGCCCGAAGGAGCGTGTCGTAGACTGGAGGACAAGGATCAGCGGGATCACACCCAAGCACATGGCCACAGCCCGAGATTTCGAAGCAGTACAGCTAGAGGTCGCAAACCTTCTTCAGGGCCGGATTATCGTGGGACACGACCTGCGCCATGACTTGGATGTATTGATACTAGACCACCCCCGCAAGGACATTCGGGACACGGCGAGATTCTCTGGATTTAAGAAATACGGTCATGGCCCAAAGCCTGCTCTAAGAGTTCTTGCTAGGGAGATTCTGGGTGTCGAAATCCAGACCGGCCAGCACTCAAGTATCGAAGATGCCAGAGTAGCCATGCTACTCTTCAGAAAGTACAAGCCAGCTTTTGACGTTGAGCACGCGGCTCGGTACCCAGAACCTGTTTCGAGGACATCGATACCTAAGTCTAAGCCAAAGCAGAAGAAGACCAAGAAGAAGAGGCGAAATTGATGAATTGATTCGGGAGACTGGCTCGATCTACTCTAATATTCAAAATCCAGGACCACGCGCTCGCTAGATGCCGGAGCCTTGGACAAGACAGCACAAACATTAGTACGCACAATTTCGGCGGGTTTAATAAGTGCCAGCCGAAAGTGCAGTTCGAACGGGTATCATTACTTAGGTATGCCCTCCATGAGTTCCTGGGCGCCTTCGCGGCCGACGGTGATGATGACATCGCCCAAAGTCTTGCTGAGGAAGCCGGCCTCGCAGTACCTGAAATAGTACTGTGATAAGATTTAGCACATGAGGGCGTTGATGAGATCGATTATCAGGGTACACAAACCTCCCATTTCTTCTTGAACACTGCTATTTCCTCCTCGGTCACAGCCTGATGCTTCTCAATGAGAGAGGGTCTGATCTTGGACTCAAAGTTGTTCATAAAGTTTTCACGCCACAATCTCAGCGTTTTGGCGTAGTGACCTCCGATGTTCAAGACTCGTTCGACAACCAGGGTTCCCTCAGACTCAGCACTGATGTGGCTGATCAGCTGCGAGATCGAGGGCAGATGACCGCCGGGGAAAATGTAGTGGTTGATGAAGCTGCCACCAAAGTCAGTTCTCAAGGCTCTCGCAAAGATGTCCTGCTACTTACTCCTCGCTCTTCGAGTACGCCTCATATCTTCCCTCGGGCATGGTAATGCACTGGAAGACTGCTATTCCATCTTTCTTGAGGTGCTTGTGAATACATGCAAAGTACGTGCTCAAGAACTCCTTGCCAACAGCCTCCAGCATCTCGATGGAAATAATCTTGTCGTATGGCCGAGGAGACACAGGTAGGGCTCGATAGTCCATCAGGAGCACATCAATTCGATCTGACAGTCCAGCCCTCGCTATTCTCTCCTCGGCAAGCACTTTTTGCTCCTTGGAAAGCGTCAGGCTAGTGATACGGCAGCCAGTCTTCTGTACGGCTTGGATCGCGAAAGAGCCCCATCCAGTACCAATTTCTAGCACATGGTCGGTCGATTTAATATGTGCATCATCAATGAAAATCTGCAGCTTCCGTATTTGCGCCTCTTCCAAGGTGTCATCTTGCGCATCCGGCCCGTCGAGCTTCCACACGGGACAAGAATATGTCATGTCTGGTGACAGGAATGCAGCAAACATTTCGTTGCTTATGTCATAGTGAGCAGAGATATTGAGCAACGCATTGGACATGGTGTTGGTTCTCCGCGCCAGCGTCGAGGCCAGACTTGAGAAGGTCGATAGTATTGTGGTGCCATTGCCTAGCTGTTCTCGATTCGCAATAAAGAGCTGAAAAGTGAGGAAAATCAGCAAATGTCTACGTTCCCAATGTGAGTGCTCGAGACCGACTGGGGAGCTTTACCTGAAAGAAAGCCGTCAAATCATTACAGTCGACTTCGCCCAGCATATACGATTCGGAAAAGCCCATGTCTGCGAATAAAACAAGGCGCATCCAAAATGCGCTCTTTTTCACAACCAGTTCCACGCGCGGCGACCTTGATTCGCCGTCGCCATTGACAAGCTTAGTCGTCGCCTTCGAAGAGCCGGTCTCACCGTAGACATTACTGGTGCCCTCAACCTCGTCGAAGAGGACTAAGGTGCCAACCTCAACATTATTGAACAACGACTGCACAGCCCACTTCGCAGCCTTTACACTCGGGCCCCAGGTAATGCCTCCGATGGTTCCGCGCGCCGACTCGACCCATTGACTGGCTGGTCGCGTGACGAAATTTGGAAGTATAGACATGCTGGAAAGGACGGCAGTGGAGGACGAGGAGGAGGAGGGAGAGGACTCGATCGCATACAGATTCCCAAAATGAAAAAAAGATGAGCCTCAACAATGATGTGAATCTAAGGTGTTGCAGGGAAGCGCATGATCGTGAACTGTTGAAGACGATCGGCGCAAAGGCTAAAGAAGCTAGAGGAGAGGAGGTAGGAGTGCAAGGACTGGAAGGCGCGCCATGGAATCGCCGCAAGCTAATAATAAAAGGTACAAGTATAAGCCGAAAGTGGCTGATGAGTGATTGCCATGTAATTATTTGGGTCGGTCGCAAAAAGGCCGGGAGGGCAGTAGTCCGCGGGTCTCGTTGACCTCATCATCGTTGCTGCGAGCCCCTCCATCTTGCGCACAAACGAGACAACAAGACATGGATCCGGGTACTTTGCAAAGCTACGTACCACGAGTACCAACGCAGTAATTGTCCTTCCTCCTCGGCCTTTTCATCTACATTGGGAAAAGTGCAAGCAGAGTCACTGCCGGTGGGCCTAGGGTAGGAAGAAGCCGCATACTCATTTCAGCAACAAAGCAAAAGCCAAGCGGAGCAGAGCAGAGCAGAACAGAGCAGAGTCAGAGCAGTACAGTGCAGTACCTTAGCTTGGCTCGAAACATCTTTTGTTGAAACTCCTTGCTCGGGTAGCCCCAGGTCCGTTGATTGACCACAGGAACTATCCTTGATGAAAAGAAGCTTGTTGTCTCTCCTTCCAATACCAAGTGGAGCGCGCTATCCCTGCCGCACGCAACACCTCGCTACTACTTATACTCTGTACGTGGTGGTATTCATCGTACCCACTCATTTGCCTTTCTTAGTCTTAAATCAGATGCTGCTCGAATGGAGCACCATTATTAGAAATTTCCTGCAGCTTGGGACTTCGATTTGTGTGAACTGCCTCCCCAAAAAAAAAACATTGCCTGCGTGTCTTCCGTGTCTGCAAGTTCTGAAAACTTAGGACGGCACGTTACTCGAATAGACTTCCTCGTACCAGTCTACTTTACATGGGACTGTCTCATAGGCATGTGAGAAGCGCATCGGAATTCTGGAGCCGCCCTGCAGAACATTGGATCAACATGGCAAGTTCATGAACAGCTCCCACTACCACCTATCAATGCCGAGCACGGAGCCCTTGATACTAAACAAAATTCCGATACTACACACTTACGCGGTTGCATGCCTTGCCTCCCCCAAAGGTAGGGAACTAGACGGAACAGTGCGCAGGCCCACACCGCTTTGACAATCTGCTTTTTCATGGTCCAATCTGTGAACCTCGCTTCAACACGATAAAGGCACAATACACCAGATGGGACAGAAACACCTCTCGGATTCGTTTGTGGCTCGATCCGTCAATGAGCCGTCGATGCATGGCCCAAGGCTCACAGGAACCCACAACTGTTGCTGTATGACGTCAATGACTTCGGTCTCTGTGGGTGAGAGACAGCTTCATCTTCGGACGGGCCGCATTGCACAAATGTCCATGGCTCCGGACTCGGGTCAACCCACGTCCGGCCTTGTCGAAAAGCGGCACATGCTGAGAATGTTCCGCGGGTTGGGAAGAATACCTGCAAATTGCGAAGCGAGAGACCTGACCGGGGGCCACGGCGTTGGTCCTACTGATGTACTCAGGGCTGTTAGGATACCCGAAAGTCACGACACAACCTGCGGAACAAGTCTATAGGGTTGGTCGGTCTGCTGTAGCCTTGCTCTCCAGCCTCGTCTTCCTCCTTCGTTGCAACATTGGCTGAATGCTTTGTGGTGGTCGGCCTGCAGGGTGGGAAGTACGCTAGCGGAGCTCAGTGATTCTCATTCGCCTGTCCCGTTTCCCATGTCCGTAGGAGGTGGACATGATAAGTTGGGGAATATCACTCAGTTCAGCACTATATTGTATTGTGTCAATGCCGTAGAGGTTCTTTGAATTGGGCGTTCACGATTCATAAAAACAACAACAAGATTGTGACCAATACCTTCGCACACAGAACGTCTTTCACGATCATGCTTCGCCTAGAGGGTGGGTGGGGGTGCATCGCCAGGGGATGGGGAGTGGGCTGGCCCCGGGCCACAGATAAGCGGCTTATCGAGATTTCAATCTACGCGTCTCGAAAACCATCGCTGTATTCATCACGCGTTTAACCACACTCAAAAAGTAAATTGTTGAAAGCATATTGAACACGCAATTACGAACCTGGAGGGAAAGACCACTGGAACTTGGCAACACAATGGATCAACCAATGCTATCCGTTCGTCAAAGCAACGGCACCGCAGCCAAATGTACACCAAATCTCCTGCCCTGTCGAATCCATCATGATGGCCCGGTCGGCGCAACAGGTTCATACTGGACACCTTCTACGGCCTCAGGTAAGAACATTCACCGGCGACCTCTCCAATGCCTGCTTACTCACATCCTCCACAGATGGCAAGAGGATATCACACTTCCGCGGACGCGAGCTTCACGGCAAAACGCTCAAAGTACCGGAGGGTTATCGCGGTGTGGTCGTCGAGAAGAAGGATGCACCGAAACCCGCGGCGCAAAGTTTAGACGAGCCTGAGGTGGTCGATTTAGAGGCGGACGATGAGTTGCCTGTTGGCGCCCTGGAGACACAAGCCGAGTTCGACGAGATGGTCATCTGGGGCCACGAATCCGTAGCAGAGGCAGTGTCGGATCCTTATGCGCGAGGTGTCGAAGAGTGGATACAACTATCATCAAAAGTATGTGAGAATAATCGATTATGCGAGCTTTGCTGTACTAATATGCTACTCCAGATACATTCATACGATAGTGGGGAGGCATCATGAGCGCATCTTGTAGGCTGTAGAGAACATTGGATGGCATCACCTCGAACCTGCTCTGAAACAGCCGCATCTTTCTCTGTGTACAAAGACTGGAATTATGAGCCCGCCCTTGATGTGATATTGAAAATAGTGCATTATATGGCAATTTTCAGAAATTACGAGGCCACAAAGAAAAGGCTCCTCCTACGCGTCCATAAACATCTTTCCCGTTGGAGCTTAGCGTCATCTTATGCAATCAATCAATTAACGCGTCCCGTCGCGCTCGAATCGCGTCTAAGCCGCGTCTCGAAAATTAATTACCAAGGCTTTCGACCCTTGCATATTCTCTCCATCCCACTTCTTGTTCATCTTCACATACTCTTGCCTTTCTCTCACGAGCCTTTTTCGCGACTGTCTTACTGCACCTGACGTTTGCGACCATCACATCCTCCAACATGGCAGCAGTAGCACCAATGTCCAGCGATCCTGGCTTCCCAATGTCTGACGGTCCTTCCAGGACTCCAAGGCAACGACGCTCAGATCTGCCCAGCTCTTCATTAGCTGGCCGTCCTCGTGGCCCGCTTTCCGAGAGCCTTGGGGCACGAAGTGACGATGATGCCGCCGAAGGTTTCGAGGACGACCAAATCCCTGGGCGACGCCCGACAGACGCACAAAACATACCCAAAGTCGAGGATAAACTTGCTACCTTGATTGCGAAGCATTTCGAGGACTTTATCGAAGGGTATGATTAGGCTTGTCTCCATGCGCGCCCGCGACCACGCTTGTCAGCTTCAACTGACAGTTGTTTTCCTTACAGATACACAGAGGACCCAAGCTCTTCCAACCTGCCCACCTCGAGCGCTATGACAACAGACAAAGTCTACATCGCCCAGATCCATGGTATGCGACTCCACGGCCTGTCAACTTTCTACGTCGATTTCAAGCAGATGCAATCATGGACCGATGGCACCCTTGCCGACGGTATTGTGGACCAATATTACCGATTTATTCCGTACCTGAACGGCGCTCTTCACAACATGATCGCCAAGTACGAGCCGGCCTACTTCCGCGAGCACCGACAACCCACTGCCTCGAGTACCATGACTACTTCTGGTGCCAGCAATGTCGGTTCAGGAAGCCAGTCCCGATCTGGTGACAAGACAACGAACCAACAGACCGATAAGGTGTTTGCCATCGCCTTCTACAATTTGCCATTGGTCTCAAGAGTGCGCAGTCTTCGCGCTGGAAACATTGGCAAGCTGCTCTCCATATCCGGAACCGTCACGAGAACTTCCGAGGTCCGGCCTGAGTTGTCTGTGGCTACATTTGTATGCGAAGCCTGCCGCGCGGTTGTTCCAAATGTTGAACAGACCTTCCGGTACACCGAGCCAACACAATGTCCCAATGCGACCTGCCAAAATCGTCAGGCATGGCAGTTAGATATCAGGCAGAGCACCTTTATCGACTGGCAAAAGGTGCGCATCCAGGAGAACAGCTCGGAAATCCCCACCGGTAGCATGCCTCGCACCATGGATGTCATTTTGCGTGGTGAGATTGTCGATCGGGCCAAGGCTGGTGAGAAGTGCATCTTCACCGGCGCACTGATCGTGGTACCGGATGTCAGTCAACTAGGTCTCCCAGGGCAGCATGTACAGGCTTCGCGTGATGACCGGAATGTTCCTCGTGGCGGTGATGCTGGGGGCAGTGGTGTTTCAGGTCTCAAGTCTCTTGGTGTACGCGATTTGACGTACCGCCTCGCTTTCCTAGCTTGTATGACGACACCGGATACGACAAATCTGGGAGGTGGTGTTGGAGACGTTCTCGCATCTATCAATGCTGCTGACAACGAGAATGCGGCACAAGCTCAGGAACAAGTCCTGGGATCCTTCAACTCTTCGGAAATCGAGGATCTCCGAAAGATGGTGCACAGTGACCACATCTACTCGCGCCTTGTCAACTCTCTAGCGCCCATGGTGTACGGCCACGAGGTGGTCAAGAAGGGTCTTTTGCTCCAGCTCATGTCTGGTGTGCACAAATCCACGGCTGAGGGCATGCAACTGAGAGGTGACATCAACATCTGCATTGTGGGCGACCCATCTACATCAAAGTCGCAGTTTCTGAAATATGTCTGCTCCTTCGCGCCTCGTGCCGTCTATACCTCCGGAAAGGCCTCCTCCGCCGCTGGTTTGACTGCTGCGGTGGTGAAGGATGAGGAGACTGGCGAGTTCACAATCGAAGCTGGAGCGCTCATGTTGGCAGACAATGGTATTTGCGCCATTGATGAATTCGACAAAATGGATATTGTCGATCAAGTCGCCATCCACGAAGCAATGGAACAGCAGACCATCTCCATCGCCAAGGCAGGTATTCAGGCTACTCTGAACGCTCGCACTTCTATCCTCGCGGCTGCCAATCCCGTTGGTGGTCGTTATAATCGCAAGACCACCTTGCGCGCCAACATCAACATGTCCGCGCCCATCATGTCTCGTTTCGATTTGTTCTTCGTGATCCTCGACGAGTGCAACGAGAAGGTCGACCGCCACCTGGCAGAACATATCGTCGGTATCCACCAAATGCGTGACGCTGCGGTCGAGCCTGAATTTAGCACAGAGCAACTGCAGCGGTATATCCGTTTCGCAAGGACTTTCCGCCCGGAATTCAACGACAAGGCCAAGGAGGTTCTTGTTGAGCGGTACCGTGAGCTGCGTGCGGACGACTCACAAGGCGGCGCTGGCAAGAACAGTTACCGTATCACGGTACGACAATTGGAGTCCATGATCCGTCTGTCCGAGGCCATTGCAAAAGCAAATTGTGTCGACGAGGTTACGCCTGAGATGGTCAATGAGGCCTTCCACCTGCTCCGTCAGTCCATCATCTCGGTCGAGCACGACGATGTTGAAGTAGACGAGGACGACGATTTCCCTCCTGAGGACGGCGAGACCCTTCGTCGTGCCGCATCTGAGGCTGCGGGTGTCGTTGCGGATGAGGATGGAGACGCCCAAATGGGCGAGGGCCAAGAGGACGCGAATATGGCAGAGGCTGCTGGTGCGTCGGCAAGGCCGAAGCATACCATTTCGTATGACAAGTATATCAGCATGGTGAACACAATCGTGCAGCGCGTCGCGAACGACGAGGCCGGCACGGGAGAGGGTATCGCTGGGGAGGCGCTTATCCAGTGGTACCTAGAGCAGCAGGAGGATGAGCTGCAGGGTGAAGAGGATTACCACAAGGAGCATGCACTGGCGAAGATGGTACTCAAGAAAATGGTCAAGGTAAGTTGATACTCGCGCGGTCTTCACCTAATCCCCATGGCTACAGCCCGCTAATTTGTTCTATTCCTCTATAGGAGAACATCCTCATGGCCATTCGCGGCGAGGCCATGGCTACCGACGACACAGAGGCTGGCGAGGCAGCTGCCCCGCCACCAACACAGAACATCGTCTATGTTTTGCATCCGAACTGTGCCATTGAGGAGGTCTAGATTGCGTCTTGCTCCGGTACCATCAGCATTTCACGTTTGGGAACGGCTTGTTGGATATTGTCTTTGTGTATAATTCGGCTCTGTGGAGTTCTAGGCGTTTGGAACAAATTCACGAATGCACTGGTGGTTTACCTGTGATGATAATGGAGGATTAGGATGTACATTTATGAGGCAGCAATGCACAAGAATACCTACCATATAGAAGGATGTCACCTTTTCCGGTGTGTTTTGCGAAATCGCCTTGCTCATATACCTACTCACATTATTGCCATGCCAAGTCGTGCGACACTACCAAGTAGTGGCGGTGGGGGTGTATGATCCGAGAGATCCTATAAATAAGATTGAAAGTGGCCGATTTGCGGTCACATACGGGACAATTCTTAACCATTACATCAATACATCAACAAGGAGATTACAGATCCTGGGTGTAGTTGTACGAGCAGTGCAGACGACGAATAAAAGAGGCGGATAACCACCCCCGAGTGACTGCCAGAATTCTTCGCCAGGCGTTTGGCTCGAAGGCTCCTGCGAGCGCGGTGCCTCTCCGACTCGATCCACCTTTATGTAATTACGAAGTCAATTATCTCGATCTGCCTCACACTTTATCATCGACAGCAAGGTTTGTTTCAGTCACTTGAGTCTGTATTCTGCCTATCGTAGTTGTTTGGGTCTCTCACGAGCGACCGCCTCATTTTCTCGCCGCCCACATGATGTTGCGGGCCGCATAGTTCCGCTCGGACTGTGAGCGTTCCATGCTGGCAGAAAAGCGACATGCGGTCATCATATGGCTCTCAGAATCTGTAGAATCAGCAAGACGGAGGAGGGATCCATCTCTCAATTACGCCCTCCCTCAAATTTGTGTAGTTTGCGAAGCCCTTTTCTTCATCCCGTGTGTACCATGACACACGGTGCCTTCTTAATATGGGAAGATACTGCTCTCTGATCTGGTACCCAAGGTGGTATCAAAAGCCTGAGCATAGTAGGTGCGGAAAAAGAAACAAAGCCGATGTGTCATGAGGACACTGGAATCGAACCTCTTCGACACTTGATGAGCCTGTGTCTCCATCCGATCATGCGCTCAGTCTCTTCTGTATATGGATGGTAAGCGACAGAAAAATCCTCGATCACCCTTCTCGTTTGTCCATGAAACCGTCGTGTCCACGGTGTACCTCTCACGAAAATGCTTGCTCGCAGCGGTCGCATGCTCAGAAACGAGTAACGGAGTGTGTCAGTTCAATGAGAATGTATAAAGTTGTACATGAACTGTGCGTCTTTGGTTCAACAACAGTTCCAAAGGTCGGGTGAGGCGGACAGATTGGCCCACAAGCCGAACCATTGCAGTTTTGACTCTGTATGAAACAGAAAGGACATCGGTGCAACCATGTCTTCATGCGATCGTTGAGTCTCGTGGACGAACAGCATAGCTGACATGCTTATTGGGTCTGAATGGCCGGTGCTGCGGGTCGGCCCCACTCAGAAGACCTTCCACGATAGCCACGGCCACGCCCACGAGTGTTTCCAGTTCCAGTCCCAGCTCCTGAGGCCGACGCCTGTTCAGGCGAATATGGGGTGGATGCATCCTGGTTTCGAGGTCCACCACGATATGACGAGCTGCCATACCGTGAGCCTGGACGGCCACCACGTCGGGAATTCGGGCTTCTGAGTGCCATGGCCACACTCTTTCGTTCACTGAACGGCAGACAAATCACGATAGTGTTTCTGGGTTCTGGGTGGAATGGCACAGCCTCGGCGGTGGTGGCTACTACCTGCGCCAATCTTCTATCCTGGCGAGGAGGTGCTTTTGCGGGGTTATAAGCCGCCTCTGGAATATCCGTGGGAATGTTCACGGGAGGGAGGGAGCCCATCTCCTGCTCCTCAAAGCAATCCTCGTCCATCGTCTTTGTGACGAACGAGCTGGAGTCAACAATGCCTTCGGGAGCGTAGAGTAACGGTAGTGAAACGGTCGCCGGCGAGCCTGGAGGTGGGTGCGCAAAAGCAGTCCTGCTCGAAACTGTGACACTGGTTGGCTGCTTGGTATCTGCAAAGAGGCCCTTGATACGATCCATAATCGACGCCCCTTGGCTCGCCGTAGCAGCGGTACTGGCCGCTATTCGCGATGCATGACCAGCTCCCAAACCATCATCCCTGAACCGAGGTTGTTGACCCCAGGTGGAAGCGGATTGGCTCGATCGTTGCGATGCAGCTGAGGTAGATCCAGGTACAGGTGGCAGTTTTACGACAGGTACAGGCTTCGTACTTGGGAGGGACACGTGGGGGTGTCGAGCGTCCCCGTCGAATGCAGGGTGGCTTCCACCCTCCTCGGGAGGATTACCAGTGTCTGGAGCAAGTGGCTCAAGCTGTGCATTTTGGCTTGCAGGGAAGAATCGAGATTGTTGGCTTGCAGCAACAACCCCATTTCGACCTGCAGAGCGGGAAGTAGCTGGACTAGCTCCATCGTCTTGTCGCCCACTGGAGGACGCCGGCCACACCGGCGCACCGTAAGTCGTGGTCTGACGCTTGATTGGATTCCCATTCTCGTCCAGCGCTGTATACTGCTCCTTGATCTGGGGCTGTACGTCTGCGTGGGTAAGTCCGCGCGCCTTCAGGTCTCGATCAAGCTCAGCGCCACGTTGCGTCGCCGACGCGAAGAAAGCCTGATCACCTGCAAGAACTTGCTCGGCAAAACGGTTGCGATTCAGCGTCTTTGTGTCTTGAGGCGGGCCTATAGGACCTAGTGGTCTGGATGAAGACGAGCCGCCTGGAGCAGCGGCTCTCGGAGGGGCGATAGGCCCAGGACCTGGACGTCCACCACGTGCGGCGGCTGTTTGAGACAGCTGCGCATCAAAACCCGCATTGAAGCTCCCGTTGCCCAGAGTGCGATCGTTGTTGGGGGCACCCCAGACATTTCGTGAACCCTGGATTCCTGAGCCCCAAATAGTTGGCTCTGGTTGTGGCGGTATGCGAGGCTGCTGCCATGGGTGGCCATGCTTGTTCTCTGTAGCTGGAGGTTGCTCAGGTGTGCCAATCGGCTTTGGGTGCGCTTGAGAGGTTACTGCAACGCCATTTGCAAGAGGGCTTGATTTGCTGCCGCCCGTTGACTGAGCAAGCTGAGCATCATTTGATGTTTGCTCCGGTACCTCAGGTGCGCTGCTTGGCTGCTCAGTCGTGGTCTGGGCTACTTCCTGCGTTTCCTCCTTCTTGACACCTCTGCGATCTGGGGGTGGTCCTAAGGCAGCCAACTTCTTGGCAAGTCTTTCCTTCTTCGCTGCTTCCTCTTGGGCCTCTTGCTCTTGTCGCCGCTTGATGGCCTCCGCACGGCGCTCTTGCATGAGCTTCTTCTGAAATTCCACGGTGTTTTCGATATTCTGCTGGGGCGCTGCAATGATCGCAGCATCTGGAACTGGCTGTGGGGCTACGGACGACATTGCGGGAGAAGCACGGGGTAGATATGGTGACTGTCGTGGGGGGGCCTGGCCGACGGATGAGGCGTGATTATGAGGTGAGAGCGGGTGGTCGCCGACGCTAATGACTGAGCTTCGTCGCGGGTCATGTAGGTCAGGCGGGGGGATGGTCTGGTCGATGGACCTCAATCGCTGGAAACTTCCACTTCCGCCGCTAACGTTGGAAGAGCCACGTCGCCTACCATAACCACCGCTAGTATGAGTGGTTTGGAACGCAGCCGATGGTTCTGCCGGGCCTTGCGTCTCTGTATGCATAGGCCGCTGTAATACAGCAGGCTGCCTTTGAGGATAATCGGTTCGTGCGATTCCACGGCGATCGGGCACAGGCTCGTAGCGACCTGATTGGGAGTTGAACAACTGCTGATTGTCGCGGCGCGGTGATCGACTGAAGTCATCGGCAGCGATCTCTCTGGCAGCGGGAGGTGGTCCACCTCTCACATAGGTTTGGCCTGGAGAAGCAAAGCTCCTCTGGGGCTGCTCAGGGGCAACTTCCATTGGGGAGACCTTGGAGACGGGTGGCAGCGACGCCCAAGGAGATTTGACGGGTGTGGGAGGCGCAGGAGGTTTTGCGACCAAGGTAGGTTTTTCTGCCGAAGCGCCGCCCTTCAAAATAAGTCCCTTGCCAGATGGTAGACCGGGCTTGACTGATGGTGAGCTCGAAGCAGCAGCCGATGGTGGTGCTGGAGAACGGGGTTTCTCGATAGCCTTGGTTTCCTTAATCGCAGGCTGTGGCTCAGGTACAACTGGCGTCTCATCAACGTGCGGAATTGTAGTCTTGGTACCATCAGCCCATGTGAGGGCGTCCGGAGCATCCCAATCCTCATCATCGTCATCTATATCGGCCCAGGTTGACTGGCCCTTCGTATCGTCTGCGTGAAGGCGACTGGCCATGTGAATGCCAATTTTGGCCAACTCCTCGTCCGTGATTTTCCTAGGATCGGGAACAGGGATAGCTATGTTCATTGCTCATGTCAGCTTAATGTTCCACGCAAGTGAACGGCGGATGACGCGCGTATGAACCTACGTCGGTTCTTATTCCACACTGCACTTGCATCGGGCGCAGGGCGACCATTTTGAGACAGGGAGGACTTTGACGCATCGCGCAGACCACTGGTGGTTTTTGCAACGAGTCTAGGCTTTGGAACACTGGAGCTGGTTGTCGGAGTAGCTGCTGAAGACACGGGTGTTGTAGGCTTGTCTCCGACTTTGGGGGCGCTAGTGCTCGAAGTCGCCTTGGAAGCCAAGAACGTCTTGTTGACCGAAACGGATTTGAATGTTGCAGGTCGCTTGGCCGACGAAGTTCGGACGTGTCCCTTCTCGTCGCGCTTTGCTGAGTCTTGCCTCGAGGCTTCGGTATCTGAGCCGCTGTTGCTGACCTCGGCCGAGTTCACACATTCATCGACAATATCGTTGACTAGCTTGTCGACAATCGTGGTGCTGGGCTCAACGTTTGCCTCGGGCCCGGCGGGGGCATCTGCCGAGGTTTTCTCGGAAAAGTCGGGAATGCCATCTTCGGTCTTTGCGTGGGCGTTCCGAAGTTAGAGCAGTTGCGACGAGGATGGCGGTGACGCGGGGCAGCAGGGCAGTTGAACTTACGCGCAGCACAGCAGGAGTCGCAGTTTCTTCCAGGGACACTTGTGGCGTAGGTTCCGCCGCCATCGTCCGGCACTTGAGGTTCTGTATGGATTGCTTCCGAGGGTGTGTCGGCGTGTGCAATCAGATCTTGGGAAGTTGAGACAAGAACTGGTGCAAAAGTGAGGTTGGCGTGATGCGCAAAGCTGTGGGTGGTTGGCTGGGATGGTCAGTTGGGATCACTAAGGTTGTCTGTCAGTGGCTACCTTGGTATTTCGGGGTGACGCACCTGGGAGGACTGCCGGATCATGGAAAGTACAGATTTTGTTCTTTCTTGTTACAAGATCGCTTGCACAGGAAAGAAGATGTGTACAGAACAACAAAAGAGACACCGACCAACAAGGAGGAAAATCGTCGTGCTGACGAACCTTGAAGGGTTTGAGTTATCAGGTTGTCGCATTCAGAGAGTTGCACTTTCCCGCGCAGGCCTCGAAGCTGGAGACTCCGACTAGCGTGGTGCACGGGCCATCTGTGACATTTCTGGAGAGTTCATGCAGACCAGCCTGTTTTTGGCAGGACAAGCAAATACTCCATTAGTTCTATAAGCAACACGAGGACATGAACATGACAACTGAGAGACTTTGATGGCAAATATGTTACACCAATCTTCAAGAAATGCTCAACAAAATTCTTGGTACATGCTCTTGAATTGCATAAAGAAGAGAGGGGGGGGGATTTCATTCCACTCTTTTTGTTCCTCTCCAAGTTTAGGTAGGTATCTACAAACTATCATAAGAGGTGGCAGCCCTGCCAAAGAGCTTGGTTTTCCTGTGACCTTTATCTCTTATGCCAATCTTCGTCTCATAACTGGCTACTTTACCACTTTCAATGGAAAATTCACAATGATTAGTCTGCTTAAGCATGGTCTTCAACCCTGGAGACCCAGTCATGGAATGTGCATCTCTTGGCTTCCAGCCTTCCCTGAAAGTAATTGTTTGCTAGCTCGCACATTACTTGCGCTCATGGATTACTGTATATGGTCTGCTTCTCTGGACCCGATTGGGAGAGTCAGACAAAGATAATCTGCTTCACACTGATACTTCGAGCGATCTCATTAGTAACACATGAGCGAAAGCTCTACTGAGAGGTGTGGTCTCAGCACATATACAATTGGCTATTGTTTCCCAATGCCACACAGCACCTGATATACACACAGAAAAGACAGGAGGTTGGTTCACCCAAGGAAATCTGGTGTCTTGTTAAACGCCAGTCAACTTCATCTATGGCTGGTATCTACATATCACCTCTGAAGTGAATTTCCATCATCAGTCCTTAGTGAGCATTGTTCTTGTGGTGGCCTGTAATTTCTATTAGTACTGCTTCAGCCCTCAATGGTCTAGCAGGCAGAGACTTACGCAGGTGGAAGTAGTAGTTCTGAGCGTATCCGATGGTGACCAGGAAAACGATGGCGTGGATGATGGCTAGAGAGGAGTTGTCAGCATTTCCAAATCAAGCCGCATCCCTAAAGGATAAGAACTCCTGGTTTTTTCCTATACGTACGCATCGCTGTCGGGTTCTTGCCAAAGTGCTTGGCCTGGTAGCGGCCTAGGATGCCAGTCGCCTTGACCTCGGGAGCGGGACCCCGGGGCAGCTTCTCGTAGAAGTTGACAACACGCTTCATAGCGATGCTGTTAGGGTCGGAGCCGATAGCCTACACGTCGTGGTATCAGCCTCGTTTGTCCCAGATGCCACCACAGAAACCTCCCTCCTCAACAGTCTGATCGTGGTTGATTCCTTGTCCATGCTCTTCAAGCCTCCTATCACCAATCATGCGACCGTCGAGGGAAGAGTCGAGTGCATTGCACATACCTTGGGCGAAGCCACCTATTAACCACAACGTTAGCGCATACAAAATCATGCGGTTTTTTGAGGGCCAAGGCGAGCGTGGTTTACCTTGGGAGGGATGAGCGTCGAGAGCGCTCGGCGTGTAACGAAGCTCATGGTGACTTTGATGCCGGATCGCCGACGAAAGATCGAAGTGTTCAACTGAGAGGAGGAGAAGAATCAATTGAGCGCTCCGGTGTCGCTGCTGCAATTGATGTGTCGTTGCTCTTTGGGGGGTCGTTTTCGTGACGTTCAATGTTGGCGACGACGGTTGAAGCCGGGAACAAGGACGGCTAGCTCTGCATCGGCGACTGCGCTTTTTCCGACAGCCAATCAGCGACCCCCTGACTCTTGAGCCGCTCCAAACGTCAGCGGCCGAACCTTGCGCTCGTTTAGGTACAACCCTCTCTCAGTCTTCAACATCGACCAGACGCAACCCGACCTGGTGGATTCGAATCAGATCAATTCGTCATGGCCTCTCTCAGGACACAGCAGGCAGCTCGCATGCTGCGAGCCGTCTCATCACGGGCTCCTCAGCTTACCACTCGCCGCTATGAGAGCTCCTCCATCATCAAGGCCCAGCAACCAGCCCACGAGCAGCCTCTCGAGCCCGCGTCGAATGCAGTGACCAAAAACCAGCCTGACTACGGTGCTCACATCGACAAAGCTACCTCGTAATGCTTGCCCGCCTGACGGCTCCCTCCCAGCCTTTTTCGAGCTAATGATTGATATCCAGCACATTTACCCCCGTCCCAAAGCGTGTCCTCGACGGCTCCGAGCCCGGCGTCGCTCTCCCCGCTGCCGTCCTTTCTGGCGCCCCTATCGAGCTGCAGGCACGTACGGTGCGCATCTACAAGAAGGCTAAGCCAGCCACGCAGTCCGGCGACTGGCAATCAAAGAAGTGGCGGATGGACTGGGACGTGCTGCCCAAGGGCCACCGCTGGGAGAACCCGCTCATGGGATGGCAGAGTTCGGGTGATATGATGCAGGGTACACACCTCAACTTCAAGAGCAAAGAGGATGCGATCAGATTTGCGGAGAAGCAGGGCTACGAGTACTTCGTGCAGGAGCCCAATGAGAGGAAATTCGTGCCCAAGGCATATGCAAACAACTTCTTGTATAGCCCGGGCAAGCTGAAGCATATCAGGACGAAGTAGCTGATGAGGTTAGCATGAGAGTACGTGGTCTGTAGCGGGGGTGTACATATTTGATAGAATGGCAAGCAATTTTTGACAATTCTCAATTCTGTTAGTCGGGCACCTGAAGCACGATCCGCAGGGCAAAGACCAAAATCACAACTGACTGGAAGACCAACGTTCCGAGTCTAATGGACATCCTACCAGCAGAGCTTCAACAAGATGGATTATGCAGTAATACGTGTCGAAGACACAATGAAAAGGAGCACTTGCTCTTGCGAACGATGTGTGGCAGTCATGCTTCACCAATACAAGCCATCTATGTGGTGGGAAGAACACTGAAAATTGGCGGCGTCCCGGCGAAATGGGCGAGAAGCTTCAAACAAGCTCGCAGCAACGGGTCTCAAAGCATTGGAAGGCTGAACAACTACGTAGGCCTTCCTCCAGAGAGCGATGCAGAGGCTTTACTCAGGCACACGAGAGCTCGACATGGAGACGTGCGTGGATCGTCCTTGACCGGACTGACAGCAGCGACGAGCCCAAGTTGAGAAAGACGGAAGGGCTGCGCAGCCGTGTGCCTGCACGAAAGAGGCGACCTTCAAGATCATACAACATCGAGATGACATGAGCTCAGAGAACAAACCGTCACGAACTTTTATGTGGAATGCAGGCTTGTCTTTAAGTGTTGAACCCAACGCGGTAGCATAACTCATATTTCATGCAACAGTCCTATTTTACCTGCCGCCCCAGTGATTTCACGTTGCCCCTGTCCAACGCCGAGGGTATTCCCTTCACGCTCCTTGAATAACAAAACCGCTCCCGTAATCAGTAGACCTGAACACCAACTATAAGACATATTATGAAAGCAAGTCGATGTGAAGTCGACGTAAAACATCATTACAACCCTAGCACTTCGTAAGGTGCCTGCCTCACTCGATGGCAAATTAAGTGTCATACTAAGTCGTCACCATAGGCTCAGAGCCGTTTTCATGTCCAGCAATGTCCTCACCATTAAGGCCAAAGTCCAGGCGAGCAGGAAGATCTTTCCTAGCATTCCGCGCTGAATCCTCAGCCCATGTCCTGACCTTGACAAGCTGGCGGATTGCTGCCTCACGACGCTTGGTCTGACGGAACACGATCGCCTTGTTGACCTTGTCGGCGACCTCCATGCGCAAATCAGGGTGAAGAAGCGCCTGTTGCTCGGGCCTAAGCTCATGGCGAGGGTAGAGGAATAGAGCCATGGTCTTCTCGAGATCTTCCAGAAACTCGGGATGCCTGGGCGCACGAGGACCAAGCTGTTCTGACGCGAATTTAATAGCTGCGATAGTGTTGGCGTTATCCCCGTCGCCACAGTTGCGAATGAGCTCAATAAGCTGCAGTCGCAGAAGGGCAAAATGCAGGCGAGCATCCTGATCCAAGATCTATATTCACCAGTCAGCACTGTATGCAGAAATATGGTTGAAGACGTCATGACAGCGATGTTGTAGGTGTTGCTCATTAAAAGGTGGTTGTTTATCATCAGCGGCCAAATGACCATAAGCGTGGTGCATGTAAACTCGTGTTCTAATCATTGTGCTGGGACGATTGAATCGAATTCGGAAATTGCGCTAAACATACCTGTGGATCAAGTTCATTGAGCGCCTCTATGGCCTCCTGAATATGTCCCTGGTGAATTGAGTTCCTGATCTGCTGGCGAGCCTTGATAGCAGGATCCTCTTGCCGGGGAGACAAATTGGCCTCTTTGGAAAACTTGGCGGCTGCCAGAGGATAGCCCTCCATGGTCAAGTAGTCCAAGATGAGGTTGTTGATATCGCTAATGACGTCTGTCAGTACCCTTCTTTGACAAAAAGCAGCATGTTGAGTATGAGAACAACAGTTTGTTTGGGTTGTGTCAGAGGCAAAATAGATAAAATATTCGTTCTTCCACATGGTAATTGTTCGGAGAGATTCCCATTGAAGTTTTGATCATCATTAAACCCGGTGAAAGGGGGGCCCACTTGAAGGGCTAGCAGTGAGAGAGGGGAGTTTGAAAAACTGACCTTTTGGGGGCCTTGGTCTCCATGACCCGAGACTCAAAGGGGTGACGGACCGGCGTCGCGGTAGAAGCTGTGGACGTCTGTCGTGTCATTTGTCAGTACTCTCTATCTCAAGCAAACTATTACGCGTCGAATCGTACCATGTCGCCGAACTTATATCTGAAGGTCGCGGCTAGGTTCGCCCAGAATGCCAGGTCATCGGAGCCGGGAGGGTGGAAGTCAAGCGCGGGAGGCCCACCAGAAGACATACGCCTAGAGCGCTGGTAACATTGATACTGGCAGAAATGGATCCGTACAGCTGAGTTGCTGTCCGGGAAAAGAAGTTTGGATGAGTGTTTTGCGTGGTGGGTGTTGGGTGTGATGAAGGAAGAAATGGAATGACGAAGGCAAGCTTTGGTGGAAAAGAGAAGAGCCTGCATTCGGGACCCACCCACAGCTAAACCCCGCCGGAGCCGCACTGGGACTCCAAGCAAAGCCACAATTGGGTACCCGGGCGCACTAGCCACAGGACCCCGACCTATCTTCGGGATAGAGTGTGCTGCTCCACAACGCATCAGGTCAACTTACTTGAGTTTTCAGACTGAGCAAAGTCGAGGGCAATCAACTCTCAAAATGGCGGCTTACTGAAGATTGTACGCATCCTTTCTTTCTGCGTGTCTTTTTTCTCCACCGCCACGGTCATTTGCGAGTCCGGAAGGTAGCAGGTTGGTTGTGTGACCTCAAGTGACTGAATTGACCGGGTACATAGATCTCTTGATAAATCCACAGAGAAGTCCACAGGTAAATGGGAAAAAATTGTGAGACAAGTGAAAACCACATGAAAAGGCTGACTGTTTGCACAGAGGGTCATTGGAAGTCGAGGGAATCATTTTCCCCCGAAACATCCTGTTATTGGTGTGAATTTGACGACTTTGTCAGGCACGCTGACCAGGCCAGCGACATGGATTCTGAGCTGGCTGCCAACACCATCGCCAAGAGGGCACACTACTCTCCACCATGGGCGGACGTCAGCCTCATTGGTATAGCAGGTAGCTCTGGCTCTGGGAAGAGCACACTGTCCAGAGCCATCGTAAACAAGCTTAATCTTCCATGGGTTGTTATTCTATCTATGGTAGGTATGCTAACAGATGACGGGCCTGGACAAGCCGGAGCTGACCCTCGGCGCGTAGGACTCATTCTATAAGACGTTGGACGCGGAGAGCTCCCGAAAGGCATTTCTCAACGAGTACGATTTCGATTCTCCAGATGCTATCGACTTCGACAAGCTTGTCGAGTGCCTCCGGGATTTGAAAGCTGGGTAGGTTGACGAGCATTGACCATCTGGCGTTCTTTGACGATCCAGTGACTTATAACATGATTTGCAGCAAGCGCGCCGAAATTCCCATTTATTCATTCGAGAAGCATCAACGCATGGACCAGACAACCTCTATTTATTCGCCTCATGTCCTAATTGTTGAAGGTATCTTTGCACTATACGATCCGAGAGTACTCGATCTTTTAGACATGAAGGTAGGAAGCTGCATCGGCTCTACCCTACTGGCATGGTCACTGACAGATACCTAGATCTTCTGTGAAGCCGACGCAGACACTTGTCTCTCAAGAAGGATACTAAGAGACGTTGAAGACCGTGGCCGAGATGTGGAGGGCGTGATCAAGCAGTGGTTCATGTGGGTGAAGCCAAACTTTGAGAAGGTGAGCCTGGAATTTGGGGAAGTGTTCCGGGGCTTTGCTAATGCTCGCCATAGTTTGTTGATCCGCAGCGAAAGAATGGCGACATCATTGTACCAAGGGGTGTTGAGAACTTAGTGGCAATCAGTACGTGACTTTTGATTGCGCGAGACGGTACGAGCTGACAATCCTGACAGCCATGGTGGTTCAATTCATTGAGCAGAAACTCCTGGAAAAGTCGCGTCATCACCGAACAGCTCTGTTGCAACTGGAGATTCAGGCACAGTCGGAACCGCTTAGTAAAAAGGTGGTGATACTTGAGGCCACGCCACAACTGCAGGTCATGAACACGATAATCAAAGATATCGACACTTCTTCAGAGGACTTCATATTCTACTTTGACCGGCTGGCTGCCCTCATAATTGAACAGTGAGTGATTGCGGCCTGTAAGTTTGCGCAACAGTCAAGCTAATTGTTGCCACAGAGCATTGAACAACGTCCGCTTCTCATCGCAAACAGTCATAACACCTGTTGGGACCGAGTACCATGGCCTGAGACCCGAGGGCGAGGTATCAGCGGTGCTCCTGCTCCGTGGCGGAGCAGCTTTCGAGACAGGCTTGAAGCGGGTCATTCCCGACTGTCGGTCCGGTCGAATTCTCATACAATCCAGTCTGCAGACCGGAGAACCCGAATTGCACTACAACCGGCTTCCCGATAATATCGAGAACCATGAGAGTGTACTTGTACTCGATGCGCAGATGTCGAGTGGCGGATCTGCCTTGATGGCGATACAAGTCCTTGTGGACCATGGTGTCAAACAGGACAGAATTGTCCTTGCGACCTACTCTGCGGGCCGGCTAGGTCTTCACCGTCTTACGGCTGTTTTCCCAGACATCACAGTGGTTGTTGGAAAGATTGTGCCTGATATCGAGGACAGGTGGGTGGAGAAGAGGTATTTCCGATGTTGAGAATCTGAAATTTTATTTCCTGGGATTCCCAACGTTGCGATTTCATAGTTAGCATGTTGCATAGCGAGGGTCTGAGTATGAGATCTCATCCACAGCAACTGTCCCTCGGGCCTCGAGCCATTTCATGTGAGAGCAACCATTTCCGAACCGAACCAGCCGATGGAGCCGCTCGCGCAAAGCCGGATATCGAGCCTCGCCGGTGGTCGGCCAGTGTTTTTGGTGGGAACTCCCATAGCGGGAAGCAGACTTTTAAGTCGCGCAAGTGGGCGCATTGGACCCAGAACACCGTGCCGAATTCGAGTTTGGCAGTTGGTATATACTCCAAAAGCACTATTCTCAATGCCCTCCATAAGCAATCCCTCACAAACGCCACCAGCGCGGACAATGCAACAACTTGGGTTACATCTCTAGTCAAGCCAAGCACTAATCAGGTACATATCTAATTGTCTGCGGCTCATAATCTTGAGCGGGTCTTTGACCTTGGATCCCTGCTGTGGAACGATGACGCAGTCGGACAGTCAGAAGTACAGGGGGAAGCTTCCAGGGTATGCAGGGGCGGGAGGCAAGCTAACTGCTAACTCATTGAATTTGATATGTGCCTCGACCGTCATCAACAAGTTCCAATTCTCCTTTCGGGCCGGTTTGAAAGTTTGCATCTTTGTATTAGTTCTCTCCATTCTCTCTTGCTCAAGCCTTTTTGCTCACTCTTGTCGTTTGCCACGACATGTCTACGCGCCTATCAATATAATATCCAATCCTCTCGAGCCGGTCCTCAATCGTTCGCAGTGACATCGCACAATGCCTTCGCAGTCTTGCCTCAGCCAACTGGCTGTACGCGCCGGGCGGCAGCGTGGCCTGCTTTCTCCTCGGCAACCTCTGTGCTCTCCGACAGTACAGCCTCGAGGTCTCCTACAAGCACGCTATAAGAGTACGACGACACGGCCCGGTGCTGCACAATCCGCTACCCAGAAATCCATATCCTACGCCCTCGACTTCCGGCGGCGGCCCTCCGGACTCTACACACCGAACACGGCTTTCCGATCTCTTCACGGGAAGCCTTTACCCCAAAGAGACTCATGGTTTCTCAATTTCGCGTATCGGAGTCTCGCAGTGTTGGGCAGCGGTGTGGCTGTGGTGGCAGTGGCGTTTGGAGCCTTCTTCATCTACGATGCCACTACCTATAGCGAGGGGGCGGTCGCATCCGAGATACATGTGTCTCCCTTGGCACTTAACCCCCGAAGAGGCGGACCCAAGAATTTGCCCATAGCAGAGGTGCTCATAGACGACGATGAGTGCGAAGAGAGCTTGGAGAGAAAGACTAAGCCCCGACTTGTTATTTTGGGAGGCGGATGGGGCGGTGTAGCCCTCTTGAAGGAGCTGAACCCGGACGACTATCACGTCACTGTGATCTCTCCTGCCAACTACTTCCTCTTCACGCCAATGCTACCATCTGCTACTGTTGGAACGCTGGAAATGAAATCACTGACTGAGCCGATCCGAAGAATACTGTCGAGGGTCAGCGGTCACTTCATCAGAGCCAAGGCTGAGGACGTCTGCTTCTCGGAGCGCCTTGTCGAGGTCTCTCAAATTGATGCGTCAGGTCAAGAGCAGCACATGTATGTGCCGTACGACAAGTTGGTCATTGCGGTTGGATCGCAGACAAATCCACACGGTGTGAAGGGCCTAGAGAATTGCTTCTTCTTGAAGGACATTAGAGACGCACGTAAGATTCGGAACCAGGTGATCCAGAATCTCGAGCTATCTTGTCTGCCTACAACCTCTGACGAGGAGAGGAGGCGCCTTCTCTCTTTCGTCGTTAGCGGTGGTGGCCCCACAGGTGTTGAGTTTGCCGCGGAGCTGTACGACCTTCTGAACGAGGATCTAACAAAACACTTCCCGAAATTGCTACGAAACGAAATCTCAGTTCACTTGATTCAGAGCCGTGGGCACATCTTGAACACGTATGACGAGGCAGTCTCGAAGTATGCTGAGGAGCGTTTCAATCGGGACGGTATCAATGTGCTCGTGAACTCCCGAGTCGGTGAGGTGCGGCCAGACAGTATTGTTTTCTCGCAAAAGGGCCCAAATGGAGAGACGGTCACCAAAGAGCTTCCCATGGGATTCTGCCTGTGGTCAACTGGTGTCTCCCAAACTGATTTCTCACAAAAGCTAGCCGACAAACTTGGCGATTTTCAGAACAACCGCCATGCACTGGAGACCGACACACATCTTCGCCTCATTGGCTCACCTTTAGGCGATGTTTACGCCATTGGTGATTGCTCGACTGTCCAGAACAATATCACCGATAGCATCGTGACATTCCTGCGAGGCGTGGCGTGGAAGCAAGGCAAGGACCCGGAGCACCTGGAGCTTCGTTTCGACGACTGGCGCTCTGTCGCTGCGCAGGTGAGACGCAAGTTTCCGCAGGCAATCAACCACCTGAAGCGCCTCGACAAGCTTTTTGCCGAATTTGACAAGGACCAGTCTGGTACGCTCGACTTCGGCGAGTTACGGGAGTTGCTCAAGCAAATCGACAGCAAGCTCACCTCGTTGCCTGCAACGGCGCAGCGTGCGCACCAGCAGGGTCAATATCTGGCGCACAAGTTCAACAAGATGGCGCATGCTGCGCCTGGTCTGCAGGCGAATGATATCCGAGATGGCGATTTGGATGATGCCGTGTACAAAGCGTTTGAGTACCGTCATTTGGGAAGCTTGGCGTATATTGGAAACTCGGCTGTGTTCGACCTTGGCGGAGGTTGGAACCTGAGTGGTGGTCTCTGGGCAGTCTACACCTGGCGAAGCGCGTACTTTGCGCAGAGTGTCAGCTTTCGAACGAGAATGCTGCTCATGATGGACTGGACGAAGCGTGGGCTTTTCGGAAGAGGTGAGCACAGGCATTCGTTCTTCATTATTTGCAAGACATGTACTAATTGGCCTGCAGATCTGATGAGTTACTAATACACAGCATTACAAAACGATGAATGCCACCTTTGCGGCATACACAGAGCATGGCGTATGGGTAGTGCCAGAAAACAGCGAGGAGGGGGCGCGGATGGTCATGCATTTCAATTCTAGGTCCCGTGATTGACGGTTGGCGTTCATTTGGTCGGAGAATATCGAGATCCAACTTTGCGAAACAATGAATAAGATACCTACAACTACCTTGCAAATTGGGCTTGCCTTCGCTGGATGCTCAATTCGCGATTCGCACGATGTACATCCAAGCCTGTCTTGCATGTGCGTAATCTAGTTCAAGGAATGGTGTTGGCCTTTTCAGAGCTCAGGAGACTAGCTCTTGCATAGAGTTGGCAGTCAGGAAGTCTGTAGGTTGTACAAAGATATGCAAATGATGTGAAGACGTGAAAGCATCGCCGAGCGAAGGCCGGAAGCGACCAGACCACGCCGTATATTGAAGCATCTATAACTTTTCGATGTCGAAGTCCTTGTGAGTCCACTTCTCCGTGAACTTGACTTTAGCCTGCTTGTGGAAAGGCCTGTTCTGCCTGGCCTCCAACTTGCCTCTCACCAGCAAACTCCTATACCGGTCCTTCAACAGGTTGCCCTCTGGCTTCAATAGCCGCAATGAATCTTGCAGCTCATCCGGTAGAAGAAGCTCCAAGTCCTTTTCCGGTAACTTGTATTTTCCCAGCTGTTTCCGCCGCAACTCCTCATCATCGCCCTCATCCTCGCCATCGCTCATCTCCATCTTCTGTACTGCCAGCGCCATGCGCCGCTGCTCCACCTCCTCGGTAAGCTCCTTGATTCGTTTCGCCTGTTCCTCTTTCTTCCGCATCATCGCCTCGTGCTTCAATCGCCCTTCCTCCGCCTTGCGCCGCTTAGCCCTGTTCCGCTGCGCAGGCGTCTTGCGCTTCGGCCGCTTGACGTTGATGCCCTCGGCCTCGCTCAGACCCTCCCACGCACTGTCCTCATCCCACTCCGACAACTCAGCCTTGGCCTCGGCGGCTTCGGCCTCGGCTGCGGAGCGTGCGGAGGCTTCTTGACGGAGCCGATCGGCCTCCTCGGCTTCTTGGCGCTTGCGCTCCGCCTCGACGGCCTTCTCACTCTCACGCTCCAGTCGCGTCATATAGTCGGTCACAACAGGATTGTAGCTGTAGCCACCATCGGGCTTCTTGACAGCAGGGACAGCCTTGCCGTTGGCAGCGAGGGTAACGGGCTTCTTGGCTAGAGTCGACGGGGCCTTGGCCTTGGGCGGCTCAGCCACCCATTCGTTTTCCTCTTGCGACTTGACCACTGATGATGGGGTAGCGGCGGCTGGCTCGACGGCCCATGGATCGTAGGTTGCGTCGGTGATGGCTACTGTCTCTGTGTGGTGGCCATCGGCGACCTTCTTGATGCGGGCAAGCTCCTTTTTCGTAACATATTTGCCTGTGCGCTGACGCTTCTCGGGGACGATACCGTCGGTGGTCTTGTCGCCGGGTCGTTTCCTGCTCGAGACTGCTGGGACAACGGAGCGTGCGGAAATGATTTCGTCGGCTTTGAGGCCCTTGACTTTGGGGATTTTCTTGGTGTTGGCGGCGTCGCCGGCGGTGTCAACGATGAAGAGGTCGTCAGATGTCTTTTCGGCGATCACACCACTGTAATATTGTCAACACAGGTTCCTGCAATGACAATGATATCGAATTGCATTACCCTTGAATAATCTCTTCGTTAAGGTTTTCGAGACCCTTTTGCACGTCTGTCACATCGACGTTTTTCCTCCAGGCTTTCTTGCCTTTTCGAGACGGCTGACTGTGCTGTTGAGGGGCATTGGGATTGCCCGTTTGGCCTCTGAGGACAGGCATTTTGTTGACTGGTCAGGAGTGCCCTGATTTCGCAGGCTTCAGGGAGGGGTGGTGACAGTTTCACGGCTCTGGGAAATTTCACTGTTTGATGATTGATAGATGTCAGCGGCCCAGCCTAATCTCGACCGAATAGAAAGCCAAATCTTCCTTGGAAAAAAATCAAAGCCTTATCGCGATAGCGACCCTTGCCTGTGGGGCGCAGGCCTGGTTTCTGGCTAGTGGTTGGTAGGGGCTATCCCTGCTAGCCTCCGCATGCTCAATGGGTCCCTCCGACGTGGTGTGAAAGGAGCACTGGAGAATCGTGGGTACCGCGGCCCTCAAAGACAACACACACACCGTCACTTCTCGTCTCGAGTCACCATTTCTCTGAGCAAGCTGTCCAGAACTGGAGTTCCCTGTTGTTTCTGACCTGAGTGTTCCTTCTTGACAAGATACTTGCGGATCTGCTTTCAAGTTGCGACAGCCGCAAGGACATCTTCGACTATCTTTCAGGGTTCTCTTGTTGGCCTCCGACGTCACGAGCGTAACGGCCTGGCTTTCACCCTAGAAATAATAACAGTCCTCAACACCAACGACACAATGGCGCAAGCAGGAGGGTCATACAACAACCCTCTCAAGAAGTTCAAGTACGTTGGAGCTCAGGCACGGGCGAGTGTTTGTGGGTAATAGGAGCTAACTAATCTGCTCGCAGGTTGGTCTTCTTGGGAGAGCAAAGTGGTACGTCGCAATCTCGAGCACCATGGGACAAATGTCAAGCAATCTGAGCTAACATAGTGGTCACACAGTTGGCAAGACGTCCCTGATCACCCGATTCATGTACGACTCGTTCGACAACATGTATCAAGCTACCATCGGCATCGATTTCCTCTCCAAGGTAAATGCGCCGGAACCCTATACTGCTGAGGACGGAGGACTGATGGTGCTTTAGACAATGTACTTGGAGGACAGGACAGTGAGGCTGCAACTCTGGGACACAGCCGGCCAAGAAAGATTTCGCTCCCTCATTCCTAGTTACATTCGAGATTCTAGCGTTGCCGTGGTGGTCTACGACATTTCTAGTGAGCAGCACACCCAGCTCAGGCTTCTGATAAGGGAGACCCCCAATTAGCTAACACGAGGGGTCGCTAGACGCGAAATCATTCCAAAATACAAGAAAATGGATCGACGACGTCCGGGCCGAACGAGGAAACGACGTCATCATCGTGCTCGTGGGTAACAAGACCGACTTGAACGACAAGCGCGAGGTCACCACACAGCAGGGCGAGGACGAGGCAAAGAAGAACAATCTCATGTTTGTCGAGACATCCGCCAAGCTAGGACATAACGTGAAGACGCTCTTCAAGAGAATAGCGCAGGCCCTGCCTGGTATGGAGGGGTCGGACGCCGCTGGGCAAGCAGAGAACCAAAGTGAGTCTGGCCGCAGCTCGGAGCGAATCAGGCCAAGTTTAGGATGCTAACAACTCAAAAGTGATCGACGTGAAGACAAACAATACGCCATCGGCTCAGGAGGGTTGCGCTTGCTAAGGGAACTGGAGAGGAGGAACGAAGAGCGCCCACGGTGGACCATTTCACACAGGCATGCATATGTCAAGGCTTACATCTTGTAGAAAACAAGGACTACTATGATAGTCGGCTGGGGCTGGTATAGCGATGGCCAGATCTCCGCAGCATGAGCGATTGTATAATATGACAAACGATTGACGAGTCAAGATTGACGACTCTTACATTGAGACAACTTCTGCACTACCGGATTTCCTTCTGGGGCTCGAGTAAAGATTGCGTACATTTAGTCGCATCGCGTACACTAGGTGAGACCACAAGAGAATGTGTGTTCAGCGTAGGTTGCGATGCTATACGTAGTGACATAGTAGAGCTCTACGTTCACCGCACCGGGCATTGTGACAGCATGCATCATTTCCTGGAATGGAATGATTGGACTTTGCGGTATCGCGAGAAACTAGATGGTCTGGCGTTCTCAGTACAGTCGCGTACGTACCACGCAGTCTATGTTAAGTGCATGTAACTGCACCGGGTGCGGCCAACACAAATTAGCATGAGAAGCTTTTCGCCGCTGGATGAAGCCGGATGCCAGCACTCTCCAGGAATGGATCCGGAACAGGATGGTGTTTAGCTCCCTAGGCTTTCCGCACCTCGACCGAGCCATCCGCCATGCCAAAGTACGCTGCCACAGGCTTCTGCGCGCCCCACTCGACCTGGTAGCCGTTGTGTCCCACGAAGAGACCCATTTCCACCACGCCAACAATCTTGATGAGTTTGTCCGCTAGGCCATCGACCGTCCAGACGCCGTCCTTGCCATCCTCACCCTTCAGGTCCTTGGCGAGCGCCAGCGGCGGGAATGGTGCGTCGATGAGGCTGTTGCCGTTGTCCGTCACAATGGATCCGGCCTTGCCAGGGAGACTGGAGCGGGCGGTTGGGTTGATGGAACCGAGCCTGCGGAGCTCAGTGAGAACACTGGCTGTGGCAACGGTGACGGTTTCTATGGGGATTCCCTTCTTCCAATTGGTACCCAACCTGGCGGACATCTTCCGGAAGTCTATGGACAACGTGAGCATGCATCTTCAGTATCAACTCGGAAATGAAGTGGCACTCACCCGCAACACACACAAACTTCTTGGACTTGATGGCCACCAGCTTCTCCTGGAAAAGACACGCACCACCACCCTTGATCAGGTTCAGCTCCTCGTCGACCTCATCTGCACCGTCAAAGCATACATCCAGTTGCTGGTCGCCGTCCAGGTCCTGAATGTACTCGAGCCGAAAGCCGGCTGCCTTGATCAGGTCACGGCTCTGGTCTCCCGTAGAGAAGAAGGACATCTTATCCGTGACCTCCTTGCCCAGTGCCTTGAGCGCCTCAACCACAAAGACGACGGTAGACCCAGAGCCAATGCCAATCAGGCGGTAAGAGAAGTCCATATGCTCCTTGACGGCTTGGTAGGCGGCAGACCGCTTGGATGACTCAATGAGGGCATTTTGCTCAGCGACTGAGAGAGCCGAAGGGGACGTTGTAGCCATGTTGCGTGTGTTGTGACGCGTGAGGCTTAAGTACTGGACAGTGGTCCTGGTGGGGGTTGATTGCCGTCGTTGAGCCTGAGGAGACCGGGATGTGAGGTTGGTAGTGATGAACCTGCGGCTTAGCTGCGAGGTAGAGGCATATAATTTGGGACGTGTTTTGAGGAATTGTGAACGCATACAGATAGCGGCCGTCGTTTTCAGGTGCTCGAACAAATTCAATTTTTTTTCTGCCGGTTTCTAGAATTATGGGAGATACCCACGTTGTGCTCTGGTTATGTCTGCTGCAAGAGGGGAATCCAGAGTATAGCCGAAAGTCTTCATGATTTACAAAACGACTTCGGCCTCGTGGAGATTCACGACACAATACTGCCAAGTGCTGTTAAGACTACGTCACTTTTTCTTTTTTTTCTTCTTTGCTTTTCCTCCATGTTCATTCGGAGAGCTCGAATTGTGTGTCAAGTTTCAGAATCATAATTATTCAATAGACTGTGTATTGATTTTCTTCGATTTTTTTTTTCTTGTGCACAAACTTCTCCCTGAGCACTATTGAACTCTTTCGAGGGCCTGTCAGTTTATGCGCTGGTGCTAGTGTATTTTGCTCGGGTCCGGAACCGCCGGTGACGCACCCGTTCGTTTTCCCGCAATCCCGGGAACATCGTCGCAATCTCTCGACCAGACTTTCGACGTCACCTAGTTCATTTCTCAACTTGCCTGAATTTTCTTCACCACTTGCACACCTACTATTTCGCGTCTACAATTCTCAATTATCCCAGGACAGCATGGCAAACTCGCGAGGCTCGTGGCTGCGGCTGCCCAAGCCCAAGGTAAGTCGTCAATTCTAAGCGCCCAGGTCAGCCCACGAGAGAAGAAACGAGTAGCAGCTAAACCTTTCTTCAGACCTTCTTAGGCCTCATGTCCCTGCAGACTGGTGCCGAAATCATCACTGTCGCTCTCCTCATCAACAAAGCCACTGGACTGTATGGGTTACTTGCCATCCTGACGGGGTACACTCTCGATGCCGTCCAGCTCTCCATGTACATCTACAGCGTCGCCGTCCTCGTCACTCTCGCCTTCCTCCTTCCTCACATCCGCAAGCATACGCCCTTCCAGAACCTTCTGCTTTCCTGGGTATACATCATCGATACGGCGCTCAACACTGCATACACGGCCTATTTCGCGTTGGAGTGGTTCATGGCAAGCGAGGGCAACCCGGCGGGTGATGCGGTTGAGCAGGCTACGGATACGGCCGCTAGTATGGTTCTCATCACGGTCTTTACCTTGGTGAGGTTGTATTTGATGATGGTGGTTATGTCTTTTACGCGCCAAGTCATGCTCGCTTATGTGGCTAGCCTGGAGGGTGATAAGGGCATGACAGCCAGGCCTTTTGCCACAAGTATGTCCGAAGGGAAAGGTTGGAGGGGTAATTTGGCACGGGCGATGGTATTTGTCGGCGAGGAATATTGGATTGGCGGGAGAGACGATGATGGCTGGGCGGCTGGTGATGAGGCGAGAGTGCCACTTGCTGCAGATGCGGGTGACGATATGTAAGGCCCGTTTAGCAGCATTCGTCCCGGACATGCATTGTATAATATAAAACAACAGGTGTACCAGGCGTTTGTGCGATTTTGATTTCTGGAGATCACTTCTTCTGAACACTCCGGAATGGATCTTGACACATGCTATTATTGCTCGCATTTGTCAAGGATACCCTTCTGTCGCAGTATACACCGACATTCATACGACCTTGCACTCACCGTAAATCTCGAGCCTGATACGTCGAATTCTCACAACAACTTCCCTCCTACTTCTGGTGCATGTTGTTGAACAAACAATTCACAGTCCGGGGCTGCCGGAAGCACCATGGTGGTCGCTGGTCTAATGCGCCGTATCTACGCAGAATATGAGAAACCCAAGGCACAACCGTGTAGATTTTATACCCGTAACGTCCAGTCTTCGATCTTGACACTCCATCACATGCACGTGCCACGTGTCGTACAAAACACGATGCATCCATCAAGAGTCCGGGCCCCTGGAAGCAAGCTTTTGACTTATGCATACAACTCTAATTGAGATGAAGCTTGCTCTTTTCAAACGAAAGTCTGATCACTTATTATACATAATGATGGAGGTGAAGCGCTCAATGCTAATTCGTGAGGGAAAATCAAAGCAAGCTCGTGGGGATCCCCGACAGCTGCTTTGACCTTGCGCTAGCAGTTGGTCGAGTCGTTTGAAGTTTATCTGATCAGCGGCGACGATGCGGTCGGAAACAACCCTTAACCAGTCAGTACATTACGTTGGAGGTGCGAGCCCTATTCCAACCAGAAAAGTTCGAGGGCCGTCACCTCCAAAGATCCGCTCGAGTCAGACGATGATTGCTGCTGTATGCTGCGATGGGGGTGGGTTTTGAGCTGTTCCTCATCCCTAGGTCTAGTCAATGGTATAATCACTGTAAGACGATGATGTGATTGCAAGCACAGGTTGTCGGCCAAAGTCCCTGCGGCTCTGCTCATGCGGCTAACTGGACCTCCACCGAGGAACCGCTGTGTCGGCACTCGGGACCCTACTTGTACTAAAGTAAACGAGAAATGGCACCCTGCCACGGTACATGCGGGCCCCAATGCCCCAGTTTACTGTGTTAATGCAGTGCCTACGATTGGTCTGCCCGCCTTTTTACAGGCGACCCCGGTCTTGAGCCCGTCCTCTTCCCCCAGATGTTGTGAATCATGACTACTGTGATTGCAGCACGCAACGGGACGCAACCGCACCACGCAGCATTTGACAAGACTCCAATTGTTCGCCTCCAGCCAGTGAGGCGCTAGAGCGATCACGCCATCGCTGCTGGTTGTGAGCACTTCACTGTTTGGAAGCGCATTCCTAGTCCCATGGCCCAGAAAAATATTCCATACGCCGAGCAAACTCCAGCGAACCCTGGCTAGCTCAAGCCTTTTTCGGCGGGCCCTCGTTTGAATCTACAACTTTTCAGTGTGTTCCTGAGCATATTCGATGCTGTAATCATCTCACTTTTGCCCCGTCCCCTAACATACTAAGCCTACCTACCTCAAGATACCCACTTCCGTCCTGTCCGACGGCCGGCCTGCAAGCTCTCGAGTCGCAATATATTCTTGGGGCCTGGCTGCCCGCTCTCCTCTTCGCCATGTCGTTTCTCTTCAAAGCTCTTGATACATCTACCTCCCTCCGTCCCAAGGGCCCCGTCCAGAACGCCACCAACAACATGGCGAGCTCTCCCAGCCCTGGCATCCGCTCGCCCGCTGAGGCCGGTACGTGATGTTTCCCCATCCGCTCAACTGTGATTCCAACCCTGCGCATGCGCCCCACAATTTGCGAGATGCGCATTCGTAGCTATTGGCCGGGTTTCTCTGCCGTAGCACACACACATACATACATATATTCACAATGGAAGGTGGTAGCCGAGGCTGCGGCTGCGGCGCGAAGAAGGCGGACAGAACATTGGGGGCTGGGCGGACTTTGCACTTCAGACGACGCTGTAGGTTACAACAGACTGACATTTTCTCGCTGCAGTTGCCCGGATTGCCTATCAAGCGAGTGATGTGATTGTCAGCGTACAACCGTCTCTGGCTGTAGACTCCGAATTCTCGAGCCACCTCAAAAGATACAGTGGCCGGAAGGAGAGGAGTCTGGTCGCAAAGAACGTGGACTCGGTCCCAGAGGTGAGCAAAATGAATACCTATTGAAAGGATCTCTGGCAGGACCTCCTTGAAATGCGAGACTGACTAAGATTATTACAGCTCGTCTCCATCAGGCACAATGTCGACCCTTTGCTCTCCGTCTTTGAGCCCGCTCGAAATGGCCGTTTGGTGACTGTCACGACAACCTCGAGGATACTTCTCCCCTCGGTTGGTCACCTCTACAAACTAGTCAACTATCCCGTGGTAATCCATGTGAACCTTCACCCAGAGAACTTTCCAGACTACTCTGCCATAACCTCTATACGAAATTCAGGATGGTCTTTCCTGCAGTCCGAGTCTATCCAGGAGGCGCAGGATATGGCTCTGACTGCACACGCCCTCGCGATCCGGTCAGGAAAGGGTGTTATACATTTCTTCAGCTCGACGGCTTGCAAGGACGACCAACCTGTGGCTTTCGAGACCCCGAGCTTGCTTCGCGGAATATTGAATTTGGATCTTGTACGGCGGCTTCAGGACTCCAGCATTCCTGACTCTGGTATTTACGCCGATGAAGGGAGGACACCACTGGTAGAGGATTTGATCGATATTGGTGCCGACGAGACCGCTTTGCAGTCGCCCAAGATCAACGGATCCCACTCCGAGCTCGAAAAGATCTCTTCGCACGCGTCCGAGAAGTCAAGCTCGCAAAGCGCCACGAGCAGCCCTCCTAGTGTATCATCTGCGACGACGATTGAGGCTCAGCCTCCAGCGGTCACTTCCGAGCACATTTACAATTACGTCACTTTGATCTGGGCGCAGATAAAGAAGCTTTCGGGGCGTGAATATCATGTATTCGAGTACTCTGGCCCCACGAATGTCGAGAACTGCCTGTTTGTATTCGGATCTGACGCTGGACTTTTGGGCGACGCCATCGACCGAGCACCACCGACCGAGGGTTTCGCAAATTGTGCGATTATCACGCCACGCCTTTACAAGCCATGGTTGGGTGTAAAGTTGATTGATATTTTGCCAAAGTCCGTGAAGAGGGTTGCTGTGCTCGAGCAGGTATCCAGGAAGACAACCAAATGGGGGCCGTTGCTTGTCGATGTTCTGACTTCCTTGAAGAGCGGCATTGGAGGTGTCGAGACCATTGTCGGCTATCAGCTTGGCTATCTGCCTCAGGAGACGATCACACAGGCTCTGCGCGGAATTTATCAAAATCTTGTGTCCGAGAAGCCTATTCAGAATCTTGAGGTCGGTTCTCGAGAGGGCCCTGATCAGACCTCTGATTATGACTTGGAGGTGCCAAAGCTGGAGACAGCCTATACCAAGATCTTGGATCAGCTATTCGGCTCAAGAGTTTTCCTCGCTAATTCGCTTGAGTCTGCCAACACTGGAATTTCCAACACCGTTTCCGCCACCCCCGAGTATGGGTTTGGATCGTTGTTGGCCCGCAAGGAGAGGAGGCAGCGCTTCGTCTCCGAGGTGAAGGAGACCTCTGTTTCCGGCACCTTCCTGACCGAAACCCCCAAGCGGGCGCTTAGCCAGTGGTCCAACAACCAAGAAGATCCCGAGAAAATCGAGCAACTTGCGGAGGACGTCGTTTCTACCCTGGAGACCGACAACTCGTCGACATCTCGCAAGCTTCTTACCAACAAGGCTTTCTTCCGCAAAGAGTCTCTCTGGTTGGTTGGCTCCGATGCTTGGTCCTACGACCTTGGCAATTCTGGTGTTCACCATGTTCTCGCTTCCGGCGAAAACATCAACATGCTCATCATCGACTCTACTCCCTATTCTGAGCGGGTAGCCAATGATGCCGCACGGAGGAAGAAGGATATTGGTCTGTACGCCATGAACTTTGGCAACGCTTATGTTGCGTCTGTGGCAGTCTACAGCTCCTACACGCAGGTGTTGCAGGCAATGGACGAGGCTGACAAGTTTGATGGTCCATCAATCGTTCTGGCATATCTCCCATACAATGGCGAGCACGACTCACCTTTGACAGTTCTCCAGGAAACTAAGCAGGCAGTCGACATTGGCTACTGGCCTCTGTACCGCTGGAATCCCAGAAACGAGTCCAAGGGCGAACCGAATTTTGCGCTCGACTCTGAGCGCATCAAGAAGGAGCTAAAGGCATTCCTGGACCGGGACAATCATCTAACGCAGCTCATGGCAAAGGAGCCCAAATACGCCCCAGTGCTGTCAGAAGATTTCGGTACTGAAGTCCGTAAGCAGCAGAAGCGCAAGGCCAAGGACGCATACGCCAAGCTTCTTGAGGGGCTCCAGGGCGCACCACTTCTTATCCTCTTTGCCTCGGATGGTGGAAACGCAGAGTCTTTGGCGAAGCGTCTCGGCAACCGTGGCAAGGCTCGAGGCTTGAAGACGACCGTCATGGCCATGGAGGACTACCCAGTCGAAGATTTGGCCTCTGAAGCCAACGTCGTTCTCATCACCGCTACCGCTGGTCAAGGAGAGTTCCCTCAAAACGGACATGCGTTTTGGCAAGCCGTCAAAGACAGCACTGATCTGGATTTGGCCACTGTCAACTTCTCCGTCTTCGCCCTGGGTGACAGCCATTACTGGCCGAGAAAGGAGGACAAGATCTACTACAACAAACCCGGCAAGGACCTAGACAAGAGATTGACGGACCTTGGTGGCAAGCACCTAGCTGAGATTGGTCTTGGTGATGATCAGGACCCAGATGGGTACCAAACTGGTTACAATGAGTGGGAGCCGAAGATTTGGCAAGCGCTTGGCGTGGCAAATGTCGATGGCCTGCCGGAGGAGCCTCCACCAGTGACCAACGAGGACATCAAGTTGGCTTCCAACTATCTTCGAGGTACAATTGTTGAGGGCTTGAACGACCCCACTACTGGAGCTATTTCGGCTGCGGACCAGCAGCTGACCAAGTTCCACGGCACTTACATGCAAGATGACAGGGACATCCGGGACGAGAGAAAAGCACAAGGTCTTGAGCCGGCGTACTCTTTCATGATTCGGTGTCGTCTACCAGCTGGCATCGCCACGCCACTGCAGTGGGTTCAGATGGATGACATCAGCAATGAGCTCGGAAACGAGACCATGAAGCTCACCACACGTCAAACATTCCAATTCCATGGCGTTGTCAAGGGCAAGCTGAAGCCTGCCATGCAAGCTATCAACCGTTCTCTCATGACCACCATTGCTGCATGCGGTGACGTGAACCGAAACGTCATGTGCAGCTCCTTGCCTACGCAGTCGAAGTACCACCGCGAAGTGTTTGAGTGCTCCAAGCGGATCAGCGACCACCTTCTGCCATCCACCACGGCTTACCACGAGATCTGGCTGAAGGACGACAATGAGAAGACACAGATTGCTGGCGACGCAGTACAGGACTTTGAGCCGCTATACGGACCCACATACTTGCCCCGAAAGTTCAAGATCACCATTGCTGTTCCTCCTCACAACGACACCGACGTGTACGCTCATGATGTCGGTCTGATCGCCATCAAGGGCGATGACGGCCACCTACTTGGCTTCAATCTTCTCGCCGGTGGTGGTATGGGTGCAACACATAACAACAAGAAGACCTACCCACAGACTGGCCGTATGCTAGGTTTCGTGACTCGTGCCGATGTTCACATTGCTTGCGAGAAGGTCATGTTGGTGCAACGAGACTTTGGTGACCGCAAGAACCGCAAGCACGCGCGTCTCAAGTACACCATCGACGACATGGGCGTGGAGGTGTTCAAGGGCAAGGTTGAGGAGATGTGGGGCAAGAAATTCGGCAAGCCTAAGCCATTCAAGTTTGAGTCCAACGTCGACACTTTCGGCTGGCAGCGTGATGAGCTCGGCATGAACCACTTCACCTTCTTCATCGAGAACGGTCGCATCGAGGACACGCCCGAATTCCAAATGAAGACGGGCATGCGCGAGATTGCCAAGGTGCACAAGGGCGAGTTCCGTCTGACGGGCAACCAGCACGTCATCCTGAGCAACGTCGCCGATGAAGATCTTGACAACATCAAGGCTCTGCTCAAGAAGTACAAGCTCGACAACATCGCCTTCTCAGGCTTGCGCCTCAGTTCCGCCGCTTGTGTTGCCTTCCCTACCTGCGGCCTTGCTATGGCTGAATCGGAGCGCTACCTCCCCGTGCTGATCACTAAGCTCGAAGAGTGCCTCGAAGAGAACGGTCTGCGCCAGGACTCCATCACGATGCGCATGACAGGTTGCCCCAACGGCTGCGCCCGGCCATGGCTGGCTGAGGTTGCCTTCGTTGGTAAGGCATACGGCGCGTACAATATGTACTTGGGTGGTGGCTACCATGGTCAGCGACTGAACAAGTTGTACCGTTCGTCGATCAAAGAGGAGGAGATCCTTGCCATTATGAAGCCATTGCTGAAGCAGTACGCTTTGGAGAGACAGGAGGGCGAGAGGTTTGGCGACTTCTGCATTCGCGCCGGGGTCATCAAGGAGACGACCGATGGCATGAACTTCCACGCTGATGTAAGTACCCACTTTCCAATTCGAGCCCAAGAATTATTCGCTGACGTATCTATTCTAGGTTGCCGAGGAAGATGAGGAAGAGGAGTGAGTTTTGATCACAGTTAAATTGGGTTGAGATTTGGGATGTGTGGCATCACTGCTTAGGCGCAACAAAAAAGAAGAAAAACCGAAGACTAAATCAAAAAGGAAGAGGATGATTCCCCGGTATATATATATTCCCACATACGGCGTTATGTTGTAAAGCCTATTGCTATGTATCAGCGTGTTGCAATATAAATTGAACATTTGGGACGTTTCGTCTACAATCCAAAGTCCCTGCGCTACGCATGCTTGGTCCCTCAGTCTGTAATCTTCCTTTTTGCCCCAATCATTGATATTTCTGACGAAGCTAAGGATGGATTGAATTTTTTTCACATTTCGGTGACCGTGATTCGTGGTTCATAGTGGTGACTTTGCAGTAGTTTATAGGTGCTGTATCAAGGCCCAACAACGCTCTGGTCCCTGTTCCCATCGCAATCATCACCACACAAACTCTATGCGCACACTTAGTGCAAGTACGCCCAAAATCCTAATCTCGCGTGATCTCTCGTGCTAGTCATGGCGCCGGTATGCGGCCTTCATCAGGTATTTCCTATGGAGCTCCGGTCTCCGGTCTCCGATCTCCGGGATCCGGCACGGGCTCGTGCCGGCTCAGCGGCGCTCGCTCTCGTACAGAAGGAGCTGCTTGACCCGTGAGTAGCAAGACATTCGAAAACGATCTTTACGCGAGGGCTGGGTCTGCATCTCTTCATACGTAAATTCTTTTTCTCTTGGCAGCACAATAGCGACGAGTACAACCACGTGTCCATGAAACGGAAGAAGGTAATGGTCAGAGGTACAAAGGCCCTCATGCACATGGAAGGGCGCTACGCTAATCTAAATCTATCGTCCCGGAGATCGGTGTGACTCCAAGACGGCATATATCTTCATAAGTTCCATCCTGATCATTCATGAAGTGCTATTCAGTCTTGGAGAACGGTGTTGAGAGCGTGAAGCCTTTGAGTAGCTCTATATAGTTCTGGTCATCATGTCGCAAACACAATCAGTAACAATCGAACTTGAAGACCTCAGCACATATCCGCCAGCAAGCATCTTGCAAGACACAAAGACTTCCACGCAGCAACTCACAAACGCTCAGCAGCACGGACAGAGCAGCCTCTCCGAGTCGCAGACCTCAGGCGAGGAGTCTTCTCTGCCTCCTGTCGATCGAGGCAAGGATGCTTGGTTTTTCCTGGCTGCTTGCTGGGCCGTTGAGGCTATAACCTTTGGTGAGCTCATGAATTCCCTTGATCTGCATTTCCCTTGCCTTCGACTGGAACAACAATACTGATTGATGATGTTCAGGCTTCGGTTTCTCCTTTGGTATTTTTCAAGATTACTATAGCTCCCACGAGCCTTTCGTTGGCTCCAGCAGCATTGCTGCTATTGGTACTACCACATCGGTAAGCTGTCCACAAAATACAGAACGTCTACTATCCGAGCGTCATTTAACCGAAAAGTCTGATTAGGGCCTGATGTACATAGGGACACCTTTCGTCCTCACAATATGCCGCTTATATCCTCGTTGGACCCGATGGTTCACGCTCATTGGACTCACCATATGCTCACTGTCCATGGCCATAAGTTCTTTCTGCAACACTGTACCTCAGCTCATTGGCGTTCAGGGCGTCCTCTTCGGATGCGGCGGGTGCATAGGATACTGTCCATGCACATTATACATCGATGAGTGGTTTGACCGACGCAAGGGCATGGCCTATGGCATTGTATGGAGCGCCGCAGGTGCCGGAGGCGTTATCCTCCCTCTCGCCCTTCAGGCCTCCCTCGATAGTCTCGGCTTTCGAACCACGATGAGAATATGGTCCGGCATCATCTTTGCTTGCGCCATCCCTCTGACTTGGTTTGTCAAGCCCAGGCTACCCGCCCTAGCCAATCGTCACAAGACGCCCTTCCGCATGCGATTCGCCATTTCCAAACGGTTCATTCTCTACCAGACGGCCAACATTGTCGAGGCCACGGGCTATTTTCTCCCTAGTATCTACCTCCCCACATTCGCCCGCGAGACTGCCGGGACCTCGAACTTCATGTCGGCATTGACACTTTTGCTGATCAATTTGACCTGTACGATGGGGCTGATCTCCATGGGTTCGCTGAGTGACAGACTTCAAGTCACGACCTGCATGATCATCTCCGCAACCGGTGCTGCTGTCGCTGTCTTGGTCATTTGGGGGCTTTCTGCTTCCCTTCCTGTCTTGTACGTCTTTTGCGTCTTCTATGGCTTGTTTGCTGGGTCTTGGTCGGCGACCTGGCCGGGCATCATGAGGGATATGGCTCGGAACGGCGAATCTGATGGCTACGGACTGACTGATCCTGTCATGGTTCAAGGACATCTCTGCGTGGGAAGAGGGCTCGGAAATGTCATGTCCGGGCCGCTCAGTGCTGCTCTCATCAGAGGGGCGCCCTGGAAAGGTCAGGCTAGAGGTGGCTTTGGGACCGGGTATGGAGTGCTGATTTTGTATACGGGTGTCACGGCATTGTCCGGTATGGTCCCATTCTTTGGGAGTCTTCTTGGCTTGATATAAATCAATCGGGAAACTAGGAGTCATATGTTTAATCAGACTGCATTCTGTCAACTCTCGATCTCATTGGTCTATACTTTACCTTCCACAACACAGAAGCTCACTCAAATTCGGCGTACCACCGTATTCACATCTTTATTGCAAGTCAGAACACCAGAAAGTGAAAGCGAAGAGAAACCAGCCAGGAGCTACTGAGGTAGCAAACCTTGGCCTCAGAAATTCAAAATGTTGAGATATGCGAATTGAAGATACACATTGGGGTCATCATGAAGCAGTAAGTCCAATATAGTGATAAGTAATGTATTTCGCAAAGGAAGCTCAGAGTCAGGAAAATGGTAAAGTTTTCAATTTTTACCTATAGTGAAATTGTGAAAGAACACGAGAATTTGCAACAAGATAGAAGCTCCAGAAAAGGAGAGGTGGTTAAGAACACTTCGTACAAGACACCAATAGCAAGCACCTAACGGCCTACCGTATACCTTAAGCGTAAGATCGTAATTAAATAGTTCAAGTATCCAAATTGAACTTGTGCGTGCATAGATATACAGGAACATGACTATTTGACAGTCTGCAATCAACCAAGATGGACCTCCGCAAATGCACCAGCACTTGCTAAGAAGGATGACCTTTGCCGCTTGGTAAAAAGACAGGACATGCAATGTACTCAAAAGTCTTCATGGGAATGACGCATGTATTCTCTTTTTTCTAGCCCTGATATTAACAATACTCCTCGGCTTTCTTCAAGCCAGCTTTCAAATGCAGCTTGGGCAAAACAGACCCATTTCAAATCAATGCCATATCATATCGTACAATGCAGTGGCAATCAGGAAAAATTTCCCAGGCGATCACCACCCATGCTTGAAGTCCATTGTCCCCCCAAACCGTTTCCAAAGCGTCAATTCATTGACGATTGTCGTAAATATCGTTCCTTCGACCCATTGCATCTCAAATGGGGAAATCCTTATCCTGCCCTTCATAACCTTCCTTCCCGTTGGTAGCACTACCAAATCCAGAACGCCGACCCATTGCGTTATTATATAGAAAGAATGCCGCTGTTAGAAAGTGCCCTGTCCTGAGACCGAGGGAAAGAACTGAACCTGTCTTAGACGCTGACGCGCTATTCATCGCCTGACCTTGCTGCCCACACTGCTCACCGTATCTGAGATACGGCTCCCCACACCTCCCAACCACTTCGGGATCTTGATGGACAACCTCACGCGGCCCTCGACAATGATATTGATCATGTTGATGACGGCAAAGATACTCGAGCCCAATGCACGGAAAGCCGCGAGGACGGCAACGCTCCACAGGATGAAAGCCAGGTAGTAGTTCTCGCCAGTGCTTTCAGAGCCATACGTCTCACTAACTACCATGGCAAGTACTGCATTGGCAATCATCCAGCTGCTGACCATATAAGTGCGCACAGACTTGTAGTAGTCCTCCTGCATTTGACTCTCGGATGGCGGCGGGCTAGGAACCTCGACGCGGTCTCGGAGATTGCGCAATGCCTCGTCGTAACCCGAATCGATGTCCAGCTGCTCAGAGGGCATCTCAAGCTCCACAGTAGAGCCTTTGCCAACTGCACCACCAAGATCTGTCTTCAAGACATTGTCTCCCTTCGTGCCCCATGTAACGTCGTGCGTGTTGCAGAATGCGTATACTTGAAGTGTGCAGATGTAGGAAGGCAGCAGAATGAAGTACTGCAAGATCGACGTGAACATGTGCCAGGGTTCGAAATACAGGAAGGACATGAAGAAGTAGAGACCGAAGGTCGAAAGCACCGAGAGGATCATGTTGGTCATCACGCTGTTGTCCATGCTGAACCCAGTCTTCCGTAGCTCGTAGACGATGATCCAAACGCTTGCGAACATTGTGTAGACCATGATGATAGCATATGTAATCATAGAGCCCAGATACAGCTTCGCAGCGCCTTGGGGTCGATTGCCCAGCGAGACAATGAACTGGACGCATATGAGAAGCACCAGAATGTATCGGAAAAAGTAGAAGATGTATTTGCCGAAGTTGTGTCCAAATGGGTCCACGGTAGGGTCAGCCAGGCCACCCGCGACGAAGTAAAAGGTGAGGTAGAAGTTGGCGAGGGAGAAATATGTGAACATAAGCTGGATGAACTGGTAGAAGGACTCGATGAGCAGGAGTGCCTTGCGGGCGAAGGTATGATCCGTGCCCAGAAGTTGCTTGAAGTGCACGAGCGAGTACACGGCCGCGAAGAAAGCACCGTTCAACCAGCGACGACGCTGAGAGATGAACTCGGGAACAGAGTCTGACATAATTATTAGCATTCAATGAACCAAAAAGCCTCAAAGGCAGTGGTGCTCACCTGGAACGTCGGTTTCACCAGTACAGTTCTTGACATATTTCAAGACCCAACTCTCGCCCCGCTTGGCCACCAGCTCCCAGCACAGAATTCGATCTTCGGCCAAGTACATGTTCGCTGTGAATACATCGGCATGTTGACCGTGTAAGACTTCACCCTTGAAGTACTGGCTTAGAGGCCCATGTCCAGTCTCATCGTTGAGGAGTGCGTGATACCGATACGCACTGAGGGCACCGGGAAGGACGGTAATGTAGCCAAACACACTCTCTAGCGGCTTGTCCAGAATATTTGACATCTTGTACTCGAAATTCTGCGAAGCGACGAGGGGATTTAGCAAGTTTGCACCCCATTTGCCCTTCATTGCCTTGATTTCGCCACAAGCTCCTGCAACATTCGAATCGGTATCGAATGCCTTCCATAGGTGATATAGCGAGTTGCCGCCAGGCTTAGTGCCAACATCAAGCAAGATGCATACGTTCGGGTTCAAGGCCTTGCCGAATGCGTTGAAGCACCAACGATGAGAGTTGAGCTTCTTTGCATTCTTCTCCTTCAAACAGAAGATCATCTGGCAGGGAACAATGCCCTTCTCGGCGCCCTTGAATTTCAGGTCGGAGTCTAGAGAGACTTGAGTTGTATACTCGTAGACGTGGGCCTGGACGGCTCTCTGATTGACGTAGTTCTTCGCGATGCCGTGTTGATAAACACCCATGGCAGCCAGGGCATCGAGCGTTCGAGGGTTGATCTTCTCTCGACCATCCGAAACGACACAGACAACAATCTTTTGCCAGCCCTCTGCGCCCCACGTTCGAGACTTGGTGCGACTGCAGAAGTGGGCGATGTTCTTCATAACGGCATGCATGGTCCTGGTGAAGCCGATTTCGTCCTCATTGTACATGGTGACGCAGATGAATAGCTCGGTCTCTCGCATGGTCCTGCCGATGTTTTGGCGTAGCTTGTAGCCTCTGTCGACAAAGTCGTCCGGGTCGCAGGTGACGGCCGTGTATCGCATGTGTGTGAATTCGATCTCATCCCGTCTCGGCAAGAAGCTGTAGAGAATGGTGGGAATCTTGCACTCCAGCACAAGCTCACCGTTGATCAGCTGAACCTCCTTCCTGGCCATTTGCGGGTCTCGCACGCCTCGTCGCTCCTGTCTGCCTGAGGGAGCGGGGCCATAATGCTGAAATTTCTCATCACCTGGACTTTCGAGCTCATCGCCCAGTGTCTCCTGTGACTGAGACAAGTAAGAATCTCGCCTTGTCTTGTCACCTAGGTCGGAAGATTCGGGGCCAAAAGGGTCTTCTTCGTCTGCATATCCAAGTGGAATGGAGACTGTTGCATCGTCGGCGAATGACGAGGGTCGAGCCGACGCACCAGAGAACAGTGGTGCAGGAGGCAGAGGACGCCTAGGACTCCCACCATACCTGGAAGATGGAGTGCCCGGTCGTGGACTGCCATTGAGGTCTGCTGGTTCGTATGCAGCAGATGCTGGTGGCACTCTCTCGTAGTCGGAGACGCGCGTTGGGCTGTACGATCCACGGGATCCACCATCCTCATCTGTACGGCGGAAAGGCACGTAAGTGGAGTCTGGGGGAGGCATACTGGGTGGATCCACAATGGAGGAGTGATGAGAGTGTGTAGAAAAGACTGAAGGCTGATATGAGCCTCTAGGAGAACGGTGGCTACTAGATGCATGATTTGGTGAGCTTCTTGTATATGCTTTTGGCACAAGTCGAGGATAAGCAGGAGGCTCGCTGTTGGACTTCCTCAGCGACTCTCTGCGAGGGGAGGGCCCCTTGGGAATGACTGGTAGCGAAGTTGGGACCTCCGCCTGAAGGCTTTGGTCCGATATGGTCCTCTTCTGAAGCTTGACAGTCGCGGTCCTTGCCGGTGTCTTGTTGAGGTCTAGATCGCTTCCATGAAGTGGTTCGCGCCGCGACTGTGACTCCGCGGCGCTAGGCTCAATTGCAAATCTGACAGACGGCTGGACACTCTGCTGCTCTGAGGGGCTGCAAGCTCCTTCCAGCTGTTGAAGCGGAGCAAGATGATGTGGAGTAGTAGAAGCTGGTTGCGAAGACTCTTTGGTCTTGGCTGCTGGTAAAGAAAGAGGGACTGGACGAAGAAGCTGAGGCAATACATACGGTCGTCCTGTTGACATTTCCTCATCCATAGACGTTAGCAATCTCACAGCAGCAGCGGTGCTACCCTCACCCAAAGGTGTTTCGTCGTTGTCGTCGTCGCCGTAGTACGAGCGACCGTAGTCTGGGGGCCGAGAGGGGTCCATATTGACTTTGTGAGAGTTTGGACGAAAGAGTGTGACTGTGGACTGCTCTCGCCGAATATTGACAAGATAGAGTTCTGGTGGTAAAAGAGGCTGGACGCCAACGTGGTCGGCAGGATGCAGTGCGAACAGTATTGAACGAGCGAAACTCTGCTGCTTTGATGCTGGCAGATGCAGGGTAAGTCGTAGCTATGCAGGATCGATTGAGCCTGGTTTCCCGGTCATAAAATGGAGAGGTTGACAATATTAGTCGAGAAGCTCTTATTGGTGTCCTAAGATCAAAAGCCTGAAAGCTAAGATCGGGGGGGAGTCTGTGGGTGGAGGGGAGGATTTGTGTGAAGGAGGTTGTTGATGTTGAGCCGTCTCCACAGTAACCGCACCCAATTCAGAAGTCGGGTGGTTGGGATGACGTCCCTAACCGCTCAACCGCCAATCACAAAAACAACTCCATGTTGCATGTGGAACTAGTTCAGCCGACGACTTTCTTATAATATGGGGACTGCAGGGGCATCAAGGCACCTTTTGTGTTTCCCGATATATCGGAAGGCTGGGAAAAGTCTCCACCGTCCAATGAGCCTCATACAGCCGCTCTCGTAAACACTCCGAACCTCGCGGAAACGTTTGGGCGTCTATGCCGTACTGCCGCTCTTCCCACTGCCCGCAACACGCCACCTCGCAGGTGTCAAAAAGGGCCACGCTATCAGATTTTTAGCAAAAACGCATGTCTGAGTGCTGAGGGCCTGGTCGAGGGCCCAAGGGCCTGCTGTTACACGCAAATGGGGCGAGGCGATACGAGGATTGAAAGGATAGAAATTTCGATCGCAAGCCCTGCCTACACCATACATCTTTACAGGGGTGGTCCCGGCCATCTGTGAGCCTCCAGCCTCGAGGTTCTACTCAATGCTCGAAGCGAAGTGAGTGATATTCGTTGTGTGAAAAGTAGTTGATTTGGTTTACTTGAAGCTCCTCTGATGAGTACCTACACACAAGTGTAGATGCATATCCCTGGCCGCCGCTAAGTGTGTTGTGCATGCAGCAGTGGACCCCCATCTCCACGACTTGGACTGAATATTGTACAACAAGTACACATTGTCCACAGTTGTCGAAAAAGAAAAATGTTGGATTTCCGCACGTTGCGGCTCTGCAATGAGGTGGTCATTTGGTTGAGGGACCACGTGGGTCTCGCCTATTTCTAAGTTGACTTTGGTACATTACCAAGGATCTACTTTGATAAACCCTTTTCATGCGTCTTGCACGATGAACTTGGGACTCATAAGTCCAATGTACCCTCTTTCATCAAAGTCATGACACAGAGCAGTCAGTCACAAATGCGTGAAGCAATCGACAAACTCAGCTGATTCTGTCATGACCAAGGGCTCCCACTCATCTGCCCAGCACACTTCGTCAGGTTCGATCCAGAGATTTCAACCATCTCCTCCAGTCCCATTCATCATGTTCATGATGGCTAGAAACGGCATGTAGAGAACCAGACCAAGGAGCCCAAGCACGGCTGCCACTACAAGCAGCGCGTGTATCACCAAGCCAACACGTCCGGGATTGTCGGACATGTCCCAGGCTGTCAGGAAGGCCCCAATCAGGGTGAGATCCTGCCACGACAATGTGAGCAAACCAGGTCGCTCATTTGTTTGGACGTCTGAGGATGGTAGAAAGAGTGTGAAAAGCGGAGCGTATATCATACCTTGCCTGACTCCTCAGCTACATTGCCTGCTTCCACATCTTTCTCAAAGCTGTAATAGCTGGAGTGACTGCTCAAAGAGTTCTGGGTTTGGGTTGTGGTCGTGACGCTCAAAAGTGGATAAGCCTCGCCCGCCCGATCAGACCTCTGAGCCATGGTGAGCGAGGAGGGGAGGGGGAGGTGCTCGGGGTGGTGGTTTGATAGATGCGACTTTGAGCGAGTACGGCTCGAGGCCGTCAAGGTACCACGGCGCCCACAACACGTTTGAGCAATTGACACGACTGGTGACTCTGATGGTCTAAGCACTGAGAAAATACGTATGTTGTTGATAATTGTCAAATTTTGATAGTCTCTGGGCACTGCGTCACGACTTGGCAGCCGCAGCAAGGGAAGAATGTCATGCTAACCAGACCCGGTGTTAAACAAGACAGCCAACGCGCCCAAGCGTTCAATTTCGGCGCACGTACTATTTATTAGCGGTCGCTTCCCGGGGTTGGATTGAGAGCACAGCTTGGCAGGAGCATTAAGGTTCAAAAATGTGACCACTCTTATTAGATTGACTTTTATTTAGATCCCCCAGATCTCAGTCCATCGTTGAGTATCCCTCCTCAAAGGCCCGTCTAGCCGTCCAAACCTTGCGGGTGTGCCGGAATTGGCCTCTGGAAGACAGAGCCACTCCCTTACGGTATCTGGCACTTCTTCTTTGATGTGGCTAATGCAAATGAGGGCCTGTTGGTCTGATAGACCTGTCACCTTGACATTACCTGCCTTGGCCTGCTCACTAGAAACCACAATAGTTTCTGTTGAGGTTTGTGAGCCGGAGCCGCTGGTCACTTCCCCTATACTTTGTACATATGTCTTCGCCTCGCCATGCGCCAGGAAGAGCATGCACTTGTCTCTGACGCCTTCATCCATGCCACTGAAGGCTTCGTCGAGAACGACGATATCAGCATTCTTAATCATGGATCGGATGAATAGCAGCACCCGCTGCGCGCTAAAAGACTGCTCCCCAAATATGTAATTGCTCGCCCATCCCAGATCGTTTGAAGGCTGATCTCTATTGTATGATGGGTTCAGCTCCGGCTCAAACCAGCGTAGTGCCGCGTCAACTTTGTCGCGAGCATCCTCACTGAGCTTTGGCTTCATGAGGAATGTGTCTGCCCATGCGTTCTCAATGACTTGCCTGGTCGTCAGGCTTCGTGGCATATGTTGGTGAACTTCGGGACTGGAGTGGCCGATTCGTGACTGTATGTCCCAGAAAGTGAGTGGTAACTGTCCAGAGCCAGGCTCTGGGAGACGACTGCGCCCAAAGAGTTTGATCGGCAGGGAGTATGTCTGGGGGTGATCCGAGCAAAGGAGGGACACAATCGTCGTTTTTCCAGAGCCATTAGGGCCAAAGACACCCCATCGCTCGCCTCTCCTCACAGTCCACTTCAAGCCCTTTGTAGCCTTGCCATCCGTGTTCTCAGTCCAGTTGCCAAGTGCGACCTTGTCGCCATATTTGACCTGACATCCATCCATCTCGACCAGCGGCTCTCCCAGCGTCTTTGGCTTGTCTTCCGATAAGCCTGGCATTGCTGCACTGGGCAAGGTCTCACTTTCCTCGCCGATTCCGACTCCACGGGTACCATCCTCCGTCAACACCCTGCCCATCTCCCTCAACGTCTTCACCGGCATGCTCTCGTCCTCAATTAGTCCGCCCTTCCTCACACCGCGCACGTAGTTTCTCAAGCCCTCCAAGACCGACTCTCGCTCGCCCATTACTCCAATCTGACAATCGTTGCGGAGGTAGACCAAATGGCTCACCCAATCCGGTAGCGGATCCTGCGGCCTCGCACTAAGCACCAACCTCGGCGCAGATCTCGCTGCCATACCGTGCAAAAGTGGACTCAGAGAGGCCACAGTAGGCGGGTCGAGGCCCATGAACGGCTCGTCCAGCAGCAGGACCTCGGGACTTGTGAGCAGAGCTCGTGCAATACGTGCTCGTCGACCCTGTCCATTCGAGAGAAAAGCCACAGGCAGATCAAGGAGGGGTTTCAGCCTCAAGTCGGTCACAACCCGTTCCAGAAGTTGTGGGTTGATGCCGCCATCTTCGCCGGGCTGAGTGGATGGGTTCAGCTCTGTATTACCGAGGAGGAAATCACGGAGTGAAAAGTCTGTGTTCTCACGCCTCGACTCGTACCTCGCTGCAAGATAAGCAGAGGTAGCTGGACCAAGACCGCCGCCTGAGCGCTCGCCGTCAAAGCCAACATATTGAATTGCTTTACTAGCGGCCTTGAGCCGGTGCGAGACGGCGTTCGTAGCCAAGTATGGGAATGTCCGGGCTGTTGGTGGAATGCACAAGTGCTGCCCTCTCAGGATCTGGAGGAACGTGGTTTTTCCAGACAATGAAGGACCGACAATGCACCAATGGTTCTTTGAGTTCGGATCCGAAGGAATCTCAAAGGTGAGTTCAGAAAAGAGCGGTGGATTTGGATGCGCTACCTGCGCGGCAGGATGGTGTCTGTAGAATGTGCCATTGGCTATGCGTACTATAGGCGGCCTGACGGGTAACGGTCTCATGGTGGTCGAGGGCTACCTAGGTATCTACATCAGGTGAAATGCAAAACACCATGCCATGAATGTGGATATATGAGGTAGCCATGAAGTTGTGGACTTATTCAGCACGGCTGTATAATCGGATTTAAGGGAAAGCAGCTGCAGCTACAAAGCCAAGCCGGCAGGGGCCGAGCACGGGCCACATCAACTGTGTTTAGGTACCTACGTACGCGAAGCCGCCGGAGCCTGGGACAGCTGCAGCTTCACTATCGAGCAATCCATCCATCTCCAACATTCCGATTTCAAACCCGCCTCTTTCACCAAGTTCGCGATTGTAGATCTGCTCCGTACTCAAACGCAGACTGTTTGCAATCAATCGGACATTCAACCTCATCAAAAAGAAACATCTTGACAATCCGTCATTACACCATACAATTGCCAAGATGGTAAGCTCTGTCCCACCCGCACGACGTAACCCACCTTGACCTCACTCCTCGCTAACCAGCACCGTCTCAGTCCCTCCGCATCGTCCCTGCCTCCTCTCACAGCAACGCCTTCTCCCACATCCGCCCCTCCGCGCAAGGCGCACCCTCGGCACCCGGCCTGCATGACACGCTCCGCGCCGGCCTAGGCCCCGACCCCTTCGCGGCGACCAAGGACGCTACCACGCCAGCCTCGACACACCCGCTCGAGTCACGCCTCAAGCAGTGGGAGTTGACGCAGGAGAACATGCGCATGGAGTCGCTGCGTCGCACATTTGGTATTGCGGAGCCGATCCGACGTGGCATGGAACTCAAGATCACGCGCGAGGGCGAGTGGCGGCCCATGGTGCTGGGCGGCGGTTGCAGTTCGAGCGTGAGCGAGGATATTCTGCGGGGTAGGGAGGCAACGGTCGAGTGGGAGGATGTGTTTACTGGCGAAGAGCAGAGGGGTGTGGTTGGTATTCATGATGAGATGGAGCGGAAGTTGAAGGTGTAAAGCGTTTGCACGGGTTATGGGCACACATCAGTTGGTACTATTGCCTCAACGATGGCTGACTTGGGAAGGTGTCTGCCCAAGGGAAGGAAGCCAGACGACATCAAGGGAAGCGAGCACTCTGGACAGACCGAGGGGGCTCTGTATGACTACCACGCATGGGGTGGACTTCAGCATAGACACTGCGAATGCGAGGATTTTGATCATATGATTTTGCCCTCTGCCTTGGCTTCATCGTGATGAATATATGACCATTCGCAATTCTGATGGACTGAAGCATATCTTCTTCTGGATTAGATACATGGTGCTCGTATTGGATGCCTGCATTACGGAGGCTTTCACGGTCAAGGACTCGGACTCCCAGGTTTGATCTTGAGCTCAATCGTCACCCAGCTCAATGCGCTATTTCAGAGGAGTTCTAATGACTGAATTTCTATCCAATACATGAACATGACTGTTTCGGTCATCCCTTTGTTTGGTTGTGTGGGATTTGTACATGACACTGTCGAGTACGCTTATTTGCGCAAAGGAAAATACCGCTTGAAATACCTAGCCACCCATAGAGGGAAAAAGAAAGAGCCGAAATTACGTGAATGTATTGCGCCGTCCCATCCCTCCTGACACTCCATGACCGTTGCTCTGAATTACGAGTAAATAGCAAATGAGTGCCCCAAGACACTGCTTGTTGGCCTCTGTGGTAATGGCCCATGAACAGCCTCGACGTCTGTGGTACAAGGCCGTGAGCGTTTCAATAATGTCGCGGCGTACTGATATGCTGATGCGAGTTGAGGTCCAGGTCGCCGGCTCCTCCTGCTAATTTGCTCCAGTCGCCGTAAAGGACGATCGTGTGGACAAGTCGATTTTAGACACTCGAGCTCTGATCTTGCTCTCTCTCTCTCTCTCTCTCGTTCTCTTGACGATTCTTCTTGCGCTCACACTGTTTCGTGAGCGTATAAAGCCGCACAACTGCATCGTTGATCCCGGAACTTTCGGACAAAGTCGTGGTATGATTATAAGATCACACAACATCCTGATCCGCCCTCATTATTTCTTCCACCGCTACTGCTGCTCTTGCCCTTGCCGGCCTCGTCGTCCTCTAGCAACTCAGCCGGTTTGACGCTCATGTGTACGACATTGGGGTTTTCTGAACTGAAGCGGTACTCTGATACACACAGACAATTAGTCTTGACATGGCTCGGGATCTGCCTGGGATAAACTTACTCTTCAATGGCTCCTTATCGTCCAGAAGTTTTCCGAAATGAATCAATCGTATGCTGCTTGGGCTAGCTGGCTTGCCATCCCACTCGTCGCGCCACTCCCGTAATATCAACTCTTTCAATTTGTACACACTGACGCTGAACGGATCCTTCTTTCCGTGCTCTGTCACCTCGGGAACCTCCACGTTCCGCTTGGCCAAGTACCTAGAAAGAAAAACGTATCAGCATGAGTTCGAGACTCAAGACAGACGGTTCAGGAGTCAAGTATTCACCGTTCATCAAGTTTGAAAGGGTGCCTAGCGCCCGTGGGTAAAAGCAAGGTAATATTGCAGACGATTTCATCTACAGGGTCGGGATTCGCGGGGGAGTCGGCGGCTCCTATCGAGAGCGAATCGGTCCTTTCTTGGCGGTTTGACGACGCCGCCGCGGCCGCAGCCGCCGCAGTGGCCTGCTTCTCTTTGCCTTTTGCGTCCACCGAATCGTCGGCACCAATCGGGATGTCTTTGGCGGGGACGGATGGCTGTGTGTTCTCAATCTTCTTCATCTCGACGGCGTCGGTCGAGCCGCTCTGGCCACCACTCATTAGTGTCGGCTCGGAGTCTGCCATGGTGAGAGCGGGCGGGACCGGCGGGAATTGAAAAGTGTTTTCAGCGTAGTGACTAGCATAGATGTGTGTCTCGAGATGGATCGGCAAGGTGCAAGAAGTTGATGGTAGACTGCTATCGTGACGCTGGCTGACCGAGAGAGTTCGATTGTCGTCGGCGGAGCAGACGAGATGAAGTCGAAACAGGGATGATGGCCGCTGCTGAAAGTCGAAAAGCTGCTCGAAAACAGAACCGAAGAGGCAGACAGACCAGTAAGGCTCTGAGTTGGTTGCAAATGGAATTGGGGGCGTTTATCGCCGCTCAAGAGGCATGGATGAAGAATGGGAAGGTACTTGTCAGAGACGAGGATGAGGATTGAGTTGGAGAGAGTGCCTTGTGTTGGTGCAAGTGTTGTACCGTTCGCCGGCGGAGGTATCCAAAGTGGCGTGGGCCCCCTGGGGCTAGTTGGTGTCTCCACTGGGGACCCAACTAGCCGCTACAGCCGGGGGATGTCGAGTCTATTACTTATACCACCTGAGGTAGGGTATGGCAAGTTTGGGCACCATTCAATGTCTGTAATTGACTAGGTTAGTTGTTAGGTGCCTAGGAAGATAAAATAGACTTTTGTACTGTCCTGCACAATTCCCATTTTCTAGACTTCCAAGATCCTTTTGTGGTTGCGGTGCCTCTCGAGACCCCCTTCGATCAAGACGTGTCTCCTGTTCTGCCACCCATTGAATTGGACTCGGTGGGAACTTGGTAGTCAAGACTGATGACTGATGCACACAAACTCAGTCAGAACACCCCAAAATGTGTCTTTGTATCATAGGTTGGTAATATTCTTCCTTGCTACAGGAGACCATTTGACCCGAGGTGGAGGTCGTAGGTGGTCTGTGTCCAACTACTATTACAGTCCGTCTGGCTCCCTAGTCTAGATGCGTATCTCAAACCAATTTCCTTGATTGGACAGTACCCGTAGGGCTGTAAATGCCTCTTTGTTGAACGGAAACTCTATCAATTCATCAAAAGTCATTGGAAGTCAACACCCTTTTTGGTGAATTATTTTTGGGAATCAAAGTCAACTGCATGTGAAACGTTGAGAGACATCTACATAACAAAGACCAGTCCCAGCCCTGGTGATGGACTTTCCTCACTCAGAGCTGACCCGCGTACATGTGGGTCTGGGCAACGATCCAAGTTTCAATTCCGCCCGGGGGGGAAAGTGCCTAAGTTATCAACCCTGGCCCTGGCCCTGGCCCCGGCCCTGGTCCTGCAAGTGCATGTTGGCCCTTGCTGTAGTGGAGACAGGTGGGGATCCACTCATGGGTTTCTCCTTCTTCCTACCTATGTAGGCAATCATCACCACCAAACCTTACTCTCGGACCTCTTCCTATAAGGCCATAGGAAATTCATCCTAGTTGCTCGATGCGGATATCCCACATAAGCACCATTTTCAGACCTGGATAGGAATAAATCTCCTGTGCTGCAAAGCTTGTATCTACCGAGATCCTATGAGACCACTTTCCAACACCGAGGGTCGATTCAAGAGCAGGTCACATCAAACACCCAAGGTTCGAATTTACCTAGGTAGCCTTGTTGCTTGACTACCTACTTACCTAGGTACCTAGGCCTCTTCTCAGAGCCCCGTCCTACCCCACCTCGGATTTTACCTGGGATCACAAGAGCTTTGACATCTTGCAAAACATCTACAGCGTTACAGAGTCCATTCGAGATCATCACTTGGCCTGGACACCACTATGCAGTACATGCAGTACATGGCCATGGATGAGAGATCAGCTTTGGTCAACTTCAGGTATCTGGGCGAACAGGACCTATACACAGCATCATGCCGGTTTGACACAGGTTCAATCACATGAGCTCACCATTTTGAAGTGACTACTGTATGCTTTTCTTCTTGCTCTCATGTCACTCACCGAATTGGCGATGGCAAGAATGATACTCGAGATTCTACTAATCGGCATTTGGGCTTCAAGAGGGCGGAGGGGGGGGGGGAGAAGGACTATTTTGATGGATTTCAGGTCCCTAGGGCATCAGGTCCTATCAACATAAGACCAAAGGGATAGGACTTTGGAGCCAAAGAGAAGGACAGTCTGAATCTGACTGGGAACCAATTGGCTGGAAGGGATCACTGCCAGGACCGCTGGTGAGTTGCTATATTGTAGGATGGGGAGTGTCGGGTGATGGCAAGGCCATAGACAGAGTCTTGAAAAGACACGGCTTGGTCATATTCCGGCTAGGGACTTTCTGAGAATGGTCTTGCTCAAGGAAATGCTAGTAAACCCCCCAGCTTCCATCATTGCCAGCTTCAAAGGCCCAAGAGGCGAGGGAAGGCAAACGCTGCCTTCAGAGCAGAGAACAGAGCCAAATCTAAGCATTGAAGAATGGTGATCATTACCTCTGAGAAGGAAAAGACTGACATGGCTTCAAGTGAGCTTTCCTTGGGTTTTGACTGACTTGGTTATTGTGAAGTTCAGTTTGAAGGTATGCTCTTTGTGACCTCTAGGAGGGTCTGTGGCTATCTAGGCAGCCAGGCCAGGAACTTTCACATATATCCTACTGCCACCTTCTCTCCCAAAATTATGGAACAATTTTCTAAGCCTGTGCAGAATCGTGGACCTACTGGTGCATCGAACAGGAGCACCTGATCATGGGGCGCGTGCTTCGACGCAATACAGCCCCAGCAGCCCTTTCGTGGTCACAATCCCAAATCAGCAAACACTCTTAGCATCTATCAACACAGACAGTCCTGCCAATTGTCTTCGTTTGTCTCTCCTCCCATCTATCCACAACGATCGGTCAAGATATCCTCAAATTTCCTGTGTTACCTGCTTACCACACGCAACCCACTCGTGAAACTCACCGACGTGCCTACATCGCCATGAAGCTCCAGCACATGATTTTCACCCTCCTCCTGCTCTTCCTGGGCCTCCTGGACAACGCGTTCGGTGTTACCATCCACGCCAATGGCCGTAAGTAAAAGCCACACGCTCAAGAAGATCTAAATTTGTTGCGATCTGGCTGACCGTCTTCTATAGACCCTGCCTTCCCCCGTAGCCCCTGCAGCTACATCATCAACGGCGCTGGCTTTGCCTCAGTCATCTGTGAGTAGATTACTTCATGGCAAACCTTGATAATGTTCTGGACTGAAATCAGGCGCCCTTCTAGGTCACTTTCCCACTGATGCCCCTGATGGCGGACCATCGGGTCACGCTGGCACTCATACGCCCGATTTGTCCTACAGCGCTCTGCCTGACCAGATCAACACCTCCTGGACTCCAGTGACGGAGACTTGTCAGTAAACACCCCGAATTCTATACTTTTGCTACGATTATCCTCGACATCTAACAAGAGCTGCTATTCGTAGACACGACAACGAGTGTAGATGTGGTCCATCCCCTTAATTGCACACAGACATACACGGACCTGTCCACCGAGCTCACAAGCACCACTCTCGACATGAAGACGGCCACTCAAACCATCGTCGAGATCGCAGGCTATTCGATCATTGGAACGCACACTACTACGTTCCTGGCTCCTGCTTCCAGCAGCACGTACAGCGCTATCAAGACGATCACAATCGCCTCCTCAGAGCTGCTTGTCCCCAGTAGCGGTACCCTCACCATCACAGGGCACCTGCCACCTTCCGTACATTCCTTTACAACAGTTAATGCGCAGAAGCGTGGTTTGAGCTGGGGATCGGCTGAGAATGGCACTGATGTGCTGGCCTGTTGTAACCACGCGAAGCGATCTACCTGGGGCAACATCACTACCCAGACCACTGGCAGGCCTGCGTACCTGACTGCCGCCGCCATCAAACCGGTCCCGTCCCTGTTAGACTCTCCCATCCAGGCGGCGTCCATTGATGAACACACCCAGTCTTCCTCGAGCGGTGTTCTGGTGATCACAGTGACGAATACGTACTCTGTGACTCCAACATCTGAGCACCCACAAAAGACGATCTCGAGTTTGAAGGGTGCAACTTCGTGGCTGATCGGGTCGTTGGCTACTCCGAACAGCACCCAGCCCCTGCCCACGGCCTTGACTATGCACAACACCAGCGCAGTCATCCACGCCACGTCGATGGCGCCCGAAACCAGTAGCTCCATGGTCCACATGACCAGCATTGAGTCGGATGCGGACAAGTCGACAGAGGTGATTGGGACTGTCACCCCCACCTCGATCTCAGCGGGCAGCAGCGCGATCTCCAAGGGGCTCGTTCTGCACATCATACTTGCCGTTCTGGCAATGAGACTCTCCTTTGTTGTCTAAAACCAGGGCCTTCTTCTGGCTGGCTACCCTCATGCATTGGTCGCCATTTATGACCAGAGCAAATACGGACTGGCCATGGCTTGAGATGGATAGAGCTTGACCACTTCGCTCAAGGGAGAAGGTTGAGTTTGCATGGTAGACAATGTCGATGGTCGATACTCGATCGCCCACAACCTAGGTAGTCTTGCGATTTTCAGTCTGCGCGGCATAGGAGATAAAGTTGATGAGGTTGTTCTGTTGTAGCGTTCCTTTCGCAGGATGAGCCAGCACATGCCACTTTTGGCAAGAGCTGCCGCTAAATAGGACAAATCATGCTACTCATTCACCGAAATATCCGAAATGTTCGTGACATTGAGCTCTGTTATTGGATAATGAGTGGGCGACACTGAAAGCGTCAGAAGTCCAAATACTTCCATGTAACTGGATGAACCAGCTGATCGGGCTTGTGGTTCTCGACCATTTCTTATTATTAAGTACTCTCCCCTTCTAATGCGGATCGTTAAGCCACCGACCTAGGCCGCTATGAACAGGCTACGTCCTCGAATATGTACCGTGAAAGCCTTACACCCTCGGTGCGACCCATTCAAAACATCAAGAGGTCGCCATTGGAACCAACGCCCTGCGCAGGCTGAAGCACCTGTTGTGGCGCATACTGGTTGACCACATAGCCCGCCTCATGACCCGACCCTCCAAACGCGTCAGTCTCCGCGTCTTGTATATGCATTGCCTGCATCTGCTGGCTTCCTATACCTGCAAAGTATGCATCCGCATCATTGACTGCCTGTGCAAGGTTCCCGTCTCCATCAGCGCCTCCAGCCGCACGAGTACGCGGGTCGTAATCGGCTGGCTGTCCCCCCAGGCCAAATTGGCTAAGGGATTTATTTGTGTCGAAGCCAGCTAGGGGGTTGGACCCAGCTGGGAGATTTTGCCTTTGCAGGCAGGGTGAGTCTTGAAGGCGCCGCGGGCGCGCGTTGCGGAAGACGGTCTGGACGGGTTTGAGGTAAACTGTGGCAAGCGTGCCGACATTAAGGCACATTTCTTCGAGGGTCTGCGGATCGAGGCGTTCAGACTCAGCAGTAATTGCGGGCTTCTCGCCCATAACAATCTGCCTGGCTGCGTTCATGTCGGTAGACAGGAGACGCCAGTACATATAGGCTCGATCGCGCAAGTCCGGGTTGTCAGTTTCTTCTGTAGCCCATTTGAGGACCTTGGGAACGAGCTCCTGACCTTTGGTGGGTCTTTGAATGAAGAGCTTGACCGTGGCAGTCAACAACGCGAGCTGTACCTCAACCGGCTCCTCGGCAAACGAAAACAGAAAGTCTTCCAACAGCACATCACTGTTCTCAATGCGATCTGCGTACTGCCCGATAACCCAAATCATGGCTGCCTTGGCCTCTGGCTCGTCCAGACTGTCCAGATGTTCACATAATGTTCCAATGATGGATTCGTACTGATTGGGGTATTTTCGGAAGATGTTTCGAATAACGACCGTCGCTTCCTGGACAATATATGTAATCTTGGTGGCGACGAGTTCCAGTAACAGGTTGATGCATCGTCTCGCAGCGGGCTCGATCTTGATAGCAAGTTTGCCAATGGCGCGGACCGCCTTGCGAACAAAGTGAACATCGATCTCTGTCGCGTACTCTCGAAGTTCCGTTAAGACCTCGTCAATGTTGTTTTCGTTCGCGAGCATAAAAATCAACTCCAATTTGGTGACCTTGACGTAGATGGGATCGTTGTACTTGCAAAAGAACACCCGAATGTCGTTCCTTAAAACGTCAGGTCGTCTCTGAAGCATCAATAGCGCGTTGCGCAGCGCGAGATATTGTACTTCCGGACCCTTGGCCAGCAGAGTCACTAGTGGCGGAGAAAGTTTCCGGCAGAGTGCTGCTATCTGCTTCTCCTCGCCGATGTAGTTCATGAGATAGAGGATGACGCGGATACAAGTAAGTACAACAGCGGAGTTGGAATGTGAGAGACGCGGTGATATGCGCTCAGCCAGTAGAAGAGCCTCTCCTGACTCTTGAGGCACATATGACATGAGAGCCTCCAATATATAGGTTTGACCCCATCTATGTGTTTGTCAGTGACAATGAGGACGGACTTAGGAGCAGGCGCAAACTCACTCTGAACAATCCGGAAGAATAGCCACCATTTTGGACGCATTGGAATAGTCAATGGTAAGCTTGATGGCATCACTCCTCTCCCAAATATCCATCAAACTCGCCAATGCACTCGCGACAACCGTTGGATTATCGTCTCTCAACAATGAATTCAGTCTGTCGATAAGGTCGGAGCGCTCCACCCTGTGCCTGTCATGATCGTATAATTTTGCGACACAGAATGCCGCCGTCTTGCGCACGTATGGGTCCAAGTCTTGCAAGAGCCGCTTTACAAGTGGCACCGTGGACTCGACGTATTCTCGGACGTGGATGTACGACATTGTGCGAAGGGCGAGAGCTCGAACCAATGGATTCGCATCTTCCATATCCTGTTGCAACGTCAGTTGACATCCGCCACCATTCCGCTGTCGACCAGTTGTATACGCACATGCTCCAACACAGGTATCGCCTTGACGGCAATCTCTGTGCGCATCCTAGCGTAGTTCACCAAGAACAAGAAGCACCTGTAGCACCTTTTAGCCGTTGTCCACGTCTCCCCTAACAGAGAATCCTGGCTCTTACATCTTCTTGATCTCGAGGCTCGGAATGTTCATGCAGCCAATGATGTCCGGGAAAAGGGCGACCATGTCGTTGTTGCTCATCGTCATGTTGGCAACGATCTTCTTCAGGGCAACTTTCTTGACCGCGTGGTTCTTGTCTTTCTTGCCGCCGCTGTTGAGCTCGAGGCGCAGCTCTGCAACCTTGCCCTGTTGTCTGATGCGTGAGTTACTGTAATTGGAGGTAGCCCCCGTCGGGAGATATGCCAGATACATGATGTTGACATTGGGTTGGAGTCATGGAGCATTGTCCCTCACGCTCGACAAGCCCTCGGAAGCTCACTTGACATGGAGACGTGGAGGGATGCTTAGACAAGTACGGAGGACAGTTCTGGTGATTGGAAACAAGAAAGGCGGCGAAATAGGAGTCTAAGACATGCTCTTCACAGCCGAGACGTAAGAGGAACGGCGGCGAGCGAAGAGAAACAAACGACAACAATGTGGGTATCGGCAAAGAAGCGACGTCGACATCGAGTGAAGGTAATTAAGAAGGTGAAGCTTACCCGAGCAAAAAGTTTTGAGTCCCCTCCTTGAGCGCTGGCCATGATGGGCTTTGCTTGGTGTGGCTGCGGGTGGGCGTTCGGCGTTACTTTGATGTCGCGTGAACTCTAATAGTCTCCTTGCGACGAGATAGACTGCCAATGTGACGGGCCTTCGAGAACACCACCCGAGACTTGGTCTGGCCTTGTAATTGGCGACAGCGATATATTGATAGACGGGAAATATGCAAGGCGCAGCCCAATGTCCAATACGACGTGGGTGCGCCGGACCCCTCAATCCTTCGTCTGTCTTGTTTCGGCTGTGCCAGATTAAGTATGCTTGGTGTTGGCTTCAGACTGGATCGCGCGGGATGGATGGATAGATAGATCGCTCTGCGCCGGGTATGATACAGGGAATCCACCACGGGCTAGCTACCAACACCTGGCCAAGGTAGATAGCGATGCAACCAAATGCAAAGAAGGGGGGCTTCAGCAGCCGTAGCTGTAGCTGTGTGTATAGGTCCGGTGCTTGTGTTCGAGTGTCGTCGTGCAATGTCTCGGTTCTGCGTGGATGGAGGGCTCGTGTTCGTTCCAGACTCAATTTATGGCCTTTATTGGTACTCGAAAAGTAGTCAAGTCTTCCTCGTCGGCTCTAGTCGGCCTGCACGTCGTCAATTGTAGGTCGAAGGCTTTGACTTGGTTTCCCAGTCTTGGATGACAAGAGGTAGTCGTTGAATTAGGGGCATTCAACGCGTGCCATTACTAAGTCCGGAAAGCAGGACCCTGTTGCAATGTACTCGCCCCTGCAGCGCACGGCCCACTTTCAACTAAGGAGCAACCTTAATGGCCTGAACGGCAGCGCGAGCTGAGACCCACAGCAGCTCTAAACGTAAGTCTACAAGTCTACAACCTCCGAGTCACCCGCCACAAAGGTCCTTCGACATCTCTACGTACACAGTCGGCCTTCAGCCACCTTCAGCACAATGTCCGAACTCAAGGCACAATCAGACACTCCAAAATGGGTCTCCGATTTGAACTCGCCTCCTCCGTACAAGTTCAAGGCCGCTGGCATTCCCGATCCTCCAGGCTTCCCATCACAGGCCTCTGGTAGCTCCAAGGTTCGCGAACAAAGCTTTTGAAGCGCGTCAGGACGTTGGCTGACAGAATCAATCAAAGAAGAAGGATGTCTCCAAAGACACCAAAGCCCAGTCACGGAAGCAAGCAACACCCGAAGAGATGGACGTACTGAAGCTCAAGAAAGCCTGGGAGGTCGCACTGGCCCCCGTCAAGAGCTTGCCCATGACCGCAATCATGATGTACATGACCGGCAATTCTTTGCAGATTTTCAGTATCATGATGGTATTCATGGCATTCAAGAACCCCATAGCCGGCCTGATCGGTACCAACCAGGCTTTTGAGAGATTCGAAACGGACACGAATAAGGCGAAGATGTTGCAAGTCAAGCTCGCGTATGTGGCTATGCAGCTGGTTGCTTTGGCTGTCGGTATATGGAAGGTCAACGCAATGGGACTATTACCTACAACAAGATCGGATTGGCTCGCGTGGGAGGCACAGAGGGAACCTTTGGAATCTGCAGTCGTCGCTATTTGAAGTAAGGCCTGGCCGCACGATCGATCATATAAATTCAGATGAGTCTTGTTGGGTACAACACCATACCATCAGCACCCGGACTTCTGGCGAATGCAGACGACAGTAAGAGGCATATCAACAGGCTGGATTCTCGGCCTGGAAGACGGTTTCCGGACTCTGCACTGCATACAGGCAGTGAACAGGTTGACAGGCAGTGCTCCAGTGCTCCTGGGCTTGTGACATGGTTCAGTCATCAAATTAAGCTCGGCCAGAGGGAATGGTCAAAATCATACTCCTGGCTGCCTACAGATAGTTTACTAGAAGGCCTACTCTATGACCAATCCGGAAGTAGGGCTCTCAACTGTTGGACTTGGCGCTGACATCTGAATGGACATGTTCATCGCAAGTGCCAACCTACAACACAACTTTCAATCCACATCGTAATGCTCTTCGAAGTTGTGAGTTCTGCGCGCACCCTGCTCCATCGTCGCTAATCATTCGACAAATATGCAAAAGCAACCGCTCACAAGCCATCGTCTTTCAAGAGCATCTGTGACTTCGAGCAATTAGATTTCGTACTCGAATGCCCTGTCTCATGTATTGAGATCTTCGCACTGATATTACGGATGTCTTCAAAGGGATGGCCAAGAGTCATTGCTTCGACCTTTTGGGTTCTCGCAGGTGCTCAGAATCAGCCTTTGCTCTCAACCATCGCCACTATTCCGGCGCTGTCGACCTTTTCATCCGTGCTGAACGTGACTGGCGGCAATAAACTGAATCCGGCTTTTGAGGAACGTTTCAACTCTGCGCTGGACGGCCGGAATTACACGGCCTTTGTGCCTACAAATGATGTGAGAGGCTCAAATGCCAAGAAGACTCAAATCCACTGACCCTTTGGCCAGGCCTTTGCCAAAGTCTCATCCAGTTTGGTAGGAGCCCTTTCGTCGGCTCCTGCATATCCCATCTTGGAATCGATTCTCCGCACGCACATTGCTGAAGGCCTAGTAACCTCGACTGATATCATCTCTGCCTCGCCTGTCATGGCCATCGAGGGCTTTCCTCTCGCCGCACAGAGCACCGGAGCGGGCTTCATCTTCGTGAATGGTCAAGCCAAAATCGTGGCCGTAGATTCCTTCTCTTCCAACGGCGTCGTTCACCAGATTGATCAGATCCTTAACCCGTTCACATCGTATTTCGGCGTGAGCAATGCCACAATCGCACCACAAACATTTGATACAGAGGGAACTACTGCAGATATCCTTCTCAACGACGAGCGGCTCACTCATACCCGCGATATCCTCCTCGCACTGCAACCAGACTTTATTCACGGCCGCCTCAAGCTCTCCAAGCCAGGCGGCGCGCTGCAAATTTTCGCGGCACCTTCCAACGGCGCCTTCGCTGCTGCACCGCCGGGGACCGTCGAGAGTTCTATAGCACCTTCGAACCAACCGCTATCGTTGCAGCTCTTCACCTTTGGTCTACTCGATACAGATACAAAGTATGAGGATCTGGAATTTTCTGCTGGACCTATCCAAGTCGCGAGTGCGTTCACTGGCATCAATGTCACTGCGAGGCAGACGCCTGGGGCCGCAACTTTCTTGAACAATGCTGCTGTTCAGGCGCAAGTGTGTGGGCAAGAAGGTGGATGCGTGTGGATCTTGGATCGAATCCTGGATCCGCTGTATTTGGCATTTGGTCCATTGAATAGAGCGGGCTCTTGAGTGTGGTTGTGCCAAAACTGCTTTGTTGCCCTCTAATATCTTATGTTGGAGTTGGTCAAGAACAGTTGTCGTTAGTGAAAAGCAACGGCACGGGGCTCAACTGTGGGACGGGAAAGTCTTCTACAATATTTATCATTACTTTGTCCCTTCCGCCTGAGAAAAGATAGATTGGCCACTTTGTGAAGATCGGCGACGTTGTAGACAGTGGGATAGCGTACAAATGAATTCCAATGGCACGCAAGGTGGACTTGAAGCTACTCTACGACAGTTCTGTCTGGCCACCAGGGCCGTTCACAGGCGTGTGGCTTAATCCTCATCCAGAAACTTCCCGACAGTCAGCATGAAGTCCTCCGTCTCCTCAAGCTGCGGCAAGTGGCTGCTCTCTGCAAATCTGACCCACTTAAGCGGGCTCTTGATACCCTTAAAGAATGGCTCCATCACCACATCCTGTGCCTCATCGAATTTGCCATTGATCAGCAACGTCGGCACTTGGATCTTACCCAACTCGGGCTTGGTATCCCATGTCTTAAGATTACCAATCACATGGAATTCAGATGGACCATTCTGCCTGGGTGATCAGCTACTGAATGTTTCCCATCAAACGGACTAAAAGGTGGATGCACTTACCATGGTAAAGTAGACTGTGTCATCCTCCTTCAGATGCTCCATTGTCTCAACAAATTCCTTGGGCATGGGATCTACCCTGCATACAAACCATCTATAGAACTCAAGAACAGCTGCCTCGTATTCCTCGGTGTCCGTTCTTCCTTCTTCCTCGCAGCGATTGAGTGTCTTCTGCACATCCTCCGGCAAGAGACTCCGCATTTCGTTTGCGACCGCTACCCAGGTGGCCATGTCCGTGGGGCTATCAGCAATTACCAGCTTCCTTAGTCCAGCGGGTCTCGTGGTAGCGTATTGAGCGCCCAGCATACCTCCCCAACTCTGGCCTAGGAGGTCAAACTGCTTGATCCCAAGAGATTGCACAAGATTGTTCAATTCATCGATGAACAGCTGTGGCTGCCAGAATTCGTCATCTTTCCGGCGTTCACGGAATCTGGTGCTATTGCCACAACCGATTTGATCGTACAAGATGACTGGACGGGCATGAGGCCCGATCGAGAGCAGAGATAGGGTTTTCAAATAATTGTGGCATGCGCCGGGCCCGCCGTGTAAAACAATCAGAGGAATGGAGCCTGAAGACAGTGTTCCAAAAAGTGCATACCACGTCTCAGACTGGACGTCTTTGAAAGAGGGGACGGTGAATGGGATCTTGCCCGTGCTGGTGGGTGAGGGATATGAGCGGATCTGCCCTGGAGGAGGTTGGCGGATAGTCGGATCCGTGATATTGAGGAGTGAAGATGTGAACGCCATCTTGAATTGACTATGACAATCGATCTGAAAATTTGGGTCTGAAATAGTTTACACTACCAAAAAGAAACGTAGCGAAGCACAAGACGCTCGAGCTGGACGATTCTATTACATCTGCAATCACCATATGTATCATCGACGATTTAGGCCTATCTCCCAAAAGAGGTCTAGTGTCCTCAATTGGATACCCTTATGCTTACATAATTCTGTTGTCGCGAAGGTTTCGCTTCACAGCATCACCAGACCAGTTTACATTTCTCGCTCACGATGTAGAGGGAATCCTTGTCTTGCTTGGGACCTTTTTCCATATTTATAAAGCCACGAAGCATGCTTGACATCAGTGTTCCCCTTGTCCGGGAGTCCACTTCTTCGGTAGACCTCGCCCGAGGCCGAAGTAAGATTAAACAAAATGTCCGCCGGTTGGAAACTTGGCGAGGGTACTCCGCACCTGACCTGTTGCCGTCCCTATCATGAGCACCATGTCATGGATCCTGGCCCAACTATAAGTGTTGGGGCCTGTAGCGCGTCGGGAACTATGGACGTAAACCACTGTACCACTCGAGCATCTCATCATCTTCGTCGTCAAAATGAGGGTACAAAGCACGCCACTCATTCTGCTGTCATGTTGGTCTTCGGTAGCCGACGCGCTGGACTTTGTCCAGGTGCCTCAATCTCCAGGCGAGGCACGCTGGGCGGCCGATGAGAGACATGTTCAACCGAGAACTGGAAACTCCTCGATTTGGCCATATGGTCCGTTCAGCACCAAGGGCAGAGACATTGTCAATTCCCGTGGCGAAGTGATCACATGGGCAGGTGTGAACTGGCCCCTCAGCCTTGAGACAATGATTCCAGAGGGCCTGGAATGGGTTTCGGCCGAAGAGATCCTGGACAATGTTGCGAGCGTCGGATTCAACTTCATTCGAATGCAAGTATTGTCCTGTCGCACAGTTAGTACCTCTCAAAGACTGACTTTAGAAATAGGGGCTATGCAATTGAAATGGTTGACCAGATATATGACCGTGACGGCGAGGATATTCCGTTGGAGGTCGCCATGATCCAGGGCCTCGGGTATGTCAACGGTACCAAGGTCACGAATGAAATCGTAGCCAAAAACCCTGGCTGGACGAAAGCAACCACACGCTTCGAAATATGGTCCGACATTGCGAAAATCGCCGCGGAAAAGGGCATCTTTGTACACCCGGATGTGCACGTCGGCAAGGCCCAGTGGTGCTGTTCGCATGTGGACGGCAGTGCATGGTTCGACGACGTGAACTTCAACGCCACTAATTGGCTGAGGGGTATCTCGTACGTTGCCAATTGGGCAAAAGAACATCCCAACATAGTGTCGATGTCCCTCCGTAATGAGCTGCGCGAGTCTTGGAACAATACGGGTCTGTACTATAACTGGCAGACTCTCGTGGGCAATATGACGGCTGGCTGCGATGCTATTCATGAGGCGAATCCCGACATCCTCATCACCTGGTCCGGCATGCAGTACGACGAAGACCTTTCGGCTTTGACAACAAGGAAAAACATACTGACCGCTCCTTGCTATAAATGTACCGCAATAGTCGACGCTGCCCGACGGGAACCAGTCTATTTTGATCCGGATAGTTATTCCTGGGCCGACAAGTTGGTTTGGGAGCTACATTTATACTCGAGCAGCGAAGATGTTGATACCGGGACCTGTGACATTATAGAAGCCGGGCTTTACAGGAATGGCTTCAACGCCCTGGGCATCGATCCTCCTGCGGCTTGCAACATCACCAATGACTGTCCGCAAGCCCAGCGACTTACGCCAGTCATTCTTACCGAGTTCGGTCACAATCAAGATTCAACAATATACAACGACACCCTGCAGAGTTGCCTTCAGCAATACACAAAGAAACACGGTGTGAGCTGGGCAATGTGGGCATTGGCTGGTAGCTATAGGATTCGATCCGGCGTGCAGGGGTTGGAGGATACTTGGGGCCTATCGAATTACAATTGGACTGGGTGGAATTACCCAGAGGGTATCAAAGAGTATTGGAAGCCCTGGGTTGCTGCAATGAATGTCACCAAGCTGGACTGACAACCAGAATAATCTAATCATTAGCATCCACGAGATGCAGTAATAATCGTGAGGGTACTGGAAGAAATGAGAGGAGTACAAGATCCTGTTGAGGGATAACTCAAAATTCCACGACACTTGTCTTATAGTCTCTAACGCCAAGTTTGTTTACTTGGCAGATCTGAGACTACTCAAGCGCCTTGACGGGACCTGACACCAACGCCAAGATACTCGGCGATGCTTCGAGTGAACTTCAACCCGGTCCATCCCAACTTTGTTCACCGGGGGCAGTAGTTGGCCTCTGCGATAAATTGACGGGGCTGTCGTTTCTTTTCCAAGCTTTTGACAGAATCCCTACATTTTCCGCAACTCGGGCGCCGGGTAGTGTCCAAACTGTTGTGTCGGATGGGTTTGCCAAGTGGGTCGCGAAACTTCAGGCAACTATGCAGTTGTGGGTATATTTTTAAATCCTTAGTGTATATGGGTAAGGTATCCTACCCATCTGGCTGGGTCGAGATGGTTGACCCAGATTTTTTATCAGGTGAATTTCTCCCATCACCTCACGCCTTCTCGTATGCTTAATTTGTCTATTATTTCGGAATTTGACCGTTGAGCTGTGCTCCATTCCCTGTACATCTTTCTAATTTCACCGTTGATCGGCCTCGAATCCCACAATTTCAACAAGATGAAGTTCGGGTGTTCCTTTTCAGCTCTTGTGGCCGTCTTGGCTTATAGCGAGGCAAGCCTCGGTTACACGGTATGGCCTATTGGCAGATCCCCAATACGCCCCGAAAATTTACACGCCGATACTGACATATCTTCTCCTCAGGGCGGCTTCTCGGGCCAAGTTGCCACGCACATAAAGTTCCGTGTTCCTTCTGACATCTCCAGGCCGGTTGCGGCCAAGCGTCAAATCAGCATTGGTGGCGATGGCGGCCTCACTCTCCCTGGAGGCCTGACCCTCGGCGGTGGCGGTAAGAAGGGCGGAGCAGCCGCCCAAGCCGCGGGTGCAGCGAACAGCACAGCAGCTGCCAAGGAAGGCCAGGGAGCGCAGGGCCAGTCCACGTCGCTCGAAGACTTCATTAATGCCGCTACTGGTGCTGCGAGAAACCAGACGGGCGCGGCTGGTGCTGCAGCTGGGAAGAAGGGTCAAGGAGCCGGCCAGGCCGCTGGTGAAGGGGCTGCGAAGCCTGCTGGCGAGGGTGCAACAGCTGCGGCTCCTGCCGGCGAAGGAGCGGCTGCGAAACCTGCTGCCGAGGGTGCAGCTGCTGCGGCTCCCGCCGGCGAAGGAGCTGCGAAAGCCGGCGAAGCGACTGCTGCGGAGCCCAAAGCTGTGGCCGAATCTGAGCAATTCTCTGAGAATGCCGGTATTACCCTGGGTGCTGATGGAACTGCCCAGAACCTCGGCGGAAACTTGGGTATCACGAAGGTATGTACCCTCGACGTCCGCCCCCGGATGATGAAGACGGACTACCCTGAACGTGTCGAGCTAATAAATTCTATCTTTAGGGATCTGATGGAAGTCAGTCCGTTGGCGGAAAGAGTGGCATCAACGTCTCGGCCCCTGCGGCCAAGCCTGCTGCGGCTCCAGCTGCTGCTCCAGCTGCGGCGCCCGCTGAGGGTCAACCTGCTGCTGCTCCCGCTGCTGCCCCAGCTGAAGGCAAGCCAGCCGCCGAGTGAGATACGACATGATGGTCGGGAATCGTTTCGTGCTGCCACACAGATGAGCTCTGCCAGCGGTCCAGGTACTACTCACACAATCATTTGCAAGGCTGTTCAATGTCACAGCGACCGCCTGGTATGCTTCTAGGGAACCCCAAAAGGTCTTGCCAGCCAAGCTACAGGGAGTGTTAATGATCCTCATGTCTTTTCGTGTATAGAATGTTAGCATGGTCAATCTTTGGTCTAAATCCACAGTCTCTCTTTCAAGTCATGTATCCGTGTGACGTACTAGTTTTTTGCCTGGCCTGGAAGCGTTTGTTAGTCAAGGAAAGTAAGAGAACGAAAACAGGCAAGACATGCGCATATATTCACACGCAAAGACCCTTCAATGCGTTCGAAGAAATTGTTCGTTGTAGTGGCTGTACTTAGCCCTGTTCTGGTCATCCCGTAGATGCCATAGTAATGTGCCTCATATGTTTCCCTGCAGTCTTTAAGTATTCCATTACGTTTACAAGACTGGTAATTCTTCAATGTGGGGGCTTTCACGGATGTCCATCTCGGGTCCTCATTTCTCTTCTGCACTACTGCATTCGGTACATTCTGTTCAGTTCCCAGCGAGAATTCTGCAGGGCTGGGAAGAGTGCTGTAATCAACAAACGAACAACGCTGCCGCAGTGGAGTGTGTAAAATTGTGTGCGCAGCTGACGATTTACCCACCAACGGACGGCGGCCGGACTGGAAGAGCACAAACGATATGGCTCCCTTCAGGTGAGCCCAATATCAATCACATTGGTGAGACACTGTTGTTTCACCCTGAAGAGTCTCGTCCAACACAACTTGTTGCTTCAGCAAACGCATCCCTAAATGTCTATTACTTCCAGGTCTGTTTGAACAATTCGACATGGTGTTGAGTCCAAATCCACCTAGGCATGCCGATACCCGTCGGCAGCTCATTTGAAGCGCATCTCATTAGGTAGCCTGCCTGGATTTAAATTGAGGTGGAACGACTCCCCGTCAAAATTCCACTCAGCGCCGAAATGAATCTAGATATTGTTCGGAGACAAAGAATTTTCTATGAGGCTCATTGTTGGTCGTGGAGTGTGGGCCCTTGGGTGGGAAGGTCTGCTGGATCTTGCATGTGTGACTGATATGTGATACTACCCAACCAGCCAACGTAGGTATTGGCGAGGTTGTGGGTCAACATCCATATCCCCGGATCTTATAAATGATTTTGACTACTATAGTACTTGGACACTGCTGCATGGTCGATCACTGATCAGCACACATTGCGTGGGACGAGCATTGATTATTGTGGTTCGTGTGCCCAAAGCTTCCCCCGGGCTGGGCAGGGTTCCATGATATGTCAGAAAGCCACTGAAATGAGTTGCTACCCCTTGCATATCGCAGATCTGACGTGCAGCAGATCGCGGGAGATTTACGTGGGTTTTTGGGAAACAAAAAAGTGTCACTCCCCCTAACTAAACGTTGGCCTGACTGCAAATAGTGGGGCCCCCCCCTCCGATGATTAGGTAGTTACCTAGGTAGTTAGCCCGGGGGGGCATTCCTCACGCCACAGCTACGATTTCAGCCTCCCACGATAAGGGCTCACAACTTAGGCACTACCTAGGTATGAATAGACAAACTGCGCATCCCTTACTCTATATTAGGTTGCCCGAAAAAACAAAACCATACAGGGAAATAAACAAAGAAGGAGTGTGATGAGAGAAAGGAAGAAAGCTTATATCATGGCAGAAAGAGAAAAAAAAAGAAAAAAGCAAGGATGTGGTAAATGAAAGCACGGATAGCGTACGCAAGCTGGCAACATTTGGTAGGTGAACGGCACACTTGCACCTGCAGTTCCCCGGGCGGTATCGTCGGTCTACCCAAGGCTATCAGGCCTGGATGAGGCACCTCCTCCGCGCCGGCCCCACGAACAACGGGGAATTTTACATCGAATCCTGCCAGTGTCCCTTGCCACAGGGGGGCCAACGCCGCCATGCTTAAACTAGTTGATAGACGCCATGTATGATTGACTTGCTCCACTGTGCATGTGCTTTCGTTTCAAATGCCTAGGTTGGTCGTCTCCTGCATTCTGCCATTGGCTGGCCGCCTGGTGGGCCGCCCTGCGTGCCATTGCCTCCTTCGAGCCTCACAGCTCACAACTCGTCCGACCGGCGCTACGCAATACTCAACCCCCAAGCCCCCTGTTCTGTAGTGGTCCGAGTAACAAAAACATGTACATAGTAGTAGAAAGTGATAGAAGCAAACAAGATAAGGTATTCATTAAGTACTCCCGTAGGTCCTCCTCCAAGGAGTCCTCCGTTCCCATCGCGAGGGGAACACGGACACCTGGAGGCTTTTCTTTGGCAGGTCTTTTTCCCTTCACCCTTCAGTGCTGGCTCTGTTCATGCCAACATGTTTGGCTTCCATTCCTTTGCACGATGCCTGCTGGCAGCTTCGCTCGTGCGCGCCGCTCCTTCGCGGATTCTGGGCGCTGGCTCGCCTGGTTCACAGCTGCATCTTGACAAACGCGATACAGCTACCGCTACCGACAGGCTTGTATTCTGTCATTTCATGATGGGTATTGTCTCCGATCGGACAAGCGCCGACGACTATGATTCCGATATGCAGTTGGCCAAAGACCTCGGCATTGACGCATTTGCTTTAAATATTGGCACAGATGACTTTACCGACGAACAGCTTGAATATGCTTATGAGTCCGCCGCCAATAATGATATGAAAGTCTTCATTTCATTTGACTTCAACTGGTTTGACGCCTCTACCGACGCCGACACTGTTGGACAGACCATTGCCAAATACGCCAATAAAACAGCACAACTCCTGATAGATGGTTCTGCCTTTGCGTCTTCCTTCTCAGGCGACGGTCTCGATGTCTCGGCTGTGAGGATTGCTGCAGCCACCGACATCTTCTTTGCTCCCAACTTTCATCCCGCAGAAACGACAGACCCAAGTGCGCAGGTTGACGCCGCCTTGAACTGGATGGGATGGGCCAGCAACGGGGACAACAAGGCTCCCAAGCCTGGTGGCACGAACGTCACTGTATTGGATGGTGATGTCAAGTATAGGGAGTGGTTGTCGACGAGGTCTGAGGACTCCAGCCTTGTGAAGAGGTCTGACTCCAAGTACATCGCACCAGTCAGCCCATGGTTCAGCACACACTACGGCGCTGAAGTCAGCTACAGCAAGAACTTTGTATTTCCAAGCGATCTCCTGTGGTTCGAGCGCTGGAACCAGATTCTGACACTGGCTCCTCAATACGTCGAGATCATTACTTGGAATGACTACGGAGAGTCACACTATGTTGGTCCATTGTCCTCACCACACTATGACGATGGAGCTTCCAAGTGGGTGAACGACATGCCTCATGACGGCTTCCGCGACATGGCCAAGCCCTTCATCGCCGCTTATAAAGCTGGCGCAACGTCAGTCGATGACTACATCACAGACGACCAGCTCATCTATTGGTATCGGCCCACCACGAGCGACGCAGAGTGTGACTCGACGGACAACACCATGGCCGCTGCTGCCAATGATAGTGGAAACTACTTTCATGGAAAGCCAAATGGCTACGAAGACTTGGAGGATGCGGTCTTTGTGATTGCCATGCTCACTGCCGATGGCACTGTGACCATCAATTCCGGGGGCACAACTACGACTTTTGATGGTGTAGCGGGGGCGAATGCCTTCCAAGTTCCTATGGGCGTCGGTCAACAGTCCTTCTCGCTTACCCGCGATTCCAAGACTATCTTGAGTGGGACGAGTCTGAAGGACATCCAGGACCAATGTAAGTCTTTCAGTCCAAGCCCAATTTGGAATGATTCAAGATGCTAACATTACGCTAGGTGTCTGTGGAATCTATAACTTCAATGCATACGTGGGTACTCTGCCTGCAGGGACGGCAGACCCTCTCGCGTCCGACGGTCTTCTTTCCTTCACTGTCGGATTGACTGCGACTTGCTCTGCAACACCATCACTTGGCACTCCCACCAACGTTGCAGCCTCAACGACTGATGCGAGCAGCGTGGTTGCTACCTCCTCAAGTCAGCCCACCTCCACAGCTGCTGCACAGACGACAACTAGCGCCTCAAGCTCCATCACCACTTCATCTTCATCAGAAGCCCAGTACTCATCAACAGCAACGTCCATGACCATAGTGTATGCCACAACAACTGTATACACCACGGTGGCGCCCTCGGGGTCCCAGCCCTCAGCATCCCAGACCCAAGCCTCAGCCGCCTCATCAAGCGCGAGCGCTACCGCAGACTGCAACGCAGGCACGGTGGCTGACGGCCAGTCGGGCAATCTGTCTGGGCTGTGCGACTTCGCCTGCTCTCATGGGTACTGCCCAGAGACATATTGCACCTGTACCTCCACTGGTACGGTGCAGACATATACGGCCGGCGACGCTGTTGATGGATGCGCTATTGCCGGCGAGGAAGATATTTATGACGACCTTTGCGCGTATACGTGCACTTTGGGCTACTGCCCCGACGCAGCTTGTAGTACAAGCTGTTAACATTCGCTTCTAGATTTTTTTGCTTCTTTTTACTTCTTTACTTCTTTCGCTTCTTTCGCTTCTTTCGCTTCTTTCGCTTCTTTCGCTTCTTTTTTTTTTCTTGCATAGCCTTGGAAGGGCGGGCTTTTAGGGAAATACCCAGCATTGGACCGGAGGTGATACCGGTCCTTTTTTCAACGTCTGATTCATTGCACATATTTAGATATCTGAAATCCAAAAAATGGACATTGCACTTGCACAACAATCAACCAGTTCTAGTTTGATGTTCAACACGTGACAAGAGCGTTCAGTGTCTATTCAGTAATTTAGTATAAGACATCCACGATACCTCTTCAGGTATGGGCTTGCAGGCACAATACATACCTAGGTAGAGTCTCGAATGATATCACTCTTACCCCAAGCAAGGACAGGGAACATGTCTATGAACATACTATCAATCCATCTGTATGTTGTATACGATCAAGCTCATCGGGCTTCATCATAATATTGGCCTCACATATACACAAGTCTTCAAATTATGCAAATCCCTCCCTTCGTCTCGCATCAAGGGATGTGAGATAGTGGGAAAACAGTACTCTGTCACAACAATGCCATTTTCTATGCACCACAAGCGACTAACAAGCATGGCACTGTCTCCACGGATACTATGCGTGAGTGACAGGGACCTCCCAACCATCATCAGCCGAAGGACTGCGGGTAATAGAGTACCTACCTAGATAGCAGACGCGATGGCATTGATCAACAACCCGTCAGCCGATGGTCAAACCCGGGATTCTGGTGCATACAATCCACGATTTCCGTCCGAACTACCGTGTCTGTTGTTACTAGGGCTATGGCACCCGCAACGAGGTGTCACAGGGCATGAGATGACTGGCCGGGAATGCTCACTTCGTTGGATCACCAACGGCTTTGCGCTTGGCCGCCAATGCATTGCAGTATCTCTGAGTCACAGGATCTGTCTTTTTCCAAGTAATCCAAACCTGTTAACAAACTGTCTATAAATTGTACAGTATGCCAAAAAGAAGGAAAAAAGCTTCTAAATGCGGTTTGAGATTATCGCAACGTTGCACGGAGACGGCATATTCGACGCGGCTACATTATTACCTACCTAACGCAACAGGGACGGCTAACCACCCCACGATGGAAATCGTGATGAGATTCCTCTTCCTCTCAGTAGTCTTGCTTCATTGGAAACTAGTCTCTGCCCAAGAATTCTCAGGCTACGCCGGGAACTGCGTCAACGTGGGGTACGACGCGGCCGCTATTGTAGCTGTTGCTCTAAACTGTGGCTCCAAAAGCGCCAGCGTGCCGCCTGTGGAGACCCGCCTTAGTCTCGACAATTGTCTCTCCTTCGTCGGCGGTAGCCTTGTGGGTGGCCAAGGGTAAGGCGAACAAGAATAACATTGTGATGCCTCTCTGAGCTGGAAAAGCTGACGCATTACAGTGGCGGATATATCTCCAAGAGCAATTGCAGCAGCTGTGTGGGCAATACTGCATATTCCTACTCGTGCACTTGTCAAGGCGTAAAGACGCCCAATATTCGACTGAGTGAGTTTTCCGGACAGCATCTTCCAATTGCTGGCTGCAATCATCAACTAATGCGCGAGTCTTTAGACGACCTGATCGGCGTTAACTCGACGGACGGGAATATCTGCTGCAATGCAGGCTCTGTTGAGCAGCCGGCTGTCCGTTGCGGCACTTCATGACCTATACTGGTGCCTCGCTGGAGTAACTGGGGGACTGTGAGACGACAAAAGTGTTGAAACCCCCAGAAGAAACTGATTCGTGGAGGAGTGCCAGCATCGTTATTGTCCATGGGAGCCGGGACGCCGCGAGTTTCGTCCATAGAGAATACCTACCTACCTAGGTTCAGCATGAAAGAAAATCGAATCGCCAGTGACAGCGCCGGAACAGTTTGGACTTGATTCGGTTGAGTAAGTTACGTGACTCCGCCAAATTGAGCAAGAATGCTGTTTATATTTCCATTGTCAAATGCGACAGGTAGGTATGGCAGTCAGGAGGAACTTGACGCTCAGAAGCCCCCGGGTCCGAAAGTCGGCCCCTTGCGGAAAGTGGTGTGCATTATGGAGGGACCCTGATTTTTAGGCGGCTAATTTTGCGAGAATGACGTCCCCGGGCCCCTCCAGTAGCCAAGCCAGGCGCCGAAACGTGTGTCTCTCTGTGTGCTGTCGGTTGTTGATTCTTTTTCATCTCTTTCCACTTCTACCTATCTCACCCGGACTTTTCTTTTTTTTTTATTGTCGCGTCCTCAACATTGTGGACGACTTTAGAAACCTCTCTTTCATTACACGGGATCCTATCTTCAGAATAGAGACAAGATGGGCTCGACTGAACTGCCGGCTCTGCAGAGCAAGCCCAAGTACATCTTCCTCACCGACTTTGACGGCACCATCACCTTGCAAGACAGCAATGACTTTATGACGGACAACATCGGGTTTGGAGAGGCTTTGCGGAAGAAGGGCAACGAGGATGTTTTGCTGGAGAAGCGCGATTTCCGCGACTCGTTTCAGGAGATGATGGACAGCATTACCGCACCCTACAACGAGTGCATCGACCTTCTTCTGAAGAACATCAAGCTGGACCCTTACTTCAAAGAGTTCTTTGCCTACGCACAGGCAAACAACATCCCAATTGTCATCCTCAGTGGCGGTATGGAACCCGTCATTCACGCGCTGCTTAGTCATTTGCTGGGCGAGGAGGAGGTCAAGAAGATCCAGATCGTCAGCAACAACGTCAAGGCACGGCCAGGCAAGGACATCAATGAGGAGCGGGGTTGGGAAATTGTGTTCCACGATGACAGGTGAGTCTTGAGATGATGTTACTGGACAAGTGGAACGCAGACAGCTCGTGCTAACACCTAGCAGCGGATTTGGACACGACAAGTCCATTGAGATCCGGAAATACTCGCAGCTGCCGGAGGGCCAGCGCCCCGGCATTTTCTACGCTGGAGATGGTGTGTCGGATCTTTCGGCTGCAAAGGAGGGAGACATAATGTTCGCCAAGGCCGGACGTGACCTCGTCTTGTACTGCGAGAGGGAAAAAGTTCCCTTTACAACTTTCAATGACTTCAACGATATCCTCGCTGTTGTGAAAGACGTCGTTTCTGGGAAGGTTAGCATCAAGGACGCCGCAACTGGTCGGGCTTGATAAGAGGTGCAGGGGGCCTAGAACTCTTTTTAGATCTGATCGTCAGGATAGACATAAGACGCGCATTAGATATTTGTACTGCGAACTTTGATAGACAGAGCTGCGAAAAGCTACTATGGAACGTGGAATGAACTCTACTTCTTTTACTGGTGAATAATCGATCGGAGAGACAGCGGACGCTTTGGAGCGGAGGGGTTGTTCTGCCTCAGCACTTGGGCGGTGCCGGCCCCCCGGGTCGGCCTGCCGGTCACCGCATACCATTCTTGGCGATCTTGGCACTCTTATCGATACCTAGAAAAAAAATTGATAGCCAAACTTGACAGGGGCCCAATTTCCAACGTCGTTTGTCAATTCTACGGCGCCTGCTTCCAAATCTCTACCACTTTCTATCTCGACCACACACGACCTCAACCATGGCACCCTCAAAGACAGTCGCCAAGCAGGGCACAGCGCCCCAATTCGAGGTTGATCCTGACCAGGTACGATGAGGTACTTCACAATTCCAAGCTCCGAATCGGTCACTAATATTATCCCAGGCCCTCAAAGCCTCCAAGGCGCTTCTTGCCCACATCAAGAAGACGGCCAGCGAAAATGCTGCAAATGCCACCAAGAAGAACCTACTCGACGACGCCGACGAGGAGAAACCCCTCTCCGTAGCCGAGACACCCATTTGGATGACTGTCACCACTAAGCGCCACATTCACGACTCCAAGAAGCTGCAGCCCAGCAAGATCATCCTTCCGCACCCCCTCAATGACGACCCTGAAGCCACCATCTGCATAATCGTCGCGGATCCCCAGCGTTACTACAAGAACCTCGTGGCCTCCGAAGAGTTTTCAGACTCTCTGCGCAACCGCATTACTCGTGTCATCGACATTAAGCACCTGCAAGCCAAATTCAAGCAGTATGAGGCCCAGCGCAACCTCTACTCCGAGCACGACATCTTTCTCGCCGACGACCGCATCATCAACCGCCTTCCCAAGGCTCTGGGCAAGTCATTCTACAAGAACACGACCAAGCGACCCATTCCTATCGTCCTTCAGGCCAAGAAGCCGCGGGAGAATGGCACCCCAGGCAAGAAGGTCAAGAAGAATCCCGAGGAGGTCAGCTGCCGCCCTACGGCCGAGGTTGTCGGTGAGATCGAGAAGGCCATTGGCGCCGCGCTCGTTCACCTATCCCCTTCTTCCAATACCGCCGTCAAGGTCGGTTACGCTAGCCTAGAGCCCAAGGCGCTGTCCGAGAACATCGTCAAGGCTGCCAACGAGATGGCGAACAAGTTCGTACCGAAGACGAAGAACGGCGTCAAGAGCATTTTCATCAAGGGTCCCGAGACTGTGGCCTTGCCTATCTGGCAAGACTCGGAGCTGTGGCTAGACGCCACGGCCGATGTCATTGCCAACGACTCAGAGCTTGCCAAGGCCATTGAAGCCAAGAAGGAGCAGGCCAACGTAGGCAAGAAGCGTAAGACGCTCAACTCAGCCGACGAGGAGCCCTCAGCGAAGAAGGCCAAGAAGGAGGACGTGCCTGAGGGTGACGATGACAAGCTCGACAAGCAGATTGCTTCGCGCAAGACGAAGCTGCGCAGCGCCAAGGCGAAGGCCAAGTCTGCCCTAGAGGACTAATGGCTGCTTTGGGTTGTCCATTTCTTGCATATAATGGCGTTGGGGAGTTCAGAGGGTAGCCAAAAAAAATTATGCATACAGATACCTAGAGAGAGGATAACTCTGTCGCTGGGGTTGACAAAGGCTACAGAGATTACAATAGACACTTTGGAACTATATCATGGCTGTGCTGATCTTGGCTGAACTTGATGCCTAAGGTATCCTTGATTGATTGCTGTAGCTACGTCTTGCTTTGTTTTCTGATATTCATCCTCCTCTTTTTTTGCAATTTCCAGACTTATGCATTTGTCTCACTACGGAGTACCTAGGTACGAATCACATGTGTTACCATCCAGCTTGGACCTGCAATCGACCAATAAAGGAATAGCAATTCCGAGATGCGCTATGGTCCTCCCCTCACTTTAGAACAGAATAATGAGCTGATTAACAAGTCATTGTGGTCTGATTGATTACAAGTCTTGACATGAATTATGCTGAAGCTGAACGTTTTGTCCTTCCATGGCACTCGTGAGGGGATCTTAGCCCTTGAGGTCAACTTTTCTGCATACTGTGTGTCTGACATTGCCTCGTCATCCAAGCCTCAATTCTTTACTCAAGCCCCTTTGCTGCTAATCCGATTGTAGGTGTCTTAAGTTCACTACCTTTGCACTTAGCACAAGCCACCATTGCGCCCTCATCGCGACTGGCAACCATGCAACATTGGATGAAACCGAGGATAATTTGCATGTGTTGTTAGAAGACCTCACTGATATATAACGTAAATCAAATTCTCACACTCGAAGTAACTGTTTGAACCCCTGTAATTATCGTGTTAAAGACGATGATTAGTTCTGAGGCATATTCAGTGATGCTGTCGTCCTCTTGAATTATTCAATGTTCTCAATTTTTTTTTGAATTTTTCTTTCTCCCCCAGAAAACAAGCAGTTTTCGTCTGGTTGAGATCTCTGACCCTGCGAAAAGGGCTCTTGATGAAATTGTCAAGCAAGCTCGATGCCTCTTGAAGTATGACAAAGGCGAGTGCGAGTGCTTGCTTGTCTTATCATTCAGCACTCTTTGCTTGATGAAAATCAAAAATCCAAATACAACACTGATGTACTGTCGCGCAAAAGGGATCGCCAATGCTACTGCATTGGCTGTACCCATATACCCTATTTTCGTCACATGTACACACTTATATTGTGTGCTGGTGATAGGTATACGTACCTAGGTATGCTTTACTCTGGAAAATAATACTTCATTCAACTTGTCTGTACTTTGACTCCCCCAAAAAAGGAAATTTGCAACGCGCTCAAACTCTGAATTATTACCTCATTCAGTTATGATTGAAATAAAACGAGACACGTGAAAGACCCAGTCGAAAGGACTTATACGCCGCTACTTAAGTGAGGGGGAGGGAGAAGAGGGCCAAGTGGCAGATGGGGACTCGAGGCATTTTATCGAGCTCAGATGGAGAGGCTGACAAGTCAGAAAGACGAAACGAGACCTTGAGGAATATAAGGTACGTATCGTCTACCAGCAGCAATGTGGCTGATGGCTTGCCAGCTGGGCAGAGTAGTAAGGGCTTGGGCGATGGCCTTAGTCCCGACTTGGAACAAGCGGATGGCGCAGAGAGGAGGATTGTGGGCATCGTGTTGTGGGAAGATATGGCACGCTTGTACCTGGTGGTTTTGGCGGACAGGTGCCCTTCACACTTTTCCAGCAACAGCCCAGCCCAGCCCCTGTGTAGATACGTATCTACCTAGGTGGCTAGGCGTGTATTGACAGTTTCTTGGAGGATTGGGTTAGACTAGATAATTCAAGCTGATGCGGAGTAGACCCAAATCAGAGGGCAACGTCATTTCAAGATCAAAAGTGAGGAACGTCGCTCTTAGTTGTCCATATTTCGACCCTCAAAACCAATCAATACGACCTCGCTGCCTCCCGTGTGACCGAGACGAGGCCACCCCCTCGCAACCGCTTGACTTTCCTCTCGATAACAATACGACGGAAGGAGGAATTTCTGAATGCAGTCTATTCTCTCGTTCAAATCAAATTTTGTACAACAGTCTCTTGGCATGCATTGATACTACTCCAGCACTTCACTCGTTGTCAGCCTTGCAGCCTTCAGTCTTGATATTCTCGATTGTCGTCCATCCCCGATTCCACCACATTCTTCATCAGTCAATCTCTTACCAATCATATCGCACATGTTCCTTCCCTACCTGGCTCTTCTTTACCAAGATCACCATGAACAATTCCCGAGGACGCACTCCAGGCCGCGACGAAGGTGATCCCGGCAGACGAAAGAACAACAACAACAACAACAACAACAACCCAGCCAATGGAAGACACGACGGTTCCATCGGTGAAGCACCTAAGTACCGCAACATGACCCTTCGAACACGTCGCTGTCCCAATAACCCCAAAAAGGTTGCGAAGCGTCGAAGTGCTGGGGAACCCTCTCCTTCAATCCGTGGTGCCATGCACAGAGAACTGACACCTCCAACGGACCACATTGGTACACCACAAATCACGGTCCAGTCCACTCCACAGCATCAAAATGCATCGGTCTCGGGATTGGCATCGGTGCCAATGCAGAGAGGCCGAGCACAGTACGTGCCTCGAACTCGACAGGCCTCGCCCCCTGCAGCCATGACTTCTACCGCAGGTCCTCCTTCTCTTTCAGAAGATCACGCAGGATTCTTTCCTTCTGGGCCAAATCCCACGGACCAGTGGACTAGCCTGGATGTTCACGCCGACCGCGGTATGACCCGGACATTGCCAGATCGTCCTGAGCATCTTGTCAATCCCGACCCAGTCTGGCACCCACACAGCCTTTCCCCTTCCTCTCGACCCGATAGCAGCGGAGTCTTCCCCGGACAAGGCATAGACAACATCACGTACTGCCCCCCGGACACCCAAGAGGAGATCCACCAAGCCAGGCTTCCCAACAATCCTTTCTCCCGCCCTGGCAACAGACTCGCTGGTCCTGGACATGATATGGCCACTCCTCAGGCGAACCGCCTTGAAGATCAGGACGAGTCCGTCGTCAGCATGCGTCGTTCCAAGAATCCTTTCTCCCATTCCAACAGTGGACCGCCTTCGCCGTTCAGCGTCGTCAGCATTCGTCGTCCCAATAACCCCTTCTCCCATTCCAACAGCGGACCGCCTACACCATTCGGGGTACCCAACTTGCACAATCAGAAAAACTAGTCTGGCTGTGTTTGCGATCTTTCAAAGGAGGAGAACTTCGGCTTTCATTTGGACTCGACAATATTGCGCAAAGCGATTTTACATCTACGGTCAAACGTCAATGATACCATAGAAGCGACAGATTCGATTCCGGCTATCCCATTCCTTTCCTATTCATTCTCTTTCAATACATTGGGTTTCTTTTTTTTTGGGGGGGTTTGGCAAGTGGTGTGCCAGTGGGTGGGTTTTTGGAAATTTATGTGGCGCCATGGAGTTTAAGGTGCATACTCAATTTGTCTGCCCATCTGAATTGTCGGGCATGGCAATCACCTGGGTACCTACCTTATGCATCAGAGCCAATCGTCTTGTAGAGCAGGAAAAGCTCTTGGTTTGTGACTAAAAAAAATGTGAGTGACGAGATATAAGGGTACAGCATTCTGGTGTTCTCTTATGTCTCGTCACAATTTTGTAGCTGTTACGATGCAGGAGGGGAACTATCTACAATGGGCTATAGAAGACCGTAGCGAGTCGTGTCGCTAACAAGCTACTGGTACTATGGTATTCTGGTTAGAAAAAAGACTATAGGCTGAAGCTATGTGGCAGCTGAGTCAAGTAGCAATAGTTCTAATACTAAATCGACATGTCAATTCAAGTCCCAATACATGACCTGAGTGGCAAAACGTGTTACAAATTAGCATGTCCATGTCAAAGTGCTGGACGAACGAAACACGGAACAAAGGCAATGAGGCGCGGGATCAAGTATCAGTTCTGGAGAAGTTTCGTCTCTCTTGCTTTGAGTTTTGACTAGAAGAATGAGTAACTACGAGCCATTTCACGTCCATGTTGTCGTGCTTTGTGGCAGGGTGTGGTAATTTAGCGGTACAGACACGACTACATGTTGTATTGAATGCCTCTCTCAGGTTGCGATCCGAGAAAATGGGTTGAGAATGGTGCTTGCAGATATCCATTGACTTCAGTGATACTTGTTGGAGAATAGGGCCCAAGTACCGTGGACTGAAGGTTTCGAGGCGCACCGAGAGCTTGTTGGACTCGTTTCAGTATGAGCTTTATTGAATCTAGGACCCTTTACTAGAGATCTGTCTGACAGAGTAAGGATTTAAGAATGGCGACTTATTAGGGACAGTGCAGAGCACATATGGACCTTAGAAACTAGTTCAGCTCGGCGAACTTTGTGTAAGCCAGCTCTGCCACAAAGGCCGCAGAAACCTTCGCAAATTCTACCATGTAGTCAAAGTCGAGGTGGTCGATTGTGTCATTGGCCGTGTGAATGTATGGGTACATCTCACGTCCTTCTTGGAATGCCGACTCTCCAATCCCCGCCGAGGGAAAGCCATTGTCCCAGGCGCTTGCGTGGTCGGAGCATCTGTACGCACATGCTATGTCAGCAGCTTTTGCGTTGGAGTACGTCTCGATGATGTTCTTGGTGAAAGACGTCAAGTTTGCATTTGTGTGGTTCGCGTGGACCCCGATGACTGGAGAGCCAGGCTCGTGGCCACCAGAGTCTTTGTGAGGCGTACCAGGTCAGCCAATACCAGGACGACAAGTGAGGTAGCAATGGGTAGACAGTGAAGGATAGACTTACAGCCGACCATGTCCAGGTTCAGAACGGCTTTCACTAATCGTGATTCATTACGAAAAGAGTCAAACACCGCCGTTGAACCGACGAGACCAATCTCCTCAGCACCCTAGAAGTGGAATTGGACTTCGTTGAGGACACCCCTCTCTGCAAAGAGTGTGGCCAGGGCACGGATGGTTTCAAGCAGTACGACAAAGCCCGAGGCATTGTCGTCAGCTCCAGGTGCGATCATTTCGTCTAGTGGAACGCCATCGAGAACGCTCCGTAAATTGATGGAATCAACGTGTGCTCCGATGACAATTATATCGTTGCTCCTATTCCAGTTTCCCTGGGGCAGGAATTTGATAATAAGGCTTTGCTGAGGGGTTCCGTTGGGGATACTACTATAGGAGACGATGTGGGAGGAGTTAGAGAATGCATCCTCTCTGTGTGTTTCCAACGAATTAGCAGGAAAGCCTTTGTCCGAAACCATGTGAAAGGATGAGACGTACAACGAATGAAAAGCATCGTATCCAACCCAGTCCTTGACCTTTGCGCCGAAACGGGATTCGCAATGTCGATTGGGGTACGTCATATAATATTTTTCCTGGTTGGTGAGTCCCTTGGTCTCGTTGTACATGCGATCTTTTAGAATGCGAGGGAAAACCAGATCCCGCAGCACGGTTTCCTGGTGCATCTCCTTGGGGTAGGCGACTGATGCGGCTGGCCACTTGGACATAGCGGCGGCTGCTGCTGTGGAAGGGCAAAACTCAGGCCCCAGCTGTGGAAGACAGGGCGGAATCATGGCAGCGGCTATGCCTGCAAGGATGGCCAAGGCAAGAAGAGTGTTGGAAGCCATCGTTGGGTGGCGTGCTGATGGTTGACCGAGGAGGTGTTTGGGTATGAAGGAGTAATGGGTCGACTGGATTTCAAACAATATTTCAGAGTAATACTAGTGATGAGTGAAGAACAGCTGAGGATTTGGAAGCCGATGATTACAGATGTTGAGTCACAACAATACCACACAAGTCGAGAAGTCCTGGTGGAAAGCGTGCACCGTTAGGAGATTGCTCGATGGTGCCTTCTTTCTGCTATCCTCGCAGTTCCCGATCCTTCTCAGTCGAGGCCTTCCATTGTACAGCATGTTGCAACAACAGTATCACCTGACCGTGATAAATCTACAATCAGGACGATTTTTTGTTCTCGCGAGGATGGATATTCTCATGTGGGTGACCTGGTCTACGTAGATATCAACACGGCCCCAATCTCCTCCCTGTCGATTGCCTCGAAGCACAAGATTCTACCGGACGATCTTCGCGAAGAGACAACAATTTTCCTTCATCTTCGACGTTCTAAAAGTGCCAAAGGCGCCAAACACGTTACTATACGTTTAAATGATGTACTAACAACAAGCCAACCACGGATCCGACCTCCAGTCAGCTTGGGTGGAAAGCAGCCATTCTCGATGCTTTCCCGAGGTCGGTCTTCCGGACCAGAGCCGGCAAGAGAGGGATCAAATTATGCCAGTTTCCCAGCCAAAAACCCAATAAACGTATTGCTGTCCTTGGACTTATATTGACAGTGAGTGAGACTCGTGAACCCATCGCCGCGATCGCTTGGCCAAGGCTTTCTCGCTCATCCGAGATGGGCGCTGCGGAGCATGCAAGCCATACCATCCCACCCCACTAAGCTTATTGACCCAATTGGGCACTCTTAAGTCTCTATGCGTACCTAAATAAGCCTCCGACGATAAGAAAACATGAAATTCAGGGAGATTGATCCCTATGCGTACAAAATTCGTACTGAATCGTCGTCTCAGAGGCTTCAACAACTTGCCCGGAAACCTGCCCCAACATCGTCAAAGTGGAGGTTGGGGACGGGACCCTGGTGTGCCCAGCCGTCTTATTCAGCACCGCCGAGCATTGGCAAGGGTAAACGCGCACTATGATATCTGTACTGCAAACAAATTCATACGGTTTGGGCAGCTACTTTGCCCAGAAAATGTACCATGGGATGGGAAAAAAAGTGAATGAAATTGGTATTAGTCACGGGGGCGTTTCGGGGTCCGACGCATGTGTAAGCCATACTGTACCACGCGAAGTCCGGTGCGGAGAGAGAAAGAGAGAGAAAAAAGAGGAGGAGCAAAAGACAGATTGAACATGATATTAGAGTTTACCCACAATCTCGTCATGAACAAGGCGTGCGCTTGAATCACAATTCTCAACAAACATATCTACACACCATATCTCATCCTATTCCCACCTGTTGACCCCCCCTCCCATATCATCAACCGCCATCACCGCCACCAACATCATGTCCTCCAGCTCACGCGCCCCAACCGAGAACCAGCTCTCGCCCTTGCACGGCCCCCATGTGCTCATCACCTCCCACAACAACGAGGGCAAGGCCATTGTGAAGGAGACAGAGCCTGTCAAGGTACGAGCTTCGCCCTGCCCCTTGAAATCTTTTACATTCTCACCTCTGTGCGCACCAAAACAAAAAAAAAAAACCTAAAAAAAAACCAAAAAAACTCACACGCTTCCGCAACAGTGGGTGACCTATGACGAGGACAAGCTCTCAATGGCCGTCCTCTGGACCACCCAATTCCCCACCGACGTCAACAACGAAGCTGACATCAAACTCCACCGAGACCGCATGGCTCAAGGAGCGACTGGTCTAGCCTTAGCAGGCGGCACTGTCCTTCGCTATGTCGAGTTCGCTCCCGGGTATGAGGTAAGCTTGACTTGACAAAATGCGCCGCCCACTGCCCCCCTCCTCCTATTCATTCTACCCGAGGTGACTTCAAGGCCGGACCACCCGGCTTTCCCGCAGGAAGAAGTTCGACTCACTGCTCTTTGGAGGTTTCGGGTTGACAGCTGCTAATGTGAAGAACGCAGTGTGTGATGCACAGGACACAGTCCGTAGACTACGGCATCGTGACGAATGGAGAGGTTGTTGCCAAGTTGTTCGTACTCATTGCCTGCTGAGGAATTTTGAATTATTTCCGGAGTAAAGTGGGAGACACTGACATTGGACGGCATATAGTGATTCAGGCGAGGAGCGCTTGATGCATGCCGGAGACGTCTGCATTCAGTACGTTACTATCTACCCCTTCTCTTCTAATCAATCGAACCTCGAACGTACACTTTACGATACGAAGCCCTCCATGCTCAAAGCTGGGCCCCCATCTATCTTGTTCAATGTGATCCGAAACTCTGCTAACCCTGGACCACTATTCAAGGCGCGGAACAATGCATTCGTGGAAAAACAACAGGTCAGCAAACACTCCTCCCCTCTTTAGTGTGTAGTCGAGGACCCTCGTCTAGCCTAAATGAGACTGTCCCAAACCTCTCAAAGGCCGCTACTATGGATGTATGGCTCTAACAATTTTACCAGCGAAACGGAATGGGCCCGGATGATCTGTAAGAATCCCATCTCGCGGGAATATTCAAACCTGGCCACAAATATTCGCTAATATGCTTTACCAGTCTCCCTACAAGACGCTAAGGAGATCTTCATCAATAATGAGAGATACAAGGAGGACGGCGTCGGCGATGCTCTTCCCCCTTCCGGGAACGACAAGTAAGACGTTTGTGCTGGCCGGAGAGAATTTGTGCCATGTCCAATTTTCTCACCCGGGAATTACTTGCGCCAAGATCCCAGTGCTTGATCATGAGATCTATGTCTTCGTCAAGGGTCATCACTTTCATCCGTCGACGCCATTCGCGGAAAGGAATTGATTGAGTGAACAAATAGAATTGGTAGTGATGGTACAGGGGGGCCCGGGCCTATCTGTAATCTGCCTGCCAAATTTTTTTAAGTCTAGCTCAACCTCAGCTCCGTCGCAAAATAAGAATTATGAACAAGAACATTAACAGCATGCCAGTAGCATGTCTGGAGACCTATGTACGCATCATCCTTTCCATTGTGGATGGGCAATGGCTGATTTGTCGGCATGTATGAGGCATATCGTACATAAGAGGGTATTTGGGAGTAGCAAGTCCGCGAACCGAAGTGAAAATGCGCAAATAGGACATGGTAGCGAGTGTTGTCGTCAACCGAAAAAACTTCTCATCTCATAGACACTTTATTTCTCATGATGTCAAAAAAAAAAGGGGGGGGGGCGCGCTGGCGATATCGCCCAAGTCTGCAGCGACTCCCGGTCGCGCCATAATCGTTCGCTCGATTTTGTCGCTTTGATCCTGATGACCACTCGGGGTTGTGCTCAAATGCCTCTGCACTCAGTAAGCTTGCCCAGGTAGATGCGACGGCCCAGGCCCCGGTTTTCCAGGTCCGTATTGTTGGCTTGGCTGTGTCGGTCGGTATGCTGGGCCACCGGGAGATTGTGGTCGAGTACCTGATCCATTTCCAGGACCAAATGCAGACATGTGTGGGCCAGGACCGCGTTGACCAGCACCAGGACCTCGTGGCCTTCCTTGCGGACGTACACGAGGCTTCACAGGCCTCGAAGAAAGACAGCTCCTGGGAGCAACGCCTTGCATGCTCCGGTCCAGTTTGATACACAGACACCAGCCATCGTCATACTCGTGCAGCCTGATCGCGATTAGTTATTTTTCCGCGGAGCTATGGTGGGTCACTGGAGCATAGAGGGAGCATAGAGGGAGTAGAACTCACAATCGGACAACATCACCGGCCTTCAAGGCAAGTTCATCGTCAAGAGTCGGCACGAAATCAAGCTGTACCCTGTGGACTGCGGTGTTGGCTGGGCCTCCGGCCTCCGCGATGGCCGCAGCTCCCTGAGAAGGAGGCAACGGGGACTGGTTCGGGTCAATTTCCGAGAAACTGAATTCAGTACCTGAAGGGCTCGGTGGTACGGCAGAGGGCATCTTCGGGGGCAGTGTCAAATCGAGAGGCGCGGGAACTTTGTCGTTGCGAACAGATTGGCGGCGCTCAGACATTTGGCGCTCAATCACGGCCAGGTTCGTAGATGAAGCAGAAGGGCCATCCATTGACTCGATTGGAGAAACATCGACAGAACGAGGTGGAGACTTCGGAAGATCCTTGGTTGTGAGAAGAGGCGGGATCGTGGCGCTGTTCATCGTGATTGCAGAGACTTCTCGGGCCGTCGACCCAGGGTTCGCAGGCAACGGGGAGACTCGGGGAGCAGGAGCTAGACCAGGACTGATCACATGCTCTGGAGAGGCCATGTGCGTGCTTGCTTCGCTGATGGGGGTCATGGGATCCATTGCGTAGTTCGGTGTGCCGGGCTCTTCCAGTACCTGGGCGTGGTTTCCAAAGGGATTCAGATCACTCGTATTCGAGCCCTCACTCGGGCGCTCCCAAGCACTGGTACCCGGGGCCCGTCTTTGGGCAGAGTTAACACCCCTGGTTGCCTGTTCCCCTTGGCCAGCGGTGTGAAAGCCAGTGAACAAACCTGTCACTGGCCGCAGACTTAGACGAGGAGCTTTTGCCGGTGTGCTGGAGGTAGTAGGGCGGGCGTCAAAAGATCCGTTTCCATAAAGTTTCTCATCGTCAGCCCGCTGTTCTGCCTCCACTTGCTTCTTTTTTCGCATGATAACGAAATAGACGAGCGCCAGGATGACGAAAACCCCGGCCAACACTCCCAGTGCAATTCCTGCCTTGACAGCAACATCGGACCCGCCGCTTGAAGACGAAGACGAAGACGAAGACGTTGACGTTGACGAAGCTGACGATTCCGATGCCGCTGTAGCGGCGGTCGTCGTCGAGCTCGCCAAAGTTGAGGAGGCCGATGTGCTTGAAGTTGACGGAGTGGAGGTAGCCGCAACTAAGCCACCGCTCATATCCGTAGCGGTGAACGCCGTGGCCTCGATCGCGGTAGGCAAATCCGAAGATGACGATAAAGTTGAATCGGTCTGGCCGTCGATGCCCTTGTTGATACCCTTTGCGCTCTCCAATCCGGCCTCAGATGACGTTGTCTTCGTCTCCTTGGTATTACCGGTCGAAGTTGAGGAAGGTGAAAGCGTTGTCAAGTCACCTCCGGTCCACCCAGACGATGTGATCGTGGTGTATATGGTGACGACCCTTTTTTCTTTGACTGCCGGTGCGACAATATCCGCAGCGTCGCGCTGCAGCGCATGGAAGTGGCCGCGTCTATGAGCCATCGTGGGGCTTTTTCACATTAATTCTCCAACGATGTCTGGCTATCTCTTTCGTTTGTGATTGACACTTGAAAATTCGCTGCAATATTTGCGGCGTGCCAACCAAGGGAAACTGTTTTTCAATTCGGGGTGGAAATTGTTGTTTATCGACGGCGACACATCGAATTCCGCCGTCTCTTTGTGCTGAATCAGGCAATACCGTCCAAACTATGGATGGTGTCCATTCAACCGCAGAACAATGCTGCTGCGTGGTGGCGAGAAAGTCGCACAGACGTAAAATGATTATCGACTGATCTGAGCCGGGGTAAAGGAGCGTAAAAAGAAAACTGAAGGTTTTCCGAGGTCTTTTGGCCTCGCCGAGTAAAGTAAGCGCCTGGAATACGGGGAAGGATCGACTACGATTAGATGAGTTGGTCGAAGCTGTTGCAAAGCAAGAGAATGAAATTCATGAAGGAAAGCACGATTGTGATGAAAATCAGTGGATTTGCAGCGGCAGTTGTGTGCTTGACGTGGGTGTGTGCGTGGTGAAGATGAAGAAATGCCTGAAAAAGAATGACAGGTTCTTTTTTTCTTCTTCCCAAACAAAGAGGGACAAACGGCTGTCAGTCCGCGCCGCACACCAGAATAGAACACCTGGGGGCTGACTAGCTAGCACACAACGCCTCACGCGCAATTCGTGGTTTCCAAGGGCCGTTGGAGGGATAAAGACTTTGGGCGAGTCCAAAAAGAGGAAAACGGGAAGCAGAATCGGGGAGGATTTGCTGAATAGGTAGATGGAGAGTGGCTGTGTGCTAGGATGCCGGTACCACGCACTGAGGAGGCCCTGGCCCACTTCCGTACCTCCACTGTGCACGTTGCGTTGGGCCGCTGGGGGCTTGCAGGAACAGGTGAGATTGGGATTATGGATGGTCAATAAAAATGGTGTGCTCGGGATTTCGGTTGGCCTTGATTGTCCTCTCCGCTCTCACAGTCGCGCCCTTTCCCTGGTGCTGACTGCTGACCGGATTTTAAAGGATGATTTGAGTTCCAATAGACTGGGTCATTTTTGGATAACCGACCACCGAGGCACGCAAGTGAACATCAGCTTGTCGCGGCCATGTTGCCCTTTGTCCCTCAGTCTTGAGAAGGGCTTCTTGCCTGACGTCGTCATCCCACGACGGGATCATGGGAAACATTGCGGCCCGTGATATTCGGCCCAATCCCTTCCCATCACCATTGCAAGGGCTGTTGGCCATGTGGAAACAGAGACACCGGAGAAAAAAGACAAACGAGGGAGTTCCCAGTCGATGGTCCGAGCACCAACGGAGAGATATCCGCCCACCTTGCCTACGTATCCACTACTGTCAGGCACAGCTCACTGTTCATTGGATCCAGTCTTTGTACTAACGCTGTTGGGTTTAGCGAGATGGCACTCTCTGGGAAACATTCGTGGCAGATCAGAGCCTGGTCCCTGATCAGGGTTCGTCTTGTCTCTGTGGCCAAGATCGTCGAGGTTATTTCCGACTTGGGGAACCGACGGTGGGTCGCGAATGACAGGAACCATCTCTAGAGTAGCTTCTCCCAATCTCATCATTTAGCCTTTTGCAAAGTGCAATATGAATGATCAGACGTGAATTAAGATAGACGCGACTCGGCAGGCGACCAACAATGACTTGTTCTTCGACCAAGAATCCGAGTGAGAAGAAAGGAGGCAGCCAGGACGGGGACAGACAGTATCACCCTTTTCGACAGTGGCTCTCAGCCTCACCAGCAACAGCTTTGGGCCTGGGGTCTGCTTTGTGGGGTCCTCAAGAACGAGGTTAGCTCGTGCAGGCCTGGCAGGTCAAGCCGTCCGCTAGAATGGACGATCCTCATTCTCTCAACCCGCATGAGCGAAAATGTGCAGGAAGCTCATTGGGGCAACATGACACTCTCAATGTTAAAGTTCTCCGTCATCTTCGACATCTCCTTACTCAAGTGAGGCGTGATCAACAGGCGGACAGCATGAAATAACCGCGCACTTTTTTGAAATTGCGACCCCACGATGCCTTGCCTTACTGGCCTCTTTTGGTTGGACCATGACGGAGATGGCAGCTTGGCAATTGTCAATCTACACGGAAAGTTTACCACTCCCCGTACCTAGCCCTGGTGGAGACGAGGAAACAGACGCTCGACCTCAAGCTTCCGAGTTTCACTGGGGAACCTCATTCCGATCCAATCGGTAGTTTTTTTTATGGGTTCCGCCTGTCGCCTCAAAATTTTAAGATTTTGGTCGCAGCTCACGGACACGGCGCTACTGCGGTGCGTCCTCGTGGCGGGCTGGCGGTTTCCGATTGTCCTCACCAATGCGGCCCCAAGACAGCCGTCGAGATTCGAGGATACGCTCCGTGGACGGCGTCTTGTGACGCTCCCCTGATTGCTTGTGATGAAATATGAGGCTACGTTTCACTGACTGAGTCTCATTCGCTCTCACAAGCGGTGTGATATCGTCAAGCGCCATAGATTTGATTGTGGATCTTGCCGTAGCTGTGTTTCTATCGTGTAAGTATACCGACCTACTGTGGAATTGTGCTTGACTGAAAGTCGCACAGCATGATTGATGCGCCCTGCAGTGCTCATCACCCCTATCTATATAGTAAGACCAAGCAGCCATCCACTGCTTGACCGCCAATGACCCGCCATGCCATTGTCCTGATTCAGAAATGGAGAGATCGGCAGCTCATCCTCAAATGGGCTGCTGGCATTCTCGTCATCACAACGGATGCTGCCGACTACCCAAGAAATGAATGGCGCGTACGTAGTCAAACATCGCAGCTTGTCATTGCTGTCTCTGGGACCTGCGGCTATTCTTTCCCAATTCTTTGTGCTCCGCCTAACCCCATCGCTGCTGCGATTGACCGTTTGGAGCTTGGCCAGCTGGAGCTTGGCCGTTTCCGTAGTAATTTTGATACTGCTGTTGGTAATTTGGCGGTGGCACAGGAGCATGCGCTGCACCATTTGTTGGAGGATATGGCGCAGTCGGCATGTGGTATCCTCCTGTCGGCGGCTGGTAGCTCGCTTGTTGTGGTGGCCGTTGAGCCGTGTTTGGCCAGTTTGGTGGAGGTGCTGGTGGGAAAGGGAAAGGGTTTGGTTGAGCAGCACCCCAGTTCGGCATTGGGTAGTTTGGCGTTGTTGTGCTCGGATTCGAGGGAGCAGCTCCACCGAAGTGAGGGATGGGAGGTATTGGGTAGGGCCACTGGCTCGGCACAGCAGGTGCGGCTGCCGTGAAGGGAGGAGGTGGTAGATAACTGTTCTGGGGTTGCGGGGTGGAGTGCGGGCTGCTGTGTCCATGACCGCCGCGGCCTCGGCCATTGAATCCTCTCCCTCGGCCACCACGACCACGTGAATCCCCACGACGGCCCTGCTGATGGCCTCCTCGACCTCCATTTGCGTTTGCGGGCGAATAGCCCGACATTGCAGCTGGCGGCGGCGGCGCTGGAGGAAGACCCATTCCAAAGTTCGCAGGCCGAGAGAGTGGCTTGTAGGGACCATCATCGTCTTCATCGTACCTCAGATTCGGGTCGCCGCTGACAGATGCGCGCGACTCGTGGTCATCGCCTCTGTTGGTTTTGTTACCCCTGTTGCCCTTGGCTCGTTGCTTCTTGTTCTTCTTCTCGCGCTTGTGAGCTTGCTCCTGCTCGTCATCAGAATATTCGACCTCCTCTGGCCCGACTTCTTCGTCGTAGAGATTACTGGCGTCTGATCCCTTTTCTTTCTCAAGCTGCGAAGGAAACACAAATACTGCGTGCGATTTTGCATACCATATCTGCGCGCCCCTCTCTAATCCAGCCGCCTTCAATTCGTCCTCGGTCCTGCATTTGAGGATGTACATGGGTTTATGGACGGTGGCAATGGTATCGTGGATGACACCGAGAACCGTCCGGTCTTCCTTGCACAAGACGGTGCCTCGATCAAGAATAGTGACAGTGTTGCCGTCTCGCAGGGCTTCGATAACAACCAGAGTACCCTCGACGATATGTTGCACGATGCCCAGGGGTAATACGACGTCTTCTGCTGTGATTGTGATTTCAGGCTTGGGCTCAGGCTCATCGGGCAGCTCATTCTTAGTGCGCACTCCCGCGGCCTGCTTTGCCGCCCGGGCACCATCGATCTCCTCGTCGCTTCCACCATCGGCCTCCATCAGAAGTCGCGCTGTTTCCTCGATGCCCAATTTGGACTCTTCAACATCTGAATCGTCATCGGAGCTGTCGTCAGAGCTGTCAGAACTTGATGACTCGTAGGGCGAGGAGTCAACCTCCCACTCTGGGTTGGCATCTGCCTCGTCCTCCATAGGCAGCACATCCGATGTTGTGGCTTGACCCGCCGAAGTCAAGTCATTTGAATCCTGTTGCATGGCTGACTCTCCGTTGATGGGTGCCGATTCGTTCGACTCTGATTGTTCCACGGGCCCTAGTAGTCCATTCAGCGCAGCCTCGAGAGCGTGCGTAACAGGCGGGGATGCAGGCCGAGATTCGCTTTGTATGGTTTCCTGCTCCTCAGTCCCTAGGCCATCCATCACTGTGTCTCGTACTTCTGGAATAGATGTCGTAGCGTCTTCTCCTGTTATGCCAGTCTGACCGTGACTTTGACCATCCTCCATCTTAGTGTCCTCGAGGTCATCTTTTCTGGACAACGCATCGGAGGGCAGTGTCTCTAAGGCTTCGGCAGTTGACTCAATACCCGCGACAGGATTTCCTTCTGGAACATCCGGCCCATTCTGTGTGCCGCTCACGTGTATATCGTCCGCTGGCGTCTCGGCTTCTGGTTGTACGACAGCAGCACCGGTCATGTCGGTGTCTGGTGTGGCCTCAACGGCTACGGCTTTGCTGGGGGCTTCGTTGGATTGGACCGGTCGGTTATCCACGGGCGAGCATTGACCAAGGCCAGGTATTGGAAGCTTGGAATCCATAATGATCAGGTTTCCAATCTGTTGGGTCAAAAGAATTCAACAAAGGTATGCTGTGGAGCAGCGAACAATAGATGTAGACCACCTTGGTCCAAATCCTACTTGTTGAAGATGGATGGAATGACTTTGAGATGTTGACATGGGAGTGGCACAAGTTCATCCAAGAATTGTTCTCAGGCTTGAGAGACAGATTGCCAAAGATTTCCTGGGAAATATGGTTTATCAAGCAAATTATAGAAAACTGGAGGAAGCAAACTGGGGAAAGGCTCGAGTTTTCCAGAACTTTTTATTGTTATCGATAACAGATTGTCCCAGTGGCATGACGTCCACGGCCAGGGGTCAGGGTGGGGCCCCATCTGCCAAATGTTGGCGCGCCTGCACAAGGAATATCAATTGAGTGTGAGCTTCTTTCTAAACGCCGACACAACTTTGCCAATTTTTCATCCTCCAACCTCGCCAACCTTAATCTGTCCTCACAACACGCTGCCAAAACCTCACAATACTGGCAAGCGGTAGGATACAAGGATCAGACTACCAGAGGGTCTCAAGAAAATGGCTCCCCGGGCGCAGGAGACTCACTATGTTCATCCTGAAGCAGCCCATGCCCGGAAGAGGTAAGTTGAGCTTTTCCTCTCAGGGATCTTGTCTAGTATTTGAGTATAGTTTGGGCTATAGATACTAATATATTCATGAAGGGCTCCTAGCCTCTTTCTCATTGAGCCCATCTATGCTCTAGGTATCTTCCTCTTCGCCGCATTGATCTCAGCCTCGTACAATCCGATACAGGACTGCGATGAGACGTTCAACTTCTGGGAGCCCACTCACTACCTTACGCATGGATACGGACTGCAGACCTGGGAGTGGTCTCCAGAGTATGGCATTCGGGACTGGTTATACATCATTCCCCACGCCATTGTGGCTACCCTCCGGCGATTCTCGCCTCAGGCTACCAAGGTATAGAATTCCTGTCCAGTCAGCCTCGTTCCAGACCTGCAGTATACTGAATATAGTGGCAGCTTGGTGAATTCTACTTCGTACGCTATGTATTGGCTGGTGTATGTGCCCTCTGTCAGACCATATTCTACCGCGTCATCAGCCTGACGATCCATCCTCGCATCGGTGTCTTGTTCATTCTGGCTATGGTTCTGAGCGCTGGCAACTTCCACTCCGCCACCGCTTACCTTCCGTCCTCCTTCACGATGTACACAGGTATGCTTGGGGCTGCATCATTTATGAATTGGAGAGGTGGCCTTAGAACCGCTAGCGGCGTAGCATGGTTTGCTCTCGGTGCCATCATCGGTTGGCCGTTTGCCGGTGCCCTAATGATCCCGTTCGCGTTAGAAGAGGGATTGCTCTTAGCAATGAGCTTAGGTGACAAGGACAGCTTCCTCGACGGAGTTTGGAGGATATTGAAGGGTGCTTTGGCAGCCAGTGGAATTCTTGTAGGTGCCGCAGCGTCATATGAAGTGAGTACTTGCTGACTGGCGCAGATTCTGGACTCGACAGTCAATTCCCTTCTTTTCAAGAAGCCCGGCATCATCGTGTCCTGGAACATTGTTAAATACAACATCTTCTCGCAAACTGGTGGACCGGACCTATATGGAACCGAACCTTGGACCTTCTACTTCAAGAATCTGGCCCTCAATTTCAATCTGTGGTTTGTCCTGGCCCTCGTGGCCTTGCCGCTATTCATCCTGCAGAAGATTGTTGCTCCGTCCGGACAAGGGTTTCCCTCGGCCATGCGAGCGGTTGTATTTTTGGCACCGTTCTACCTGTGGTTCACAATCTTCACCGTCCAGCCACACAAGGAAGAGCGTTTCATGTACCCCGCATATCCTTTCCTGGCTCTCAATGCCGCAGTGTCGACTCACATCATCTTAACGGCCCTCGGTCATGCCAGCCGCACCACTCCTCTCGGAAGAATCCCAGCCAACATCAGGCTCCTTGGTGGTGTGGTCGCGCCCTTCCTACTGATTGTAGTTCTATGCGCGCTTCGCATCGTCGGAGTCTACACAGCGTATGGCGCTCCACTTTCCCTGTATGAGCCTCTTGGTGCTGGAGTAATCCATGGAGAGACTGGTATAGTCGGTGAACACGGCGATTTTGTCTGCTACGGTAAAGAGTGGTATCGCTTTCCTACCTCATACTTTCTTCCCCGAGACATGCATGCCAAGTTCATCCGGTCAGAGTTCAGAGGTCTTTTGCCCGGCGAGTTTCAGCATCGCGGAGAGGGCGAGGGCTTCGGCTTATTCCCAGGCACTTGGCTCATTCCTGAAGGAATGAACGACAACAATCAAGAAGATATGGGGAAGTACATCGATATTCGTCAGTGCAAATTCCTAGTGGACACACACTACCCGGTAAACACGGAGAAAGAGCTGAGTCTTCCTCCTCACGAGCCCGACTACATCGCAGATACCGAGAATTGGGAAATCGTCAAGTGCCTCCCGTTCCTCGATGCTGGCAACACAGATCTCATTCCTAGGATGATATGGATTCCTTCATGGAGCTTCATTCCTGAAAAGTTCCAGCGAAAATGGGGCGAGCACTGCCTGCTCCAGCAGCGGCGGCCCGCCGTTGAGGCAAACACATGATAAGATGAGACCATGCTGCCGTCGAAGTCTAGCAAGAGGACCGCCCAAAACATTGACATTTTCGATTTATCAGTGGCACGAAGCAGTTGCCCCTAAATAGAGGAGTATCGCATAGGTTCCACAAGATATGTACATTCTGTGTGCAACAGGTAGAAGAAAGCAGTGCTTGGAAGTTTTTCCTCTTCTAATGCGGCACTTCTCCGATAATCATATCCATACTTGTTACGCTGTCAAAACAAGTGCTCGCCGGATCGCACTGTCAGCGAGTGCCATTCCGCTCCAGAGGCATGCTTTTGTATGAAGCCGGTCCAGGGACTATCGAGTGCAACAATGACGCAGACATTCACACTTAAGCAAGATGTCACGATCTACGACACCATTTGAGAAGAGAATGTATTGACCGATTCACCTGAATTATTTTTTGCTTGACTCCCTGACACCACGAGTATTCTGTTGGCTTGCTTCGACAATTGAATTGCTTCAACTTGCGATCAACCATCCATGTCCACGTATTCGCATTACCTAGGACGTCTTTACTTGCTTGTTCCATATTGCTGGTTCCCCCTACCTAGCTCAACATTGCCTCCGCATGAGTGCAAAGCCTCTCCCATTGGTTAAGAACGGAGCGGGCTGCGACCGCGATGTCAATCAAGGCACTCTTATCCAAGTCGTGAACGCTGACCGCGCCTGCCTGGAGAACGGGCGGGATGGTGGCGGCCACGATGTCAGGATAGTTGAGGTTGGCGTTGTTGAGGGCCTGGACCAGGTGGAGACGACGCATCTCAGCCTGTCCGACCCTACTTTGACGGTAGAAGACGACGGTCATAGCGCTTTCGACCGTCAGCCTCTTGAGGACATGAACCTTATCAGTGCGCTCCAACAAATCGCCACCACGGCCGGCCATGTTGCGGAAATCGCTGTGAGAGGCGGCCAGATGGTCGTCAATGGTGATCAGCCCGTCACGAGTGATCATTCTAGTGCATTGCGGGTAGGGACAGAAGATAGCCGTGGCAGGGTCGATGATGTGCGCCTCGCGGTTGTGACGCGCGAAGTCGTGGACAGGTCGAGCGCAGATGCTGCAGTTGACCTTCCTGCTATGGTCAATGCTACAGAACATGGGTCAGTAGGAGATTCCGCGACAGGGTATCTGCTACGAGGGAGACTAGATTTTTCTGGCAACTTACGGGGTAGATGTGGCGGCGATGCCAGGAGGAGGAGCCTGAGCTCGCGCGGCAATGACATGAAAGCTTCCCTGATCGTACATGTTGAAGTTGTGATGGCCCAGGTGCATTTGTGCAGCAAGGTCTCTGTCGAAGGCTGTCTGAGCAAAATGTGGATTCAAGTGGCAGTAAAAATCCATGGCTTGGGACGCCATGTTTTGATCTCAATGAAGTTGGAATTGTCGATGGACGAAGGAATGAGGATAAGGCTTCAGTAGCTGATGAACGTCAACGAAGATGTTGTTTAAGCGTTTGTTACGTGGGAAGATCAAAGTTTCTGGTCCGGTTGGAAGTTCAATCTCAAGTTCGATTTCAATCACAGTCTCGTGGATGCAGCTTAAATACAAACCCAAAGCGGGTCTGCAACGAGTCACTTGATGCTGCGATGCTCTCGACAAGATACACAAACATGATTGTCCTGGAAATCCGCCGTGGCAGACACCATAGCACAGTCGACTCACCCACATATGTGGCTGGGCGTGTCTATTGGGACTACAGTAGCTCTAGTTGATGCAGTAAACAATCCACATCAAAAACAGTCAACAAGGAGACCAGTTGACCTGGTGAACAGTTGACATGATAAGGAGCAAACAATTCATCCACCACTTAAGTTTTTGATAGAATCATTCCCTATTATGGTTGGATGTGCTGATACTAGGTAATGAGAATGAACTTCCTGTGGAATTTATTGCCGACTGATGGTGTATGTATTAATGATAGATGACAAGGCTGTTGAGATAGAATATGAGGTGGCTCATTCTTATTGTTGATTATGATATGGGTACACAACAAATCTCCAAGCTCTAGTGTTGTTCATGTTTGTAAGTTTGTATCACATTATCTAGAACATTGGCAATCATCTAAGGATTCAATATAAGTGATGTAGGCTCGAGTAACTTGGCGGTACAAGATTGCTTGTAGGTTAAATGGCATGCTCCTGCGAACAATGATGCATTCTCCAATATATTTATCCTCGGGGACAAGGAGAAGTACTTCCTCGTCAGGAAGACATCTGTCTTGGACTTGCCCTCTTACGGGAAACTCTTCCCGACTGCAAGAAAGATATGCAAAGCACTTGAAGCGGACTGAGATGCTTAGATTTGCACCTTAAATATGGAGGGAGGAAATGAGAGGGTTTGTAAGGACAATAGAGGGCACCGCTCTTGTTCAAGGCTCCAGCCAAAATAAACAAACATAAGGTGAACATTCAAGAATGCGTATCTTTTGCTTTTGAATGAGACTGACATAATTGATCTAATTATGATATTTGCCGGTGGCCTTATCCGCATTGTAGACCATTCTGCGCACATTACTTGCCAAGATAATTGAAAGGCGTAAAAACGGAAATTGTAGCTTTCGAGTGGTAAGAGCCAAGAATCGAATCCAGAGTGGAATTCGAACTAGCTGTGGGTGATGTGGCGCCAAGGCTGCATATGAGCAAGACGAGGCTGAAGCACTTCTGCATTCAACATCGCCTCAGCAACAGGCCCATTGGTGTGAGTAGAGGTTGTGATAACCCACGACACATATTATAGAAGATCAACCCAATAGTAAGCATCTATTATTAGTATGAAAAGTGAGCTTACCCCGGAATACCCGCAACATCGTCTTTTGAGCCTGAAGAACGGGGCGCGATGCGGGGATTCCTAGTTGGTTTCCTGCGCACAATTTTCTCTAGCCCGTTATGGTCATTTTGCCTAGATGCTTCTCCGCTTGAGAATTACCGGCCTTACTACCGATGAGTAATTGACCCTAGCATCTGTTGATTGCTTGGTGTATCGAGTTCGAATGTCTGGATAATTTCGGATATCTTCCTCCGCAAGGGAGCAGGAGAAAGGAGAGGGGGGGCAAGGCCGGGTCAGTTGACATATATACGGGATATGTTCCTCAGAAGAACGCAGCTAGAAGCATTTCGTTCATGCGTCCTCATTTGTCCCAGATAGCCAGTCTCGGTATTCAATAATCGATACTAGCCCATCATGGCGTTGACATGGTCCACTCCAGCCGTCTGGCTTACAGCCCTGGTGGTCCTGGCCTCCGCCTCTGTCACTGTACGCAAGACATCTCAAGGACCGACTGGCTATGAAGTGGACTTCACGTACGTCAACTCCTCTGCACAGAGTGTCGTGATCGGCGGTGGCATACAAACATTCACCGACCAGTTCCACACGTCGCCGCAGTACAGCGCCGGCTACAACCCCCAGAACTATAAGCCGGGGGACTTCTTTGTGAATCTATTCACCGCCGTCAGCGATGTGCCTTGGCCATATGTCATGGAACATACAGGCAATGGGACGTGGACGTTCACAACACCATTGCCTTCGGGGACTTATAACTACGGCTTCCTCGTCGACTGTCCCCTTGCAAATTGCACAACCACCTCTGAGCAATACTTCTTCGACCCTGACAATCCGCCGTTTGTCAATATACCGGGAGACCAGCTCGCTTCTACCTTTCAGGTGCCCTACGATGACGAGTTCCAAAACTACAAGGCCATGGACCTGAACTTTGACTTTGCTCTGCCAGTATCTCAAGACAAACAGGGCACTGTGAAATCAGTCAACTACACTTCCCCAGGATCCACTTCGCCAGCACCTGATGTTCACGACTTTGTCCTATACTTGCCAGCAGAGTACGGCACAATCCAAGGAAAAGAGTACCCCGTCCTCTACCTTTCCCACGGAGGGGGCGGGAACGCGCAAGATTGGGAGAACTTGGCAAAAGCGTCACATATACTGGACAACCTGATCGCTGATGGCCATATCGAGCCCACCGTGGTCGTCATGCCCAACTTTTACCACATCACCTCCGACGACTCGTTGATGCCAGTCCCGTCGGCCGCCCGCGAGAATTACATGGAGTACTTGTTTCCCTTTGTGGAGGCAACGTATGCCGTGTCCAATTCGTCGTCTCGTCGAGCCTTTGCAGGACTTTCCCTGGGCGGTATCCTCACCTACGAAATGTACATCAACGCAACATCGTACTTTGACTACTTTGGTATCTTCTCCGGTGCCCTCGGACCGACTGCCAACGCGAGCCAGTACCTCAATGCCGAGCAACTCGCCGCCAACCCTTCCCTAGCCAACAAAGGCGTGTTCGTCGGCTTTGGGCTGTTCGACATCGCATTCGATGACTGTCGTTTGTTGCAGGCTGCTTTAGACGGCCTCGATATTCAGCATGTATCGTGGGTTGCTCCCTATGGAAGCCATTTTTGGAATACGTGGCAGAACGCGTTGTGGCTGTTTGGAGTGACGTCCATGTGGAAGGATTTGCCGTTTACCCCAGAAACCGGACATGCGCCAAATATCTATTAATTAGTAAGGAGCTTGACTGATTCCTGTGCATAGTGGGTGTATATGGATGGGATAAGCATGTCACACAGTGAAGAAAGAAAACAAGCGAGCATTTGAAGCTTTGGACACATGAACCGCCGATCCTGCTGCTCAATACGCAATGGTTACTTAGAATGCATGTTTTCATTCTGAACACAAGTGCTCCTTCAAAGCCTTATCCCTCATGCACTTGACCTCACCACACCGCGTTAAAATTGAGCTTTCAACGTATACTTTATGGAGTTTGGACAACTGTGAGAAAGGTGCAATTCTACACGATGAAGTGCCTATCCAGACAGCAGCCTTGGCATCTTTGGTTGGTTCCGCGGTCCGCAAAAACTTACTTGGGACGCGTTGAAGATCGACCAGAGGCCATCATGTCATGATTATACCCTATATAAAAGACAAGATACAAGAGCCGCTGAAAAGGTCCAATGCCGTGAAGGACTCTTCATATAACCGGCACAAGGAAATACTCCAAAAGCTCATATGCAAATTCAAACATGCTCTCACCGACGACCGCGGAAGCCCCGGCAACCCCAGACCACGGCCCACCATCGACCGCCATCAAATACCTTCTAAATTCCGTCATCCACGCTTCCTTACCCTCTACCAGCCTGGCGAGCGCGCGCTTCTCTAGACAGCGTAGCAGTAGGTCGCCATCGACCTGCATCTCGAGGCCGCGGTCCTCGACCGGCGTGGGATCGAACCCCTCGATTTCCAAGCTGTCAAATGTGGCACCCGTCCCCGCTTCGAGGCGTACATGTGTGAAGGGGTACAGCTCGGGCGAGGTCTCGGCCATATTTTGCACGAAACGGAGGAAGCGCCAGACGTGCATGTCGAGGAGCGTGAAGCTCTGCAACGACCCATCGATGCCCATGCCCAGGATCTGGGCATCGTCGACTGATGCAGGAAGTAGCCCGTATTTCGTTTCCTTGCGCATGCCTCGCGACCAAGCGGGCAGGGTCCGCCCGAGGCGCAGGCGACGGACTGAAGAGGGCAGGTCGGCCTCGAAGAGAGACTCACAGTCCTGTCCGGGATTGTCCCAGGGTATCCAGACACCGGTGAGGCTACAGCTCTGATCAGACAGCAGTACAATCGACCGTGGTGGATCAGAAACTACTGGAACCGGTGTTGGGCCTGCCCAGGCGCCAGCTACCTCCAACATGTCCATAGTGGTTCGTGTGGTGCCCTCGATGTGCGTGGTCATGAGTTCCTGGCCGTCTTCGGCCTCCTCGACAACTCGGAGCGAATCGCCCCTCACCAATGCTAGTGTCTGGGTGCCACTCGGAAGCAATGAAAGCTTCCACGCAGGCCCACCCAATTCAACATGCGGGCCCGTCACTATCTTCTTCTCGGTAAGATCAAGCTCGTACGAGAGGAGATCAGCTCCTACACTGGAGACAATCTTTCGATCAGAGGCCGCAATAGCAGATATTGGCGCAGCCGGGTCGCCGTCTGCTTTGTTCAACTTGTACCTAGTGGAGAAGCGAATGCTACCTCTCACACTTCCTGAGCTCTTCTCTGGTGCAACCGACACAACAAGCACACGACCACCTTTCTCGTCGCCGACACCGCGTGTCGAGACTAGTATGTAATAATGGTTCCCCCTGTCCGACCTGACGTGCCATTCATCGAGACAGAGTATGCGATCGCCCACCTGCCCAAGTCCACTGATAAAGTCTGCCTGCTGCGTCTTCTGATTTCCGTCGACGAATGTGGGCAGGGACAAGTCGTCGCCAGTCTCGGGATCAATGAACTTTATCGTCGGCCTGTGATCGGGGGTGCTGACTGCGACAACCAAGCACTTGAGAACATGTGAATACAAAAGCTTGAGCGGTGTCATTTTCAGGGGAATGTGTCTTTGAACGGGCCCGACTTGAGGTTGTAATTCAGCCAGCAAGACGGAGTTGGTGGCTACGAGGAGTAGAGGTATGTTGTTGTCATTTCCCGACAGACTTTTCGGAAGGACAGTAACAGCTGTGATTGCTGGTGAAGGTTTGCTGCTGTCTTCTGCATCGATGGTCCACACATTCTGCTTCTGGGTGAATCCACCATTCTGTCGGAAATCACTAATGAGTACGAAGTCCGAGTCGCAACATACAAAAGCTGAGCCAGGTCTTTTTGCAGGGTAGACATGGACAGGCATGAGACCTAGCCTTTCACAGGATACAGATCCTGGTTGAGGCGAGTCGATTGTAGATAGATCAAAAGTCACCAGGAGCCCATCTCGGCTTCCAGCTATGAGAATGGCCCTCTCTTGAGCGGCATCCTCGACGATTACAATGCTTGTGAAAGCCTCAATGTTCACTGCGGGATCGACAACTGTGGAAAACACGCTGATTAGCTCATAGCGCGAGGAGCTGCAACAGCACAATTGCAACTTACGATCTTGGAGCGCAATCGACTTCACAGGGACTCGACTCGCGATGCAATGGAAATCCAGGTACACAGCCTTTCCACGCCATAAGCACGCCACTGCAAATAGAACACCTGAACGGTACCATAGACTGAGCGATGTAACCTCGCCATCGTTGAATATCTGATTCTGGACCTGCTTAATTTGGCGACCGCGGATGTCAAGCTGGATAATAAAGAGTTGGAACCCGTCTTCTGTGTGTGTCGTGACCACAAGGATGTCTTTATAGAGCTTGGCATCTGTGACTACGGCACTGCCGAGACCTATTGACGCAAAGGTAAAGCGAGAGCTGTCAAAGTCAGTCACCACCATCGACTTGAAGAACGAAAAAGGAGTCGAAAAAAGTACCTCGTGTCAGGACCCACGAATATGATATCTTCTTCAGTAACCTGTAAAATGGTTGCCTCATCAACTAGAGTAACCAGAAATGTGGGATATGACAGCTCGTATGGTGTTTGATCCTCCTCCAACTCGGTGGCAGATGATGCAGTAAATTTTGAATCAAAGTATAGCAGCGCAGACTTGCCAGGAAGTGACAAAAGTAGAAGGTAGCCAGAGGCGGGATCCAAGGGGTTCTCCTGAAACATAAAACTCTTCTTGATCACGGTTCCATAATCGAACTCAATTCCGATATTGGCTTGCAGTCCGTGTCTGTACTCGACAATCGAGCCGTTCAGGCCTCTACCGGCTGCTGCGTAGATTCTGTCTGGCTTGGAGTAGGTTGATAGGGAAGAGAATCCGTTTTGTCGTAGGCTGTTGGCGCCCTTGCTGCTGCTGGTGCTATCAACACTGTCCCAACGACTAGACCCAGTCGTGGTAACAAAGTCTACTGTTGGCGACCAATTTGGCACTCGGCACAGCTTCGTGATATCTTTGCGAGGAGAGGCCTGCTATACGTCAACACTCGTCCGACATGCCACAAGACTTGAATAACGCCTACCCTCCAAACACCCCCTTGTCCAGAGTCACCCCCAAAGACCAAGGTTTCGCCGTTGACCATCTCCATCTTTTCGGCGTCGTAATACTCATCGGCGAGACTTGCGAAAGCGGTCGACACGTTACAGAAAGTGCCATGCTTTGAGGATGAGCCAAGGATGTCCTCTGTGTCGCATTCCAGAAAAATGACCACACCATCCTCACGTGCCATGTAGATGAAGTCTTTGTCCCGGTGATAGGGGTAAAGTCGTGGGGGCCGTGACCAGGCCGTCCATAACGGCAGGTCAGTACCCTCATGATATTCGGAGGGTGGGTAGTCTCCGATCTCACAGGGTTCAAAGGAAGGAGAGCCCTGCAGAGCGTCTGAACAGTATGCGACTTGATCTTCGGATACGGCAAAAAAGGCGGACCTCACAGTCAGCGGGATCACCATCATGGGCATCTCATGTTCTGCAGGAAGAGTGTGCCCATTCTTTTCTTCGGCTAAAACATGCCTCAGATCTTCACCCAATTCCCAGTCATAGGTGACCATGCGTGAGACGCCGTCTCTGACCACAATCAGCAATAAAATAATATGCTGTCGGTCCTGGGGCCTAGGCCAGAGGAACTCGATGGTGTGTATCACGCCGTTTACGGTGCGCGGCCTCGACGATAGAACTGGTCTCAGTGGCTGGCCGCGACGGTAGGCGTCATTCATACGGTCCATGGTATCGAGCTCATGAACAATAAAGATGTTTCTGGCGCAGGCTTGAGCTACGAATCTTGAGCTGGGGTCGACGGCCAGGTGAAAGCCTGGCCGGACGAGTCGTGAACTTTGGACGTGATGCTGCACAGTGACGAACTCAAATTCATCATTTTTCGCTGGGCGCAGGAAGAGAAAGATGCAGTCTCCGGTCTCTAGAACGATCAGTAGGAGTTGGGGCGGCAGAGACGAGGATGCCGAAGATGGTGAAGGCGTGGGACTGTAGCAGTCGATATCACCCATATCGACATTCTCATCCTTGTGCTGCGGGTGGAAGCCATTGGTAGCGTACTCTTCACCATGGACTATGACTGGACTCGAGCCGATGACTTTGGCATTGCGGATGCGAGAGCCAAAGTCACATTTTCTGCTAATGGTGTGAAGTTGACCATCTCTAAGCTCTGATATTTGCACATAGTGATCCTGTGTACAATTAGTTAGTCATTCCAAACCTGCTCGAATTTCAAAGTGATTAGACAAGTGCTCATAACTCACCCCGACGAAAGCAACATCGTTATGCTTGGACGATCTCAGACGAACTGACAGTATCCAGTGCGCCAGGGGGCTTTGGACTACCGTCCGGGTGAGTATGCCACATTGGGGCGCGTGTTGGATTTCTTTGGTAGGTCTTGTAGCTGTTGCTGTCCTGTTTATGATATCGCTGAGGTCGTTGGTCCTGGTAATCCACTGTCCGTCCTCAAAGACGTGAGACTGGAAAGCCATGCTGGGCCTAACCAGGTATTCTTCTGTGCGCGTGCAGGTATTAACACCGTATTCGTCGGTTGGGGGCGATGCTTTGACCGGGGTTGTGACGAAGGGAAGACCGCAAGGAAGGTTGCTTATTTCAGTCCATCTCAAGGGGCTCGATGCCGCATAAATTTTGTCGTCACTTCAACAAGAAGGAAATGTGATTGTGTTCAAGGTCAGCATGATTTTCGAAAGTGGGACAGAAAGTGCTAGTAGTGGCAGTAGATGCACATGGCTCGAAGAGAAGGAGAGAAAAAAAAAACCCCCCAAGTCGATATTATGCCCCTCACTGCAGAAATGTATGTAAATTTACTTTGCCTATACCTGTTCCACCCCGCCCCCCTGCAAGATGTGGTGTAACGGCCCCAAAACTCGATACGTTGGGTACCTAGCCTAACACCCCAGAATCCCTGGCAGCCCAACAGCAGTAGCCCCCCTGCCCCCCAGAGGCCCCCCCCACACTGTAGCAGGTCATCTGCTGAACAATCCAAGTCAACTAGTGCATGGCAGCTGAAGATGATAATTATCTACCTACCACCCACCTAGGTGTTTTTCTGTCAACTTTAAACTACTACACCCTCCCATGCTCCTCGATCTGATGATACCCACCCATTCCGAGCTTTACTTTACCTCTCCGTCCTGCTCTCACACTCTTACCCAACTGCAGATGGTCCTCATACTTCGGCGACTAGAGTAAATAACACGTTCTCCTCCATCGGACGCGCTGGCCCCGCCCACAATGAGCCGCTGCGGTCATATTCATGCTCGAGTCTTTCGAGGAACTGCCAATCACACCACGAATACATACGCTTAGTCCGCACAACCCCTCGATACCTCGCAGCCTGCAGTCTGACGATGCGTCATGCGCGGCCCAATATGCAGCTCATGCAGCTCTAGGCGCCTTGGAATGCGTGAGAGGGCTCATCTGCGGACTTTGACCCTGGCTTTGGTTGCGAGGAACCGAGTGTCGCATATTGCCTGCTGTCCGTGTCTACAGCCAGGCTTTATGCATATGAGCAGCAACAATCGGCGGAGTATGATGCAGGCGGCTTCAGCCATCATTATGTGGGCATGGAACTCCGGCATAACAAGTAGCTTGTGCTTGACATTGAACGGTGTTCTGTGATGCCGGATCTAATCACGGAATTCATACTCTGCTGAACCTGGCATGCGAGGCTTTGTGATTACTGTAGTGACCGTACATATACGTACGTTGGCAGGCCTCTCTATTCTCTTCTGAGACACCTACTTCGACGAGAAGACCGATATGTCCCCAGATCCTCCAAGGTATTGTGTCCAATTAGGCGGGCATACAACAATTCGGAAGCTCTGTTACGAGAGCTAATGAATTGAGTCAACCATCACTGAAGCATCGACAACCCCTTTGAGCGTATTCACGGACTAGGTTCAGAACCTTTGGGTCCCCAAGGTCCGTGTTCATGTGATGAGGTCTCATTCCAACGAATACGCTCCAAATAGGCTCGTTTTGTTTGCATAGCGTATGTCCGAGTGTTTCCATGACATACAATTTCTTTTCACACAGTTGAGAAAGGGGGCAGAATTATGCTCGCACATGAGCAGGAAGACCTGGGCCGACCAAGCTTCCCAACAGGTATCAAAGTCTACCTGCAGATGAATAGCAGATATCGTTCATAATAATTAATGCTATTCTGTTGGCATTGAAATCTACCAAGCCTTAATTTGTGCTTCCTACAAACACCACAAGCAGCTACCATGATATGAAGCGCTGGCGCAAATAAGGTTGGACGTCGAGGCAAGGCTGATGAGGAGTTCACCACGCCCCTGTAATCAATTGCAAGTTCCCGTTGAGTGGGGACCACACCTCCCTGGGAAGACCCTGCCACAACGACCAACTCCTGTTCACTTGAGGACCGAAAACAACTTCACTTCAGCTCTTATTAAAACAGTCTTACAAACACTTGTGAATTTTCTGCCATTCCGAACATTCCGGTAGAGATAGATCCCAAGTCACCTAGATCTGAACACATTGTCTAGAGTCTCTTCTGGGATTCGAAGTGAACAGGGTTTTGAATACCTTAGCTACCTTTCAGTCGCTGCTTCAAAGCCACGCGTCAACTAGGGATACCCTCACGCGACTCGACCGTGCGGAAGACCCGACTCGAACCAACGTATCTGAGACGGATAGCAAGGAATCACATCGATCGACTGCATCTTGTAAAGAAGCTTGCGCAAGCCTGGTGCGGCTGGTCATAGGGGAAGACATTCTCAAAGGAAAATTTCTGGGCGGGCCACCTATGATAGCGTGAAAACCTGAGGACTGAGCCATCAGACGACAAGATTGACCACACACACGCTGTGGTGTGTACCAACTTAGGGGGACGACAATAGAAAGAGGGCCGTTGCTTTTTTTTTTTGAAAGATCGCCATGGCCATGGAGGATAAACCCCCGGCGTCTCAGGTGCCTGGAGGAGAAGACACACGCCCTCACCCAACGGATGATATTTCGGAAAACTATTCAGCAGAAGACGAGCCAAAGCCAAGCATACGGAACCCGAAGGAGGATGAGATTCTCGACGCATGTCACCGGAGGGACATTGCAGCGCTACAATCGCTCGCAATATCAACTGGAGGCTTTGTGACAGACAGCTTGAGGCAACAAGCATGTGAGTTTTGCTACCGTGCCCGCTTCACTTTACTCAAAGGCTCTGCTGCCACCATTTTGTACATTGTGCCCTCACTGATAAAAAGAAGGGCCCGTGTTGCTTGGAATGCCTATTATTCTAGAGTCTACAAAAGAAGACCTCAACATAGCTGATGAGTCGTGGAAGTCACTGGCTCCTCACAAAGACGAAAGCCAAGTTCAACTAGATGTCGAGCGATCTTTCGTTTACTACCCAGATTACTCCAGCGAAAAAGAGCGCGCATTCAATAAAGATCGCCTCTCAGACCTCATCCTCTCCGTCCTGCGCCGCTACCCTTACATTCACTACTTCCAAGGCTACCACGACATCGCCCAAGTCTTCCTCCTCGTCCTCCCGCCCCGCCTGCGCTGCGCCGCCGTCTCCCGCCTCTCCCTCCTGCGCATCCGCGATTTCATGCTCCCCAACCTTAAAGCCGCCATCTCCCAGCTCCGCCTCATCCCCAGCATCCTGCGCGCCGCGGACCCCAAGCTCTGGGCCCACCTCTCGCAGACCGAGCCCTTTTTCGCCCTGTCAGGCACGCTCACCATGTACGCCCACGACGTGCAATCTCAAAACGAAATCACGCGGCTCTTTGACGTGCTACTTGCGCGCGAGCCCGTATTTTCCGTCTACATGTTTGCGCAAATCGTCCTCAACCGGCGCGCGGAGCTCTTTGAGACGGAGCCCGACGAGCCGGAGATGCTGCATTCTATCCTCAGCAAGCTCCCTCAGCCGCTCAACTTGGAGGCGCTCATCACGTCGACTTCGCAGCTATTTGACAGGTACCCGCCTGAGAAGCTAGGCTCTGCGTGGAATGCTGGGATCAGTGAGCACAGCGTGCTCAAGACGGCGCGGAGCACGCAGACGTGTGCAGGCCAGAGCGAGGCTGTGGGTGGATACTTCTTCACCCAGCAGGTGCTGGAGCTTCAACGTGCCGAGAGGATGGAGCGTGTGCTGAATACGCTCTGGAAGTACCGCAGGCCAGCTGGGGCCGCTGGGGTTGCCGTCCTTGTCACCGTGCTGGCTTACTGGCTACGACGGTCCACAGTTCCCAGCGGTATGCTGGGGCATGGGCAGTCGTTGGGCCAGTCTATGTCCACTGCTCTCTCGAAGTGGTGGTATCGTGCATTTTGATGCTTGCCTTGCTGGAGTTTTACGTGGATAGGCCAATTTGTGATGGGAATAGAATGGGTGGGTCTGGGTTGGTCCTGGCACTAGATTTGTGGAATTGTTTGATCCGTGTATAAATAACAGATGTCTTGATAAACATAGAAACAAGATTCGGCATGTAGACCGTGGCCTTGGGGGGGGGGGGAATCTCTGCATACCCCCCACTGGTGAACATACATGGCATAGTCAGGTGTCTCGAGGGCACACATCGGCAAACAAATAGCATTCAAATATGTTGTACGACACTACTTCTTATCTCAACGCTTGTTTTTGTTTTGTTTTCCACGCCCCTGAACGCCATGCCCATCTATACAACCAAGAAACAAAAACTCAGGCAGCCTCCTGAAATGCCCTCTTGAGCCCCTCAAAATGCTCAGCCTGGTCTGCAGCCAACTTGCCACCCGCGTCACTTACATCCCCAATGATCGTCAAGATCAACGAGTAGTTGTTATACAAGAACCGCTCGCGCTTCTTGCCACGCGTGTCGGCGCCAAAGTGAGCCTGACTGTAGCGCGTCAAGAACGCCTCCATCTCGTTCCTCAGTCTGCCCAGCGACGTGACGACGGGCTCATCATCGCCCGAGTCTTGGCTCAGAGCAAGGATTCCGTGGACCAGCTGGCCGAAACGCTGCGTGATAACATGTGGTGCGGCGCTTGTCGTCTTCGCCGTGGCTGCTGGTAGGGGCTTACTAGGCAGCGAGGACGTAAGGGTTCGCACGCTCTCGCAGTGCGCATCCATGACGCTCTGGAGGCGTGGCCACAACGTCATGCTCGTGCCGTTGACGTATCCGTCCATGGCCGGTACCCGCCTTCGCTGCAGCTCAAAGGCGAGGTGTTGGTTGAGCCTGATGCAGAGCAAAAGCCCCAACCCATCAAAAGTCTCCGAAACCAGCTGCTTCGTGAGATTATGACCCATGGTAAAGGTCGGCTCGAATATGTAGTTAAAATTTTTGTTGATAGTGGGCATCTTTAGTGCGGGTGTAAAGAAGGATGCCAGAAAGGTGTACTCGGCGGTAGCGTTGTCGACGAGTGCTAGGTTGAAATTGCGGAAGGGGACTTCGAGGTAATGCGTGGAAGGGTCCTCCTCGGCCAAGTAAGAGCTCAATGCAGCTTGGTTGGCTGTCTTGAGAAGGTCAATCCGCCTGCCCAGATTGAATGCATCGTGCGGTGGACCGCCCAGGCCTTTGGATGTGCTACTGAGTAAGGTAGCTTTCCTTGACGTATCCTCGTGTCCCAACATATCCATCTTGTCAATTATGTGCAACTTGATCTTTTCAAGGGCTTTCTGGTACCTGGTAAATTGATTGACGTAGTACCACCTCATAGTGTTCATGTAAGCCTGGCAGATCTCCTCCGCGAGGTTGGCGTGGTGTTTGTGCAAGAACGTGTACAGGTCTTTGTACCTAAGGAAGTTTTGCTGCTGGATGATCTGCGCGTTGATACTTGGTGACCGTAGTGCCTTTATTTGTGCGACAAGATGGTCTCTTATCCTTTCAATGGCCTGTTCACGTCATCAGCAATGGGAACCTTAGTCTCTATAGAGAGATATGCCCCTTACCTTCAGCGTCAATTTCTCCAATAAAGGCCCCAGATCTGCTGCCGCTCTACTTTGTCCATGCCCGGACTTCGTCGCCTTCTTGTGTGCCTCACTCCGTTTATCGACCTCGCTGAGTGCCTTAAGCCACGCTTCGTCGATTGGCCCTTCGGCAATCTTCGACACGACGAGCGGAGACACACTAAGCTCCTCGACGATGGGTCCCAGCCCCTTCTCAACAGCCCTTCGGTTCTCCAGTCGTACATTGAGACCCAGGGAACGCGCCTGCAAGGACTCAATATCGGCCGACACAGCGGCAAGGTCGTTGCGGAAGGATGTTAGGTTTGTCTCGACAGAGGTCAGGACGTCGTCGCAAGCCCGGATCGAGCGGTGAAGGTCGTCGAACTTTGTTTTGTCGCGTTCATCTGCTCCAGTGTGCCGTCAGCGCCGCTTTTGGTAGGTAGCAATTGCCACGAGAATACTGGAGAGAAAAGGGGGGAAAGACGGTTCGGAGCAGGAAGTCCACATACATTCCTCAACTGTCTGCGACCTATGTACCTCCCCGCCGGCCCCGCCGCCCACATCCCCTCGTGCCACGAACTCCTTCAATGAGAGCCCGCCAAAGTCAAAGTCACTGTCGATATCCTCCTCCGTGATCGTAGGACGTTGTGCCCCTCGTAGACCCGGCGACCGGCTCCCGCTCTCCTGGGTAGTAGCGGTACCGTCCCCCAGTATCCTGCCCAGCACACCCAAACTTTCAGTTCCGTCATCTACCGTATGGCTTTGCCTCAGTGAAGAGCCAGCCGGGCCGCCATTGGGGCCCCGATAGCTTGAACTTCGTAGCAGGGATGTCGTGGAACCGCTGTCGCTGGAGACCAGGGAGGCAGTGGAGGCGCGGGCGGAACGTTGTTGGGAAGTGACATAGGGGCTACTTGGTCCCCTAGCTGATACACGGCGAGGGAGCGGCGAGATGGGTCTTGAGTCGAAGCCAGAGGGTGGTGCATTCGCGCCGAGGCGATCGAGCCACATGGTGGTTGTGAGCAGTGCGGAAGAAGGACGGCGAAGGCGGACACAGAGGCGGAAGGGACGTCGTGGTCATCGATGGTCGCGCTCAGGGGGACATGGGGCTTGTTGACTTGTGTAAGCCAGTTCGTTGCCCCCACCGAGCCTCAGGATGCTGTTATTGTTGTTGGGGGACGTTGTGCACACAGCTCCAGTGAGCTCTGTAGACATTCAAGATTCAAGGTTGGTTGTTAGTTGAACCCAATTCAACGGCAGCTGCCCTGTGTTCCAGGGTCGCGGCCTCGGTCCGCAACACGTCTTGGGTGCAAGCTTGCAGGGATACCCCTTCACACCCCTGCTCTTATAGCAGTCTGCATTGTGGCCTCTAATTGTACTTGACCTACAACTGGAAAATGGTAATATATAAAATACTATATATATCAAACAGATACTGAAGAATAGACTGAGGCATAGTTCTGCTTTCCATGCGATGATCGCTTTCAATAATTGATTTACAATGTGTTTTCACAATTATTCCTTGTGTTGGGTTCAGTATCAATTATCAAGAAACAGGGCATGCAGTAACTTCAACTGCCTAAGGCAAGGAAGAGTCAACTTTGTGATAACCTCATGTGTCGACAAACAGCAGCGCTTATAGACCAATGTCTACGGCAGCACCTGCAATGGACTTTTGAGAACACTTTGGCTCCATAGTTACAGGCACAGCCTCCAAACAAGGACTTGACTTACTTTCTTTGGTGGTTATAGACGTCCAGGATCGCCCAAACAGGTCCATCTCTCTCTCAAAGTCTGGAGAGCCTGATACAGCCATCACAACACCCAGCGCCATGTAAAACGAACAAAATGATACATAACGTGATAAAATCAGTTTATTATGGCCCTCCGAATTTCTATGGCTTGTCCCGTTAGAGCATTCCATTATTCCCTCCCACCGTCTTTAATATATCGATTTCTGGGCATTGTGGCTCGCGTGAGGCCCCTCGCACCAAACCTTAGGTCAAGATGGCCGATCTTCTATGTGTTGCGCATCCTCTCACTGGCTCGGAGAAGATCCAATAACATTGAAAAGGAATTGGTCCAGTATAAGTCGCGCCAGTTTAGGCTACCTAGGGTAATACACAAACAAAGCCAAGTCGCGCCGTTTTCGTCAACTTCACAACATACTAGAGTTAGTCGTCGGGCTGAGAAAAACAAGGCGGTCCTCACGTGGAGTTCGATAGAGTGCAAAGTTCCCGAGTCAGCTGACGGTTGAAATAGATCATGGCCTCCATTGGCCATATTTACGAATAATTGGTAAAGAGGCTTGTGCTGGCTGCGATGATCAACATCAGCTTACTACGTGCAGTGCAGTTGGCAGCCGTCTGCTGACCGATGCTTGCGGCGAAGGGGTTCGCTCAGCATCACATATATAATAAGTTGTTTTCCAGCGGCAGTCGTTCGTGAAGATGGAGGTCTTTGCAAGATTCTTCTTGATTTTTTCAAGCACAGCATGGCTGAGAAAAACCGAGCCTGGACGAAATCAGTCGACGATCGCATTCGTTTCATAGCTGAGGGGCTGCATAACCATGAGCACCTTCAGGAGAAGCTCCCGGGCCTAGAAAGCCTTCTGGATGACTACCTCGATCCTCAGAATGCTGTCGGCACCGCCGAGGACCAGGAGGGTTTCCATCGTCGCCTCCTCCAGGTCTTTCGCGACTCGGAGGCAGACTCTGCCTACGATGACTGGCTGGCGAAGCTCACACCTGACGAGCAGAAGCGCGTTGCTGAGTTTGTCGAAGGACACGATTGCTGTGAAGCAGGTTGTGGCTACACGCCCGGCCCGAGTATTGGTGTGCGTGAGCATGTCGAGTTGATGCTGAGCGATGGATCGGGGCCCATCGTGTTGGATGGGCTCAATGGTAGAAAACATGATACAACCGATGGCCCAATTTTAACAAGGATGGTTGCAAGTCTTACGAACGCTTTTACTCTTGAAAGCAGGAAATCGATAGTGGTAAGTTGCGCCTCACCAGCTGACCATCAGTAGCTTTTTTTTGGTGTTTTTTTTCTTCTCGAAACCTAGACTAATCATGTCAAAGGTGTATCAAGACACAGAGTTCCAGAATTGGGGCCGTGTTGTCGATTATGTCCCAAGATACACATGCATTCCCTCCTCCACAGATGACATAAAACATATTGTCAAATTCGCCATAGCGAACGATATGTCAGTGAGGGCTGCAGGGTTCCGTGAGTATTCACCTTCCCTCTCCTCTGCTGGGCTCCAGTGTCCTAATCCTTGCCACAGGTCACTCGTGGGCACCCATCTTTGGCCGCAATGGCCAGATCACCATCTCCCTCCTACCTCTGTGGGAGGTGGCCCGGCTCCCCAACTTCACAGCCCTCAGCAAAGCCCTGCCAGAAAGGAAGCCCAACGATCTTGAAACGATCGAGGTAGTCCAAGACGCCACGCCTCGAACGCCCGGCAATGCACTCGTTCGTATCGGCGTTAGCACGACCAACGAACGCCTCCGCCGGTGGTGCGTCAAGAACAAGAAGTACACCTACCCGCTCAATGTGATCATGGTCGAGATGACTGTTGGCGGAACGAACGCGCCCATATGCCATGGCGCGGGCCGTGCTCATCCCACGCTAAGTGATCTGGTGCGCAAAGTCGAGTACATTGACTGCCATGGCGAGCAGCGTACGGTTGAGGATCCGGCGCAGTTGAAGGCCGCCAGTGGATGCTTTGGTCTGATGGGCGTCATCACGCACCTCACGCTCGAGTTCCAGCCCATGAGCTATGCACTCATGAACCCGCAGAAGGTCCCTGTTGTACGAGCTGTGCCGCCTCCCGATGACTTGCCCGAGGAGCAGATCCCCCCTGCGTTACAGATTCCCGTCACGCCTGAACAGCGGAGGAACGACATAGCGGCTTTCGAGAAGCATTGCGCGGATGATTATTATGTCGAGTACTTTTGGTTCCCGTACGCGGACCAGTGCTGGGTGAACAATTGGAACACCACCGAGGATTCGACGGGCGTGATCGACTATCCCAGCGACGCACAGACATTCTTCATGTTCATAAGCCAATTCACGATGAATGTGCTGCAAAACAGCAAGGTGTTAAATAAGCTGGTCAGCGTGTTGGATCTGGATACAGCGGCTGTGACGCTTCTTTCGCGTGCGGCGATGCTGGCGCTGCCTGCGTGGAAAAAGCCAGTGAAGACGTACTTGCCGGATGCGCTGCACTTCCAGCGAGGGATTCAGAATGTGAGGGTACTGGACGTGGAGGTTGAGATGCCTTTGCTGCCCAAGAAGAACAATCCCGCCAAGCCGGACTTTGACCTCGTACGCAAGGCTTGGTGGGACGCGATCCTAGTCTGTTACAAGAACAGCGACACCGTCCCACAACGGATGCCGCTCGAAATGAGGATCATGGGAGGTAGTGAAGTGATCATGGCGCCACAGAGAGGGAATCATTTGGGAACATGCTCCATTGAGGTTCTCACCCTCGAAAACGCCCGGGGCCTGTGGAAACCCTACGTTGAAGAGGTCTTGTCGAAATGGCTGAGCTATACAGATTCGGATGGAAAGCCGATCAAGACGAGGCCACATTGGGCGAAGCAGTGGGCCGAATTCCATGTGAAGGGAGAATCATGGCTAACAAGGATGAAGGACGTCGACTACAAGGATGAAATTGTCGAGTTCAAAAAGGTTCTCAGCGAGATCGGAAAGGAGCATGGGTGGACCTTGGCGGATCTCAAGAAACGTTTCTCGAACGATACGTTCGACAGCCTGTACTTCGATGATGTCTGATAAGTCATTCGCTATAATTTGTATCAAAGTACTGGTTTCGCGAATCCAGACGATCGCAAAAGCACTTACCAGAGACCTACGCCATTTGTATGAATACGATTCCTGGAACAGCTCAAATAGTGTGTGTAAAATCTCTCATTGACGATACCTAATTATGTGTAGGATGTGGCCTAGGCGTAAGGGTAGTTGCGTCAGGTCCTCCTCTTTCACTCAGTAGCGAAGATTTTATCGCTGTTCTCGATCAAAAATTGTACGGCTACACTCTTTGCAGCCATATCTGTCATTTCTCTCTCGACGCTAAGATCCCGCATAATGCTAGGGGCAAACACGACAGCGAGGTTTTTAGGTGACATCTGTTGTCCGACAAAGTTAGCTTCAACCACAAGCAATTTCGCACCTGGTAATTACATACGAAGTTTTCCTTCTCGCGGCTGGCAACTCTTGTTAAGTGAAACATCAGGAATTCGAGACAGGCACGATGGGCCTCCGGAAGTAGGTTGACTGTGTCGCGTAAATGGTTGATGCGTTCCTCGGTATTCTCAATTTGGATACACTCCAGTATTCGATCGTAAATCTCAAATGTCAATAATGGATTGGGCAATTTTCGGAAGTACTGTTTCAACACGCTCGTGACGGATGCGATGTCGATGGATGAGTCCGAGATATCATAGTCCTCATTCTTATCGAATCCCTCTTGTAGCATTTTGACCTGTGAGCTGCCTCCTGACTTGCGGTAGATGCCCTCGCAGTCCATTCCGCGAATATCAACTTCTTGAATACAGCGGATGACCACGTTTGGTATCATCCGCCGCTCATATTCGGCTCTCTCTACAAGATCAGCGCCAAAGAGGGTTGTCGAGGCGTCGACGACTGCCGTTGGCAATAATATATTGGCTGTGGACATGGATTTGGGTAAGCCGCCTTGCTGCGGCTTTTTGCCAAAGAAACCAAACGATCGAGCGTCGTTCGGGTTGTTAGGACCTTTCTGCTGTCCTGGTAATGTTGTCATCATGGTCGGAGCATCCATATTGGCCTGTGTCATGTTGTAGGGCAGTCCAATGTCTCCGGTAGTCAGACCGCCTGGCTGAGGTCCTGCCCTCGGGTCGCGCTCGTTTGTCTGGAAGGCAGCCACGGCACGGCCAACCTTCGTGATGTTTTGTGCCACCGTCTTTCCGCCCTTTTTCCAGTTGAATTTCTTGGCCTGGCCCTTCCTAACTTGGACGACTGTTGGGCCCTCTAGAATTGGCTCGTCTATGTCGGTACCGACCATCGTGGCGCCAGTCTGTATGCTTGAAGCGTCGATGTTGTGCACGGAGGTGCTCGACATGGCTTGATGATTCGCATAAATGCCCAATCCATTGGGCTTTCCATTCGAACTAGCTTGTGACCTGAATCGTCCCTGTATCTGGTGCGTCAGATCATTGTTGAGTTCTGCCAGTTCTGCATTTTTGTTGGACAGTTGCTCGAATTCGAGTAGAGCGCGGTCCCGGTCGGCGATGGCCTGGTTTTTCTCTTCGATCAACTTGTCCCGCTCCGCGTGTAGCTGCGCAAGATTCTTGGTCATCGACTGCTGCACGCTCTCCAGCTTCTGCACGAACTCTTTGATGGCTGAATCTTCCAGTGCTCGCGGATCGATAGGCCGATTGCTGCCTTTGGCACGCTCCACGTTTTCGGTCAATACCTCCAATTGACGAATCATGATCTCTGTCTGTGTATCCAACACAGAGACAGTTTGCCTCTTCTCCAACAATTTTTCATTGATACTCAGCAAATCCTTTTCTGAGTTGAATTGCCTCTCCAGTTCGGCAATCCGCTGTTCAGAGTTGCGCAGCTGCCGCCTTAGGAATGCGGAATCTTCCCCCGTGGCACTGTGGACAGAAATTGGACTGCTGATATCCTTGGCTTCTCCGTTCGGGTCCGTCACGGTCGGGGTCTTGGGCCACCTTGGGGATGTGGTTGCTCGGGTCGTCTCGCTCATGCTCCTGTTGTGGCTGCCACGTCCCTGGAGAGCGCTGGATTCAGTGCTTCCGGTACGGCCGTGCCTAACGGCATTTGACACCCGACGAAGCAGGTTTGAGGACCCTTCATCTGTTCCCAGAATTCGTGCCATGTCTTCATCCATAGTAAAATCACCCCCAGCACTGTACCTAGGCAGTGCAGGGGATGTCTTGGTAGGAGATTCATTCTGCGCGTTCTTGGTTGTCTCTCTCGTACCAGCAGGTGGCGCAGGTGGCGCCCGGGGAGACATGTACGTGTCGCTCATTTGGTGTTCCACGGACGGTCGGGAAGGTGGCACAAGGTCGTCTTTCTTGGAGGATTTGCCGTTCACTGCTTGATGAGACACTGGTCAGTACACGCCATATTGGCAACATTTGTTGACATACCATTGCGAGAGGCGGCCGAATTAGAAACCTCCTTCCTGGGTATGGGCCTGGAAGTCTCTGCATCGCCGGTCCTACTCTTGCCCGTTGTTTCTGAGACCTGACGCTTGTCCTCATCCCTCGAACGAGCTTCTGTTGCACCTGCTGATAAACCAGATGAATCCATAGAACCAGACCGTGGAGGCGAAGCAGGTTTAGAACTCGAGATGTCATTCCTTGATGTGTCGGCTGCCATTGGGGAGCTGAGCTCATCAAGGCCAGCGGTCTGATTGTGGGACCTGTTGTTCGAAAGTTTCTTACTTTTTGGGGCATCCTGCAGCTTGAAGTCGTCCGACCTTCCATTGGATCTCGAAGGCTTGTCATCAACGGGCGAGACCTGGGACTGCGAAAGGACACTCTTGTCAGACTTGGAGGACTTGGAAGGTTTCCTTGAAGGCTCTTTGGGAGTCGAGCCCTCGTATTCGGAGGAGGTGCGCCGTACTTTTTCCTGAAATGCGATATGCGGGGTTGACGCCGCGGAGCTGCGCGTCTCGCCCTTAACGTCTGGCATGGTGTTTTGTCTCGCGAAGTAGTCCTTGTTGTTGCTTGCCTTCCGTTGGTCGACCGGTTCGGTATTTGAACGAGAGGTTGCGGAGGGAACAGGGCTCGGATCCAGGGCCACCGGGATGAAGTGGAAGTCGTTGTCGCCATCTGGGCCATTCAGGTCAGCTGGTCCTCCAAACATTGCACTTCTTCTATTGTTTTTGTAGTTTGGAGCGGGTGGCAAGCCGAGTCCAGGTAGACTTGTAGGGTCCTGATGTCGCTCTGGCGAGCGGGCGGGGCGTGGGCTACCTCGTGAAGTGGACTCCTTTCTTGGATACGCTGGCCTCGACGGTCGAGGCGACAGCTCAGTGGGAGTATCGGAATCTGGGGAGACGCGGTCATCGGAGAAGGCACCAGGCGGGATGGCACTCGGCGGGAGAGCAGGTAGCGATTTCTCGACCATAGGCGAGTCTTTATCTCGCGTTTTGGCCTGGGCGGCAGCTTTCGATTTCTTTCGCCGTCGCGCCATCAGCGACTCGTGGCAGTTCATGCAAAATATACCTTGCGAGGTCCTAGCATAGCGCAAGTTTTCGATCTTCCTCTTGCAGTTCCGACATCTGAAGCATGTAGCGCAGAAGGCCTGGTCCCCGGTAAGAATGGCCAGATCCTCGATCTTGTTTCCACAGGCGCTGCAGCTGTAGGTGCAGTTGTTGCAAATGAGGGAGCCATCGCCAAGGAGTAGGAGGTTCGCATCGGAGTCGAGGAGGGTACCGCAGGTGTTGCAACGGAAGCAGTTGAGATGCCACCTGTTTCCGGCTGTGGAATCGTCAGCTATAGTCTCTCCTGGAGCCATGATTGTTTGGTTGGTTGGCTTTGGAAGCAACAATGGCAAAGTCAAGGACAATGGTGTTGTGATGAAGGGTACAGGCAACAGTTGCCATCATCTTGGAGACTGGTGTGTGCCAGATGCAAGAAGGAGGGCAAAGCAGAGATGGAGAGCCAAAGAGAGAGGGGGGGGGGGCCGAGCGAGAAAGTCGCAAGGCAGACAAGGAGAGCAGTGATTGCTGCTTGCTCGTTGTCCCAAGAGTGGAAACTCATACCAAGTTCGAATGCCTTTCCCTCCTCGAGAATCTATTTAGAACGTGGAAAGTCAGTCCATCATCTGTGACCAGCAACACATGGACCAGAACACCATTCTTGCGATGCATACCTCTCCGCACCCCTTGCAGGGAAAGACATCCTCCTCCATGGGACTATCCAGATAGTCATCCATGTTGACTGAGGTGCTAGAGGAGTCTAGATAGGAATGTCGATAGGCTTGATCGATGGTGAAAGGACGGACGTTGCGCCTATTGACAAGTTCGGAGACGGGGCGGAGAGGGGGACCGGGAGGCAGTGACAGGATGGTACTCCCGCGGTCCCTTCACACCAGTCGTCACTCTCCACCCTTTTTCCCGCTGTCTTCTGGGATGTAGAAACCTCCTTTGGAACTGGCCTGTAGCTAATGTATTTTTCCGCCACTGTGAGATGCCAGAGAGCTGTGTGTCGGGCTACAGGATATATATAGGGTCCTATCCTCTGAGTCGTCGTATTCGTCCAGGTGGGATGGTGGATGGTGAGAGATCATGATGCTGGGAGAGGAGAATAGAATTTCAAAGGTGCAACTTGCAGTGTGGCCGCCCGCCAACCTTGGGGTGTAACAATTCAGAGTTAGACACTTGGGCTGACTCCACACTCCCTCCATCTCCTTCTCCAAGCAATACAAGCCACCAAAATGCAAACCCCCCCCCTTTCCTGACTGCAGGTTCCATGTCCAGAAGGCCATGTCACTAACAAGATCCACAAGACAGGGTCTCCCTAGCTACAACAAGGGGTCGTGTCTTAGCACTAAGAGCAACCTTAGCTCACAGTTCATGACCTACCTACCATAGTAGGTACCTACCTACTTGGGTACCGAGCCTATATGCTGAGGTACTGCACATAGCACCCTGAGAGATCGTACACAGATGTATCAAGCTTCAGAACCTTCAATTCCACATTGCTGTAATAAGCTCTCTCCACCTTGACTTTTTTTTTAAACAATCTCTTGCTTGGAATTCATCACTTAATTAGTCATGACCTCATCAGACTCATACATTGCTGTATTGTCTGCGAAGCTCCCGTGTGAGCCGTGTCTCAATATCAAGAGATCATACTGGCAGATTAGGTATCAATTTCGCCCTTCCGTCCTAATGTCACATTCATTCTTCGACTATCCCCCCAAATTTGAGGAGCGATCGACATAGAACCAACGGTTTCTCCAGCTGCTGCCATAGTAAAATATACTTGACTATCGAACACGTTCCTTGGCGACGTAGACCGCTAAAACCGGTAAACTTATAAACCGGTATCCGCCTTTTGCACATTCGCAACATCCCGAAATGGGTTCAAAGGCTACACCAACCTCTACAACGTCGGCAGCCCTACCGGCACTTTAATAAAAAACCCCTTTGAAGGACATCGATTGATTCCAACCTCCTCTATGAACTCTTAATGATGCTCAATTTCTTTCCGTTAATAGCCGTGTTTGCTAGTTGAACATGCTGGTATGACAACCGGAGAGTTTACCCGCCAGACTCACATCGCACAAAAGGCGCTCGTCTTGATGAGAATGCCGTCGCCATGATAAGGAGGCACGGTCTATCTCTTTTAGTCGCTATTGGCTGACTGCTACAGCCGGGACGAATATGTTTCTTCGCCCACAATAGGCTGTAGCATTCTGCCGCACAGACAAATTGTGCATCGGAAAGATGATCAGCGTCATCAATGCTTTATTAGAATGTGGACCGATGGGCTGCAATAGACCGAGGTGCTGTGCAAGAAAACTGGTAGTTATCGCCAGTTGTCACATCCAGGGAACACGTCAAGTCACACCGAAACGATACACCAGATAAGTTAGTGCATATTTTCCCTGGAACTCGGCGACCAACCTTTGGTTCTGAAATGCGTGGGTGGCACGTTGAGTTGGTGACATGTTGCCACTAGTCGAAACCTCCAAGACCACCGAATTATCTAGAGTAGTCAGACCAAGTATATCTCGAAGCATCAGACCGGCGATGACACCCATTACCGGCAAAGAAATTCTGTTACTTTATACACATGCGCACTATGGCAGATACACATGTCCACCTCACTAGACGTGGCGTCTTCAATTACCGACTATACTGCGGGCCGTGCTCTCGCGTAGATCCTGACAAATTTGGCTGTGGAACGCCACCAAACACAAATTTCGATTCCGCCAAGGGCGCGTGTTTAATTGAAATCTGAGCCTCACGCCACTTCAGCTTACATATGCCTCTATGCGAGCTCTCGGGATTCAACAACTTTCCTCCCACAAGAAGCCATCAAGTCTTGGCGGGCCTTTGCAGAAAGCATCCTGCCTCAAGTAAGTACCCTTCCTGTCTGTGTGAATACGGTCAAGAAGAAAGCATTCGGACCATGTTTCAAGTAAGGTAGCTGGTAGTCTGCATGGAGGACATGGTCGTCTAGCAAGGTCCAAGTCACAGATGTTGAAGTAATCGAACCACGCTCTCTTAAGAGTCAGATCAATACATGACGCACATATACTTTGTGATGTGATTGTGGGACAAGGCTGTGTCTGTCACATTCACGATAGAGGAAAGGTTGCGAGGCCGATTAGCCGCTCGAGTAGTTCGTCCCTTAATTATGTACACTAGACCACAAGTATCAGGAACCTTGAGTCAACGCCTGCAACTAACTTCATAGCGTGCGCTCTAAAGTTTGGACAAAACTTCGCCTCATGCATTTCCACGTTCTACAGCAGGAAAGTAACGTTAAAAAAAAAAAAAGGATGCTCTACCCCGTCGAGCCGCCGCATCTAAAACGGCGCGGCAACATCACCAACACTCTTCCCCCTCCCCCCACAGGGCTCAGCGCACGTTTCAGACGAGGCCTCGACATGTGACCGTCTGCAGCACAACGTGCCTCATCTAGATGGCCATTGGCAATTGACATCGTTACCAACAGGCCGGTAACATCTGCCTATCACTGTAGCGCTGATCTCCCCCCATTCGTCCAACGCAACGGAGCAACTTGGCCCTCCACGATATCACCTTTCCAGGCTTCCAGAAAAGGGCTGTCTCATGAAGTTTACCACGGGACGACGTCTCCCTTTCGAACCTTCAACTGAACAACCTTGCATGCTAAGGTTACAAGAGACCAGGAAGCCCTCTCCTCTCTTCGCGATTTACCCCTGAGCTGAACATGAAAGCCCACGGCGCCCAGCCCGCTACGAATGCACGACACGTCCTCATATCAAGATCGTAGTACTAGAGCTCTGATGCTGTGCCATGCACCCACCACCGTATGGGAAACAAATTGCGTAGCACGCGATTCAATTTTCGGTACCGCACTGGGGGAAAACAACCCCCGAGGCCACCGAACGAACCAGTGTCTGCGTCCAAGAGGCACAGCAATGTAGACCTTCCTGCTTCTCCAAGATTGAGTTCAAGATCCACGTCATGGTCTCTTTTACCGACCCAGCTATTACCAGGATAGCAAATGATCTCTCAGCCACGGCGCGTATCCCGGTAGCAGCTCATCGAGTCGCGATAGGTGCTTCAAGACCCGGGAAAGTCGCCGACGATCTTTCAGCTCGTACACACACCCATCTGCCCACATTGTATCCATTGTTTGGAACCGCCCTTTATTTTTAGCACGTGCAAGAGAAAAACATAATAACAAACAAACCACAAGGACATTTCACAAGCTCTATAATAAAGTCGCACGGACAAAATGCCGCGAGCGCAGACCCCCTCTAGAAGAGACCACTAGGCCGCCCTCTTCTTAACGGTACCTGAGTTACAAACAAGCAATATCCCGACAAGCATCAACGCCCCTAATCCCCAACACCAACCCTATCACTCGCAAAATGTCAACACGGCGGCCGAAGAGGCCGCGTCTGACAATGACAATGCTACCTGCCCAATGCTGTCCTCATCCCATCCTCATCCCAACGCATTCTGTTTCAAGAAAACATGAAACGAGCCGGCGCCGTTGCAAAAAAGGTCCCACACCGAATCTTTCGGGGTGTCAACTTTTTTTTTCAATTACAGTACCGTCTATCTTCTCGACAGACCCCCCCTTCCCTTGACTTCAGCTGATAGGAATAAGATGGGAACCCACCTGCCACGCATCCCCGGGAAAAAAGACCCTGTTGATCCTCGTTAGCCCGTTGTTTTCTTTGGGGTCTTGGTTGATACTGCGGGCCTGCCTTGCCGATGTTCCAGGCTTGTGAGATGCGGAAAACCCGTTACATGGGCGTAGATGTTGATGGTTTTTAGAAAGGGGGGGGGCAACAAGAGCCAGCTGCATCTACCTCCAAGGCTTCTCGTGAAAAATAAATGCACTATTTTCAAGCACTGTCATCCTAAGCTTGTTCAGACGACAAGTCTCACGTGAGAATGCTTTTCTTCGTGTTGAAACTAGGGGTCGCCCCCCGTCTAAATCCCGTGACATTCTTCTGAGATAGAATCGGAGACGCCGATGTATGAAGGTCTCAGGGCGATGAGCTGTGTAACCTTTCCAATCTGGAAAAAGAAAATGAAGGTCCCCGAGTAGTCGAACAGCATGCTTCATGTCCGCTTATTCACCTAATGGACTACCAGGATGGTCCAAAGGCTGGGTAGCTTCTTGGGTGCGGCAAACTAGCAGTGGCGAGAAGAGAGAGCGTTTTAGACCTCCAATGTCATGAAAATCGTGAATTAAGACTTTTGAAGAAGTGAAATGAAGAAACCGTGGTATAGAAGCCGCCCTGCCAGTCCGTAGCCTACACACGCACCGACACACACAGGTATCATCCCCGAATCATCCTGCCCTAAACACCAACCCGAACACAATGTTTGCCCCAAATATGATTTTGTTTTTATGCCACAAAAGGAGACACAACCACAGACGGTTAGGTTTCAATAAAGAAGAAAGACCTCCCAGTACACAGAGCCCTCTAAGCCCTGGCGGCACCATTCGTGCCTTCCCGCTCACGCTGCCTCTTGACAATGTAGTATGTGATCAAGCTCTTCGGGTCATCCTTGACCCCCTTCATGACCTCCCAGAACCTCTCGTCTCCCGCCCGGGCATGCAGCGCCACGCACAGCTGCACAGCGTCCATCCTGACTCCAGACTCGCTACTCTCCAGGCATCGCGTGCACAGCATAGCCATGTCACTCAGCTCGGTATCGGTAGGGTTGAAGTCCGACTTCATATCAACCATTTCCTTCAACACATGCAGGCCCATAGTCAGAGAACGACAGCCAGCGGCATCGCGAGCATCCTCACCCGCCATACGCTTCGTCAACACCGTGGCGATCTCCTGCGCATCGCCAAGCGCGACCAGCTCATCTGCCAACAGTTCCAATCCACTTACAATATGCGTGCGGGCGTCATACGCCGCGCGCGCAGCCATGAGCGACTCGAGTGCCTTGGAAATGTGTGGCTGGAAGCTGGCACGATACTTCTTGAGGAGCAGTTTGATGGTCGCCAGTATCTGGGCTTTGACGTCCTGGACCTTCTCCGGTGCAATATTGGATTGCGGATCCTCAAGGTAGTCGAAAAGACCGAGGAGCAGGGCATCAAATTTTTCATCGACAAGAGGTGCCTTGACATCGCGCATGATGCTCTGAAAACGGCGGAAGCCATGGACGTCGAGGTTCTTGGCCTTGATTTTGTTCAAGGCGCTGTCGATGAGCCGTGCTTGTTGCTTGGCTTTCTCTGGCGGTACATCATCGTCGCCTGCAACGAATACAGCATCACTGTTCTGACTTGCCACCAGGTTCGCTGCGTCTTCGTTCACAGGCTTCTCTTCTAGAACGGCCGTTGACACTGGCCGTGAAGGTGACTCCTCTGCCGTAAGAGGGTCCTCGTAGACTTTCAACGTTTGTGACGATGTATCCGTAGAGCTGGAATCTTGAATTTGCTCAGGCACACCTTCGGCAGCATCGGGGATTACATCTTCTGCGGGAGTACTATCTTTCTGCTCGAAGACTGGCTCAGAAAGCTCTGGAGGTGGGAGCAAAGGTGACTGGATGACTGGTGTCGATGAATCTGCCACATCCATGATATTTGGCATCACCACCGCCATATGTTCAAGTTTCGGGCTGGACTTCGGACTGCTGCCGAGTAGCGGCCCAGGCTGTAATCTCGACCGCATCGGACTATGCGGGCTACCGGGAGCGGGCGAAGACCTTGGACTCCCAAACCTGGTAGGGGTGGGAATACTCGATTCGCTCGTCGTGGGATGATGACCGGGCCGCACTCGTGGTAAGACGGTCCGCTTTGGAGACCCAATCATGCTTTTGGGGGTCGCTGCCTTCCTCACTTGCGGTGGACTCGAAAGTCCCGGCTCTGTGCCACTCCGAACGTCGTATGGGCCAGCCGTCTTCGGTCGAGGAGGTATATTCGGAGCAGTCCTGGTCCTTGGTCTCACTGGTGCACCTGACAAGCCACCGATCTTGGGCCGTGTGGCAGTAGCTGGTGCAACTGTCGCAGGGCCCGGCGCGTTGGAAGCACCGGACACTGTTCTGATATTCCGAGGAGGTGAGAACTCCATAGCTGAGCCCGGTCGTGGGCGTGATGCTTCCATGGCTGAGCCTGGTCTGGATATAGCAGCTCGCTGGGCTTTGATGGTATCCCTTATCGAAGGCTTGGTTCCCATGGTGCTGCGCGAGAATCCCATGCCAGGACGGGCTACACCTGATGCCTCTGTCCGTCTTGGAGTGTTTGGATTGTTGGGATCCTTTTCCAGTAGCTTTTGAGCTGTCGCTTCCAAGGTGTCCATGAGCCTGAGAATATGATTAGCTACAAGGACCTTTTTTGGTTCACCAACTTTTCAAGACTTACGCATCGGCTCTTGCGGGCCAAATACCGTGGAATACCCAGAATGTGCCTCGCATTTTCTCCCTCACGCCGGGATTGGCATCCGCCAGCCCCTTCTTGATGGCCTGTTCTATCAAGTCCAGACCTCCCATGTGCTCTATGTGGCTCTTGTTCTTCCCTTCCTTTTGGAGCATGGTCTTTAGCCACTGCGTCGCGTACAGTCTTGGCTGCACATTCTTGTCTCTACTTGCTGCCGCGACGTGCTCCATAAGCCTCTTCGTAAAGGTCACCCTGGCCATGATGGCGTCCACGCAGACATTGGCGGACTGAGAGGCAATCTTCTTAGTCGAGCCGGCGAGCTGAAGAAATGTTTGCATCAGGAGTTCAACCATTGGGTCCATGCCAGGGCCGTAGGCAAAAGCGATATCCTGGACTAGGCCGCACCCCTCTTTCGACAAGCTTGTTCTCAGTGACTTGACGGCCTTGATAATTCCGTCAAGAAGCCCTCTGAGCCCAGCCAAGAACTGATCATAAAAGTCTGTGGCATTGCCAGCAAGTAGTCTCCGGAGTTTGTTTATACTCTGCTCCCTCAGCTTCCAATTGTGTTCAGACTCGTTGCCCTCAAAGTACCCATGCATCGTCTTGAACATTTCGTCCAGCTCACGCGTTGTGTTCACATATGAGGGTTCGATAGTCTCTGTTCGGGTGTCGGGCATGGGCGTTATCGGTCGTTCGGTATATATAGTCGATACACTGGCGGCAAGGTTGGGACGTATTGGTAATGGTGTTGGCTCCGGAGTGTCCACGTCAGGTGCAGGTGTTGTGGCCCTCGGTATCAGCTCCTTGAGGATGGCCGACTCGATAGCAGGGCGGACACCAAACTCCTTGAGCTTCTTCTTCACATCGGCTTTGGCAGTGCCGGGGGCGTCCCGGAATAGCTCAATGACGGTAGTCTTGGCGGCATCGCGGACACCCGGGTCGCTGTTCTCCAGTAATCTCATGAGCGAGGGTACATATGTCTTGAATGGCAGTCCGGCCTCCTGGTGGGCCAGGAGAAGCCATTGTAAGCTTGCCTCCTTCGCCTTGGCTTTGACATTCTTCCCCTCCATCACCTCCTTGACTGCCTTCTCGACTTCTTCCCTGGGGCCCTCAATCTTACACATGGTGACCAAGGACTGCACCGCAAGCAGCCTGAACTTGTCCTTCTGGTCGCCCATCTTGTCGATAAACAACTTTACGGTCGCGGCCTTCTCCTGATTGATATAGCGAGGCTCTTGGCGCGAGAGGCGTGTCAGAAGATGATTGAGAGAGGTGAGTCCGGCGTTGACGAGACTAGCATGTTGATTTCGAGCGGCCTTGCGCAAGGCTTCGAAGAGCGGTACCACGCATTCATCTGGGACATTGTGGTGTTTGATACCAGTTTTGACGGCGGTGACTTGAGTCACCTTAAGGTCAATGGCGGCGTCGGATGCGAGGAGCTTCTGCAGGGCTTCGACCTGCTCGTCGGTGATTCTCTCGGCCATGTCCTCCCTCTTGTCCTCGCGACGGAGGACCGCGCGACTTGGTGGATGTAGGTGGCTGTCCTTATCGGTTGTGGAAGTATGGAGTATCTTGGGTTGGACTAGCGAATGTCTCGTATCGTGCGTGCGTAATAGCTACGCATATATGGACGCGCGCTCGGTGATCGCGTACAGTTTTGATCAGGCGATAATGAGTAGCTCGGCAATTGGAGGTTGCGACGTTGGGAGATTGGCGTGGTTTGTTGGAGTGAGTGCCAATTTTCTTGATCCGGTCCAAGAAATGCGCTCGGACGAAAGCGGGGGAAAATTGACTTGTTTGGCGCTGAGAGTGTTTCTAGTTTCGCAAGCAATAGGGATGGGGATGATGGACAACTGGTGAAATTGGCGATCACCACTCGCTCCAGCAATCCGGATATTGTCTCGTGTAGAAAATAGGCCGTATCGGCGGAGATGTCGGCAACACAACAAAACCACAGTCTATTACGAGAGCTCGTGGTTGCTGGGGCACGCAGTCCTCCTAGCGTCCGTGGAGCGCAGGGGTCCTCAAGCAGGCACGCCGCACGGGTGGAGCACACCCCACCACTTTAAAAGGTACTACGTGTGGTACCAAGGTACATCTACCATAGTACTACAGGTAGGTACCTTCAATAAACAGTCCATCTCTAGGTACACTCCCAGATTCAAACAACACCGCTTGCTTCAAGATCACGTTCCCACCGTTCATTAGTGAGACGAAAGTCTTGACAAAGGTTCAGAGGCATCACTACGCTTCCCGTCTTATCGAGGTCTCTGGGAAGCAAGGCACGCGATAGCTGAACACAGAACAACATTGAGCCTCCTGCGGTGAGGTCCGGGCTGCCATGCCAGAGTGGATCAATGACAGGTCAATATCGCGTATTTCTACCTCTCTCACCTTGAACTAAAGTTCCCAATTGCTTTTCTTGTGCGGTTCTCAAGGCAACTGAGATACTTTCCTTAATCAACCTGTCTCCCTGCATCACAGTAAGACATCCAAAACAACATGACCCGTCTGCCACAGACCACAGTCGTACCCGACGCTGCATCTCTCTTCACCCCTCCTACCTCGAGTTCAACCACCATGTCCTCATCAACATCAGCCGGTCCGGCTCCCACACCTCTCCCTGCTGGTACCAGGCAGGAAGAAGCACAGGCACCTCCAGAAGAAAACCATGACGAAACAGCACCCGGCTTCAAGCGCCCCAAGCTACGCCTTCACTTGGAAGATCTCAGCCACCCGGGGGCCACTCGATTCCTAAGTGCCGTCGATGTACCTTATGTCTTCGCAAAGAGCGTGCAGACCGTGCAACGTATTTTGTACCAGAGACCATCTGCCAATATCCCCGCTACACGGTCCGTGACTCTGTACTTGGAGGATATGGATGGTGTCGCGTATACCAAGGGCTCAGACCTTGACAATGATCATAAGGAAATACGTAAGTATGATTTTTCTCAGCGTCAAATACCTGGCCTCATTCAGGTAAAGTCTACGTGCTTTTTAGACCACAGCGTAAATTTTGCCCTAGACTGAGGAAGGGGAATGGTTTGGAAGACCAGAGCGAGAATTTAGTCAAGTCACCAGAGCCCCGGACTCTCATCCATCGTGTTGCCGAATACTCTGTTCGATTTTTTTTTTCAAGAATGCGGGTCACTAACATCGAGCCAGATTTCTCCCTCAAATACATTAATGGCATCAAAAAGGCACCAGAGGGAGCCATAGGTGATGCCACAGGCGCCTACGAGATTCAAGGCGTGCTAGTCCATGAGTTGGTGCACTGCTACCAACACAACGGCAAGGGCACATGCCCAGGCGGTTTGATTGAAGGCATCGCCGATTTCGTCCGTCTGAAGGCCAAACTTGGAGCACCGCATTGGAAGCGCGCTGACATCCCCCAGAAGTGGGACCAGGGCTATGAGAAGACGGCCTACTTCCTGGACTGGCTGGAGACGACATATGGCGAGGGTACAGTTCGAGGAATCAATGACAAGTTACGGTCGGAAAAGTATGTGGAGTCTGAATTTTGGCATACTCTGTTTGAAACCGACATACACAAGCTTTGGCACAGATATGTCCAGACCCTAAAGGGGGAGCTGTGAGTGAGCCTGTGGAGTGAAGACTAAACGAAGTATCCTCTACTCCGGCGTTCAGTGCCCGCGAATAAGGTGCCTCAGGCACACTGGCCTCGCTAGAGACGGTGTCGCAGATTGGACAGATCGCGGTACTTGATGGCCATCTATGTTTGGGACCAGTGGGCCAAAACCCACCAAGGTCTTGTGGAGTTGTTTTATATTTGGTAGGCAGCAGCAGATTGTATAATGGATACCACAAAATGTGAACCAAAGCAGCTTCTCTGAGCACGGCTTCTTGATATGCACCGTGTCCAGAAATGGGTTAGGCAGACAACAAGCGAGCGGTTTACTGCGAGTACGTAGGGCTCCCGTACATAGGTAGGCATATCGGTACATCAAGAGACGAACCGCACACAAACGTCATCGTACTGATGTTCCGGTGGTTAGGTAGGTATCCATAGAAGTGTCTACATGTACGCAACAGACGCTTTCCTATCCTTGACGCCGACTGATCAAAATATCCCGCACTGTCCCGGTACCCAAGCCATAACTCCAAAACAAAGCCCATCCACCACGAAAGAGAAAATACTGTCAAAGCAAGCAGTCGCCGGTCATCTACGCGCGTGCTGTGTTCTGCATACCATCCTCGCTCTCACTAACAACACTGCCGACCTCGGTCCAGCTGTGCGCAGGGGTAGCGATGCCATCCTCATCCTCGCTCATCACATCATAATACTTGGAAGAGCCATTCTGCGAGGCAGCCTCATTGGCGACATCGACACCGGAGCCAGCCACGGAAGCAGAGTCCGTGGGTGTCATCTGTCCTTCGCTGATCAACTCGCCGTCAGACATCTCGCTAAGGGGTGCATTGGGCGTCACAGGCAGCGGCGAGTAGAACGAGCCAACGCCTGATTGTTGTTGCTGCTGGGCCCAGGCCTGGATTGAGGCGTAGGCGTCGTTGAGTTCTTGGGAACGAGCCTGGCCCGCTGTCATGTACTCGTCGTCTGCCGCCTCCGACACGGTTTCGCCCTGCGACACGGACTTGGTCTGGGAGAATTCGTCTTGGCCAGGTGTTTGGTCGAGGGGTATCAGGTCAGGTACGGGCTCGGAAGTTTCAGGGGACATGGTGCCTGACGGCGGCGATGCGAGGGTGGCAGGAATCGTATGTGGCGTGGCGTTGTAAATATCCTGAGACATGGACATGATCTCGTCCTTCTCAGGGGCAAGTTGACTCTCCTCCATCTCATCGTAGTCGATGCCGTTCTCGTCAGCGAAAGGGTTGGCGTAGAGGGAGGCATTGAGACCGCGGACGCCCTCGGGTGCTCCACGGCGGCGTACGAGACCCTCGTCGTTATTCCAGACATCGGTCCCGGTGTTAAATACGTAAGTTCCCTTTTCGTCGGCAGTCTTGTCCTCCTCCAGCATTTCGTCAAATGTGGTCGCTGACCTGGACAAGCTCTTACGCTTCTCGTTCTCCGCGGTGTGCTTCTCCAGCTCCTGGGACAGCTTCAAAGCGTTCCAGTAAAGCAACTCCTCGCGCTGTCTTCGTCGAGTCTCGTCATCGGCATCAACATCACCAGACTGGAGGAAGCCCTCGGCGTCTTCAGGTCGATTGAACAAAGGCTGGCCGTTGGAGTCCTCGGGCAATACGCCATCGCCCAAGGAGTGGAGAGCGATGGCGATGCGGCGTCGGAGATCATTGGCCATTCGTTGGAGTTCGGGTGACTCGTATATGGCAATGGCAGCGGCGACGGCCACCGAAGCGACAATCACGCCGGCTGAAATAGCGGCATTGTTAATAGGAGGCATCTTGCTGGATTGACTTTCGATTCTCAACAGGCACGTGAATGAAGCAGGCAAGTAGATGCTAGTGTGGATGTGAGGCGGTGGGATGAATTAAGGAGTGGGGCGGCTCCCCGTGTAAGTGAAGTGAGGCCTCGCAGTGCGGCGTATTTTGCAGAGGCAGAGCAACACAAGCGAACGGCAAAGTGGAAAGTGTATATGATATAAGCGCAAAACTATGTGGAAGAGTGCTTATTAGGTGTCTCGAGGGTTTGCCTGGAGGAATGGAGCAAGGTGATGCGGCCGCGTGGTAGTTGTCGCCACCCACAGTGAGGTGGCCAACATGGAGCCTCGGCCGCCTCCCGGGCAGGGCAGGCAAAGTCACAGCGCCTGTGCCCCTGGACACTCACTCGAGCCCCCATGTTGATCGCCACTCTTGGCTTCTAAATCAACGAGAATTGGCAGACAGGGAAGCAGACACTCTGGTCCATACAGGTAATGCCAATAGATCTTGAGGAGTGCTCGCAGAATACACCCAGCGCAAGCGCAGCGCAGCAAACGTACCTTTGGCAGCTACCGCGACAGGCATCTTGAGATGAGATCCGAATGTCCCGGGGTCGATCGAATTCTTGTCGAGGTGCTCCAGCAAGCACCACGTCCAGGACAAAACCTGGATTTGAAGAGAAAACAAGTCTTACAGAGAGAGAGAAGTATAGAAAAGAAGAAGAGAACGGATGATATATAACACTTAGAAGATGGGCACGGGGAAATGGTTGAGGCTCGGCCATCCGGGCAGTCCAACGTGCCCCTCTTTTCCGATAAGCGATAGAGGGTACTTGAGCCTCCATAGTATTTCTGCTTGCAACCCATGTACCATTGCGCATGACTTACTTCCCACTTCGGCGCCAGCCTTCCTCTACCTACGTAAGCTCACTCCAAAACGTCTCTCTTGTATGCGTTGCACTGTCAGGAGTACTGCGTAGAATTACAGCTTGGAACGATGAGACCCTTGACCAGCATCCCTGCACCTGCGATTGACATCCCTTTGAATTCTAAATTTGGCGGAAAACCTGTCTACTAAGTATTTGGCTGCTTTCGTCGACTTCCACTTGCACCGAGATGTCGTGCGCACATAAACCACGACACCTTCGTGATTGGGTTGGAAGACTTTTGGCGAACAGAGGATTGCGTCTAGCTTCGCTGTAGAAACGCTCGGCGAAAGACCATTTACAATTATTATGGTGTCGATATGAGCTTATATCTTGTGTATATATTGGGTGGTGTTAGTGGAGCAAAGATTCGCTCTAAGGACGGCGGCAGTGACGTGGCTATGAACGTACTGCACAGCATCATCACGGAACAGAAAATTTGTATACTGAGTTGAAACAGATCGAAGACAGGTTCGACAAAGTACCTAGTTTCCATACAAAATGTTGTAACATCTGAGGAGTTGTATTTATAGACACGGAGCTCAAAATGTTCAACGCTCGCACGTGCCATATTTTGACGATATGCGCGAGGAGAGCAGCATGTCCAAAGGACTCAAGTAATGACATGCGAATGAGACTCTCATTAATTTCCGACTGCTCTGCTAACAATCTGAAAGTCTAAGAGCAAGAACTTCACTGCTCAAGTTACAAATCCATAACGTTGAGTGGGTATCTGGGAGGATGTGAAGTCATAGTGGGGTTGAGAAATTTGTACACTGAAGATTTTCCAGCGAACATTTAGAGAGGGGTGGATGAGGCACACCGTCCAGGTACGAAAGTAGGTAATTAGGAATACGGCTGGTGTGACTGTATATTGATTCCTGAGCAATAGCAGCTGCCTTAGGTGAAGGACGTGTCTCTTTTGATCTAGTAGAAAAGGTTTCATGAAAAATGCAAATTTGGCCATTTGGGTCGCAGACTCTGTGCAGCAGTTGCTTGGCCTTCCAGTGAGACGCCAAGGGCCGTTGCATGGAGAGCAGCGAAAGCTGCCTTAGTCAAGCACGGAATATCAAAGACTGTGGCCGAAAGAAATCGTGCAGGAGGCATTCCAATAAGAAGATATACGGAGGTTTTGTTACGGTTGGGCAATTCGAAGGGATTGGAAGTCTGAGGCTGAAAGGAAGCGCCTAGAATCTTCGGCGGCGGATGGGATGCGCATACCCCTGTAGGGTGTGTTTATACTCAAGGTGTGGCCAACGTCCTGGCGACGAAATTTCTCAGCCTCTAGAACCTGTTTGGCAGCCACAACGACAACGGCTCTTTGCTGCATTTCTTTCACAACACCACGAACCTTTTCTTCCCCTTTCCAAAACAAGCAACGCACCTGGCATCTACTGCTTGACCCGCAATCCGATTATACTCCTCCGTCACGCCCACCTTTGATTCCTATCGTACTTCAGATACGATCCTCTTGTTTACAGTACCCCGCCATCCACCTCCCACCCTTCATAAACCGCCATCATGAGTGTCGTCGGTATGTTGCGCTGATTCGAGACCCAACTTGAAAGTGTTCTCTCCTTCTATTTGACCTGCTAACATTCAATCTTCCCACGTAGGTGTCGATTTCGGTACACTCAACACGGTCATCGCCGTCGCCCGAAACCGTGGTGTCGATGTTGTATGTTTGCCCCTCCACGATGCCAGCTCATCCTCGCAAGCGACGCCTTTATTCAGGCCGCCGAGATCGCTCTTTTGCATGCGTTCACACTAACAACAATGTTGACAGATCGCAAACGAGGTTTCCAACCGAGCTACACCGTAAGTGCCCACTCGATGCGACGTTCGATCCTGCCCTTCAAATTCAACTTTCCGCTGATACTTTTGCGCTTCAAACAGTTCCGTGGTTGGTTTCGGTCCCAAGTCAAGATATCTCGGAGAGGCCGCAAAGACACAAGAGATCTCAAACCTCAAGAACACCGTCACCTGCTTGAAGCGCCTAGCTGGTCGCTCGCTGAGCGATCCCGATGTCCAGCTCGAGCAGCAGTACATATCAGCACCCCTGGTCGATGTCAATGGCCAGGTTGGTGCTGAGGTTACCTTCGCAGGCAAGAAGGAAGTCTTTAATGCCACACAGCTCTGCGCTATGTTTTTGAGCAAGATCAAGGCCACCACCGCTGCCGAGCTCAAGCTGCCCGTGTCGGATATTGTCCTCAGCTGTCCTGCCTGGTTCACCGACATTCAACGCCGTGCTATCATCGATGCCGCTGAGATTGCCGGCCTCAAGCTTCTTCGCTTGATGAACGACACTACCGCTGCTGCTCTTGGCTACGGTATCACTAAGCTCGACCTGCCCGGCCCCGAGGAGAAGCCCCGCCGCGTTGCCTTTGTTGATGTCGGCCACAGCAACTACACCTGCTCCATTGTAGAGTTCAAGAAGGGTGAGCTGGCTGTCAAGGCCACCGCCTGGGACAGACACTATGGTGGCAGGAACTTCGACAAGGCGCTCGTTGACCATCTGGCCAAGGAATTCCAGGCCAAGTACAAGATCGACGTCTTCTCCAACCCCAGAGCTGTTGCCCGTATCCAGGCTGCTGCCGAGAAGACCAAGAAGATCCTGTCTGCCAACCAGCAGGCACCTATCAACATCGAGTCGCTGATGAACGATATTGATGTCTCTGCCATGATCACGCGTCAAGAATTCGAGGCCCTCATCGCACCCGTCCTCGAGAAGACCGTTGCGCCCTTGGAGCAGGCTTTGGCTGAGGCCAAGCTCACCAAGGAAGATATCGACATCATTGAGGTTGTCGGTGGTGGCTCCCGTGTGCCGGCTGTCAAGGAGCGCATCCAGGCTTTCTTCGGAAAGGGCCTGTCATTCACCCTTAACCAGGACGAGGCTGTTGCCCGTGGCTGTGCTTTCAGCTGTGCCATCCTCTCCCCCGTCTTCAAGGTCCGCGACTTCGCCGTTCAGGACGCCATCTCCTACCCCATCGAGTTTGCTTGGGAGAAGGCAGCCGATATCCCCGATGAGGACACCAGCCTGACCGTCTTCAACCGTGGAGGCATTTTGCCCTCGACTAAGATTCTCACATTCTACCGCAAGCAGCCTTTCGATCTCGAGGCTAGGTACGCTAAGCCAGAGGATCTGCCTGGCAAGATTAACCCTTGGATCGGTCGTTTCTCAGTCAAGGGTGTTAAGGCCGCTAACGGGCCTGAGGACTTCATGATTTGCAAGCTGAAGGCTCGTGTTAACATTCACGGCGTTTTGAACGTCGAGAGCGGCTACTATGTGGAGGATCAGGAGATTGAAGAGCCTGTCCCCGAGGAGGCAAGCAAAGACGGAGAGAAGAAAGACCCTGATGTGAGTAATATGGCGACTGCAATTTCGAAAGAGTCTACAATGTCGCCTGTGAAGCGAAAGCCCTCGTCTTCCCCACCAGTGGGAGGCGATGAGAATATGCAGGCGAAGCGCAGGCGACCATTTGTCGGGCAGGACGTGGAAGAAGATAGGAAAGACAAGCTGACAATTTCATCAAAGGCCATGGAGACCGACAAAGAGGAGAAGCCCAAGACTCGCAAGGTCAAGAAGCAGGTCCGCAAGGGTGAGCTGGCTATTGTTGCCGGTACGCTCTCTCTTGATGACCAAGCCAAGGGTCTCCTGCAGGAGAAGGAGGGCTCCATGGTCATGCAGGATAAGCTTGTCGCCGACACCGAGGAGAAGAAGAATGAGCTTGAGTCCTTCATCTACGACCTCCGGAACCACCTCGATACCAAGTACGACGAGTTCGTCACTGAGGAGGAGAAGGAGAAGATGAAGGCAAAGCTCGAGGCCACTGAGGTAAGTCTGAGTGCTTCTCACATAATTACTTGTTCGATCCGATGCTGACGTTATCAAAGGATTGGCTTTACGAGGAGGGTGAGGACACTACCAAGGCTGTCTACATCGCCAAGATGGACGAGATCCGCGCTATGGCCGGCCCCGTTTTCCAGAAGCACTTCGAGAAAGTCGAGCGCGAGCGCCAGGAAGCTCAGGCTAAGGCTGATGCCGACAAGGCGAAGAAGGCTGCCGAGGAGGAGGCCCGCAAACAGGCCGAGGCGGCACAGAAGGCCCCTCAAGAGGGCTCCAAGGATGCAGAGATGACGGATGCTGACGCACCCAAGGCCGAGGTCGAGGAGGCTGGCGACCCGGAGTAGAGCCCTGGGCGCGTTTTTTATGGAGCTGGAGACGCTGGTAATCCGATTTGTCTAGACTAGCGGAGGGATAGAAAGGTATACTCAAAGGGAGCATTTCATGATATGAACGTGCGAATGGTGGATAAATATCAGGACTGGAGACTGCGTAAGGTGGGCAAAGAGAAGAGGCTCATACCTTTTTTTGGCACAGTATTGTCGATTTCTGTGATGTGGAATCAGATGACCCATGCAATCACGAAATACCTAGACTTCATAGATCATACGCAAATCGTATTGTTCTTGATCAAATTTTGAAGGCATTTTCTTGCGACGCATCTTGGAGAATTGCACGTGCAAAAGCCGGAATTGAAAGACGCACACGAGCACATTTGATGAATGCTCACGGAGTTGATAGGAAAAAAGTCACATTTTGCCGTCTTTGTTTTAGAATCCGCCATAGAAACCACTTTTCGAAAACGCTACGGCACTAAAGTACACTGCTTTTTTGGGTAGAGCCTGAACTGAACCAAACTGAAACCAAATCTATGGAATCTATGGAATGTCAAACAGAGGCTTGAGCTTCTTTGCAATCAGCATCCACTCGTCATTCGATACGTCCTTTCTGTAGAACTCCTTCAGACAATCAATGGAGGCACGCGAAATTTGACTGTAGAGGATGTCGCCTTCCTCGAGCTGCCTGCCATATGTGGGCTGGTGGCCACCCATCTCGATCTTGACGGCCACAGAAGGCTGGCCCTTCTTGCAGACGTTAATCTGCTTGTGCTCACGCTCGATGGAGGTACTACGATTTTTAGTTAGCAGAGATTCTTATGAGGCAAGTCGTGAGAGATGGGACGGGGGGGGATAAACTTACACTCTGCCCATGGGTACGATTTCCTTGAGGCCAGTCGTGGCGTTGTGCTTAACTGCTGCGATAGGCGTGTTGAGCTTGAGCTGGCCGTCGATCACGTCAACACCAACAACAATAGGGCCGGTTTTGTTGAAGACAGCCACAGGCTGGAGGATGCAGGGGAAGACAGCCAACATCTTGGAGTCTTCTTTCTTCTTTTCCAAGAGGTCGTCCATGTGCTTGGTGAACGAATCGAACAGGTGGTAAATAATGTCTGCGGTGAAAATCTTGATGCCGTTGTCCTCGGCATACGCCTGAGCTTCCTTCTCAACCTTGACGTCGAAACAGAGCATGACAGCGTAGTCGGGCGACTTCTCCAGCATGGCACCGCACTGCATGACATCCCGCTTCGATACGGGGCCAATGCCGACGTTGGCCACGGGAATCTTGCAGGACTTCAAGAAGTCGAGCAAAGCCTCCAGTGAACCAAGCGTGGAGGCCTGGACGGACACACCACGGCCAGTCTTCTCGACTCTGCTGAACAAGGCCTCAAGATCGTTCTCAAGCTCATCTTCGATGTCATCCTCATCGTCGTCAGGACCAGCAACGAGCAGACGGGAACCGGCGATAGCTTTCTCAAGACCAGGTGCGACAATCTTCACACCAAGAGCGGCCTTGATCTCCTTGTTGTGGACATATTGGGACTTCAGGCGGAGCTCCTTGAGCAGTTCTGGGGTAAGGAGTGCTCGGACGTTGGTCTTGATGATTCCTTCTGTTCCACACAAGAGTATCCTGTCACCTTCCTTCATGACACCGTTGGACAGGATGACATCGATGGTCATACCGAAACCTTCGATCTGCTTGACCTCGAGAACAGTTGCTTGAACCTCGGAAAGGTACATCAGAGAGCCGACCATCCTCTCTTGCGTAAGCTGGATAATGAGCTTGAGCATATCCGGAATACCCTCGCCAGTGTGGGCAGACGTGGGAATCAGGGAGACGAATTTACTCAAGGACTTGTTCTCGTAAAAGAGCTCAGCGTTGAAACCTTGCTCAGCAAAAGCGACCTTGGTCTGATCCAGACGGTTCCTGAATTCGTTCTGTACTCCCTTGGTTTGCAGAGCCAGACTGTCCTGGAAGCCATTGTTGTCGATCTTCTTCCAGCCGTAGAGACGATCGATCTTGTTGAGGGCCACAACGAACGGTGTCTTGCGGTCACGAAGCAGCTTCATCGACTCCAGAGTTTGGGGCTCGAGACCGTGCATGATATCGACGACCAGAATCGCAATGTTGCAGAGCGAAGAGCCACGAGACCGGAGATTAGAGAAAGACTCGTGACCAGGCGTGTCGATGACCAGGAGACCGGGAACCTTGAACTCGAACTTGCCATCTTTGTTGACCACGTTTGTCTTTTGCTGGAGAGCATCTACTGGGAAGTACGTAGCACCGATCTGCTGCGTAATACCACCAGCTTCGCCTTCTTGGACGTTGGTTTGACGAATCTTATCCAGTAGCTTTGTCTTGCCGGTATCGACGTGACCCAGAATACAGCAGATGGGCGATCGGAGGTTGTCCTTGGAACGAGCGGCCAGAGCAGCCTGGTGTGCCGCTTCACGTCTTGCCAAAGCCTCTCTCTTGCGCTGTGCCTCAGTGTTGGCTGCCTCATCGTCCGAGTCTGATTCCGACTCCTCCTCAGACGATGACTCCTCCTGTTTCTTGGAGTCTTTTGATGGAGCGGTAGCTTTCGCGGGAAGTTTGGGTGTGTCGCCTGCACCTGCGCCGTTCTTCTTCTCTGTACCGGAGTGCTCAGCCTCATCATCGCTATCCGCATCCCAGCTATCCTTGACGTCCTCGTCTGAAGCAGCAGCAGCTTCCCAGTCGTCCATAATCTCCTCCTCGGCAGCAGCCTTGGCCTTTGCAGCAGCCTCGGCTTCAGCCTTCTCGCGAGCAATGCGCTCTTTCTCTGCAGCTTCTTTAAGGGCAGCCTCAGCTTGGATTCGTGCGCGCTCAGCAGCCTCAGCCAGGATCTTCTCCTCGTCGACCTGTTGGACAGGTAATTAGCAATAGCAAGGATAATGGCCATTGACTTGTGGGACCATCTCATAGAAACACAACACTTGAGGATACCACAAATGAACTGCCCATGAGAATGTGTTCAAAATTCAGACTCACCTTTTCAACCTTCTTGCCCTTGCCCTTCTTCTTGTCAAAGGTAGGCTTCTTCGGAGCTTCGCCATCCTTGAGGCCGCCGACCTGAATGCCAGCAGCCAGCATCTGTTGAAGCTTCTTCTCATTGCGGGCCTTCTCCTCCTTTTGAGCTTTGGTGAGGTACTTGCCCTCCTTCTTTAGCTGTTCAATCTTTTCTTTCTCTTTTTGCTTCCTCCTGGCCTTCTCTTCCTCCTTTTGCTTGGCTTCCTCTGCCAGTCTGCGGTCCTCTTCCTCAAGGCGAGCCCTTTCCTCGGCGTCTAGGCGGGCGCGTTCCTCTTCTTGTCGTCTGAGAGCCTCTTGTTGCTCCTGGAGCAGTCGTAGGGCCTTGGGAAGTTTCTTGCCGCCGGCGGCAGGAGCTGCAGCAGGGGTAGCAGCAGGGGCAGCCTCCTCTTTCTTGTCCTCAACAGGTTTCGCGGTCTCGGCTTTGGTGGGCTTTTTCTTGGCAGCCTGTTTTGTTGGAAGATTGTCAGCTCCTTTGTATTGTAGTAAGACTGAGTTGTTGATGGTAATGCACTGACCTGTTCCTTCTTGCGCTGCTTCTCACGCTCCTTCTTAGCCTTCTCCTTCTCAGCCTTGGTCAAGACTCGGCCAGATGCATCAGTCTCCTCAGCTGCAGCAGCTTTGGCAGGCTGCTGCTTTCCCTTGCCACCCTTGCCCTTCTTTTCTGGCAGAGCAAACTCGTCGTCAAGGTTTGCCTCGACAGGAGCCTTGGCAGCGATCTCTGGGACAGGTTCTTCCTCCTGAGGCTCCTCAGCAGGGAAGTCCTCAGAAAGACCCTTGGCCTTGCGCTTCTCCTTCTTCTTGCGCAAAAGGGCCATGAGGCCACCTGCAGCAGGCTCGTCATCGTCGGCGGCTGGTGGCGCATCGGCATTTTCGGTGACAGGAGCAATAGACTCGCCCAGCTCAGCCTCCCAGTCGTCGTCCTGCTTCTTGCCCTTCTTCTTGGGAGCCATTGTGCCTGTCAGTGGGTGGTGGTGTTGTGAAAATGGCTGGGTGGCGGAAGTGGACAATAGTTGAAGAATTATTGTGGTAATCGAGACGGCAAGTCGCAAAAGTGGTGTGGGGTAAGCTTCCAAGCACTCGGGCACTGTGCAAGGGTCAAGGTGTGACGGTGGGGGCCCCGGGGAGCACACGCTGCTGACTCACCAACAAAGTATTTCCCAAACTTCTGTGAAGCATTGTATTGTATTGTACTTTAGGATGGACTTGCATGATACCTTGAACCTTATTGTCTTATAGAATAGACATTCCCCAAAGACACTCCAAATGTAAAAATTACAGTAAACAACTGGTAGAAAAACCTGGGAGAAGAAAAGGGGGGGGTTTGTTGGAATCGACAAGTCAATATAATTTGTCTGCATTCACATTTCTATTCGAGTCCAATACAACTGATTGCCTTGCAGCCTTGTTTGTCTCTATTTCAGCCAACAATTGCAAGAAAAGTATAGCCATCAATCGCCTTAAGTCTCAAAGATCGTGGTGGCTGCCTGCTCTTGAAAAACCTTCTTGAACCCCCCCCCCCCCAATGTCTACCTCTCGGTATGTGAGGAGTCTGTCTGATCCAGACCTTCTGCCTCATCTTCGTCATCATTTTCAGACCGCTCCCTAGCAAGTGGACTCCTTCCGCTGCGTCTCCTCGCATGCACTTCTCGTGCCGGGGGCATCAAGCTTTGTTGCGTCTGCCGTTCCGGATTCCCCTCCCATCCCGCAGGCGAGTTCTCAACCGCGAGATCCGTCACTGTAGGCGTTCCGCCCGATCCATTGACAGGCGTGCCGGGCAACGTCTCCGCATAGCCCGCCTCCCGCATGGGTACCGTGTTGCTCTCTGACGACCCGGAGCTCGGACGGTCATAGTCGTACGCCCGGTCTTCATGCGTCTGCTGCTGCAGTCGAGCGCTCTGCTGCATGAAACTATTGGCTTGGTTTGCGTGCGCCAGCTCGTACTTTCTCCGGTCCTCTTCACTTAGACGCGGGCGCGTGAACGAAGATCTCCTGTCATCCAAAGATGGTGCCCGGCTAGGCGGATACCGTCTTGGCTCGGGCTCGTCCTTGTACGGCTCGATATATTGCTGCTCTACAGCCTTGCCCTTATCGCCTAAAGAGGCCCGCGACAGTGTACTTTCGTCTGATTCGCGCAGCTCAATATCATTCACAGCTCCATCAGAAGACACCACAGTCGGCCGCCACCTCTCAGCTTTGTTCTTGAAGTTCTTGTTACTCTCACCGCCCGTCGTCGACGACAAGTAACCGCTCCCGCCTGAATCATCCACGGGGTCAAGGTACTTATAAAACCCGCCCGCGGTCCTTTGCGGCGCGGCGAACAGACCTTCAACTTGGGCCGGTGGCTGCAGCACACTATGCTGCCGTGCCAATCCATCGCGGCGACTTCTGCTGATGCGCCGGCTGACTCGGCGATTGATTCCAGCGTCGGCACTGATCTTTGCTACCTCGCCTTGCTGCTTCTGTGCTATCACCGCAGGGATGAACGTCTCCGGTACGACATTCAACTCATCACCGGTCTTCTCCGCGTATTCAATGGCCTCTTGTACGGTGGTATTCTTGTCTGCTGCACCAGCATCCGCTCTCGGTCCGCCCCATGTGCGCTGTCCTGCTGTGAAAATCCCATAGACCATGTAGTACCAGTTGAAGAACGGGTTGAGCACGAACATCATCGGGTACAACCAGATTTTGTACCGTCTGAGCTTGGCGCCAAAGTACACCATCAACAGCCAGTTCAGTCCCAGGGAGACGCCAATGAAGCCCACGGGTAAGTCGTCGATACTCTTCGTAGTCGACAGCAGCGCAATGACCATAATAAAGAAAAGCATCGCCGTCGTCCGGATAGTATTCTGACAGAACCGATACGCAACAAGGATCGGGTACCGCCGCCAAAGGCGCCAGTCGGTAAGCATGCAGGCCTCGTTCGTAATGAAGCCCAAGAACCACCGGCGACGCTGCTTGACGAGCGACTTATACGTCTGCACAGCCTCGGTTTTGCAGAAGGCGGAAGTGCACATCTGGATCTGATAGCGCTTTTTGGCGCCGATCATAAAGAGATGTGTAAGGTAGCGATCCTCACCCAGATGATCCTTGGCAAAGTCAAACAGATCCTCGCACGTCTCGGCCTTGTCAGCGAAGTAGTATTTCGCCATACGGCGGAACGCGCTGAAGCGCAGCATAGTTAACGCGCCAGGGAGGCAGGTCACGGAGCCGCACCCGGACTCAACGGTGCGCTCGAATAGCTGTCCGTGGATGTACTCCATATCTTGTAGAAGGGTGATGATGCTGTGCTTCTTGGTGGTGGAGGTGATCACGCCCGTCATGGCGAGCATGTTGCGCTTGTTACCAGGGGAGAACTCCATGTCGTAGAGGAAGTTTTGGAGGCAGTGACGGTCCAGAATGCAGTCCGAATCTATGAACAAAATGAAAAGGTTGTCATTGCGCTTGAGATACTCGCTGTAGACCTTGTCAATGAGTTTAAAGGTCGCTTTCTGGCAATTTCTCTTTCCGCCATGCGGGAAGCGCGAGACTGTGATGCGAGCGTCCTTGTAAGCAACGTCAATACTCTTCGGGTACGACTCCATGGTCAGAGGGACGCCAAGCCTCTCAACCGTGCTCAAATAGAGCTCATCCTCTTGGTCACCGTCGAAAGACAGGAAGACGTGGATGCAGGAGGGTGGATAGTCGCACTCTACCACAGAGTTGATCGCCGTAACGAGGACGTCAATCTCTTCCTTGAAACAGGGCATGACAATGACGACCTTCGGGGCGGAGTCTTCATCCAGAAGTTGTTTGATACGCTTGGTCCTTCCGAGTTGGTGAGTTACAAGGTAATAGACGCAGAACAGCCAGGGTATGGTTAGCAAGCCGGCAAAGGACCAGAAAGCGAACCAGAGCAGAAATGATACCATCTCTTCTGGAAAGACAGAGATGATCTGTTTGGGAAGCGGTAAGGAGACTACCATGATTGGCAAAAAGATCATCCTGTGAGGAGACTCAGCATTTTGCTGCGTATTTCTTCCAAGATGAGAAACATAATATTTACCTGAGAAGCAGGAACCCAACGGCAATAATCACTGCGAGAACGTTGACAGTCCAGTGTTCAGATTTCCTGAATACTTTCCATAGGCAGTACATGAATGCACCAATCCAAAGGACCCATTCTAAAAATGCTGCCAGCATAAGGCAGCCGACAATCGCCGTGTAGACAATCTGGGAAAGTGTCAGCAGTTATCCCGTTTCACACCTGGTGAGGCCTTTGCAGAGCGCCACAAGCCTGTGCGCTGTCTGCCACGCATGAACGACTCACATCTTTGACGGGCCATGCCACAGCCATGTTGAAGGTCGCTACGAGAAGGCCACCCGGTTACGGCCTAGTGAAAGACAACTCTATTCTAGGAATGCTAGCAGAGTATCCGTTTCCCAGGTGAGACTGCAAAGCTGTAACGATTGACCAAGTGAGCATTAGAATGATTCATATAGGATGATGCATGTCGTTTTCCACGGTTGGCAACAAATCGTGCAAAGTCTGGGTTGACCGGGTTCCTGCAGCCCCGACGTACGACCGTTTGCAGTATTGCTTGAGGCGGGTTTGCCTATTCAAGAGCCTTGGGAACCAATTCGACAAGAAAACGAGAGCAGATCGTAAAGTTATGTTCCAAGAGAATGGTCTTTGGTTTGGTTCTCTTTTCACGAGAGCTTGTAAAGAGGATGGAATGGAAAACCTTAGAGCGGCAGACCCAAGCAAAACTTTCTGTGGCTTGATCGGGCCGTTGGTACCAGGGCCTGGGAGAAGGAATATCGAAGAATTTTATATTGACAGTGTCTCACATTTCCCATGTGCTCTGAGATTTTCCTCTTTTTATTTTGGTTGTGCCTTGCCACAAGCTTTTTTTTTTGACTTGGCTTGGCTTCTGCAAGTTGCCGCTGCACAAGCACAACCTCGAGGCCAGGAAAGGAAATCGACTGGAACAAGCAGGTCGCACAGTGGCCCACCGACAGCAAAGCCAGAAAAGGTGAGAACCCGCCGGCTGGGTCTGCTGGATGTCCTTCAATGGAAAACGTAGGACAGAATCGAGACACTTGCAGACTACAGCTGCTGGAGCTGCAGGTCGATGGCGTCACCTCGTGTTTGAAAGCTGAAGGCATGCAGCAATTTATGAGACTGGCGCCACGTTGAGTGTAGCTCTTCTTGCTTGTATCGGATGACTGATGCCGGAGCAGTGTGATAGTTTATGTTAGCCAATCATTCGTATCGAGTTGCATACAGAGAATTTGACTGAGAACGTGCCCTCAGACGGTGGAATTGGGCGCCGAGCAGGAGCAGACGAACAATGAAATTTGTACCAGCAATCGTGTTTTTATAAGGAATTAAAATGCGTACCGTTCTATTGGAGGCCGATAAGGGGGAGGGAGAGTATTTTCCCGTCGTGAAAGCAGAGAGAATAAGAACAATGCAGTGAACGAAAGAAGGTGGGCTATCACACGAAAGCACCAAAACCAGTGTGCCAGCTTATCATCTACTCTTCCGCATCGGACCACGTTGACGATAGCATCGGACAGCGAGTGACTAAAGTGGCCGCCTTGGATCCATGGAGCGCGCTTCTCATGCCATGGTTGGCCATGGCAAAACAGCCAGCCGTTTGCTGTAGCCAAGTTCGTGGGTGAGGGGTCCGCAGGTCGTCCCATGTTGCGCTGCGGCTCCAAAGAAAGTTACCGTGGGGCAACTTTGATTATCTCCCGAGCTTGGCGGAATATCACCACTCTTGCAACAAGGGCCGCCCATGCAGAGTTGCCAAAGCTAACGACACATTCGCACAGAATAGCAAGTCTCCCCGACCCTTTTCTTGGTACCACATAGTATCACTATCAACGCCATCCCACCCTCCCTTTCAACCTCCTGTCGGCTGCACGACATCTCGTTAGACGCAGGAGATCGACCAGGTGCCAAGTTTCCCGCGATGGCATGGCATAGTGTCGAATGAACGACATGCCCTGCAGCCTTCCTGCTGACCATGCTTGGGTCAGGTCAGGCGCGAGGAAGAGCGGGATAATTCGTGGTCGACATCACCACCAAAGCGATCTACTAATCACCATCGTTGTCGTTGCTGCCGAGTCTATTCCCAGCCCTACAAACTTCCTGGCATGGGCGCAATGACGGGCCATTATATCGTCCATCACTCGACCACAAGTATTCTCGTTGGCCTTGATGGGTTTTTAAGAGGGCCCTATCGTTAGACCACCGCTGCTATAGCCCCTGCTGCCAGCAGCCTGACACCAAGTTGTCTGGCTGCATCGACCAAACTGGCTAAAGACTCTAACTCAGGGCTCTGACGACCGAGAAACCACCATCTGTGGGACAAACACCGCGTAGGACATTCGCCCGCGCAACTGTCAATTACAGGCAGGATTCTGAGGAGGCACTTTTTAAAAGACCAAACGAGTGTACATTCCATCACTACCTCCTCTGATAGCCGAGTAGCAAGCCTTGAAGCCCAAGGACTCTGATCTAGAACCCCTAGCTGCGGTTTCTGCAATCCACCCCCCCTCCCCCGGCGCGGTAAAACTTTAAAAAAAAAGCGCAAAATATGTAATGAATGAGTGACAGAACGATAACGTGAAGACCCACGTCTCTCCATATTTGCGTAGCAAAAAGTAGAGCGCAGAGCCTCCAAATAACAATTGCTTCATCTGTGGGTTAGACAAGACTTGAATCTTGAATCCAACGGTTTCGCATTCTGCGCCATGAACCTCTTATTTGTCGACCATCTGTGGGTGTGATGTGTTCGTGGCGCGTGTTGGGAAGATGCCCAGCTAGATCACAAACATTGCTGTTGTGTCAAGCCCTTGACTGCTCCTCTCCAGTCCTCCTTACTTCGATCCTTCATTGGACCCAGTCCCTACGCATGTCAATGGCTCAACGTGGGACGGCCTGGGAATCTTTGCTGCAGCTGAATCGGTGGCTGTTGCTCGCAAGCATGGCAGCAGCTTTATAGATTCGCCAGCTCACTCAGGAAAGGCAATCGAAGCCTCTGAGAGACGGCCGGCATATTGGTAGAGCATGGTGCTGCCGTGAACGTTGGAGAACGTGCAACGAGGTTTCACTGGTCGATCATAATGGTGATCAGCAGGAATGATAACACCATTCAAGTCCTGTTTCGGATGCCAGAAATTGGCGTGTCAGCTAAGTTTCTCAAGAATTGATGGCTGCTGGGGTAAGCAGCCTCGAAGAGGGGTCATCTCGAACGAAAGCCCTGGTTTCGACGAGGCCGATATTGAGGCCTATAATGCGAACGTGACACTGGGAATTCATCCGAGTCTGCGAGGTCACAAGCATCGACATTCGCACTCATTTGACCTTGCCTGCAAGCTGATTGCAACAGTTGCTTTGGCACTCGTCGACCCTCGCCTTTGCCAGGGATAACGTTAGACTTAATTGAAGAATTCTCATACCACTCAAAATCTTCAAATTGAAGCTTTCTTCCTCGCTGAGCCTGGCCCCTAGGAGGTTTTTCGGCTTTGTGATTGTAGTGATGGATCAGGGGTTTGGGATCGTGGCCTGTGGTGAGCAAATGGTCAGTGGGTCCGCAGATAGATGTCTTGAGAATGGGTGACGCTCACTGTCTTGGTCATCACTCTCGCGCAAGTCCAGGTTAAGCACGAGATTCTTGATACGTTGTTGCTCCTCACGCTCCTGAGCCTGTTGGTTTCTCATAGCAACCGCAAAAGTGGAGTCCGTAGGTAGTTCCAACGTCCGAGTCTAGGGGTTGTTAGCAAGAGGGAAAAGAACAGGCCGAAATTACCTCAACTCACTTGTTGCTTGTTGCCCTTCTTTGTCAGGACCGAAAATGCCATTTTGGGTGCCGGAGTCTCCACGCCGCCATCAGCCTGATCTAAAGTCATGGCAGGGTCGCTAGTGGGGTCACGAGGCCGCGATCGAACCGGCAACGCAACATCGAAGGCTGGGCGTCGTTCGAGCTTTCTGGACTCTACACTCTCGGACATCATTTTGGCGTATTCACGCTCGAAGTCGGCGTCCCATTCGGGATCGAACTTTTCTTCTTCTCGAGTAACAATGATGGCTTCGTCGTCAGACTCGTCAGACGAGGATCGCTCTTCATCTTCTCCTTCGTCATCGACATTTTCTCCACCGTCAGATGCAACGGTCTCAGCGTCGTCATCCGCATCAGCATCGACCATCTCATCTTCTGTCGAGGGTCCGCTCGGCTCATCATCTGGCTCTTCGGCTTCTTGCTGTTCAACGCCCGAGGCTTTTCTTATCTGGGCATTTAGAAGCTGGAAGGCTTGCTTAGCCTCTTCGAGGTTTGAAGCCAGTTTCCACTGGGGTCGCGTATCCTTGAAAATATCGTGGACGAGGAATTCGATGTCCATCGGCAGCGGATTCTTGGTGTAAATGTAGTACTAGCTGCGCATTAGCAATTGATATTGACGGCGAGAACGAAAGACGAACCTGGAGAAAGGAGAGGAGATAGTCGAGTCTTTTGCCTGCATTTCCCTTGCCAAAGTATTGACCCGAGGTATCGAGGATGAAGTAAATGAGACGAATGCGGAAAAAGTCGTCGGGCAAGTCGAACGGGTTGAGGCGTCCCACAATTGGTCGTCCGCCAACATACCCGAATTCCAGGATCTGCTCCATGACATCGAAGATAACGCCATGTTCCACTAGACGGTAATTGTAGATTTCGGCCAAGAATTTGACTTCCGCAATGCGCCGTTGATTGTTCTTGAAATCATTCTGCTCCAAACCGACGTATATGGACTCAATGACATTGTCGATCACCCGGACGACGAACTCCGTGCGGTACCTGTAAAGATGCGCAAGCAGGGACGCGAGCATGTGAAGCTGGACATATTTGACCTTCCCAGGCTTCGAGAATGCCTTCTCCAGTATCTCACGGACCTAGAAAATCTTAACCACAATGCTCACTCTCACAATTTTACAAAACGTACCTCTGCTTCTTCCCAATGCATTCGGCGAATTTGTCTGGAGATCTTTTCAACAGTACGTTTTGACAGATCAACATATAGCAGTTTCCTCACGAAGAGCTCCAAAGGCGTCCGTTCTTTTTGCTGAATGGCGGCTCTCTCGGGTGGGTCGACGTAGTAGACGGCGTTTTCGATGAGCATCCGCTCTGCTGGCCCAATGTGCTGTACAGATTTCTTGCGCTGAAGGGTCTCCATGAATGAATTCATGCGCGGCGAGGTCTCCGGGTTACGGAGCAGATAGCGGCCACAATTTTCCAGGAGATCGCAGATGATTTGTATGTTCATCTTGGAAAAGTCATCCAGGCAGACCTTGAGACAATGGAAGACGGTATGCTCCGGGACAATGCCAAACTTGGTCAACTCGGCGAGGTAGCGGATATTGACTATTCGGACCTGGGCAAGGAAATCCTTGCTCTTACGGGCCTGAAGGCTCCGGAACTCCGCGTCCAAGTATTCAATCACGCCTTTCGGGACATCAGGCATATACTGACCCAAAGTGGCAACCAGTCTTGCCCACGATGGCAGGAGGTCACCACGGTTCTTAGGTACGTCAGTCAGCGCTTTAATCAAACGGTTTCGGGACGCCTTGGAGTTGAGAAAGCAGAAGTCGATGGCGGTCTGATCAACGCTGTCCTTGGTCATCAGCTCCGGCAGGCGTGCAATTATGGCATCGACTTGAGCACCGATAGTCTTGTTTACGATCGCAGTTGACTGATCATCTGTCGAGGTATCCACTGGCTTTGCAGATTCCCCAGTTTCGGTAAGGTCGGCCTTCTTGCCGACGGCGTCTTCAGCCTCAGGCTTTTTCTTCTTCCCATCCTCGAGCAGAATACCGGGGACTTTGCCCTTGAGATCGGCCAGATTTTCGTAGAAGCGACGCTCTTCCTCGTCCTCCCAGATACCTGCACCCTCGCCCTTTCCTCGCAGATAATCGCCGGCTTTCACAATACCAATTGATCCATTGGTGGTCGCATTCGAAGCATCGCCATCCTTGAGTTCTGGTAATTCAAGTCCCAAAGCATCTGCGAGGATTTGCGCATTCGAACTGAGACGCTCCTGCGCCTTGACCTGCTTTTCGAAATTCGCCTGACGATCCTCAAAGACCTCTCCGGATTTGACATATGCCTCTGCATTCTTACGCGATTGGCTGAAAATGGCCTTTTGATCGCGAACGAGATGAGCTTTTACGTCCTCGAAATATCTCTTGAGAATATTCCTGAAGCGCTCTTGAAGCTCGGGAGAAACCAAAGGTGGGTCGTCGGTAGACACATCAGCTTCGTCTTGCTCCGCAGAGCCCTCGCTCTGCTTGCCTAAACCCTCATCATCCATAGCCCTGCGACCGTCGGTTCCGGCTGTCTTCTTGACGCCCAAAATGTCCCAGGCAAAGGTTTTGACAAATGTGACAAGCAGAGGCAAATTCGAATGGTCTCGATCATGACCCAGAAGATCCTTCAAAACTTCCAACGGGAAAGGCTCGGCACCACCGCCCTTGCTGCTCCGAGGCTTGAGATCTGGAACTTTGCCAGAGGCGGCTTTGATGGTGTCGTCCGGGGCCACATCTTCGAGTGTTCTCAAAACACCTACTAGCCACAGGTCTGTAATGACCCGGAGGAGGGCCTTCTGACGGAGGGGCCGCTGCTTCTCTTCCTTCTCGCGGACCTCGGGTGCAAGAGTCTTCAGATAGCTCTTATCGACAGTGGCAATGCCGCGGCCCAGCTGCCATGCCAGCTGCATTGTGAATTCCTCGGGCCCAAAGCGCTGGTGTAAGGCGCTTACAATCTCTACGCCGGCCTCGACATCTCCTCCAGTGGGTTTCAGCTTCGTGAGGCCCTCGTAACAAGCAGGGATGATTTCGGACAAGTATCTGTGTAGGCTAAGGGTTCGGATTTCTTGGATAAACGTGGGCAGGGTCGCGGCGGTGACGGCGGTGCGCAGCCGCTTTATGAAGGCAGTGTGCTTTGCCAACTTCGAGTCGAGGGATTTGCTGACCTGGAAAAGATCTGTTCAAAATGTCAGTAGCTTCGCGGGTTGTCAAGACCCAAAAGTCAAGCACGAACCAGTCTCGCCGGCCCAGGCGCGCTCATTTAAAGAGCGCAATTCTCCTATTGGAGGTAGCATTAGCGGAGGTTCCTCACATATCGTGTTGAGGGGTCTTGGAGGCTCTCAGGGCCTGCTCACGCTTTCTAGCGCGATCCATAGTGTATGGACCGCGGTGGGGATGTTGTAGTAATTGGAATAGATTATGCGAAGGGGCTACATCCGTTCGATTGGTATTGGGCCAGTCTAACTAAGGGTTAGACAGCCCAGAGCATTGGAAGCGACGGTCGGAGTCAACTTCGGTAGGCATCGGGGAGGCGAAGGCGACCAAGAGAGCCTCGTCATGAAGGCACCCTCAGAGTGATTGGCGTCGTATTCTCTGCGGTGATTACTGAGAGACGGTGGTGGTGGAGGTGGTGGTGGAGATAAAATGGCCAGTATTGATCGAGCTTCGGTCTGTGATGTGCGATATATCGACAAATCCGCTGCGGTTATCGGAAGGTGAAGGGAGGTCGGTCAGTCGATTTGTAGTCTTCAGACGGGGACTTGGAAGTGGCATGCAAATGAAGAAGGTTGTCGGCGACTTAGGCTCACGACCCTTGCCGCGGTGAAAGTCCGCACAGCCCTCTACTGCAGTAGCTCCCGTGCGATGACGGGTATGAGGCAGGTGAGTTGTGATTGGCCGGCTTAGCGCAAGTGTTCCATGGCAGTAGCGGGGCCCACCTGTTCTCTACTTGCCTAATTAGTACATTCGCGGGGTGCTTGCTACTAAGTACCTGAGAGGCTTTAGTCCTCCTTACACAGCACAGAACAAATCGTCAGTGTAAGGCATCTTGACTCTCATAAGATGAGTGAAATCGACGAGTCTTCATTCTCTCTCAGTCTTCACTATAACTCGGCAGGTTCTCATTTAATGCCCATTCTATATGAAAGGAGCATTACAGCGTCTGCCCAGCCAGACAGCTTGCCGTTCAACAGTTGACAGCTGAGGCCAAATCGAGCCAAGCTGAGGCCACTGTACTCCATCCTCCTGAGAGATATTATCCAGCTTACAGCTCACATGACTATTAGCAGAGTCTAACTAAATCCATAGGTGGTTGGAAGACTGGAATTGAAAAGACCAGGTACCTAAGGTTGTGAATCCTGAACATGAAATAATCTCAAATGCTTCCAAGATGATTGATGAACAAGAGAGGTCACGCCTAATACAAGGCCACAAACAGCACTTACCCACCCGTCAACGCCTGCAAGCTGTTGATTTTCTGGACTTGATTCTTGTCCGCCGAGGCTCGTATGTTGGGCACTCATCATGGTTTTTACACTTGCACCGCCGATCAGACTTTCGGTTGCCTTGTCTCTATGTAACACTCATACTTGACCTCCATGTCGTTTAGGCGGCCAGAACTTGCTTGACTGAGGTCGGTCACGTTGTACCTACTTGAGTAACGACTGCTCCTGCTTTCCTTTTCAGCTGAGTGAATGTGGAACTTGGTCCTTCCATTAATTTGCTCTTGCCTGGGTTGGGTTTCTGCCTTCTCCCTCGGCCTGTCTTTCAGTTGCTTGTTCGACTCTTGCCAAAGGTTTCCTCACATCTCCTCTTGCTTGGAAGCACCCTTGGTCTTACCCAAACTACGCAGTGTACACTTCCGTTCATTCCCCTTACAACCACTGCTTACCTGCCTAGCTAGCATCCGGTACTGAGCATTGCCAGGTACTACCGAACCTGTTGTAAGCACACCCTAATTACTGCAACGACCGCCCACTTGCTTGCACCTGACACTCGCCTGCCTACCTGTAGGCACCAACTCGTCTTTTAGGTAAGCATTGTTTTTTCGCAGCCTTGTTGGTTTAAAGACGGCGACTGCTCCCTCACTTCATTCTATTGCACCGGCGTCCTTGCTAATTTGCTCAGTTTGTTCAGGATTCTGACGATACGTCCTTTTACAGTATCATACCTACTTTACAAGAATCGTATCCATAAATCGATCACCCGAAGTCGTTTATCTAAATCAGCACGACAGCAGTGACGACATGGGCGACATAGATATGATTTCTCACAAGGCTGACGGCCAGGTCAACGACCAGGTTAAGGGTCAGGTCAACTGTCAAGTCAGCGGACAGAGTTCCAACGACAGAATGCTGGACCCCAAGGATGTTGGCATGACTTTCGGCTATAAGGAGCTGTACAGTGGCGACGAAGATAAGAAGGGTCGCTTCACCTGGCAGACGGAAGTACCCAAAGACCTAGGAAAGCCTGCAGAAGATGCTGAGTCCGAGAAGTGGGCCATCATTGTCCGTCGCGTAAAGGTCTACAATGACCCGAAAAAGGTTCTTGCTCTGCACTCCATCGCCATTCAGAGTCCATACATCAAGGATATTCTCAAGGCTGTCTTGAGCGGCTACCCTGGTGTGACCGCCTCCTTGAAGCGCCTTGAATTCTCTGGCCGGTCAGTCTCATCCATGCTAACGCTTCCCAATTTTGAAATACTGGGACCACGTGCTAATTGTCTAACAGGTGCGAGCCGCTTCTCCATCGCTGGCCCGCTCTACGGGAGACCATCGTCGATTTGGAAAAGCAGCGCGATGAGGGCGATGAAGAAGCAGGCAACCGGGCTCGTCATGCCAAATTGCTCGATGATCTGCTTTCGGAAGAGTTTTCCGAGGTGGAAGAGGCAATGACGGATATGAAGAAGAATGGTGTTATTACCTTTCAGCACATGTGGACCCTTTACGCACCCAATACACTCATCTTCTCTCGACAAGACAATCAAGACCGAGCTCTGCGTCTCCAGACTTCCCACTACGGTGTCGATCGCACACTGCAGCCCGTCTTCTGGCTCACAGGCGTTTATATCGACTTCGATGGCCAAAATTTTGGCACCCAGAAGATGAACATCAGCATCCCAAACTTTGAGGGAACCAAACGCATCAGCAGCTTGGATGCATTTCCCATTGATCTCCATGAAGAAAATGAGCAGATCAAGATGAAGCTGGTTGAGCGTGGTGCTCGAGTCGAGGCACTTGCTGGCTCGTATTTTCGCAGTTACAATGGAGTGGGCTGGCGTATTGGAGTATATGGAAACAAGGAGAAGCACACAGTCAAGGGAAGAGTGATCATCGATCCATTTGGCTACAATCGCTTTGAGCCAGATTACGCTGTCTACGTCGCGCCTCTCAGCATCCCAGACGTCAGCCCGCTTCCTGTTCATGGCTCTGGTGTCGGTACACGATCTGGTCGCCAGCGGCTCCGGCTAGGAAGCCATTTGCCCCCTGACGTTGTCGGTTCGATGGGTACGATGCCTTCCTACGTCGATCCTTGCTACAACCTTGACGATGCAAATAATGACGATGGGGGTATGCCGGCAGACGGCTTCTTTGATGATGAAGACAACATGCCCAAGCGTCCAGCCCTCACCAACGAGCAAAAGCTAATTTGCACGCCTCTGGTGCGTGGCTATGCTTTGAAGGAGAAACAGTGGCTTAACTTCTTCGTCAATTCCATAAGTGTGAGTGCCTTCTTGCCTTCTTACCTTCACTTCTTGTCTATACACTTTTGATCGAGCCTCCACATTGCTAATCACTCGTTTTGCAGGATATCTCCTTCAACGAACTTGCCTTCAGCAGCCTGAACCTGCCTAAAAACCAGAAGGATCTGATCCTTGGCTTCACTTCCGTCAAGGCGCCTTATCGAAACCAGTTTGATGATGTTATCGAAGGAAAGGGCAAAGGGATTATCATGCTTCTGAGCGGTCCGCCCGGTGTCGGCAAGACTTTGACCGCCGAGTCTGTCGCGGAGCAGATGAAGGTGCCACTTTACATCATGGCAGCAGGCGATCTAGGATTGGATGCTAGGAGTGTAGAGACCAAGCTCGAAGACGTCATGGCCATGTGCTCCCGCTGGGGAGCTATTCTACTCCTTGACGAAGCTGACATTTTCCTTGAAGAACGCAGCCTCCACGAGCTGGAGCGCAACAAGCTTGTTTCCATCTTCCTGCGTGTTCTGGAATACTACGAAGGCATCATGTTTCTTACCACCAATCGGGTCCGGACCTTTGACGCCGCGTTCCAGTCTCGAATTCATATCAGTCTTGAGTATCCAGAGCTCGACAAGCCGGCACGCAAGGCTATTTGGCGAAATTTCCTCCAACGTCACGATATGGCTCAGGCTGCTGCCCGTGACAAGCCCGCTGCTCCTCTTGACGGGTTCGCAAAAAGCAGGTCATCCAAGAAGAGAATTGGCTCACCTCTCATGCGGGATTCTGGAGGCCAGAGTCAGGGTAGAGTCGATGAGGAGGATGACATACAAAAGCCGGTGGATGAGGAGCTTCATGGAAGGCTGACTCAGCCGCACAAGATCTCCCCAGACGAGATTACGAAGTTGTCAGAACTCAAAATCAACGGCCGGCAGATCAAGAACTTCCTGAAGACGGCCCAGCTACTGGCTATCTACAAGGAGGAGCCGCTGAGCTACAATCACCTCGAAACCGTCGTCACCAGCACTCAGCATCTGCACAAGGTTACCGAGGCTACCGATCATGCTCGTGGAGCGATTTACCACTAAACCTCAAGGTTGTTTGAGTGCCCTCTATAATCGACAGGAAACATCGGACACCAATGCGCTTAGGGCCAGATCGTTCACAGCGAGGCCTTGATGAGGACAGGGCATTTCCAGCGAGGCGTTGAACAGGGCACATATGGTATGTATAGGATATTCACAGAGAAATTGATATTCCCCGTGGCACTTCGGCCAACGTTTTCGTAGCAAGCGTTTTCATTACCAAACGAATTTAATATGATGCTCTGTGGGCCGTTTCTACAAACGCTAAGTGAATTGACCAACCCCGTGTTTGAAACCCACGCAGCTTGTCCATGCTTCGCTGGAGTATGTCCTGTGGCGTTGTCGTCCATCGGCTCCTTTCCTACATGACAAGATATCTTCAGAACTGGAACCTTGCTACGAGTCAACCTGTCGACTCTGAGTCACACGGCGGGCACTATTTGCGAATCTCCAATGTGTAGCTGGCACACACAAGTAGCCAAGGGGAAGGGCCAAAGAGCAAGGCGAAGAAGCACACCAGCAAATTCAATCTCTCGATATGTACATACATAGCCCGTACTGAGCAGGTAGCTTCCGTGTCTCAACCACATTTGGTACAATTCCTCTCTTAACTTGATGCCCCACAAAAAGTGTACGAAAAACAGGAAAGAAAAGAATCCAGTTTTCCCACCTCTGTGCCCTCCCTCCATCACCCCAAATTGAAGACCATGCTTTGAAATACAAGGATTGTACGGGTTCGAAAACAGGGAGAGAGGCAGGATGAACGCACAAAATTGTCCGTTTCCGTTCCGTTGTAACCGGACTGAGTAGATGAAAGAAACAAGAATAGAAACCACAGTGGTCTTGCGATGGTCTAGATAAGAATATGCCCTCGCTATGCAAAACGTCATGTCGTTAGGTAGGTCGTCAAGGAAATTTATTGCTCAAGTCGTTTTTTGCTCAACTTCGTACCCACATCCTCTTCATCGATGGTACGCTCGGGCTGGGTCGCTCGCTCGAGTGCGTTGTTCTTGCGGTATGATCATTTCGAAGCCATCCTCGCCGGCTTCTAGCTATTTCTTGGGCTTTTGGTCTCCGCCGACATTTCAGTCTGCGGGGACATTCAATTTGACAACGTGGATGTCGGATGGTGCTCACCACACCCACCTCTCACCGTCAGCTTAGGCGAAGTACGATGATTGGGGATAATATCCAGGATGTGGCGGCGGTTGTGGTCGCCCATACCGGCGGTCTTGTGGTCCAGGAGTCCGGCGATCACTATGTCCTCTGGTCGGTATTCCACCGGGCGGTGTTCGTCTCCCCTCAAACTCCCGGCTGGCCGAAGCAATTGTGGGTGTGATGCTACCGGCCCCACCGCCACTGCCCCGTCGCTTGTCTGCTGGGCGATGTCCACGCAGGGCTGACAGAGGAGGGTCTCGGACGGCTGGGTCGTCATCGGCGGGGAGAGTGAAATCGACTGTGATATCTGAGTCAATGTAATCCGGGTATGAAAGGCAGTAAGTACATTGGAGGAACTAACCAAGACTATAGAAGTAATGCAGGACTTCTGGGTATCGCATTACAGAAGACTGCCAGTCCTCGTTGATGCCGTGCCTCAAAGCCGTTTGAGCTGCTGTGATCTCGCTTGGGTGTGGCGGTGCATTGTAGTAATGGTAGGCGTGCTGAGTGATGCGGTCTATGTGGGCCGTGTGAGCCTGCTTTCGCCGGTCACAGAGTAGACGGAAATATTCGAGAATGTAGTCTTGTGCATGTGCTCTGACCCATGAACTGAAATGTGCGTCAGATGAATCCGGGGCTCCTCGCCATTTTCGTGGTGCTCCAAGACCACCTTCCTGTCAAACCTGCAACATCGGATCATACGTACCGGAGCTCGTTGAAGACATTGTGCATCGCCCTGGCTTCAGCCTGACGGATAGCTGTCTCGAGGCTATTCGCCTCGCAGTCACAGGCCCTTGTTGCCGGTGCGTGACATATGGCGCAATCAGGATCCATCTTTGCCAGCGTCTTCACAGGAGGAGGCGGCGGGTGATAGTAGGTTCTGAAGTGATACATCGTTTTAGCAGGTGATCCTTTCTTGTGGTCAAGCAAATGGCAGTAAAGCGAAGGACTGAATTTTGTTGGTGGGTCAAATAAGGCAACGGCAGTAGTAATAAGCAAATGACAAGGCTGTGACCAAGTCGAAGGGGAAGGCCAAGTCTTCTACTCAATAGAAGTGCTCAATCGGCGTGACCAGAACAGGAAACATCTACAACGAACTTCATCCCCAAGGAAGAAAATTCCCAAGTAGGAACATTTGAAGACCACCGGGTGCGAGACTGAAGGCAGAGCCGGATGGGATGGGTGGTCCGGATGAGGAGGTATGAAGATAGATAGGTGCAAGAAGTCAGATAGGACAAAAGCAGATAATATTTTAGTATTGAATCATGTGTGGAGGCGCTGGCCTGCAACAAGTTGGAGACGACAGCAGCGGCAGGGAGAGTGAGAATCGAATGCAGGCTTTTGCTGCGAGAGCAACGGCAGCAATGGTTGACAGACGTGGACACAAGAGTGACAATGGACATATTACCACCCTCTTGGGCCGGCAACGTGGAGTAGAGTAATTGCGTATTGCACGACATGATCCATACCTTTTGAGGGGCCAAGATGAAAACTCGCCGACGTGTAGATTGTGAGGTGAGTGGTTGGGATGAGGAGTATGGGGGACGGAAGATCAGTCCTCGGTGATAGGTGTGAATGGAACGACACTGGCTGGGATAACAGAAATCGGTGTGAAGGTCTGAATGACTAGAGTTCGAGACATCAAGCACGTACGAGGAGGAGAGGATACCTGCTCTTTGCTATACTGGCTTGCAACTGTAGCGACAGTGAGGACGAGTTGAACGACCGTGGTAGACACGACGTTGTGAGAAGAGACGTTTGGAATCCCTACTTCTGGGCACTGGACACTGGGCTGTGGGCTCTGAGCTCGCGCACATTAGCCTGGGGGAGAGTTATGTCGTGGCTCGAATGCGGGCAAGAGGTTTTGCTACTCTCATGCAGCATCCAGGTCACAGCTTGCAGATACCCAATAAGACTGGACAATTCTTGCGTCTCTGGGCACCGAGTGGGCCCCAATGATCTCAAGACGGAACTCTGCGAATGCAAGCAATGTAGCTCTGACCCTTGTGCAACGATGACCAGCAAGCCGAGTTGTGAAAGGAGAGAATGGTTACTGATGAAGAAAGAATGCGCGAAGACGGCAGAGACATGTTAGGCAATGACAAAGGAGAATCAATTCGTCTTGGACTTCTTTTGGTGAATATAAACAATTTACGAGTCGTCCGAGCGGCTGCTTAGTGAGCAGAGAGTCCTTGTACAAACAATTGGGTCCAGACTGTCCGACATGAACCAGTTAGACAAAAAGGCAACGAGGCTCCCCGTTCACTGTCACTATTGCTGCTGGTGCTGGTGCTGGCTTGCGGCTTGCTGCTGAGACATTAGAGAATTGCTTCTAGCACACCGCCAGAAGCTAGCCAGAAGGAGGCAAGGAACATTGTTTCGTGGTGGTACACGCACAAACACCAGCCTGACTGGCCGGCCGCATGACAAGGCCAGGACGGCAGCAGTGTCGCCTGTATCTTATTATGTATCCACCGGTTGAATGGAGACCACGCACTGGACGACACGGGGCACTGTGGAGTGGAAAGATGTGAAGAGCCGCATGACGGCCAAAAAATGCGTGGCTGGTCCGGCGCCTCCCGGCCGGAACTCCGGGGCTTACATCTGCATCTGTGGGAACCGCCACACTACATCAGCCGTATTGCCCACCTTACTTTCGTCAATGACAATGTGGAGAGAGAGAGAGAGATGAAAATATTGAGTTTATGGCGATGAACTCTATATTGTGGCGGAAGAAGGAAAATCCTCAATGGTTGACATGAAGCCACTACTTAAAGGGAGATGTCGTCTTTCGTGCCTGCAGACACACCCTCCTGGGGTACGAATAGCCTTATCTTATCGCCGCTCCCGAAAATTCTCAGAGTACCGTACATGAGCTCACTTCACGCAAGGATCGCAGACTGCCATGTAATTCGACGAGTCTGCCAACGAGCAGTCACCCATCCTTGAGGTTTTGTTCTATGTCTAGATGGCACCACGATGCTCAGGTAGCTCGGCAGGCTTCCTGCCCTTCCTCTATCCCTCGTTATTCCTGACAAGAGCCACAGCACGAACAAGTAGAGCGCTGAGAGTTAGGCATCATGTCACTGAGGCGCACGAAGCCGACAACTCGTCAAACAAGTCAAGGCTCAACCCTGATCCTGATGACTATTACAACAGTGCATTTGCCGACAAGGCCAAGCTGAATATCTATGGAGGTGATGGCGGTGCTGGCTGCATCAGCTTTGCTCGTGAGGCCTTCTTGCCTGACGGTCCGCCCAACGGTGGCGATGGAGGTCATGGTGGCAATATCTATGTTCAGGCTGTCTATGGTGAGACATCTTTGCACAAGATTGCACGCCGGAGACATATCAGGGCCGAGCGAGGAACGAATGGTCAGGGTAGCAACAGAGCAGGTCGGCGAGGCGAAGACGTCATCATCACTGTCCCTGTAGGAACTGTTATTCGCGAGATCAGTCGAGAGGATCCGCAATATGAGGAAGACCTCTCTCGCAGAGCAGCGAGGGCGGCAAGGAAGAAGGCCATAGCAGCAGCGGAAGAGGCAAACAGGGAGCGGAAGAAAGCCGCGGCAGCAGCCAAGGAGGAGGCAGCCGTAGCAAAGGAACTTGCGGCAGCAGCGGCAAAAAAGAAGGCAGCGGAAGCAGCAGCAACGGAAGAAGACGACTGGGAAGACGAAGAGTCGGAAGCAGAGGAGGACTTGGAAGCCGAGGAAGATTCAAAACGACGAACGTCCAGACGAAGCCGATGGGTTCCACCGGAAGAAGAGGTGGAAAATCCAGATATTGACAAGTGGGTGTTGTATCCTGGTATCTCCTCGTCTGAGAAGAAGAAGATCTGGGTTCCCGACCTGCCCAAGCGCGAGAAGATCTTCGCCCAACCACCCGCACCGATCAACCTGGACCTATCGAAACCGACACGCCAACCTATTCTCCTCGCAGCCGGTGCTATAGGGGGACTAGGCAATCCACACTTTGTCTCCCGCGAGGTGCCGAAACCGCTCTTTGCGACAAAGGGTGACAAGGCTGTGTCTATGCAAATCGAGCTGGAGTTGAAGCTGCTTGCGGATGTCGGCCTCGTCGGTCTGCCCAATGCAGGCAAAAGTACGCTCACGAGGGCGCTGACCAACAGCCGCGCGAGAGTGGGCGCCTGGGCATTCACGACACTACAGCCGAACATTGGCACCGTGGTACTGGACTCGAACCGTGGCAGACCAATTGTCAAGAGCTATTACCGTCAGGATCCCGACGATACATGGGAGGGTGATGTGGACGTGAGACAGCGGACCCGGTTCACCCTCGCGGATATTCCGGGTCTGATCGAGGGTGCGCATCTCGACAAGGGCCTAGGCATTGCTTTCCTCAGACATGTGGAGAGAGCTGGAGTGCTTGCATTTGTGATCGACCTCAACGCTGGTAACGCGGTCAAGGCGCTCAAATCGCTTTGGAACGAAGTTGGGCTGTACGCGCAAATGCGCGAGGAGGAAGAGAATGATCGAGAACGGGAGGCCAGGATTGAGGATGCCCTCAATTCAGGCCGCCATGACGGGACTGACCCTGTGGAGGAGTTCAGTCAGAATTGGCCGATTCACTCCGAATATCCGTCTGCTCCTGAAAATCAGAGAGGGCTTCATATCGCGAACAAGCCGTGGTTTGTGATTGGCACCAAGGCCGACCTGCCTGGAACCAAGGAGAACTTCAAGGAGCTCCGAGAATACTTGACTAGGGTGACCAATGGGGATGAGCCCCATCCGAGCGGTGTTGAGGGCTCGTGGATCAAGGACTGCGCGGCCATACCAGTCAGTGCCATCAACGGCCAGGGTGTGGACAGGATTATTCATTGGACGGTTGGCTTGCTGGACGATTAAGTTGAGTCAGGGTTAAGATGCTTCGATGACCCCAAAGCTCAACTTCGCAGCAACATAGTGGACATCAAAGGTCGCATGTTCAAGGCATTCAGTTGTATTTGCGTAAAGCATATAGAAAATGACATGGTATCATAAACATCAAGGGCAGGCCAGTCCTGCCGACGCCCTTCTATCCAGCATAAAAGCTTCGCTTCATCCAATGCATCATTCAAGATTCCCCCTCACCCCCGTCTTTTGGCCAGCCAAATCAACATCCTCAGTTCATGACCTCACCGACGTGATCGGCCACTTTCGTGTTCCGCCATAGCCCTAGTGAAGTCGTAGTGACTTTGCTGCAATTCGATATCCTTTCCGAGGATTTCATTCCTTGTGAGTTTGCCCTGGGAAAACTTCAACATGGGCAGCGATCCCGCTATGATTCCCAAGCCACACTCGACTACGGTCCAAAGAACGATCTTGCCTGTGTTGTAGAGATAGTTGTTCTCTGAGCTGTACGCATTTGTATAGACCGTACGCACGATGGAGGCCACTGAGGCCACCAGGCCGAGGCCCAGAACCACACCTGTCGTGACCTTCGATCTCATTTTCATCTCGGGGCTCCACAGGAGCAGCGTCGAGATGATCGCCATGGACAGATCGGAAAGCACGTCGAAAACATATGCCGTCTTGGAGAGGGCAACAAAGACGTCTGAGTCGATGCAAGTACCCTCGCCAGTCCAGTTCGATGTGATGGGCCTGCACTTTGCCAAAAGAGTGATGATGCCGGCGACGCTGAGCAAGCTCACTATCACGATGAGACCCCAGAGAACGTAAGTGAAGCGTTTGTCCTTGTCGACTCGCTTCAGCGTGGTCAGAATGCTAGTCTTGATGAAGACCAGATTCAAAGTGTAGAAGATTTGCCAGAGGAAGAGGTACTGCGAATGTGGTCAGCTTCTCAAGTTCAAATTGAAAAGAGTTACCCAGGTAGCGAGCGACCAACCTTCTTTCCTTCGGCCTCTAGCTCTGAGTTGAGTTTCGTATCCGGCGAACCGATGCCCACAAATGTTCCATGCATCACTATCGAGTTGTGCACCAGATTGACAAGCAACGCGGTGCACATGAGGTAGTCATCGTTGCCAAATTGCTTGCTCCTCAGTCTGAACCAAGCCCGCAGGCCAACCGTATTGGCAGAAAGTATGGTAAAAGTGAGCGTTACCCCGAAAATCGCTGCTGCGAACTTTTCGGGTTCTAGCACGTCGGCTAGGTATTCGGAAGCGATGGAGGCCATTTTGGTAAAAAAAGAATGTGGGGGTTGTGAAACGAAGGACGACTTTACAGCCGAAAAAAATAAACGAATGAGTGGTCAGTCTGCAGACATGAGTATCAAGAAGCAGGTCAGGTAGTGAAGAATTCACAGGACCTGCTGTGATATGAGTGCAAGCAAGGCTGTGAAAAAACAAGAGGCCTCACTAGCCCTTCGAGGATCTTTGGGGCCACAGAGGTCACTTAAAGAAGTCTGGGGAAAGCCCTGGCTGTCCTGCGCATGAACGACTCCCTCAGCATAATTACCGGTTAGAGCACTATGGGAGAAACGCAACTGGAATGATAGGGAGGTTGCGCCCACTCTATGTTTTAGACACCGGCGAGACCCCTTGATCCCCCCATCCCTAAGTCCCTGGATTACCAGGGAATGCTCCGGCTCCCTTACTACTTGTAGCGCACTACCTAACATGTATTTTTTTATTTTTTTGGCTCATCAACGCAGCCAAGCAGTTCAAAGGGGCCATGCTATACGCGGCTCGGTCCACAGCATCGAGAAGCTTATTGATGTCTAACAAGGGCAACGCGTGCACAATTGGATGAACAGGGGGATTTGATAGGGGTTCGCACAGGGATGCTTGGTGTAGATCTGCTCATCCCGTTTCGAAACGACCGGCATCGTGCCAGGGTCCCCCCCAAGAAATCTGTCAGAGGTAAATCACAAATCATTTAATCCCCGTGATTATTCAGGTACGGATTATTTTTGGGAAAAGGCCTTGCAGGAGGCAGTGTGGATAGGTGGTTCCCACAACTTCATCGCACACAATGCTGCTCATGATGCTTAGATAAAAATGTTTGGCAGACTGAGGTAGACTGAAATAATGCAAAAGGTAGTCAATAGATCATGACCACTATACAAGACCCGGTGTTATTCGAAATACAACAGGCGGGCCTGGTGCTATTCAAAAATGTGCGGAAGTGACTACGATAGAGACAAAATGTCCGCCAAGATGGGAGATGTCGCTAGCATAAGGTATGGACCACATCACCCTGATCGGTTCTTTTACAGACGAATACAGAACGTGAACTCGTGCTGACTGTTTTGATGAGACGCAGAAGCGGTAGCCCAATTATCAAAGAATCTACAACTTCAAGAATTGCCATCGAGTATCATGCGTTCCAGTGTCATCGCACCTTTGCATTCACCTCCCATGTAAAAATGGTGGGATAAAGCCTAAACTCCTAAATTAACCAACCAATACCATAAGTAGCAAGGCATTGTATACCACAAGTTGACATGCTCAGGCTGACAGCCGATTTGCGATCCTTTATGTGTGAGCCGCTTTTGATGACTTTGCAATAAGCCAGGCACAAGGCGCAGTCAATAATGTCGGAGTGAGCCATTGAGTACCTAATGCACCGGGAGCAACCAAGGATCCCAACCCTAGCACTTAGATGATCTGTTTTCCAGGTTGCCTGTCGCTACTACTACATAGTACGCATATATAAAATGATTTCCCTCAGGAAATTATACCCTCTGGGCGAGGCATCCATGCCATGAACATTGGGTTCTTTTGCAAGGATACTGCAGATCTTTTCGGACAGAAATGTACATCATGCCGATGAGACCCTTCTCATTGACCACAGCATCCTATCATCAATGTTTGAGTAAATAGTGGCCAGCATGGTTTCTGTGTGTCCGCTGGCCAAATCTCCCACAGGTTGTTAAAGTCTTGCCAGCTTGTTAATCCTATTCAAGGGTAATCAGGACTGACACTTGAGAATAGGGTAAGTTCATTATCTTCTTTAGTAGCCTAGAAGGCCATACATAGATTGAGTGTCCAGGGAGTGTCTTCATCTCCGATGCCTTAGTTCGATTGTGAGAATTGAATGGTTCAATAGCACTCAGTATATATGGGTATATTTATATGTATGCAACCTCTCCCTTGTTTTACCCAGCAGATCATATTTGCTCAAAGTGGATGGACCGTCCCCCTCTATCACTACACCGGAGGATCGCGGGAAAGCGGGGATTGTTGGGCACCCTAACCCTGGACTGGACTGCCCATACTAGAAGGGCCTCCACACGAACACACACACACACACAGATTTTCCTCCTTACACACACACAATTGCTTCGCTTGATACACACACTGAATAGACTGTTGATCCATTCAACTTGTTCGGTAGTATTGTGAAATTATCGTGTCTGAGACCTCCATTACAGGGACAAGCTGATCGCAATGCAGCCATGCTTACGGACTCTAAGATGGGAGCAGATTGGTGTGACCCCCTCGACATATGAATGCATGACGCCCCACACCCACCTGCACCCAGAACTTCTGCAGGCGGGGAAGAAGATCGATTTCGAGTGTTCCTCCGAGTGCAATATCTCCCTATCTTTCAAGGTCTCTTTGATCAAGACTGTTGCGGATAGATCAAGGTTTGTACGAACGCCAAGAATAACCACCTACAGTGGTGCAAACACGCCGTCAAGATGTGGCTCGTGGATACAGAGACGCTGAAGTTGCAGCAAGTCACCGACGAAAAGCAGCATCCTTTCGCCATTCTGTCCCACACTTGGCAAGCTGGAGAGGAAGTGACATTCCAAGACATGCAAAATTTCGAGGCCCATGTCCTCGAACACAAATACGGCTTTTACAAGATCCAAAACATGTGTCGCATTGCTCGAAGATATTGGAAATACGTGTGGATTGATACCTGCTGCATCGACAAGACTAGTAGTGCCGAGCTCACTGAGGCGATCAACTCCATGTTCCGATATTATCGTACCGCCGAAGCATGTTACGTGTTCCTCTCAGATTTCAGAGAGCTGCCTATGCGCATTTCGGAACATGACAGGCTAGCCCAAGTAGCACGAAATTTGAGGAACTGCAAATGGTTTACGCGTGGCTGGACGCTTCAGGAGCTGATAGCCCCCAGTAGGCTGGAATTCTTTGACGACCACTGGAACTTTCTCGGAGAAAAGGCAGACTTGGAAAGTGTACTCTCTGAGATTACGAATATTGATGAATCGGTATTGCGGGATAGCTCTCGGCTATATACGATACCAGTAGCGAGGCGAATGTCATGGGCTTCTCGTCGGCAGACTGCCAGGGAAGAGGACATAGCATACTGTCTTCTTGGAATATTCGATATCACGATGCCACTGCTGTATGGGGAGGGCGCCAAGGCATTTCTCCGTTTGCAGCAGCAGATAGCCATGGAGAACTCCGATCTCAGCATATTCGCATGGGAAGCTTGCTCTACTAACGAAGTCTCCAGCCACGGTGATGGTGAAGCCAGGCCTGAAGATAATCAGTACTCAGGTATCTTTGCGGAGACGCCCGGTGACTTCTCAAAGTGTGCCACTTTACGAATGCATCGGGCCAAACTCGCTTCAATGCCCGGCGAAATGACAATGACCAATATTGGCCTCCGTCTTAGCGGTGCGCACATCACGACACATCTCGATCATATCGTTCTCGGCCTCAATTGCTTGCGTCATTCGCAAGTAAACGGCTCGTTGGAGTGGATGGGGATTTACCTGGTCAGATTCGGCTCCTCGTACATCCGCACAAGACCTTCCAAGGTTCACACAAGTGGTTCAAAGCATTTCTGGGGCAAGGCGCCGAGAAGAGAAACTGAGCCCATTTATCTTCAGCCTCGGCTGCTCCCGGATGAGGTCAAGAGAACAAACGCTCTGTTGGAGAATATTATTATTCTACGGTATGATGAGAACACGAAAAACTCGATCACGGCTCGCCATGGGATTCCTGATGCGGCATATACGGAGACAGGGCCAGACACCAAATCGCTGCAGCAGGCAAGTTCGGCTCGCCTTAGGACCATTCTAGAATTCGAAGAACGGGTGAATCCCTTTGGGGGCGCTGTCTTCCGAACAAATGTTGCCGAAGAATTCGACGGGATCCATTTGATTAGTTTGAAGACGGGCCCTAACGATAATAACACACACGAGGTCGCCGTGGTGGTCTCGTTGCAGTGGGATGGCACGGAATTGAGATTGAATTATGCTCTGTATGAAAGCACTTCAGACTTGATGCAGTACGTCGACAGAGAGCCTGCGCCAACTGAAGCTGCGGGATATTTGGAAAGGGTACAAGATTATTTTCTAGAGAATCGCTCGATCTCGGACCTTACTGGTCTTCTGAACCAGGAAAAAATGCCTACCACAATCAGTATACCTGGTGCGGCAGCTGGGGCGCCTCAGCGTGTTATATCGATAGAGAGGGATAGAAGTTTGCTTCTTCGCACAGGAGGCTTCTTTTATCTACTTCTCAAAACTCACGTTGGCTGAACAAGAGAAACCAGAAGATAAGTTCAGAGTGACTTATAAGCCAATATCGTAGACCTTTAGTGCCATTGGCAGCTTTATCTTGGTGAAGTACAGCTCTAAACCTACTGAGAACGGTTGAGAAAGCTATGAGAAACCCATACATTGGCTTTCGACTGTTGTCTTCCTTCACACTGCGAGCTATATGGCAAACGTAGTATTGTATCACAGCCAGCCCTCTGAGTTTGTCGGATCTATAGTCGTTTTGTCGTTGCTCCCTCACGGTATCTGATCCTCTACCAATCATTCTTGTAAATACTTGAATATATCAATCAGTGAATCCATCACCAGAGGCTGTGATGAATTACTAACAGCCCTCAGATAGCATAATCAAGTAGCAACGACCCTCCAGCTGAACCAAACTATATATAAGGACAAGGTCTTGACTCTTAATTCTAATGAGAAAATAATCCTTTAGTCTTGGAATCTAAGTGAGAACGCAATTCTGAATAGCTACACAAATTTTCATCGTTGACGAACAGGCCTTGACATTGTATTTGCATACGTCTGAACCAATCCGCTGACGTACAATAGCTCCGCTGACCCCAATACCTATTCAAAGGCATATGATGTAGTCTTTACATCAGGCTTTGCTCGTCTTGTAACTTCACGACATACCACGAGCCTTTCTCAGCTATGTATCTCGTATGAAGATGGGTAAACGCTGGTGGCTGGGGCTACGTACCTACCTAGGTAGGCTGGGCCCTGTGTGACAGAGCCTCTTTGTGGACTTACGCACCTAGGTACCTACCTTACTCAGCCCTCTGCCAATGGGACGGTCGACTACTGTATCCCTAGGTATTTACGAACACCGACAAAACCCTCCGGCCTTTCTGCTCTTCTTTTCCTATTTGGCTAGGCTTCTTTCGAAAGCAACTATACGATGCGATGAGTGAGGCACCTGCATTTCTCCAGTGATTGGCTGCTGTTCCACCACGAGATATATCGAACAACTTCGGGAAACACATTGATTTATCTGATCCAAGAATCTAATAAATAAGTGATGTATTCAGTGCAATACAGTGGTTGCTTCTCTTAACCAAACACGACTACATAACTCAGCAACGTTGAATCAATACCTCCCCATTCAGAAAATGTGTGACACTAGCTAATGACCGCCAAGAGAGCCAGTTTGGGTTGAGCGACCGAGGTATCCGCCTACAATCTGTTAGTCTGGGTTTAAGCAATTCAAGAATTTTTTTTAAGCAGAAAGTTTTTACCAGTCTCCTCTGTCTTGGGAATATCAACCACAAGGGAACCGGGGGCGACCAGGTCACCGTTGGGCTCGTGAAAGTCCTTCCATGGCTGAGTCTTCTGGTCCTTCTCGGGCAGACCCTGAGTGCTGACCTGAGAGAAGAAGTCGTTATTGTTGTTGTTGTTCACGTTGCTGGAAGGCATGTTGATTGAGAGCCGCTGGTCTTGGAAATGTATGATGAATGGGTATGGTGACTTCAGTCTGATGGTATTGATTAGTGGACGCGATCTGGGAAGACAAGACAGTTGGGTCGTGCCAATTTATGAACAAATCATCAAGACCACTGGGGTCCTACCAGGCTGGACATAATCACAGCTCCAACCGCGCGATATGGCCAAACTCGCAGGTCCAAAGTCGAGGCCGTCACGAGGTCAGGACGACTTGCAGTAGCGAAGCGGGGAAATCACTAGACCTGCTGTCACTACGACTCTGCTATCATGGATATTACGGAGCATGGGAAGGAGTGGCTGGGCGGATTTCTGCGCCTGACTTCTCGTGGAATGTGGTGTGTTGGTGGCCGCAGCGCTGCAATATATGTATGGGCCTTTGCCTATGATTATACGCATATGCAAGTCCATCACCGGTCAGCCGGTGTAAGATGCCTCGGAAACGAGTAATTATCTATACCTTGGAACTCACTTACACAAGGTACCTAAGGGCAGCTGAAAGCTCGGCCCAAGTGGACATTTCCACGGAACATTGGGAGCAGGTATTTTATGCGCACGTAGGTCCCATCTCAGTGCCTACACACTTGTGCAGTATCTATGGAAAGGGTGTGAATAGAGGCGTAAGTCGAAAGCATGTTGCATGTCCTGTGCCCAAGCTTATTGAGCCAGCATATTGCAATTGGACAGAGTCAAAGGACGCATCAAGCTTCGTGCAGAACGACCGCTGGCTCCCAAATTACCTAGGCATAGCGGCGCCAGAGACAAAGAACAACTAATGCCTGTAAAGACTTAGTTCGCTAGTGGTTCTTAGATAATTAGATGGCGAAAGCCAAACATGTGGCCAAACGTTCTCCTCGCTGGTTTTGATATCTGAGCTCACCTGGTTCGGGCACGAGAATATCTTCATGACATCCACCACTGCCATGGTGTTTCGTCTGCCTCCAGGATATGTACATTCAGCTTGAGCAATTAAAAAAGTATAGAGCGCATATGGCTGAATACCTGTTAGAACAACCTCTGTCAGCTGTTCCAGAGTCTGGCCAGGCGGGATCTCCGAGCGCATGGAGATTTATTGCTGTATCAAGATGCATTGCCAAATGATGACACCGAGACAATACCCTTCCACCAATCGGACTTGAATTGGCTTATCTTCGCGGGCTGACATGCAGCATATGCATATCAGCTTTGTAGTAGGGTGATGCTGAGCTGCAACTTGGTCACATCTACCTAGTAGATGCTGCGATATTGCACCTTGAGGGGCGCCTTCACAAAGTGACTGTCTTCACGGTCGGATGGTCGGCTGAAGGTCCGGAGACACACTATGGTATTGTTTTGGAGGAGGAACCAAAAGCACAGGGTCGTCCATTGCTGTATCTCATTTTCTTGGGGCCATTGTTCCTGACCATCGACTTCCAAGGTTATTTTCTGGCTCACGAGGTTTATTTCTGTACTTGCGGAAGATTACACGACAACTATCTTCCTTCAACTCACTGTAGAAGCAGTAAAATGCCTGGAATCACCGCCAACCTCGAGTTCCTGGCTGACTTGCCACTCTACAAGACAGAGAAGCCGTATGGTGCGCTCCTGACAAACGGCGCAAAACACTTCGCCCAGGGTCACCGTCTTGACAATATAGTGTTTACGCACCATTCATGCAACTTGATTGACGTCAAGAACGATGAATCGAAGACGCTATCCAACAATGGCTTTCAGATCTTCCGGCAGCACAGCGATAGTATGTGGAATGTCAATACTCTCGACGGAGCCCGACGGCATCGTGAAGAGATCGCAGCATGGCTCAAGAACAAGCTTGATGCTGTTTTTGTCCACACCTATGACCTAAGGACGAGACTCAATGATGAAGCCGATCGGGACAAGGTTGATGTCCTGGATTCGTTGGTTGTAGAGCCTCGAGCTCGAGGCGCCCATAATGGTAATGCAATGAGCTTGTCCACTACTTCCTTTTTTTTTCTTTGTTTTTTTTTTGGTGTGTGTGTTCATTTTGCGCAACTAACAGTTCTCGGTTCAATAAAGACGTGACTCTGAAGTCTGGACCGGACATCTTCTTCAATCATCTGATTGAAGGACAGATGGATTTTCTAAAGCCAGGATATAGAGTTCGAGTTATCAAGTAAGCAGCCAGGAAATTCGTGACAATGACGAGAGCTCCTCTAACTTATTTTTTTTTTCCCATTGCTAGCACATGGCGGCCAACGCTTCCCGTTTGCGAGGACTGTCCGCTCGCATTTTGTGATGCTAGCACTATTGATGCCCAAGATCTGATTGCAGCGGATCGCGTGTATCCACACTCTGTGGGCGAAGTGTACTATCTCATGCACAATGAGGATCAACAGTGGCATGTATCTACCTAACCCATTGCCTCCTTTGAGGAGACTTGTACATGGGAATTTGTCTAATCAGCTACTAGGTGTTGGATCGAGAATCAAACACCTGATGATGTAGGTAACACCCTGGAGCACACACACTCGGCTTCTTGAACAACGACTCCTGTCTCGCCATTTCTGAGGTAAATGAAAGCGTGCTCATTTTCTTCTGCAGGTCCTCGTCATGACAATGTACGATAGTCATCCTGGAGACAATGCCAGATGTAAGGGTTTCTAAATCTCTTGCGCTTTCTCCTCCAACCAAGTCCTAGACTAATACCTGGTACATCTTCAACTCAGATTGCCCGCACGTATCTTTTGTGAATGAACGCGCTCCGAAGGATGCACCACCTCGCAGAAGCATGGAAACTAGGTCTATAGTCATCAGCAAAATACCTATGTGATGTGGAATGAATCGACCAGTCAAACATAAATTGATAGCTTTCGAGTCTACTTCCCCACCATACTTTAGCAGAAACAAGAGAAGCTTCCAAGCATTATTCAGGAACTTTGTAGCAATTTCAAGCTGTGACTTCCAAATGCAGTGGATATTTGTGATTGTCGAATGAAGGCAGTGGTTTAGGTAGGGTAGCCTTCTCATGCCAATGGTTTCTCCCCCGGGGCTTCCCTCCCCCTGTGGGATTCGGATCACGGTCCAATTCCCCACCGAATTGGGGTGATTATCGTTTGATCTGAAGAGTGCCTATAATTTATAAGTCCTTCCTCGAATTCGCTACATCGATGAAGTCACATTTGGTGCGCATATCTATTACTAGCATATTCTTTGCAAACCCAAAGTAGCAGGTGCTGGTTGTTTAGGTGTGCATGCGCCACTGCGTGGCACAATACCTAAGTAGTTCTGCAAATCTGCTTGCTCCCCAACTGGCAATTGCACCCAATGATAAGGTAGCAAGTGTGAGTGGAGCCTAAGGTCTTTGTTTAGCGGCCTATTATACTGTGATACTAAATACTGATACCTGCAGTCTGCAGTAAGAGATTAAGGTTCTTGCCGCCATAGGCCTAGGCTGCCCATTGATTAATAAGGGACGGAGGTCTCAGACGGTCGTGTCAGCCGCCACAATCTCTCCCACCCCTACCTAATAATAAGGTACCTAATCTCAATAAGCTACCTACCTACCTACCTAGGTGGCTACTAGGCAGCTTACCTAGGTCCGAATTGAAATCACCCCAGAGGTTGCGGCACCTTCTCTACCTTTTCTTCGTACGCGAAATAGAACGCTCCCTCTTCATCTAGCGCGATTCATCAAGGCACAATGAACAGCGAAAAGAAACCTGACGGTGAACCTGATCCAATTGAGACGGGTTCAGAAGAGCGATATCCTCATGGGATCCGTCTTGCAATCATCGTTGCATCGTTGGCGGCCTCGGTCTTCCTTTGCGCACTAGTAAGATTCCTGGGCGTCAATAGATGCTAGAAAATTATCTACCGAGTACTGCATCAACTTTTCGCTGATTCTCCTTGCCTTTAGGATGAGACCATCATCACCACTGCCATCCCCCGGATCACTGACGAATTCAATTCAATCAACGATATAGGCTGGTATGGGTCGGCTTAGTGAGTCACAATCCCCCTTCCAATGCCTACCTACCTACCTAAGGTACCTAGGTGGCCTCGGGTTTTTTCCAAAGCCATTCATATAGCAAAGGAGAGGCGCTCATCAGTACTTTCCAGCTTCATGACGTGTGCTTCTTTTCAGCTCATCTATGGCAAACTGTTCTCATTCTATCCTGTCAAGAATGTGTTCTTGGTCGCAGTGGCTATCTTCGAGGTTGGCTCTTTAGTCTGTGCTACGGCCCCAAACTCAATTGCCTTCATAGTAGGCCGGGCTTGCGCTGGCCTCGGAAGTGCTGGCATAAATGCTGGCTTCATCATGTGAGCTCCTACTTTCTGCCCTATTTTACGATCGTCGTTGACCCCCCTCTCGCCAGCATATTGGCAGCTTCGCTTCCACTTGAGAGACGCCCTATATTTGTGTCCTCATACAGCAGCATGTATGGCGTGGCGGCGGTTGCAGCGCCCTTGATTGGAGGCGCGTTCACAACAAAAGCGACGTGGAGGTGGTGCTTCTATCTCAACCTGCCTTTTGGTGTCATCACCATATTAGCAGTGACGTTCTTTTTCCATACGCCAGGCAAGACATCAGCCTCATCCTCGACCATGACGTTGCGCCAAAAGGTCATCCAAATGGACCTCCTAGGTACAGCGGTCCTGATACCTGGGATTGTCTGTCTCCTCATCGCTCTCCAATGGGGAGGCACAATTTACGCATGGAACGATGGTAAAGTAATTGGATTATTGACGGTATTCGCGGCAGCGACGGTCAGTTTCATCTGCATTCAATTGTGGAAGCAGGACCTAGGCACCATACCGCCCCGGATCATCAAGCAACGTAGCGTGACCTGCAGTACATGCTATGTCTTTCTTGCTGGTGGTGCCGTCAACGTGTTCGAATACTATGTAAGTCTTACGCCATTCTTCCGTCCGTACCCTTCCAGTTCACATTGCCACGGCTAATAATGGACCTATACAATCATACAGCTCCCTGTTTGGTTCCAAGCAATTCAAGGGGCAACCGCCCTGGATTCTGGTGTTCATATCCTTGTTCTGACGTTGGGAACCGTAGTGTTCTCTTTCGTCGCAGGTTTCGGTGTGTCTCGAACGGGCTATTATACCCCCTTCATGATTGCTGGGGCTGCCTGTCTCGTAATTGGCTCTGTCATGACTACTACATTCAAAACAACGTCTTCGGCCGCACAGTGGATTAGTTATCAGATTCCCTTGGCTGCCGGCGCCGGACTTGGCATCCAGCAAGCGCACACGGCCGCTCAAACGGTACTTGCGGCCGACGATGTACCGACCGGGGCAGTCGTCCTCATATTCGCACAGATCATCGGGGGCACCATATGGTTGTCTGTGGCACAGAACGTTCTTACCAACCAGCTTGTTCATAGCCTCGTTGGGCTGGTTCCCAATCTGGATGCCGACGCTATTCTGGCGATGGGGGCCACTGGACTAAGATCTGCTGTTGCAACCGAATATTTGGAAGCCGTGGAGAAGGCGTATAATTCGGCACTTACCAAAGTGTTCTTCTGTTCTGTTGCACTGGCAGCCGGTGCTTTAGTGGCTTCGCTGGGGATGGAGTGGAGGTCTATCAAAAAGAAGTCGGAACCAGATAATATTACAAAGGCTGAATAATGTTGCAAGAAAAGAGAACAAAGCTGAATCTATTATCAATTGCAATATCAAGCAGCCATTCCAACCTTCTTATTTAAATTAAATAATATACGTTGCATTAATTAAATACAACAAATGCGTGCGGAAGAAGCATATACTTAGATTAAGGTCAGACTAAAGAATAATTTAGGTAAGTAAGGGTTCTTTGAATACTCCATTGTAACAACGTTGAGTCTTTTAAACAAGCATTGATTTCAGCAATTTTGTTTCATTTTCTTTGAAAGTGCATAGACCTTAGGATGAAGTCTTCATCTTCTGTACTATGTCTTGACCCGTGGTGGGCATCAGGGGCCGCCACTGTGGAATTGCGGAGCCGTTCGGCGGGACAGGCCGCCAGTTCGTGGGCGGCGAGCATCCGCGATCTTCCACGACTCATCAGCGTTCATCCCAACTTCAGACGTCATCTGATTAGTAATTTTGAACGACATCGCTTCCCATGGACATACTACGTACTTGCTTTTTTTCTTTTTTTACCGCTGCATATCCAACTAATTTGTCAAAGAGCTCTACAATTGCCATGGCTCCAAAGATTTTCATGTGAGCACGACCTAACTTCTTTGGCGGTTGTAAGACCCTTGCTTACACCCTTCGCCCACAGAACTGGTATTACTGGCTACATCGCCGGCGACGCCTTTGTGACCCTTTACGAGAAGCATCCCGACTACGAATACACAGCTCTTGTGCGAAGTGAGGAGAAGGCAAAACAGGTCTCCAGAACTTATCCCAGTGTCAAAATTGTGATTGGGGACCTCGACAGTTATGATCTGATCAAGGCGCAAGCCGCGAAAAACGACATCATTCTCCGTATGTCTTCACTCTCCTTCATAAAAAAAGCAAGATGGTGAGATTGACAGTTCTAGACGCGGCGGATGCTTCCGATCACGAGGGAGCCGCCCGCGCAATCGCTGCTGGCATTCTTGAAGGTCATAGCAAGGAATCCCCAGGGTTTTGGTTGCACACAGGAGGCACGGGTATCCTGACATACGTGGATTCCAAGGACGACCGGTTAGGAGAAGCGTCGGACAAGGTCCATGACGATCTTGACAAAGTCGATGAGCTGACAAGCTTACCCGACGATGCCTTCCACCGCAACGTTGACAAGATCGTCCTTGAAGCCACTACACAGCACAGTGATATTGTCAAGGCCACCATTGTCTGCCCACCGACTATTTATGGTAAGAAGGTCCCCCATGAGGTTATTATACGGTTGCTGATACTTCGTTCTTTTTAGGTAAAGGACGCGGTCCCGTGTCCGGGCGGGGTCGTCAGGTCTACGAGATGGCTAAGCTAATTCTGACTGGCAAATATATTCCCATCATAGGTGCCGGCAAGTCAAGGTGGAATAACGTCCATATTGAGGACCTTAGTGATGTCTTTGAGCTCCTTGTCGAAGCAGCTGTACGTAAAGATCTCTTCGACGAGCTTTGGGGCGCCAAGGGCTACATGCTCATCGAGAATGGTGAGCATGTTTGGAGTGATCTGGCGAGGAAGATGGGCAAGGAAGCCGAGCGTTCCGGCTATGTGGAATCACTTGAAGAGCGGCCGCTTGATAAAGAGACTGCGCTAAACCAGGCCGGCTTTGAGGCCGTCAGCTGGGGGTTGAACTCGCGGGGTCGAGGCCTACGGGCGAAGAAGTTCCTTGGCTGGCAACCAAAACAGCATAGTCTTGAAGATGAGTTGCCTGTGATCGTCCAACAGGAACACCAACGACTTCTCGCTTAATCTGCAGTATCTGCATCATGCGGGCATGCTCCACGGCTGTGGGTCTGTGGGCCTGGATAGGGGATCACCTCGGCCCGCAACATTGCCAGCACTAGACAACCGTGGACAAATGTTATGATCAAAGTGTCATAGATTCCATATTACAATATTTTGATAACGCGTCTGTTCCTCATAATATCTCTCTCTCTCTCTCACTCCTCTCTAATACCCGCTCGGAAGACATACTTACCTGGTGAGAAACCCGGAAGCATGTAGCAGCCGCAATCAGCGGATGAATATCGATTTATCGACAATATAGTTCCAGTCACGACTGGTTCCGAGACGCCTGGAATCTTATAAGTGATAGTACTGCAGCCAAGCGAAGTCAGCTTAAGAAATTGGCTAAGGCAGTCGGTTGCATCTGCCTTCTTACGGACTAGCATTCTTGTGGTGTTACGATGCCCGCACATGTAGGTAACCCGTGATATGGATAGGTGGAGCAGTCTGGCCCACACCCAATGCTTCGTTGAATCCTTCAGCTAAGGATAAGGGACTATGAATAAAATGGACCGATTACCCAAAGAGAAAGAGCAAAAGTTCATCCAAAGGCGTGTAGATTCTAAGTCGTTGACAGTGAAAGTTCGAGACCCCGTGTCACAAGAACGTCGAATCTTATATCACAATGCCGTCCCAAATAGATAGGTCAGGCCCAAGTGTCTTGAACTCTCAAAATCATCATGAGGACGCACCTTTGCAGTCCGATGTTGTAGTTGTCGGAGGTGGGATACATTCCCTAATCTATTCCATCCATGCCATGAAGAAAGGACTGGCATCGCCCACATCACCAACGCCGTCCATCACAGTCTTTGAGAAAAGCGACAGTCCTCAGTACAAAATTGGCGAAAGCACACTCACAACGTTCGGTTTGTGGTTGAAGACGATCGGAATCGGTCCGGCCCTTCTCTGGCGCTTGTTCGGACCCAAGGACGGTCTCGCGTTCTTCTATCTCAACCATGAAGACCCGGATAATGTCGGTACCTTTGCCGCCAATGGTCCACCAGGGGACTTTGTGCCCACCCTCCAGATCGAACGAACGATTAGCGAGCTTTTATTAACGCTGTACGCGCAAAGAATGGGCGTTCAAGTTCATCATGGTCACTCGGTAAACATTGACGTCACCGACTTAGGCAAGGCGGATATTGTCAGTGAAGATCCAGTCCGAGTGCAGGTTGTCACAAACGGGGAGAGTGTGCACATCAAAACAAGATTACTCGTCGACGCGACAGGAAGGTTCAGGAGATTTGCATCCAAAGCCTCACGCAAACGCGTCCTACCGGGGTTCAACACCGATTCGTTCTGGGCTTACTTTGAGTTTCCTGGAAACGACGCTGACATTCCTCTGCCTTATTATGAGTCTTGTAACACTAATCACATCTGTTTGCCTGAAGGGTTAGTAATTGAAATAAGTACTTACTTTGCGCTGCTGTCTGGATTACCCGCTGACTTGATAGCTACAATCCTCTAGCTGGGCCTGGATTATCCGTCTTCCCAGCTGGCAGGGCAGTTCGTTGCCAAACCTCACGCGAATGATCAACTACCTTCTCGACCTCAACTCCCAAGACACGCATCCAGACGACTATCCATCCGCTCTTCAACTAGCTCTGATGTTCGACCTGAAGTTCCGCTGGGTAGTCAGTATTGGCTATGCGCTGCGCAATGATGTCGTCTATCCAGACAGCCTCTCGGATTTTGGCTCATGTGAAGCCGAACGTAAATTCAATTGGATTACCAGCAGGTATCAGCGAATGCAAGCCTTGATGGACCAACACATCCTGATCAAAGACCTCTACGGACCGAAGACAACTTGGTTTATCCGGAAAGCACTGTCTTACGAGTCGACGATTGTTGGCGGCCCACGATGGGCAGCCATCGGAGATGCCTCAGGGTTTACAAATCCTTTGTACTCGCCTGGAATCAATTGCAACATGGCAACCAGCGTATTCTTGGCCGAGTCAACCAACGAATACCTAACTTCCAAGACAACGCAAGGTAGAACGGCGGTGATTGAAAAGTACTCCAAGTTCTGCGAGTCGCGTGTGCAGAACCTGCACAGGATGAACATGTTCAACTACTTGATGATGCGTTCACCACAGACTGGACCCCTTGGCCCATTGTGGCAGTACCTCTGTGGGACAGGCAATGAGCAATGGCGCAATATGCGTGCGTGTACCTTTGACAACGTGGCCGAGTCAGTCACGACATGGGATTGGGGTGCTCAGCGGAGCGAGTACATTGCTTTCGCCAACGAAGCTATTGAATTACTCGCAGGTCCGCCATCAGAGGCTTCAGCTGAGTTAGTCGCTGCTATTATGAAGCTTTCAGATCAGAGGTTGGCCCAAGTCATGTCATCGGGGAAATACAGCGGCCGATGGGCGGGTCTCTTGAGATGGTACGATGATGAGCTCAGGTTCTGTCCGGAAAAGACCAAGCGAGACGTGCTGGCTAGGAAATGCGAGGCTTGTGGTAATTGGCGAATACTGAGGGATGATATTACCAGGTGTGCTACATGTGGTGCAGTGAACAAGTACAACGAAATCGTCAGATATAACTGATTGACTGGTCGAATAGCGTACTTACCTAGGTACGTATGAGGCAAAGTCTTTTTTACCTGGAAGCACTAGTTTGCCCTGAGCTACATCGATACCTCAATTTCTTAGCTCGATATAAACAGCCAAAAACCGACATGTTCACACCGCATGTAGCTTGGTCTTGGCACTTTGTTACAGATAGAAAATTATTGCCACGGCCCACACGTGTCCCATGTGGTCGGTCTTGCGGAAGCTTGCAGCAAGCTGATGGCTCGTAGCCGAGCTGCGGATCCGGCTTCAGCCACCAGGCACACAGGCGGTGTCAAACGCAAATAGAATGCATGTTTTTCTTTCCAGACCTTTCGATGGTACCGAAGTTTAATTGAGTGGGCTATCCTTTGTCCACAAATAAGATATAAACACCGACAACCCTTACGGAGAATAATGCATGCGAAGGTTGACTCAGTTCTTGAACCTCGTCACTTCGCGCAAGATCCTGTCCCGACATAATATCACAATGTAATATTGATAGCCTGTCAAAAGGACTATGTGACTTGGCCTAGATTAGATCGCTGATAAGTGACGCTGAGCGTTGGGTACCAGCTCCTGGAGGCGACCAAATGATTTGTGGCTTGGTTTCAAACCCCCATTGGAGCATATGCTTTGGCTCACAGGGGCCATTCTTTTGTTGCTCCCAGTTCTAGAATGGAAATTTACCAAGATCTTGGGTTTTTGGAAGAGTTGGACCTAGCAGTGCAGCAATTTTGGCAATATCCGTGAGCGTTTTGACAGGACTCTAGCAATGTCTGAAATTCTGGTTGCACCTAACTTGCTACTCGAGAGCAAGATTCATTCATAGCAATCCGAGAGGTCAAGTATCATTTCGACTAGACAATCTCTAAGGCATCTCTCTGCGTCAAACACTCCCGGGGGGACCAATTTGGACGAGTGGAAGGTTACGCTCTTCATAATGGCGTCGGGCGGCGAGGACTCTCGAATATCGGCAAATCCTTTGCCTTCGGGCAAGGAACTCGTCCTTTCACAACCACGTATCAACTCCAAAGAAGATGCTTACTTCAAATGAGGAGAGTTAGGACATGAATCGAGCCGTCATAACTCTCGCACCATTTCTTGCCAAACACGGTTTATGAAGAACGTACTCGACACTGGTGAAATGAACAATTTCGCTAATGTCTTTTGGCGATGTCTTGTTTAACTACTTTGCTTTCAGAGCTTCATGACTGCTGCGCGGGAAATTAAAGTGGATTACGTTGAAGTCTACGACACGGGAACCATGGTTCTCGAGGAGAATAGTTCGCTGACTTTTTCCCGAAAGTACCGCTCCGCCAAATCTTTGTTGACATCTGTGTCATGCAACACCTGGGCAGGCTTGACACGTCGAAACTGATGTCCAGGCATCCCCAAGCTCCCTCAACATAAGACACAAAGCTTATTGTCCGTTGATCTTGCCGAGTTGGTGGGCACGTGCTACCAACAGCAATTCGATCCTACCGCAACCACTTCTCGGCGCCCGTGCATGCTTTTCCCATGCTTTTCCGAACGAGTGAGGTCCCCGGGCATAAAATTGGATCAGAATCTTCGAGAATGCCAAAGCCGTCACGGAAAGGGGGATTATCTCGAGTTGCTGATTTACAAGATTGTTTTACCAGACAAGGGCGGCTCAGCTGAGCTCTGATGACAACGCCGGAGCTGTTGCTTCGGGCTCTTGAGAGACCAGAGGAGTAAAGAAAGAGCCTTTTTTTTGTCCTTCTTCCTGTATGTAGCCGGACTCAGAATGATCGGTATCTCGCTGCATCCCAAGGGCTACAGAAAGCGTAATCGAGGCTGAGCTTGCGTAATTTCTGACTAGTCCCAAGTTGTTTTTTATTTGGGTTCTTTTGTTCATAAATTTGTTCCATCCTGCCCATACTGTGTGCTACCTCACCTACGCACAGTCCAAACTGAATGTATGCCCGCCAGCCATTATTAAGGCTCAGCTGAATGCCAATCCGTAGTAGAGACAATCATGTATGTGATCTTCTCGGAAGACGTGCGAGATTTGGAATGGCAACACTAATGCCAAGGAAGCTCGGAAGGTGGATTTCGGAACGGGGCGAAGATCCCGCGTTGTAAGTGGGTCGTAACAAGAGCGGGAACCGGTTCGCCTAGACTTCAGAGAACCAGAAGTGGCCGAGTGCAGGATCCAAGTGGACACTCGGTGAGAGAAAGGCATGCGCCGATAAGATGACCTTGACGACCAAAAGCTGGAGGTGGCGTTGACGGGGGCCCAGCTGGGAAGAACAGCCGCAGGAAATAGTCTACTTAAACAATTCGGGGTGGATCGCGTTACAATTTTAATCCCCGTTGATCACTGATCACTGATCACTGATCAATGATCACCACGGCCCGGGTGGGTGCCCTTTTGCCCACGGGCCAGATCATTCCAGACTAGTTGAAGAATACCTAGCCTCTTCAGTGGATATGTCGAAGAGACACCTTTTTCCCAGCTTTCCCCCATTCCGGACTTGTTATCCCGGCTTCCCCTCACGACCAACAAAACGGCCCGAGTCATTGACCTTATTCCCCCTTTTATTTCCCTTCCCACGCCTCCCTTCCTTCACCTGGACCCTCCCGCATTCTCTTTGGTCTGTTACTTCCCCGGCCCAGATACTCCCCGTCCCCCTCTTCGTCCGACAGCGTTATTCCCAGTCAAACCCGTGCTTCCCTTGGGCCATCATTCGACCAGACACTGCGCACCAAACTAGAAAAGCAAGTCAGCCAAGCTTCAACCGATCCGACCCGAAAGCCTAACCTTAGCTGCCGAGACAACGTGGAAAACCCCGGGGGGCCCTCCTCCGTCCTTTTTTTCTTCTTTTCTCTTATTCCCGGAAAACCATCCCAAAAACTCCGTTCCCGAGTCCACGGTACTGGGGCTCTAAGTGGCTTCCAGGGCAGGCCCAGGTGTTTTTCTCGTGCGACCTGCTGTGCTCTGTGCTCAACCACGCCCTGTAAATGGATCTACCACCTCAGCCACTGCGACCCGGGGAAGCCTCCAAACCCGTACGCTACAACCCAGTGCCAATAGGAGGGCCTGATCGACCACCTGTCAACCACTCGCCTAGTCCTGGCCTCATTTATGCCTCCTCACCAGGCAGCAGAGACAGCTTTCCAAAGCGGAGGGCGAGCTCTGTAAGAACGGGGGCCCCCAACAGTCCCAACATTAAACATGAGCCTGGCCAACGAGGCGACTCCGCATATCCTCCGGCGCCTCCTAGTGCCGTCACAGAAGATCGTTCGGAGCGTAGTTCGACTGCTCATCTTGGGGAAGATGAAAACAAAAGTCAAGATGCTGACGGCGAGTCTCGAAAGAAGAGGCAGAAGCGAAATAAGCCCACGCTTTCCTGCTTCGAATGTGTTGAGAGGAAGACCAAGGTAGGATTTCCTCTCCTCTTTGGGACTCTCATGCTCTTTGTATCCTAATGCTGCACACCGCGTCGATTATTCTGTTTCTCTTTTCCCTTTTTTTTCTTTTTTTCTTCGTCTTTTGAGAGAATGTGCCATCATCTCGCTACTTTGGACTGAGGATGATGCTTTTCGTGATTCATGATCCCAAGCTCGGTCCTTCAATGGTTCTTTGCGTGAGATTCAACATGGTAGGCCGTTGCTAGGCCCGAATAGAGACGCCCAAAGAAGCCTTCCAGAACAAGAAGTAGTCGCAGTGCCATCTGGTTGTTTCCCAAAGAAAAAAGGAAGCAAAAAACAAAACCAGTATTCATATTCATGGCAATAGGCACAAGCTGACATGGATAACAAACAGTGTGATCGCGGCCGGCCAAACTGCCTAGCATGCATCAAGAGGCAGACTGTGTGTAAGTATGCTCAGGTCGCCAACATGCTAGAGCAGACATCGCGTGCCACCGCCAGTGGGCGACGCACCACCAAGCCGCCAAAGAAGAAACCAGGCCCAAACAACCTTCCCAGAGCCGCCATCCCAAACATCGCAGACCGTGGAGTCTTTTCCAGCAACAACTACCTGTCCCGGGCCGCCGTTGCCCTCTCCACCGGCTTGCTCTCGAACATCCCTTACTCCATGGCGACAGGCTCCAACATCTTTGGCATCGCCAGCGCTCATCCATTCTCCAATATCTGGACAAATCACTGGCGCATCGACGAGGTAATTGTGATGATGCCCAATCGCGAGACGTGCGATGTCTTTGTGACCCTCTACTTCGACTGCGTGGATCCAGTCTACCCGATGCTTCACCGCCAGAGCTTTTGGGATGAGTACGAGCACTTCTGGTCCCTCTCCATCGAGGCACGTTGTGCCTTTGACCCAGCCTTTGTAGCACTGCTCTTCGTCATCTACGGCACCGCCACGCAATTCCAGGTCACCACCGATACCGAACTGGCAAGCAGCAAGCGCCATACCTCCGAAACCTACGCCTCCGCCGCAAACCAGGCCCTTCGCCTGGCCTCGTACCTATCCATCGCATCCATCCGCTCGATCCAGACCATGGTGCTAATGGTCTACTTCCTCATCAACGACAATCACGCGTCCGACGGGTGGGCCTTTGCCGGCATCCTAATGCGCCAGGCGTACGCCATGGGCCTCCACCGCGACCCCAACGTCGCCAAGCCCGAGGCGACGGCCTTTGAGAAGAATGAGCGTCGCAAGCTCTGGCAGGCCGTGCTGCTGCAAGACACGTTCCTTACCGTGCTGCTCAGCCTGCCGCCCAACGCGACACATACGGACGTCAACGTCGACGACCTCTTTGACGAGCCTGCCGAGGTCTACTCCACGTACAACGGCGCCCTCTCGCACAATTCCACCGACACAGCTTACATCCGAGGGTCCTGGACACTAGCCAATCTCGTTCAGGAGTCCATCTGCTCACCGCGCTGCCTCGACATGCCCATTTGCTCAACACCCCGCCACAAAACCAAGCTCGTTGCCGATTTTCGCACCGTGTACCGCTCGTTCCCGGACGTCTTCCGATCCTGGGACACCGAGTCGCTCACGGCGCTCGCGCAGCGGGACGGTCGCGTCGTGCGACAGACGCTGTTTCTGACCAGCAATTATTTCCATAATTTGATGCTGGTGCACGCAAGCGAGAGCCCCGAGGTACCGGTGAATGTGCGCGGGACGCTGGAGGCAGCCCATGAGGCGATCAATGCCTTCTTCATGTTGTTCTCCCTGTTTGAGCAGGAGGCGAGGACGTGGTGGGTCTTTAGCCACCGGGCGTTTCTGGAGGCGTTGTGCATTGGGAGTGTGTTGCGGGAGACGGCAAATGAGGAGGATGGCGGGGAGATGTTGATCAAAGACCCTCTATTTGTGAGGGGACGGGGGGATATTGGTAAGTCATGGACCTTTTTAATTTGCTTCCCAAAGTCTCTATGATTGGTCCTCGATATTGGTGGAAAGCCTGCTAACATTTGGGCCTTTAGCTCGCATGGTACAGATCATGACTAGCATGGGAGCCGGTGACTATGGTGACCATGTGGCGCAAACACGGGCAGAGGTGCTAAGTGAGTTCTTGTAATCTGGGGGCCAATAGATTCTTTCATAGAGGAATACTTTACAACCACCAGGACAAAGGAAGGCATGAGGCGCTTTTTTTATTTTATTTTTTTAGAGGAGGCTTAGCCTACCGTAACACCACATTGTCGGTTTATGATCATCGGATAATGAGAATTGTCCGGTAGATAGCAAGGCTTAGGAGCAGAGCTCAAACCTTGATCAGATGGTATCTCGTTAGCTACAGCTCCACATTGGGCATAGCGGGAGTTATTCTTAATCTTAAATACATCAACTATTGCTAAACATCTCGAATCAGAGATTACAGGTTCAATTAGGCAGTAGTTGAAGGATGCCATTCGCATTTCAAGTCGTCGCTCTGGACGTTGTATAAGCCCTGGCTGGGTTGGGATGGGGGCGATGTGATCCGTCCTAATCACTTGCCTGCTCTGTACTTCACGAGCGTCTATTCAAGAGCGACGACAGACCTAGTATTCCTCGGTACTTCCAGAGATGTGATGTTTCAACGACGTTCGCCACATAGCCTGTCTACCACTAGATGTATGTTCGTGGCGTCCCGCCCGTTATAATACAGGCTCTTGAATAGAGTGAGCCCTTGTCCCAGAAGAGAAGAAAACGATAACGGACTAACACAAGGCAACAACGCTCGCTCGCTCGCTCGCTTGCTAAGGGATCTTGGCAATCTTCGGGTAGTGTGCTAGCCTGATACACAGACCCTACTTCCCGAGAATATCTCCATCGACTCTAGTTTTGAATCTGGGGTTGTGTTCTTTTATGCGTACATTTCACCAGGTATCAGAAAGTCAATTCGTTCGGTCGCGTCCCGGTCTCAAGTGAGTCCAACACTAGTGAGACGACCCATGACCTCACACAAATCGCGGGCCTTTAGCTCATTCGACTCCAGGTCGAGGCAGCTGCACAAGATGGATGCTATCCACCAAAATGCTATGCCGGACTAGTCGAATTGGTCCGGAGCGCTGACCCTGCGAATTGCAGTGGAACGCTGCCATCGTGGTTGGGAGAACTGTTCCTGTAGAAAAGTCCTTTCGTCGTCCGTCTCATGATGGCCAATCGTGCAGAAGGGGACAAAGTAATGGAGAACATGCGTCCCTCATTGCCCACTCACCACCGTGGTGGGTTCGCGGTAAAATGGGATGCCCATTCTATGTCCGCCTCCAACCTGGGCGATTATATGCATGGGTGTTGTTGTTGTTGTTGCTGCTGCTGCTGTTGCTGCTGTTATTGCTCCCGCTACCACTACCACTGAAACGATCTCGAAGCCAGTTGATGGGATTCGAAGATCCTCCTCCACTACCGCCTGTGTTGTGGTTGCTACGCCCACTACGCTGCGAATTCCAACTCGACGAGTTCGTTCGATCCGGACGTGGACGGGCGGGAGACCGCTCCCTGGTTGATGACGAGCCTGGTGGAGGACTAGTAGGCGACCACGAGTCTCTTCTGTCGCGGGGCGAATCTGGTGCGGGCTGTCCATAGCTGGAGGGATCAGCAAGATTTCTGATGGCGTTTAGACGTGCTTGACGCTCCTCGGGACTTCGCGCGCCACGATGCTGATGTGAACCAGCAGAGTTACTGCCAAGTGAATCTGATTCACGAGTAGCCCATGGGTTGTTGTTGCTTCCACTACCAGCCCCGAACCAGCCCCCGAACCGTGAGCCTCCAGCTAGTCCGCCTCCAGATGCACGGCGTTGGTTGTCGGCACTGCTGCCCGGATCGCCGTTTGCCGCATTTCCTTCGCGCTTCTCGATCGGGGTACGGCATATGGGACATGTGTTGTGTTCCTTCAACCACAAAACCACACACTCTCCATGAAACCAGTGCTTGCAGGGCAACACGGTGACCTCGTCTCCGATGTTCATCTCATCTATGCAGATAGTGCATTCAGCCTTGTCACCCTCGCCCATCATCTCCCGATCCAACTTCTTCTTTTCCAACTTTTCGATGGCATCCTCGGTGGCTGGCGGTGCTGCATTAGACTGAGGATGAGCCTCCATCAGCTGAGTGATGATTCGGTCGAGCGCCTCCTGAGAGTAAACGGCATCACCGTGGACAGCGTTGGGACCTCCTAGGCCGGGAAATACGAGAGAAAGCAGATTGTGTAGGCCGCCCTCGAGAGGAGCCTGTCCGAACTGGACTTGTGGAGAGCGAACGTTGCCACTACCCATAGCATTTCCAAAGATCCTAGAACGGCGGTCAGCGGTAGGAGTTCGTACAGCAACCAAGGTCAATTCAGGCATTCTATGCGGGATGCGCTGGGGAGGGGAAGGCCCGTACATGTCGAAGTCGTCGTTTTGATTGTGATTTGCATCGTGCCCCATCTGCATGCGATCGCCAGTTTGTCCTCCTGTACCTGGGAAGTTGGTAGTAATGGAGAAGGTAGCTCGACCGGGTCCTCTGAAGATCCTAGTTTGAGTGGTACCGGTGATACCTGGCCCACCAAAAGGGCTTGATCCACCAAAAACTGTCTCACGATTGGCCCTGCCGGGCTGGCCAGCTGGGTTGTTGAAGCCCATGAGCATGTTGAGGGTCTCCTGGAAGCGTTGGAAGACCTCCTGGTCGCTGCTCGGATCGACCGGACCACCAGCCTGGCGGTTACGGTTCATGTTTGGCGGAGGAAGGAACCCGGGCGGGAGGAAAGCGTTGCCGTCGCCTATATCGTCTTCGTCTGGGTCAGGATGATCGTAGCCATGGTCACGGGCGTGGTCGTTTGGCTGCGAGTATTGGATGTTGGGTCGAATATCGCGAGGATCATTCTCTGGAGTGATCTGGAAGAGAGTAGTCAGCAAGCAGTGGGCGTGAGGCGTGATTGGATGGCAAACGAACTATTTCACATATCTCGCCATGGCAGCGAGGGCATTCTAGGCCATGTTCATCGTTGTACCACTCATTTGAACAATTGTGGCAAAATACGACCTCACGATCGCCAGTGAGGTCGAGATGCTGAGGGCCGCTGCTACCGCGGTCAGAGTATGGGAAGGAGGACATTATTCTTTGCTGGTGCTCTTGGCGTCGTTGTTGCTGTTGATGGGCGGCCAAGGCAGTAAGTCCAAGGCCTGCAAGAAGGCCAGCTGCACGAAGGGCTCGGAACGCCACGGTGAAGTGAGTGAGGGAGAACCAGTGACAAGCAGCGTTATGTTGAGTGAAAGTAGGTAGTTTAGACGAGGATGAGTCGTGACCAGTTGTTGGCCGACCCAACCGGTCTGGTGACGTCGCAAGGTTGCTGATTGCTCAAGTAGGGTGGGGCGCAATACAATCTAACAAAACAGCACCCATTAGAGAAGGCTGGTCAGTCAGTAGGAGGTAGGGGTGAAGCTAGGGGTGAAAGAGTAGATGAGAAGGTTGTAAGGTATATGTTGTAAGTTTAAAAGAGGATCAAGTATTGAATGGTCCGACGGCCTGGAGTTGTAGTCCGTACTGGAGGTCTGCAGGGATATCCTACCTAGAGGAGTCAGGCCCACTACGACCTCCGCTGACGTCGATGGCACCTAGGTGATGTTCAAGCAACCTCACTGTTCAACAGTAGTATTAGTCCCCAGACTGTGCTCAAAAACCGAATAAAAATTCAGTCAAGGTTAAAGTGATTGCTTTCTGATCTACTTTAATCCATTAAACCCTTTTTTCTCTTACTTTCGGTTTGGCCCCAGTAAGCGCTCCTTGGTTGGCGGCGGGGTGGGATGATATGCTGTGTAAAGCAGTTGTTTGAGGCTGTGCACAAGGTACCTTCACTGTATGAGTATACGTAACAACTTCTGATGCAATGCAATGCGGGCCTGGAGTGTTGCCACGTCCAGCATACAGCCAGATAGTCTAGTCGCTCGAGTGAATTTGACAGCTGGACCCTGATTTGGATCAGGTCACAGGTACGGCAACTTCAATAAATTATATGTTATCCAATGCGTGCTTGCTTCTTCATCATATGAAACTTGGTTTATTGTACATTTCCACTCAATACACATGTCACGCATGCTATGGACGACGAAAGACTCATTTAGGCTAAATATAAGTACAAAGTACGTGAGAATGCCGCGTCTTGCTGCAGTGAGATAGATTACACAGCGACGCATGCACACGTAGGTAGCCATACAACAATGCCGCAAGTCAACCGTGCGCTCTGCCCAACTAAGGTAGGAATGCCTCAGCATTACTGGTGTCCTAGGTGATTTTTCTTTCAAGACAAAAGCAGGGGTGAGGATCTCGACTATTGATACAACACTATTGTCCGATTGTGCAAATCAATTTATTGTGGGTCCGTCGGGTCCCGGCCTTCGCCCGGCTTCCACGCGCTTCTGTCGGGTCTCCACTTTTCCGGCCCTGTTCGCCGAAGCAGACCAGGACCGGCCCGGCTCGTTGTTCAGTTCGGTCATTTGTGCCTGCTTTGACCGCTCAACAAATTCGAAATGACCCACGATCTAGAAATCAGCGTCAGAGCGAATGAAAGATCGGTTCAAAGCGGTTTGGGCGGAGAAATATACGCAGGTTAAGTGTAATGCTCCTTACTGCTTTCGCCTCCGTGCCCAAGCAGCCAGCGCCCTACAAGTCTAACGGTACCTTTTGTTGGTAGTAAAATGGAAGTTCAGCCGTGCAGAGCCCATTGCCTTTCCAATCCCATCTTATTTCTCCAACAGCCGAAGCCAAACTCTCTGTTGGACAAAATATGCGTAAACCTCGCCTTCATGCTGAATCCATGAGAACATCAGCAGACTATGACACATATGCACTTGACGTATACTTGAATAGCAAGGACGACAGATAGAATACAGGTTTTTATGGTAGAGAGCACCTTGATTAATCAATGAGTTGCCCCCGTAGGCAGGTTATGCAGGTCAGATTTGCATATTTATAGGTACGAGAAGAGAAGAGGTGTCGTCGAGGAGAGTGGGGGCAAGTCGGAAAGGAAATCCTACACGCCCTGGTGATCAACTTTTTGTGTGTCCCAGCGTCGCTCTTTTGTCAACCATATCCGGCGGAGATGCTCTGGCAGCTGTATCTGCCTACGCAGCGGTGACCTCCTCGCCCTTCGTCTCCTCCAGGGCGGTCTCCTTAACTTTGTCAGTGACCTCGTCGACGGCCTTGTCGCCGTTCTCGGCAGCGGCGCCTCCGTTGGGAGTTGCGGAACCTGAAACGGTCTTCTTGGGATCCTTCTCCTTGGCCTCCTCAGCCTCAATTTTCTCAATTTCCTTCTTGGCCTTCTCAATGTTCTGTAGAAGAAAGTCAGTAAACAGCTTCAAACTCCTTGTCGGGAACTGAAAGCTCACCTTCTGAGTCTGGTTGGCCTGATCGGCTTTCCAGTGGTCCAGCTTGGCCTTGATCTTCTCGACAACAGCAGGAACCTCCTCAGCGTTTACGGGAGGGTCAATTCCCATAAAGGCACAGTCCTCAATGACGGATGGGGGGCAGTTGTACGAGGACGTCTTGGCGGCGGAAGCATTGTTCTTCTTGCCCTTCTTGCCCTTCTTGGCGGCGGGCATGTACTCGTCATCATTCGCCTTCTTGCTCAGGATCTTCACACCCTTGATGCCAGAGTCGTCGACCTTGCGATCGGCCTGGGCCTCAAGACCACTGCGCGTAATCAGGGGAGTCTTCTCCGCCACAAAGGATGGATCAAAGAAGTGTAGCAGGCTATTTCCGCGGCGGATCTCGTCAAGGTAGGCCGGGTCGCTAGCCTCAGCCAGCATCTTCTGAGCACGCTCTAACTTGCGCTCCTTTTCAATGCGGTCACGCTCCGACTTCTGGCGCTCCCACGCCTTCTGCTTTTGCTCGCGTTCCCAGTTATTGAATGCCTTGCGGTTGGTGTGGTACTCGTCCTTGTACTTCTTCATGGCATCCCACTTCTCCCTCTGCTGAGCCTGGAGCTTGGAACGCTCGTCACGGAGGCTATTAAGCTCCTTGTAGGCGGCATCCTGCTCGGCCTTGATACCGTCCAATTCGGTCTGTAGCTCCTTGTACTTGTCGGAGAGAGCGTTGGCCTCGGGATTCTTCGAAGTGCCCTTGATCTCTTGAATCTTGGCCTGCAACTCGTCCACAGCCTTTTGCTTCTCGCCAATTGCGGCAAGCTGCTTGCGGGAGCGCCTCAGCTTGCCGATCTGTTCGACCGTCTTCTTTTCCTCAAGGAGGGTCATCCTGCCGGCCCCAACCTGGGCATCGAGGTCCTTGATCTTGGCGTCCACCTCGGCCTCGCTCGAGAATCCCACGGTGTCGATGATGGTCTTGATCTCCTTCTTCTTCTCCCTCATCTGGTCGTCCATGCGCTTGATGTTGTCCTGGGCAGCATTGCGGGAGGTCTTGCCGGCGCCCTGCTTCTGCTTGATCTCGTTCAACTGGGCAATGAGCTCGGCGCGACGCTTCTGGGTGGGATTCTCCGGGTTCTTTCCAGGGCTGGCAAGATCAATCTTGGCCTTGACGGCGTCCTAGATAGTGGTGACTTGTCAGCATGAACACTCGATAGTTACCCAATGGGAGCAGTCAGGTTGCCAGCGTTGTGGCCATGATTGAAGGCTTGGGAATGCAAATAAAAGAAACGATGATCGGCAGTCAAGACATACAAGCTGATTCTTGACTTGAGTGTGCTCTTTCTCAAGCTTGGCTACAGTCTCCTTGAAGGCCGCCTCATCAGGCTTTTGGGGCCTGGTGGAGGCGGCAGTGGTGGCAGCAGCATCATCAGCCATGGTGAGCAAGTAAGTCGACCGAGTAGATGAGACCAAGAGAACAGGGCAAAGCAACCAGAACCTGCATCAACGATACAGGAAAATACTGGACCGTCAATCCCTTCAAACAAAGCTGGCAGGTTAGTTTACCAGGGGAAAAGGGTAAGGTTCCAGGAGGAGGTGAGTCGTAAAAGTGGGCCTCTACTTTTTCAAAGATCTTCGAAGAAAGTTGTCACCAAAAAAAAAGTGGCCAAATACACGCTTAGAACCATTGGCCTCTGTGGGGCGCCGAGAAGAACTAGGGGAACCCTTGCCTAGACCCTCAACAAGGGTGAAAGCCCGTGAAAATGTACTTGCCGCCGGCACCTGTAGTTTAGACATTTTTCCAAGCCTCGCCAACAACTTCTCGCATCAACAACTTGCATCACACCCTGTTCTCCATTCGACTTCCGAAATCCATACTCACTCAACAACCTACCCAAGATGGATGAAGAGGCAGCAATCGCCAACCGAGAGGCCAACCTTAAGGAGGCCATCCGCTTTTGGCGAGCGTGGAGGACGGTGCATCAGATGTGCCAGGATCGGGTATGCGACACACCTCTTCTACCTTTTGCGCAACGTCGCGCAAACATCCCAATACTTCACACATATTTTCCATGGGGCTTCACTGAATTCGCGTGATTCATTGACTAATGCGACGTCGGTAGGGATACGAGCTCACCGATGAAGAGGTGAACATCCCACTCGAGAACTTTAGACACGAATACTGCAACCACGACAACAGCGTCAAGTGAGCATTCTCCTTCACATGTACAAGATGTACTGAACACTAACCGGACTACTCTCACAGCCGTGCCAAGCTTACCTTCTCCGCGCGCCCCTCCGAGGCAATGGTTCAGAAGTACACCCCGCCCCCCACCGCCGCCAACCCTGCCCCCGAGCCCGAGTGCGGTACGATCTACGTCGAGTTCATGCAGGACAACACCATGGGCATCAAGGAGATCAAGCGATTCGCAACTTATGTAGCGAGCAACAACTACAAGGCTGGAATCATGGTCACAGTTGGTGCGCTCTCGCCCCAGGCACGAAAGGGCATCAACGCGACCAGCGCCCTCACAACGCTGGAGTGCTTCCTGCTGGAGGACCTCCTCGTCAACATCACCCACCACGATCTAGTACCCACTCATGTCGTCCTCAGCAAAGAAGAAAAGATCGCGCTGCTGAAGCGCTACCGTCTCAAGGAGACACAGCTACCCCGAATTTTACTCAAGGATCCCATCTCGAGGTATTACGGATTGAAGCGAGGCCAGGTCGTCAAGATCATTCGGTCTAGTGAGACAGCCGGTCGTTACGCCAGTTACAGACTCTGTGTCTGAGCGATCAACGTGGGCTTGTTGATTTTGCCTAGTGGTCCTCTTGACCTCAAAGGGTGGAAAGCGAGCTTGCTTTGCTTTACGAATCAATACAGAAATCGGCTCGCTGGGATCTCGGGGCGTTTTGCAACGCGGGGAGACAAAAAGGGCATCTACAGGCGTTGATGGAGTTCGAGGTCACAGGGTCTCTTCTACAATGACTCCAAAATTGATAATTTCGCAGTCTCTAGTCCGAACCTTCTATAAGTGCTTATGATGCGCACCCATAGCCATTGATGGGAAGTCATATTCGAGAAGAGCGTGACAGACTGCGTGGTGAAAAGAATGCGATTTATAAGCACGTCTCAGGCGGATTTCCGCGTGGACATGTGCTTGTTGAGGAAAACCTGTCCAAGTGTTTGTTCTCGCGGGAAAACCTTAATCGCTCAATCAACTCGCTTGTACGTCTACTAGGCGTAGTAGGCAAGCGATCGACCGTCATCATCAAGCGGTTACCACTTTTAGCAGCTTGCAAAGAATGACAGACTGCTTCAAATTATTTACTTTACTTAGTTCGTATTCGATGCCCAGAGCGCTGTACAAGACTTGGGGCATCTTCGCAAAATGACTGTAATTTATAAGACAAAGCTCACAAAGTGTAGACTAGGTTATATGACCAAGTGCTTATAAACTAGTGGAGTTTTGTGGGGATCAGAGCATGTGCGCATGGATAAACCATAGTATGTGTCTTCCGTAGCAAAGTCTTGACTATGATGATTATAACGCTTCGGAGCACAGGAACCGATACGGGGCTCCGCTCCGGCAAATTCTTCAGAACAAGACGCTGGGTATACCTAGAAATTTCTTATCTCCAGACGAGTATCCAGCAGGCACACGGCTGCCAATGGTGTGGAGCTAGACTTTCCTAACAATTTACAGGTAGGAATTACATAGCTTTGATAAGCCTCATATTTTGCCATGGCAGAAACTAGTCCTCAGGCGATCAATGGCAGCACTTCCATGATTCGCTACGACCCGTGCCGGCGCCAGGAAGGGCGGTGACCTGTGAGCATACGATAAGCTCTTCCGGACACCCGGTCTTCCATAGTCCAGTGCATTCGTTCGGAATGGTTTAAATATAAAGGCACTGAGTTCGGTGAATGCGAGAAGATGTCTGTAACTTGGTACGGCGCTCCCTTACCTCATCTCCCAAGTAGTATTCGGGGATCTAATCACCACCGTCCACAATAATTCAACACCAACAAGATGATCAGCCACACACTCGTCTCTTTGGTAGCTTGCGCAGGCACAGCCCTCGCAGCGCCGCGCCCATCTCATGCATCTAATCCCTCACCCTACCCCATATATACTCTCTCCAAACGAGACACCACCACCTCTTACAATGCCTCTCTTCCAAACATCACCATTTACGCCACAGGAGGAACCATTGCAGGGTCTGCCAACTCCTCTGCTCAAACCACTGGCTATCAAGCCGGCGCCCTCGGTATTGAAACCCTAATCGATGCCGTCCCGGAAATCACCAGCGTCGCGAACGTGGCCGGCGTGCAAGTGTCGAACGTGGGCAGCGAGTCGATCACGACTTCGATCCTGCTGAACATTTCACAGCAAGTCACAGCGTCGCTAAACGACCCATACTGCCAAGGTGTCGTAATCACGCATGGGACAGATACACTAGAAGAGAGCGCGTTTTTCCTTGACTTGACGATCAACAGTACCAAGCCGGTAGTGTTTGTCGGCGCCATGCGTCCCGCAACCGCTGTGAGCGCGGATGGCCCGGAGAACCTGCTCGCCGCGGTCACGCTGGCTGGGTCGGATAGCGCAAAGGGCAGAGGTGGAATGATTGTATTGAACGACCGCATCGCCAGCACTTGGTACACGACCAAGACGAATGCAAATGCTCTTGACACTTTCAAGGCATATGAGACGGGGTTCCTTGGCTACTTCATCGACATCAAGCCCATTTTCTACTACGACGCCGTAAAGCCTACTGGCAAGGCATACTTTGACGTGACTGGTGTCACAGAGTTGCCACAGGTTGATGTCCTGTACGGTCACCAGGATCTTAACGTTCATCTTGCGACTGCGGCGGTGGAGAGTGGTGCAAAGGGACTGGTCCTGGCTGGTATGGGCGCAGGTGGCTGGACCGATGAGGGTACAGAAGTGTTGGAAGGACTGGCTGCCAACAACGGTACCAAGGTTGTTGTATCCAGGAGGACAATGGATGGGTATGTTGAGCCTCAAACCACGGAGGGTATGTACGGCGGTGGGTTCCTGAACCCTCAGAAGGCGAGGATCTTGTTGCAATTGGCGCTGAACGCGGGACTTGGGGAGACTGATCTGAGGAGTGTGTTCGAGTATGATGGGAACTAAGGGCTGCTTATAGTGCCACCCAGTTGGTAACAGGCTACGTAAAAGCCACACTTTATTTATTAGTGATAATTGTATTCATAATTGTACACTTTGTTCTGCTCATCTTTATTCTTCCGAAGAAAGTCAAATTTTAGATGACTGCTTGAGAACCCAAGTTGCAGACTTGTGGGTATCAGACTCTAGGCAGATACTTCGTAATCGTTACACAGCAATTTAACAGAACTATAGAGGCTACCGGGTGAGCACGGTTTGTGAGACTCGTTCACTCATGCAAATTAGCAGCCTCCTAGACAAGATCAATTACAGTCTCGACAAGCTTTCCATTTCTCTGTAGCAGTCAATGGACAAACAGTAGACTCCTTAGCATTGCCACTATTGTTTGATTCTCTTAATCCATTAGGGTTCCGGTCGCACAGATACGAAAATTAAACTCACGTGTATCCTATTCGAGGTTGATACAAATGCAAATACTATACAAATGTAGCATCGTGAGTGGATCCTCTTTCCCAATTGGGACTTTCTAAGATCTCTTCGTGTTATTTTCAACTGCTCTTTAATACATCTCCTCTACGCTGCTTCTTCATATCTATATACAATTTCTCTCGATTATTTTCGATCCGCTTTGACCTGCGATAGCCCGCCAACAAACTCAGTCCCTTCAGCGTCACTTGATGTAAGGGCGATGCGAGGGTGAATAGCGTTGATATCGCCCAGACTAGAGGGATAGTGATCTCTCTGATTTGGATGATGAGTAAGAAATCAGAGGTGGCGATATTCTTATGGCACTTTTGATCTGAATGGGAAATCAAGCCCTCTCTTATAAAGACGGGAGAGGCGTCGTATATGTATACAAGGCTAGTACAGGTATTATACAGTACATATATACAAACAAGAGCGAAGACTACAAGCTATCTATGCTTGCAAATCTGCATTCAATTGCAGTATGTAACAACTAGACTCTGATGAAATATAGGTACGAGTGTTGAGCTTTTCCAGGTTGTATTCATCACGATGTAAGTAACTTGCCATAACATCTGCATGCAAGTGCGGGTTCATTCACCAATGCCAAGTGTTACATCAGATAAATTCGTCTATTCCGAAGTGTTCAAGGCAAAATAAAGACAGTTCACTGATTTTTCCCACTCTTTCTTATACTTCCCCTTAGGGCTGAACTGTTGACACCCATGTACATCCCCAGGTTCCTAGCTAGGTATCATCTGCGCTATTGATACTACTTTGTGAATGGCCCATGACCATGACCTGTCTATTGATACACTACGTTCTGCAATTAGATATTAGAGGGGAAATAAATATCTAGGCCTACCTGATATTTTATTTGGACGATGGCTATCGCGGCATCATCTCGCAGCTCATAGTGATGAAACTCCGTGAATTTGTCCACTGGCCCCAGGAGCTAAACTCGAAAAAGCTTTCGTTTTGCCAGAATCGACTGGCCTCCGATCACGACATGTTGCCAAATTACGGGACATGCCGAAAATACCAAAAGTAGCTTCATGTCCGTAACTCACCGCATGTGGACAGGCAACTTCGACTTATACCAGCACAAAATATTTAGACTTCACGCCCATATATTCTTGTAGACCGGATGAGATATATGCTATTGGCAAAGACCAAGCAAACGTCCTTGATGTCATTCGAAATACGATTGATTGACAAAATGATATTCTTTCCTGTCTTCTTTAGCCTCGTCGCTCTCCCAGGCGCCGTCTTCGCTCGGCCCAGCGTATCATCCTCGTCTATGTTTAGACGAAGCGTTACTTGCCTCAGCGTCGGCACGACGGCCACGGCGACATGGACGGATGCGACAAACAGAACATGCACTTTTAATGGTGTGGTAGGCAGCAACTATGGTGAAAATGCCTCTGGGGGAGAGTATGTTTTCAGTGACAATCTGGCCTTCTCATCAATTCTGGGAGGAGACTCCAGACCAATGATGGATCTTCCTCTGGTAGACTGACTTTTCTCGCACGACATAGCTATTCCTGCAACGGGCGCTGCGGTGCCGGCTGCAATGGCACTGCGATAGGCGATGTCTATACACAAGACTGTTTTACACACGACATCTGTTCCTACTTTGAGCTTTCCACCACGGGCGCCAGGTAATTCAGCCCGCATACGGTCTCTACTCTGTATGATATCTAGGGACACGTCGTAACTAATTTGACTCAGCGACCCGAACTGCGGTGCGGCCTATGAGGCCGCGATAGACGACTACCTCTACGGGCAAGTAGACGGATGCTCGCAAGTCAATCCTGCAAACCCCGTCGACGCACCCACTACCTCACCGCTGTGTGTTTGAAGACTCGACAATTGAAATAGCTTGTATATACTTGACGAATACTTAAAAGAATGCTAGCGCACGGGGTTTTCTTACTGTATCCTCCATCCTTCATCGAATAAAAGGCCGTATGTATTATATCCGATGTCAAGTTACGATTATTGCGGCAGAGAGCAGCGTGCTTCCCACCCGCGGTCCGGTACCCAATCAACTCCGTTTTTCCCAGGATTGAAGTAAAAGTCAAGGAAGTTGGTCCCTAGTATAGGAATCAATTGAGACTGTCAGAAGAAGGAACTTGTTTCTTCAACGGACACAAGGCCTCTTCTCGGTGGAAGCCAAGGCAGCCCCATTCCCCAGGTCGACAGGAGAGATGAGAGTTACTGGGTCCGATGGCCAGTCCAGCTAGGACGCGTCACTATGTCTCCTTTGAGACCGTTCAGGCGATATGACGAAGATTACCCAGACAGGCTTCCGGCTCTTCTCGCCCTTCTTGATCTGATTGCGGTGGTCGGATTGTATCGTGGCGGTGTTCAATCATGTCTCGGGTGCAAACAACAGGCATCCAGCTGGATTTGAAGCATGTAGTAGAAATACTTGGGTACTTTTACATAGCGTTGCGAAGATGTGTCAAGTAGTTGTGAAGGATCTGGCCGACCGAACCTGGAATACTTCAGAAATGCATCACCACTAAGAAAAGGACAGACAAATAAAAGGAAGCTTTGTAAAACATGAATGCTCTATTTAGGGCCCCATTGTAGGTCCCAGCTCGCAACACCTTTCATCGCCTTGCGTTCGCCATCTATTTGCTTTACGTATGACAGAGACTCAACAATTATTTAGCTAATATTGTGGCGCTGAGCGCGTACACAACATACTCTGGGCGTGGCAAGACTGGGAAATTAACGTGGATCAATTGGATGAGGTATGAGATCTAGCACTTGCACCACAATTTTGTAATCAATTGCCTACCCAGGTATGTAGGCAGTGTGACCCATAGCTCATGGTTGGCGCTGAACCCTGGAAACAAACAATTGTCCTAGTCCAATTTCATCCCGTCCAGTTGTCCTCATCTATTGCATAGGTCCACGTATTCGACTTGTTGCACAAAACTTCTGACAGCCAGCCGTGTCTCTCCCACACCTGTAAGATGACGCAATGTGAGCCCGGGGCAGCATAGGTAGTGAGGGTGTCCGCATTCTCATATATACAACACTGATTGTGAACATCAAGATATCTCATTGCAACGGAACAGCGTTGGTGAACTTGTCTTGATGTCTTTTCAAGCCATGGAGGACGAACAGAAGAACGAAACGTCGAATACGAATGTGCCTGACCAAGGGGGCAAGCATGACAACTGCGAGCCTTCCCACCAGGTGCGCTTTGCGTTTGGTCCTGATGGACAATTTTACATACACACGCGCAGCGGGCCTGTCTATGAATATTACTTGTACGGTTGAAGTAGGTAATTTGATGTCAAGGGATAGGTGTCTAACATTGAACGTTCACAGCAAGCTGGCGCGCCATTCGACCAAGGAAGTGCATGTCGATAGCCAAACGTGCTGTGTCGCCATTACAGCGGATGGAGGAATATTCCAAGCAGTTTCGACCTGCTCCTCCAGTTCAAAGTCTCCAGGTCCCACTATCCTGTACTCAGGACCCGCAGGTCCAGGTGAGTTCTAAGCGTTTTATGTCCTCCAAGGTGTCTATCATTAAGTAAGTGATTGGTCGTCAGCTTCGGCGTTTGAGTTGGCATATTGGCAACTCACCCAGAAGTTTGGTACCCAGCATCTTTTCCCCCTCGACGATCAGTCGCGTGCGAATTTCACGCTCGGTCCTCGCGGCAGCTATTTTGTTGTCACAAGAGACGGTCCTCACTGGCACAACCTTCCGGAAGACCTGGCAGCCGAAATCGAGACCGCCAAAAGAACCCCCTTCCACGTCGCTTTAGGAGTCGACCAAACATGGGTCTGTATTTGGGAGGATCACACCTTCTCCTGGAACCTTCGAAACAAATACTCAGGCCTCGCAGCAAAACTCCAGGCCTACGCTAACATCAAGGATACGGTGGCCTTGGTGGCACTTGCTCCGTATGACGACAGAAACTCATGGATCATGGTCGATTGCGACGGAGTCATTCTGTACTCGATCAATGGCCCAACCAACCAAGAGCTGCACCAGATTCATTCATTGACTGTTCGCTACATGCAAGGACAAGCAAGGCGAACAGGGCAGACTATTTCCAACATGCACACGTGGGGAAGAGGCAACTCAGCAAAGAAAGAGATTACTCCCTATACAAACTTTGACAAGCCTGAGCCCCTGCTACTAAGGAGGCTTCTGCCCTTTTCACAGCAACTTCAGGAAATGAAGCGGCACGTGCCTTATAGACTGAGACAGCAAGACGTAGTTGTGTCTACCGCTGTGGGCTGCTCTATGGCAATCTATTGCAGAATCTTTGGAGTGAAGGCTCGACCTGCATTGGCTGCTGGTGCTTTGGCTGGTCTAGTAACGTTCGGGGCTGTATCTCAGAATGGACTGGTATAGGAGGTGCTGATGAGCAGGAGAACTGGCGAGCTGAATTTTGAGATTCCGAGTTCTAATAAACGTGGTTACAAATGATGAAACAACGTCTCACTAATCGCATGAGCTTATCAAATGCGTACTAATGCTACTAAACTAAGTCATTTCACCCGTTAAACTCAGTGCTCTGCTGCTTCCCATCGGACTGCTGATGTCATTATTCCTGCACTCTCATACAAAGAGGAGAGATAGGTTCTTGGGGATGAAATGCAAGAAGGGAAACTTAGAATAGGAGCTCGCGAACCATATTTTGAGTCTAGATTCGATTTTCAGGTGACTTGTGCGTTTTGAGACGGTTATGTTTAAAAATGCCAAGTACCTAACCCGAGGATGGACCAAGGATATTGCCTGACCAAGAGTTCATCCAATGTGCTCAGGTCTAGGCTAGGGTTCCCTACAGCAACAACCCGCTATGAATTTACAAAGCATAATTACTGTGGTAAGTCCCATATGTGGGCCAACTCTATTAGAAATCCAAGTTTGTATTCGCAAGATTCAATGCTAAACTCTTCTTTAAGACGATACTCAAGCATTTCAAGAGTAGACCTGGTTATTGTATAAATCAAAGATGCCTCGCAAAAAATGTGTTTCACATGATGACCGATGTTGTAGAAGGCCTTCCAGCGTTAGCAATAGATATTACCTTATTCGTAAGCAAAGTTTACAAATGTTGCAATTATAAAGCAAATAATAAGACCAAGTTCAACACAAAATTGAGATGGTCAATTTCTCCAAATCAACGCATGACCTCCCCTTTTCCCTCCGAAGTGTGTTCGATTACAGAGTCGGCCTGCCCTGGCACTAAAATGTGGCAGGCAACCTCATATGTGCGAGACTCAGTTCATAATTGAGCACTTCGTGAATATGGAACTTCTTTCAATTGCATGAACTGGATATAACATCATGATCGTGTAGCTGACTGGCTTCAAGTTGCTTGCTGAAAAGGCCTTGAATAATCTGAAATCCTAATCTGCATGCCCGGTAAAAGGGCGGGCATGTTCTGGAAATCTGCACATTTGTATGGACTTTAGACCCCAGCGATACTAAAAAGTGTGACATGACAGAAAGACAAAAACTTTGTACGGGCTGCGCTGAGGTTTGCTTAGAATCCTTAAGGCATGTGGATCGTGTATGTGAGAGCTAGTGCTTCGTCTGTGTTGCGGCTAGGAAAACAAATTGGTATCATAGATCATCACGATCATCACAATGGTCCTTCCCTTCCGAACAATGTACCTTCTATTGAAATGCCATGACAAGTGGTTGGGTATAATGCGTCAACGCCTCAAGCAACGAAATCATCCCACAAAAAAACCTTCCAATCCGTCCTGTGTTCTCTTTCGTGATGGGAATGTCTAATTTCTCGTAACACCACCAATGTCATTACTTGCCCTGCTCCCGCTATCATATGGTGGCGGTTCGGAGCTTGATCGGGCCTCCGCTGATATTGGTGGTGGCACTTCTGTTCCTGGCGATACAGCTGGTGATATGTTGCTCAGTTCCACTGGTGCCGAGCGAGAGTCGTCTTCTCGTGTCGTATTGTTGGCTCTCATCGTAGCTGTTGTTTTGCTACTGGTTCTGCGACCCCAAAACCCCTCCAGGTCCTGCAATAGAGCCTGCGAGCCTCTCAAAAGGCCACTGGCGCCTGAATAAGTGGCTGATGGAGGCGATGTCGGACCTTCGCTTGACATTGTGCTTTGTCTCCTGTCGAAACTAGGATCACCTGACTCTTGGTCATCGAGTAGTCCACCTACATCAAAGAAAGAAACCTTCTTGGGCCCGGCGCTATTCGGAACGTCAGACGATGGCAGACTGCCTCTCCTGGCCCCGGCCTCTCCAAAATTCCAGTTGTGAATGTTGAACGTCTTCAGTGGTGCTACAGGCCCCGCCGGCATGGCCTGGGCAGGTCGAGCCTCAGGATCATCCGAACTGCTCCTCAAAGCCTTGGGCATGTTGAAAGCAACATCCCTGAATAGATCATCGTCGCTTCCCCAGGCACGCTCCGCTACCGTCGGCCTCCTAGACCCTGGTCTGTGGTCGCTTTCGGTGCCAACCCCAGATTCGCCCGCGATAGACCCATATTTGAATCTACGTTTCTTCACACCTCTATCCCTTACGAAGGATCCCAGGACCAGTGCATTGGCGACTGCGGTTGCAACAAGCAGTTCGATAGACGCTAGTAACGACCGTCTTTGTTGGCTACCATGAACTTCAATGACTTTTGGGATCCGGTAGAGGGTGACGACGCAGACGAGGAGAGACATGGAGAAGAGGAGGACTAGTTGGATCTTTCGGGTCAAGGGCATCGAGCTCGTGATAATGAGTGGTACGGGCAGTGCGACCAAGAGGACATCCGTCAATACATTGCATATGCCATTGGTGAGAAGGTTGGCGTAGCCTTGTCGGCACTGCCCTCCCGGGTCGGGGAAGACCTGCCAGTAGTGGGAGAATGGCCTGCATTCTGCAAGATCGCTGATGACGATAGCAATGAAAGTTGCGACGAGGATACAGCGCATGGCCACGACGCCATTTTGATAGGCTTTCGACCAAGTGAGCCCCGAGAGCCGATTGAAGAACTCGAGAATAGTGTTTTTTAGCATCCAAAGTCTGCATTGGAACGTTAGCAGCTGTTCTTGTGACTAAGAAAGACGACAGGAAAAAAGTCGGGCTCTACAAGGTTGAAGAAGTCATTAATACTCACGTCGCGCTGTAGAAGATCCGGCTCGCGAGGACCAGACCGCTACCAATTGCTCTCCTTTGGATCTCTTCGGCGGAGGGAGTCTTCCCTGAAAACTCGGTGTTGTTGGTGCCGTACACCAGGATCACATGCACCAAAGCCATGCGCGTATAGAGGGGAATGAGACAAAGCAAGGCCGTCTTATCCTCGGTAAAGAGAATTTCAGAGCGAATGAAGCGGCCGGCCACACGTGCGAGGATGATTACGCCAGAGAAGAGGGTAGCCCACCAGCACACCAAAATAGTCGGTTTGATGTAGATCCATTGCAAGTGTTCGGGGGCGTCAGAATAGAGCGTCATGTTGAAGTAAATTTAGTGAGCGTGGCCGTTGAATGGGGTTGACTGGCCACGCCCGTCAGCCTCCATGGAGGGACGAGCGAGGAGGTGTTGGTGCTTCGATGGTGTCCTGTGTGACAATTGACAATGCTGAAATAATCCTGACAGCTGGCACATAGACGTGGTGAGAAGGTGAGAGTGTGTTTGAGGACGTTTGGAAAAAGACTTTGGACACAAGGCAATAATTATTACAGTATGTCGGAGAATAATTTCCTTGTTGGTGAGTTGAGATGTGGAGGCTGTGACGTTGCCCACGACTGGCAATTGACACTCTTGCGTGTAAGATGTCGCGGCGCGGAAAATACAGCAGCTTCCGGGGTCTTCTTAGTCGAGATATAAGGCGCTTAGAACACATGAGTGTGCAGTTCCTTTTCAGCAGCGAAATGGTGATCTGACAAGGCCAGACGGATCACGGTTCTGAAAGCCGCGGCCTGTTATGGTGTGTCCCAGGCCGGATGTCGTCGCAACAGGGGTCCGCGCCTTGCAGAAAACAAGCTCAATGTCCAGATTCGGCAAGTTCAGTGTATAAAAGCCATGCTTCGGCACGGTGTTGTTGTGAATGGTGTTGACGACAGAGGATTGTCTTTTGAGCGGGGGACAATTGTATTGTTTGTTGCCGGCGAGAATGGGGTAAACCGAGTACGAGTCTTGGACTTGGTAAGGTGTCCGGAAGTTGTAAGCAAGAAAGAGCACGAGAGATTACGGAAAGCGGAAGGAAGCGGACGGAGCTTGGTACTTGGAGACGTCAACTTGGACAAGAAAAAAGAGGAAAGAGCACAGGACCGGGGGTGTTTCTTCAGCGCGGGAAAGATACGAAGATACCTGCTTGGGCAAGCAGACGATGCTACGGCACGGCGATATCAACCCGGTTCGGTGTGCGGAAAAGAATACTTGATATGCCAGGTGAGCAGGGTGACCCCCAGATGATCAGTTGGATCGGGGCATGGGTGGAGGGCAACGGAAGCGATCATAAGGCTAGCGGACCACTCAAGATGGACCAGTACCAAGATTTGCACAGCCTGACAGTGACCGAGCCAGCAAGCGGCGACGGCGACGTGGGATGAGCCCCCGGATTGGACTCGGCAAGTCTACCTGCCTATCAGCAGCTAGGCGAATGTTGGCGTCTTGGACAAAAGTCCAATTGCAATGACAGAAATTGACAGGTCTTTTTGCCAAACCCCGGGTGATCCCTCACATTCCACGTTGGTACCTAGGTAGTATGTCAGATACTCAGCTCACCAACGCATGCAAGTACCTATCAGAGTCCCTGGCTATGTACGCACCTACATGCATACATGTAGGAAGATCACTATCTTGTTAGTACCTAGTTTGATGCCAATCAGGCCCAGTGCCTAACCTTGATGACCTCACTTTAGCACCGCCTTGAGAGAATTCTGCTGTCTGGAGGTACGCAGCGCTGCACTGCGTACGCAGCAGCCCCTGACGGTGCCACGTGGAGACTTGCCTAAACGGACCCATTTTGTCTGAAGCTTTGACGAAAACAGCTCCTTACTATGTAGGTACATAAGCAAATCATACATGGCACTGGGAATTGTTTACAGATGCTGGCGGGCGATGGTTTTCATGACATGACGATCCAAATGGTCGGGTCCTCTGTGCGTCAGAGTGGGTCGCTGCAACTGACAAGACAGCATGAAGGACAGGGATCCAAGCTCATTCCCCTTCGAGAAACTCTAATTTGCAGGCCACCACCTTTATCAATGCGACGCCCAAACGAAATTGGACCCTTTTTCTCTTGAGAGTAAAAGACATGACACATTGTCCTAGAGACTGTCAGCAGACACTCTACCGTGCAATCTTTCCGTCGTACATAGTACACATCTTCACCGCCCACCTCCGCAATACTTATCTATCTTATAGTACTATGCAGTAATTCACTATCTCAAGTACTACCTGAAATAGGTGAATGCGGACTCCGCGGCAATCCCGAGTGGCTTACACTAAAATAGTACCATCAAGTAACTCGTTCGTCTGCTTCATGTCTCGACAGCACGAACACTCGAATTCAATCCACTGTTTTGCAATGGTAAACTTTGCGTACAGGAAGAACCCAGGAGCATGTCACGGCCCCCACCAGCAAGCGCTGTCAACCGAGGACGACACAACTTGTCTCGAAGCGCATTTGGCGAATTGTACTTGACAACCCTACTCTATGCAGGTAGTCAGCCATGTTCTTTCTCAAAGCTGTGATCACACGGAGTAGGTAACCACAAAGGGAAATGTGCAAAGAGCGATATGCTACATGTGTACTGCGGGGCCGGGGGACAAGATCTTCAGCCGCAAAAGTAATCTTGATTCTGAACATAGCAAACGCCTGAACGCCCATCGGCTGTGGGGTACGGTTTCGAAGAGAACTTATGATTAACGAATGCAATTGCAGCCTGGCAATCAGACCCGCGCATTTGCAATGACTTGCCTCAGTGTCCAAAAGTACCAGGACATATCGTCACTTTCCCATCACCGTAATTCTCGGGGGTGCTGCCAGGGCTTGGCGGAGACGGTGATGCGACCCCCTCCCAAACCATCCTTCAACCTCGTGGCGATCACATGCCCCCTCCCCCCCCAAATTGCCAGCCCGAATTGTGCTTAGATGCAACGCGCGTTAGCAGAACATGACAGGGTACGCCAAATCGGTGGGTCGGTAACATGGTCGGGCTTGAGGCGCAATTTAGGGACTTAGTTAGCAGGGGTGTACATCGTTATATGTGATGCCCAGTCTGTCGCTTGACAGTCCCGGCCTGGGTTGAGGTTGATTTCAGTTCGTATCAGGCGCCATGCGAAGCTCAAGGGCGAGACAGGAATCCGCAACTTACTGCAGTACGCCACCAGTTCGCAGCGGCTGCCCTTAGTGAGGGACTCCTCGCCCGCACCAGGGCTCTTTGAGCAGGTGTCACACGCCGCGAGACATTTCAGGACGGCGATGTTAGGCCGAGTGTTTTGCTTGGAAGCAGATGTCCATTGCACGGCCATGGTAGAGCTCATTGTATATCTAGGTACCTACGTAGGCGATACTCGGACTCTAGGTGGGAAACCAAATAGTAAGCAGATGTCTGTGGTCGCCTGCGCACAGTTGATAGAAAGTTTCCGTTCCGATCTGAATGAAGTAGTCTAGTTCAGAAAACCGCGGCGATGGAGTCACTGTTCTATGGTACTACAAACACGCCTTGCGCCAAACAGCCTACCCAACTATCAACTACAATTACACGAGGAGACGGTTTTTCGTAATCGCCAGCCCAGAACTGCCTAGTGACTCGATCTCATCGGTACTGTCATCTTCGGAAAAGTACCCCGAAGGAAAGTACTTGCAAATCGTCCGGCCTCCGAACCTCGCCGTCTCGACCATGCGTGCTGCGTAGATCGTGACTTCAGACAGATCTTTCTCCCGGTGGACAGCCTCGGCGACGCGTTGTGGTTGCTGCTGTTGTTGTCCCGCCGCTGTTGTCGCATCTTCTTGCCTTTGGCGCCGCCGCGGCGGGTACCTTGCCAGATACCGGGCCCTTTTCTCAAAACCTCTGTACACGTCGGCGCGTACCTTGTCTAATGTCTTCTTGACGAATCCTGGGTCTCGGTCCCGGTCCACGTCCGCCGATGCCCCAGTAGTCTCGAAGCCCCACGCCCGGGTCTCCTTCACCAGCCGTAACTCCGGCACGTCGTACACCCCCGTGAGGATGACCCGACCGCTGTACGGTTCCCCGACCTGTTCCCGGGCTGCGGCCGCGCAGCAGTCCCTATCCGTCTTATAACCATCGCATCGCGTCTCCATCGGCACGGACCCAAACACGACATCGACGCGCCGCAGGTTCTCGAAGCGCGCAATGCCGCGGAACATGTATGAGTCCCAGTTCGAGACTATCCTCGTCCCGTCATCTTCTTCGGAGTCGACCTGCTGGCTCGATTGGACCACGCCCGCCGACACGGCGAGGTTCCGGATGGTGTGGACCCGGCTGCCGATGACGCCGCGCTCCTGGACGACGGCGGGCCGGAGCAGGATCGCACCGTCGTCGAACCAAAATGAATCAATTTCCGGGATGAAGGGGCGCGTACCCTGCCCGATGCAGTAGAAGAACGAGTTCTCCTTCACCTCCTTCTCCATGGCGCCCAGGGCGAAGAGACGCGACTCGCGGCACAGATGCATGACGGTGGGGTAGCGGCGCTTCGGGATCAGCCATCGCGCGTCCTCGACCTCGAGCCAGTGCCCGCGCTCGCGCCCGCCGCCTCCGGAACCTCCAGAGCCTACGCGGATGGGGATGAACTTGACCGGGTCGCACCGGTAGACGCCTGGGGAGGGGAGGAGGGCGAGGCTCCAGATCTCGGAGCGCAGTTCGACGGGGAGGGTGCTTAATTGAGTTTTGGCCATATGCCTTCGTGATGTACGGAACATGCTCCAGTCCTTTGCATACACATACTATGAGATAACCCAGTCAAGACCCTCGTCTTACTTGCGCGGGCGTTTTCAATCAACGAATATGCGGCGTCTTTAAGTAGCGTCGGATTGTTTCCCTTCACATTCAAACCACATGGCCAGCCACATCCGCTGAGGAAGCGCACTCGGCCTGATGGTTTGTTTTGGCCATTCAAAAAAAAATATGATTCGAGATGAGCTTTGATTTGCAGCATTTGTTGCACACCAGATCGGTTTCCTAGAACATCGCGCAATGATCCGCTGCAGCTCGAGGGGAAACGAAGTATCAAGTAGATCTCGCATGACGGACCGGCCGATCAGAAGGAATATTACTGACCTGCTGTTAAGCCTGGGGCAGCCCAGGCAGCTGTCAGAACAGCCTTTGCATGGTATATCCTTTTTCCTCTGCCATGCATACCTTAGAGTTTTCCAACATCGTTGAAGCTCTCAGCCTTGATTGTGGATTGCAGGGAAGTACTGGCTTCGGGACTACCTTTCTTTACTTTCGACGTGGCGCATGTCGCGCCCCACGTTCAAAAAGTATGCGGTCGTCGAAACTTTGAGGAGCTGTGCCACAGGCCGATACTATTGTCCCGATCCCTACTTGAGTTTCGCCAATGATCAATCAACTTTGTTAATACTGTGCACCGCACTTGGCTTTTCAGGGAGCTGCCTTGTCGCTTTTGAGACTGTGATTCACTGGACCTTACGGAGATTTTGCTGTCAGGAGCCTGGTCAGTGAACCATGTCATGTTTTTGCTTTGTGCGCACACAATGACCAGTAAAGCTAGATTTTGGACTTCAGTTTCTCGTGTAGAGCGACCAAATAGCAAGCAGACTTCGTTCATCTGCTGCGAGAGGCGCCTTACCAACCTAATCATGAATTCAATAGCTAGTTGTAGTTGCGCAGAGCTGCGCTTGCTGAGCAAATGCGTGCCTTCAGACGCTTATTTTGTCAGATGCAGTCGCAGTCGTGCCCTCAGTGTACGTTGCGCTCTAGGATGTCTAAGTAACTATTGCATCTATTCTTCACAGAATCACGAAGTATGCTTCATCTCAAATGTGACCACTGGTTGGAGTCGTGAATACAAGCCTGGAACGATGTGTCTAGAGACGACAGTCTCACCCGAGATACATCACATCCGTCCAAGAAGCATACACAAATCTCTCACCAAAAACCCCCCATAAAAGAAAAGGGCATGATGTCTCATAACCATCTTAAATTGTCTCATTCCGGATCGTTCGAGAAGACGCGCAGCGTCTTACTACGACCCTTGGTCCAAGTGCATAGCAGGCCAGATCATGGCCATAGCTCAACCTTTTCCCAATCACCCTCGACCACTCCACCAGCCTTGGTCGCCTTTGCCCCTGCCCCGACGTAGGTATACAGCCATCTCCGTTGATCTGCCGGATCACTCAGATTCACCAAGTCCACCTCATCTGGCACAATCACCACGACCCGAAAAATTCTTCCTTGCAACCTCGTCTTCAAGCAACTCATCCCCAACCTTCTTCCCCAGCCCCTCCCCTTCGCCGGGCTTGTTAGCCCTCGGCGTCCCAGGGGAGGGATTCTTGAAGCTTCCCCGCATCCCGGGACTCAGGTTCCCAAAGTGACCCACGATCTCCCTTTCCCAATCCCACTCACTCTCCTCCCCACCCGTTTTGCGCATCCTCACCTTCAGCGCCTCCCGCACCGCTTTCGCACCGGCGCTCTCACACCCAACATCCCCCGGCGCAAGCACCCACGCTCGGCCACGGATGCGCCACTGGGTCTGCGTGGGCACGGCCCACCACATGGCCTCGACAGGGCCGCCCCCGCCAGAGCCCTTAGCCTCAGACGAAGAAAATATCTCGGGCACTTTTTCCATGCGTGCATCGGTGGTCAGGACAGGGAGTTCGCTTTCGTAAAGGCCCTCGGGGTTGCGTGGTGCCTTGTTCTTCTCGTTGGGGGGCAATTGTCCCCAGAGGCCGCGGTAGATGCAAGTGCGGCCGCGAGGAAGGGTGTTGGAGGAGGTGGAGTGCAGTGATGTGAATGTGAAGGCCGGCTGTTCCATCTGCTTGATGTCGGAAAGGAATTGTGCGCGCCAGGGGGCGGCTGTGGTAGACTGTGCTGATGAGGTGGACATGGCTGTGGTATGAGGTTTTGCGATCGAGAGTGCGGGTTTAGGAGCTGGCAGAGGAGAAACGGCCTTGAGTATGGCGTGGAGGCGAAGACAGGGTGTCATTTAGCCTGGGGCTTAAGGAAACATAAACAATGGTGAAGGTTGGATACTGTATAACTTTTGGGAGTGACGTTGCGAGGTTCTAATGCGAAATAGTCTGATGAATCATGAGTAGTGTGACGTCGTCGTCTTGCGTATAGCAGAATAACTTCCTACGAATCGCACTAAGATGTGAACAGAAGGGTACAGTAAGTCTTGCTATGATATCAAATTATGTACGACTTTTCCCTGGGTCTGAAATTTCTAAAGCCCGACCAACTAGTATGGATGTCTAATTGCGTAACTTTTTGCAATGCTGCTGGCCGTGTCGATTCGAGATCATTATTTCACATGTTGAATCTGGAGAGCTTGGGTGTGAGGGGTGCTATGAGCAGGCCACCCCTGCCCCACAAAGCTTATCCACGGACCTTATCGCAGGCTCCAGTTTGAGTGTTAATAGAATTCTCAAAAAAGTTGCATTCTAGATTCCGATGTTTCTAAACCAGCACAACTACCTCTCCTTCCCTGTCAATACCACATAAGGAGCGCCTTCCATCATAATGGGTAGAAATAAGGTAGGCACCCCATCTTTAGAACAATCTCCAGCCATCTGTGACTTGTACTCACATGCGCGATGTAACAGAGAGGTCGTGGTCGAGGTGGTAGTCGCGGCGGCGGCGGCGGTCGAGGTGGCAGCGAACAGAATCGAAATGGCGATGGCCGCGACAATCGCGACAACCGATACCGCGCCGACGTCGTCAAGGAACGAGAGAATCTTGAACGATACTACAACGAGCTGATTCAATTACCCGAGGAGGAGAAGGCTGCTTTCTGGGAAGCCCTGCGCCGCGAGCTCCCTAACAGTTTCCGCTTCTGCGGCTCCAAAGGGTACGTCGTCCTACCTCAGAGGCTTCGCGCCCCGTCGCAATAAAGTGCGTCGTTTTACTAACAATTTGTCGATGTCACAGCCATGCAGTCAACGTCAAACGCCTCCTTGAGGAGCGCTACATCCCCGAAATCTCCAAGATGGACAACTATGATGGCAACCCTGTCACCCCTCCTCTCCCCGTGCCATGGTATCCCGACAACCTGGCTTGGTGGATGACGACCCCGAAGAATGTGATCCGCCGATACCCACCTTTTGCGAAATTTCAAAAGTTCTTGGTCTCAGAGACCAGCGTGGGAAACATCAGTCGCCAGGAGGTCGTCTCCATGATTCCCCCGCTACTCCTGGATGTCAAGCCAGGCCACACTGTCCTTGATCTATGCGCCGCCCCGGGGAGCAAAGCCGCACAGCTACTGGAGATGCTTCACACGGGCGAGGAGGGTCGCATACTGAAAGCCCTTCAGATGCACGCGACCGAGGATGGTCGCGAGATTCCCGCATTCCCAGGTCTCGATGAGGTCGACATGGAGGTGGATCCCAGTGACGATGGACGCGCTACTGGCATGCTCATTGCGAACGATATGGACTACAAACGATCGCACCTGCTTATTCACCAATTGAAGCGATTATCTTCTCCCAATATGATTGTCACAAACCACGATGCGACTCTCTTTCCGTCTCTCAGACTGCCTTCCGACGACTCAAAGCGCCCCAAATACTTGAAATTCGACCGCATTCTCGCCGATGTGCCCTGCTCGGGTGATGGTACTATGCGTAAGAACGTGGCCATTTGGAATAGCTGGATCCCGGGCAACGCTCTTGGTCTCCATCAGACACAGATCAGAATTCTCAGCCGAGCCCTCCAGATGCTGAAACCCGGAGGTCGTGTTGTCTATTCGACCTGCAGCATGAACCCCGTGGAGAACGAGTCTGTGGTTGCATCGGCCATCGAACGTTGTGGGGACGACAGTGTTGAGATTGTGGACTGCAGCAACGAGTTACCTGGCCTTAAGCGCACTCCTGGCATGACGACCTGGAAGGTGATGGATAAATCCAACCGAATTTGGAACAGCTGGGAAGAGGTCGAGAAGTGGGCTGCAGAGCACAACAACAACGTCATCCCTGGAAAAGTCGTGTCAACTATGTTCCCACGCAGCCAGGAAGGAAGTACACCCGTCATCCCTCTGGAGCGATGCATCCGTGTCTACGCACACCAGCAGGACACTGGAGGCTTCTTCATTGTTGCTTTGCACAAAAAGAAGGAATTCAAGCTGAGACCTGAAAATTGGGCCCACTTTGCTAACAAGGCTGGAACTGATGCCCCGACTGCTGAGAACGGTGCCAATGAAAATGCGCAACCTGAGGAAGCAGCAGGAAAGTCAGAAGAAACCGAAGAGACAAAGGACGTTACAATGGACGACATCGAGGAAGCCGAGAAGCCAACCGAGACCGACGTTGGCGAGACCAAGCAGGCGGAGGACAACAAGGGTGACGATGACACAACAAGCGACAAGACCAACACACTCAAGCGGCCTCACGAGGGTGATGATGAGCAATCACAAGCTAAACGTCCCCACACTGATGCGACTCCCGTAGCCAACGGTGAACAGACCATCAATGAGGTCAAGCCCGGCGAGATTACGACAGAGTCGAAGCCACAATCTACTTCGGATGGCTATGGTGACAAGGCTGCGAAGAAGCAGAACAAAGACCCATATGAGGAGCCATTCAAGTATTTGGCTGCTGATAACGAGGTCATCACAGACATTCAACAGTTCTACAAAGTCTCCCCGCGCTTCCCTGCGGACCGCTTCATGGTCCGCAATGCAGCAGGTGAGCCGTCAAAAGCCATATACTACACAAGCGGGCTCGTCCGGGATGTCTTATCATCCAACGAGGGCCGCAACGTCAAGTTCGTCCACGGCGGTGTCAAGATGTTCATGAAGCAAGATGCCCCATCTCCGGATGTTTGTAGGTGGCGTATTCAGAGTGAGGGCATGCCTATCCTCCAAGGTTATGTTGGCCCTGAGCGAGTTGTCGTTCTACGAAACAAAGAGACCCTTCGTAGGCTTCTCGTTGAGATGTTTCCTCGCATTAATGACGAGGAGTGGAAGAAGCTAGATGAGGTCGGCGAGCGTGTTCGCGACATGGGCAAGGGCTGCCTAGTACTGCGCGTAGAGCCTGACGGCTCTGACAAGGACTTCTCTGAGAGAATGGCGTTGCCATTGTGGAAGAGCTTCCACTCTCTCAACCTCATGCTGCCCAAAGAGGATCGGGCTGCCATGTTGCTTCGTGTCTACAACGATACCACCCCGTTGGTGAATACCATGCTAAAGGACCAGAAGAAGAAAGCCGAGGACGAAGCCAAGGAGGATGATGTGCAGGCCCCCGAACCCGACGTAGTTGTTCCTGAGGGAACAGCTGATGTTGAGGACATTACAATCCCAGATCCTGATGCTGAGATGGAGGGCGCTGCGAATGGTGACGCTGCGGTGGCTGAGGAGAAGGAAAATGGTGTACAGGCTTAGGGAGCTAGCGGTCATAATCTGGCAGCGCTGTTCCTCGGCATGTCTTCTCGTCGCAGTAGAAGACGCGGGACTTTACCCTACTGGTTCACTCGACGTACAGGCTAATACCAGTCAGCAGCACTGTGCTGCAATGGACGAGATGAGGACATCGACCTCAACAGTCAGCCAGTGTCCTTGTGATTTTGAAAAGCCTACATTGTTGATCGTGCGACGCCTGAAAACGATCGTAGTCAAATACCCCAGGTCATTTCAGCTAGGCGCTGGGAATGTTGTTTATGTTGGTCTGCAAAATAGGAGAAAGCAGACTGAGGAGACGAGGAAAGGATCTGCCAGCATCAAAGGCGGAGACGGGAGTTTTGGGCCACTCCAATGTGTAGCGGAGCTCGCAAGCGCTGTGGGTTACCAGATACCTAGGCTGTCGAAGTGTTACTGCCTTTGAAGCAGTACAGAGGCATAGAGACACTAAAAAAAGAATCTAGAACTTTTGTTTTCAAGGCCCGATATACACTTCCCAATTTCGCGAGAACAGACTAATGGCCAAAGCAGCATGGCTTATGTTATTGGAGCATGGGTGTCTAGTTTTGGTCTGGTCGGGATCTTGAGTCAGTAGGAAACGTTCGTGAGTTCCCCCTTTCGCTGCATTCAATTAGCGATTGTATGCTATGATATCACAAATCACAATGAATAACTTATTCGCGATAGAAGAAAAGGACGGATGTAGTCGCTCTAAATAAGCAAGCAAATTGCTCAAGTACAGACATTGCCGACCACCACCGGCCAGTTTCTGTATCGGAACGGCCAGGAGCTGTACTCCACAACTCCCAGCGGAATAATTCCAGAATTTTTGCTGCTTGATATGGGCGTTGCTGCTTCTTTCGATTCCTTCGGCCCTTTTCCGTCACGAAGACCCATTGAGTACGTATGAGGCCTTGCGTACAGGGACTTGGCAGCGAGAGACAAGCGAGAGGGCATTTCAGGTGACAAAAGGGGTATTATGATACAGGCGCGGTCCAGAGTGCAACACACAACGGCTCCATGTATGCTGTGAGCCTAGATATACGAGATTTTGCAGTTCGACCCTAGCTGGCGTCTGCTGAGCGACTGGCCTGCATCGTTCGAGCAACATCTCCTTCCCGAAATGTGCCCTGTGGATATTCGTTATCAGCCGTGTAGCCGCCCAAAGCACATATTCGGAAGCCCGGGGTGACCACGTTGGTCTACGTTGCTCTGCAGGATCCTCCTTCTATCGGTCGCTAAAAAGCGTGCGCAGTCAACTGCGAGAACCCTCTCATTTTAACATTCACACAAAGACCTATCCAAATGCGGCTCAAAACCCAGGGGCGGAGACCCTGCACACATGATTGTGGATACCATGATGGAGACCAACTCGGACTTGCAATTGAAACGGTACCACTCAAGCGGGCCCGAAACGGCTTTGACCTCTCGATCTGGCAGACTTCGTATAGGTCAACATAGCGTGTTGTGTAAAAGGTCGCTTGAATTTCAGCACGATGGAGTCACGGCCACGCACGCACATAAAGACGCTGATTTTTTTCTTATTCTTTCCCCTTCTTTTCAATGTCGCATCAGCCTTTTTGTCTGCTCAGTCCTGTATATATGCAGGTGCTACGGTGAAGTAAAGGCAATCACTCGTTCAGCCTTCAGCCATAGTCATTCTTTATTTTTTTATATCTTGCTGCGTGGGAATTTGCATCTAATTCCAACCGACCTTCTCTCAGTCGTTTCTTTACACACTCATTTTCTTAGCTACATATTTGTGGTCTAATATCATAATCTCTTAATACACCATGAACTCTTTCACATCAAAACTTTCGCCACTACTGGCCCTCGGAGTCCTCCAGCGCGCGTCAGCCTTGGATGCAGCAGGATGGCGAAATCAGAGTATCTACCAGATCGTCACGGACCGTTTCGCCACGGACAATGGCTCCACACCAGCCTGCGATCCGTCTGAGGCCGTATATTGCGGAGGCACATGGAAGGGGATCACCAATAACCTCGACTATGTCCAGAACATCGGCGCTACTGCTATCTGGATCTCACCGGTCATCAAGAATATAGAAGGAAATATTGAGGGTGCTGGCGAGGCTTACCACGGCTTCTGGGCCGAGGATCTGTATTCCATCAACACCCACTTCGGCACCGAGGACGATCTGAAGGAGCTTGCCGATGCCCTTCACGCTCGGGGCATGTACCTCATGGTCGATATCGCACCCAATCACGTTGGTCTCACCACCGTGGCTGGTGACTATACCAACTATATCCCCTTCAATGAAACCGAGTACTTCCATGAGGAGTGTGATATCATCTGGAACGACCGTGAGTCAGAGCAACTGTGCTGGCTCGAAGGTCTGCCTGACCTGCGCACGGAGGATGACGGGATCCGCCAGGTGTATGCCGCCTGGATCAAGGATCTTGTTGCCAACTACTCTATCGATGGAATCCGCATCGACACGGCCCTCGAGATCGAGCCTGAGTTTTGGACAGACGGCGGTGTCAAGGAGGCCGCCGGCGTCTACATGTTGGCCGAGATCAACCACAGTTCCCCAGAAGTCCTGGCGCCGTACCAGCAATACCTCGACGGCTACATAGACTTCAGCAGCTGGAACTGGTACACGGATGCATTCGAGACGGTGGGCGCTACGATGTACGATCTTTACAACGGAACTAATTGGCTGGCCGCTATGACTGAAATCGACCCGACCCTGTTTGGATCCTTCGTTGAGAACCATGACCAAGTTCGCTTCCCGTACCGAAACTCCGATATGGCATTAGCCAAGAACATCGCCTCCGTCGCCATGCTCCGCGATGGCATCCCAATCGTCTACTACGGTCAGGAGCAGCACTTTGACGGCGGCGTCGTGCCGATGGAGCGCGAGGCACTGTGGCTGAATGGCTACAACATCTACTCGGAGCTGTACGGCTGGATTCAGCAGACCAACAAGGTCCGCGCAGCTGCCGCCGCGGCCAATACCGACTTTCTCACCACTCGTACACAGTCGCTGTTCTACAAGGACAGCACTGACAGCACCAGTAGCGTGATCGCCTTCCGCAAGGGCCAGATGGTGTCCATGTACACCAACGGAGGCGTCAACGCCACCAATGACGTGAGCTATGGCATCCAGCGTGCTCTCCATGAGTATGCTATTGGCTCAGAGGTCATCGATGTGCTCAACTGCGAGTCGTTCACGGTGGCTAGCCATGGACGCCTGTGGGTGCAGATGCCAGCTGGCGGACTGCCGCGGGTGTTTTTGCCCGCGAATCAGACCACTGGGCTGTGCAACAATGTCACGACATTTGTTTCGACTGCGAGCGTGACCGTCGGGGTGGACAAGCCATGATCAGATGTAATGAAGTAGAATAATATGCCCAGGAGGGCTGGCACGACCTAAGTTCTTCATTGAGACATACGTGCAGATAATATACTTGCTTATGAATGGGCAATAATGTACATACTATCCGAGTATAATATTACACGATGATGATTGTGACAGGACATGCATCAACAGTCCTCGCAGAAGCATCCTCACAAAAATGCGAGAGATTTCTTCCTCACATTTTCATTTGATTCAAAACGTGATGGTGAGGAAGGAAGAATAGGCGCAAGCACTTTGTGGCCTTAAAGAACCTGCATGCGCATCCCGGTCCTTGCCTTTGCGTCCAAATGAAGACTTCGTGTGAGAGCATGCTGCATACTATGTGTATTGCGTGGCGTTCCAAAAGATAATTGTGTAGTTTCTATGCTAACCCACGGCCTTATCAATTGCAAAACATCATTTTGGCGTATATTTGCAGAATTTGTGAGACTCGTAAGCGACTGATTTGCTAAGTTGGTGACAGAGTGGCCATTCCGACGACAAGTTACGCGAGAGTTCTAATGCTATTGAGAAGGGTATATTGAATGTGTGAAATATACAGATACACAAGCATCTACACGTATAGACAAAGTCTTAAGCCTGAGCACGTGGTGAAGCTGCTGCTGTGTAGCAATTTATATCCAAAGAATGAGAATTTAAAGAACAAATTTAGAACATAAGGAATTCTTTTTCAATCACTTATTTACTTATCCGAATTCGTGATCCCTCTTGAAAAGGATGAGTGTGGTTTCGAACGGTGAGCACCTCATTGCTCTTTCTGGTAGGACTCAGCCTTGCGATCACAGCCTCGTCGACGCGCTTCGCAAGCGCGCCGCGGCTAACCCTGGCACTGTTCTTGAGTCGCAGCGCCCCGCCACCCCAGCAACCAAAAGTTAACTTTAGCTTTATCAAAGCTGTGTCAAGATCAGCCTCGACTGAAGACACTTGTCGCATCTGGTTGTAAAAGGAAGAGAAACACAGGAGCAACGCTTTGGCAGAGGGAATAAGGGCAGGTTCTTGACCGGATAGCAAGAGACAAATGAGGAATTTTGTCAGCAGGTCGTGGAAGAGCGTCGAAGGCAGTTCTGTATGGCTGGGTTTGGTGAGATGCGAGTGAAACTCGCTCACCTGCCGTTTGACATTATGGGACACTTATGCGTCGAGTGATCACGCCTCGGAAGCATCGGAGGCATCGGACTGCAACCGGGGGCCCACAAACGCTGGTCGAGAAGCAGATGTGGCCATGGCGGATTGGAAATTGATCGTGGTGGAATAGGCCGTTAACTGAAAGCTGGCTAATTTGTTCGGAACATTTGATGCGTCCCAACATGTGCAGTATGTTGAACTAGTTCAACAGGTTTCTGGATGCGAGAGCACCTTCACCGCAGCTAAGAGCATCGATTGCGCCGCCGAGGCTCAGGATGTTGCTGCTACTAGTATGATTAGTTTATCACCAGTAGACGGTCTTATAGATAGTCATGGAAGGCACCATTGTATCAAACCGGTTTCTCTCACTTCCGTAATGTACACGCTGATTGACAGCCTGATACGCTTCACGACGTATGACTGCAATGTGTGCTGTCGATTTGGCGCCATGTAAAGGGAGTTGCCATCTCTGGTCAAATTGCGTCTGATGCATTATAATAGATCCAAAAAAGCTCGGGAGGGGCTCATGCTGTGCTCCTGAACAGATCGAGCCAGCAGTTGGTGTGAGATGGAGCTCTGAGGTTCAGCATTGACAAAGGCCAATTGTGGAGCTCATTCGCAGAAGAAGCCTAAGCTTCAGTGAGAGGCCTTCAAGGGAGTGTGGCCCTCCTCACAACGTGGTCGACTCCAATGATACTAAACAAAAAAAAGGTATCATCGTATTGCACATCACACTTGTCGGTGAATCCATCATCCTAATACTCTAAACGCCAGACCATATGCCTTTTTATGCCCGATTCTCTTGCCCGACAACCTGTAAAAGCGAGACCAACCAATTGCAGCAAGAATCCTAGAGCATCAACTCTGGGGACTGAATGCCATCGCGGTGCGTGTAGGGCCTACTTTTAGTCCATACTCGCAGCCAACGCCACAGCGTTGAACCGGATATCCTCCCCACCGCGCTCAATAAACCTCTTCGGGCCGAGCGTCAATGCCTTGTCACTCAACACATCCTCGCCGTCCTCTAGCGTCCCGCGCTCCAGCGGGCCCTTGCGTCGCCCATCCAGCTCCCAGAGCTTACCGTCGTCGCCCTTCACAAAGCACACATAATGCAGGTCGACATCATCAGTGGCCTGCGGTGCGGCCGTGTCGCCCTGGCTGGCGGCAGAGTGGTGTGCTTGCGCCAGGCTCTGCGAGGTTTCGAGAAGCTTGGCGCGTGCGACAGGGTCGAGGGGGACGGCCTCTTTGAGGAGCTTGTCAAGAGCGGAGCCGGGTTCTGAAGTGGTACAATTCTCAAGTTAGCATTAGCCCCGTGTATCATGCGAAAAAGCACAAAGGGCACGTCTCGCGCATTACCGATGCTTTTCCTAGCAGGACCGTTGGAAACGGCATGCAGCAAGCCCATCATTCCGCAAGCGTTGCGAATCGTCTGCTTGAACCACACAACAGGCTCATCGTCGCCCTTGCCGCTGTACTCGGGCAGCGTGACGTCCTCGGCCAGGCGAGCGCTCTCGTAGGCAGCGGATACGGGGAAGACAAGCAGGAGGGCGTGGGCGGGGCGCGGGATGAAGGCGAGAAGCTCGGGTTCTGTGAGGCTGTACACATCGTGGATTGCGAGGTTGGACTTGAGGCCAAGATCATGGAGGAGCTTTGTCATCAGCTCCGGGTTGGCTTCCAGAGGGATGAAGGCGACGCGGCCGGTATCTGAAGCTGGAGTGGTCATTATTGCTGTTCTGGTTGTGGTGCTTTTGCCTTTGAAATTTTCTGTGGTGAGATTGGTCCAAGTAATTTTGGAAAGTTGAATGCAGATGAGTTGTATGAGAACTATTGAATGTTGGCGGGGAGACCTATGATTTCATAGCACTTAAAGAGCTTAAGAGCTACCCCACCAAACAAGGCAGCACGCGTTGTGCGTCTCGTGTCGACAAGTTGACTGGCTGACACTAAAGTGCCTTTGATACCCGGATTGAGTCACATACAATCTGTCGTCAAATAACTTTCTGCAAAAAACCTTGCTCAGATCGTAGTCCTGATATCGTGATCATTTGGTTCTGCGGTCTATCGTTTGAAGATGACCACCCCGTGTACACCTACTATGTGCAGAGAGGAGAAGCGCTACTTTATGGAGCCTCCTAAGCAACAAGTTATAATCCAACACACCTCTATTTATAGGTTCTCTTTTCAACAATGAGATCACCCGCGCCTTCTTTTGGATGTAATATGCCATACCCAGATGTATCCCCCTTGCAAGCAGATTCTATCCCGTCGCATTCGCGTTTTGAGCAAGTAAGTCATCAGCTTCTTTCCCAAGCCCATTCTGCAGCGCCTCCTCGTGGGCTTTGTCGGTCCACGCAGCCTGTGTCTGACTCGACTGCTGGTCCTCATCATCTGCAAGTACCTTGCCGGTGTTGAACTTGGCCTTGCGCGCTGCTCTTCGTTGCTCAGCGACCCGCTGTCTTCTCGCCTCGGGCGAATAGTTGAGACTGTCGAGGTGCTCGTTGATCTTGGTCTCCACCATCTCCTTGACGTGGAACGCAAGATTCTGACTGAGGAATATACCTGTGTATCGGTAGCTCAGCCAGAGGTACAATACCAGAGACTTATGCAGTGCCTCAAGGTGCTTGAGATACTGGTCTCGTCCCTGTGGATAATTCTCCAAGGAGTAATCAAGGACCTCCAGGTTGATCTCTGGAATATCCAGTAAATCGCCGCTTTGGTTATATGCGATGCGCTTTGCCATAGCTCTAATAACCTGTGGCATACCGTGGTCTCGCAAAGAGCATGGTGCGTTGATGAAGACGCACCGGTCGTGGATGGTCAGGGGAAATTGCTGGATTTGCTGGGCAATCTCGAGGTTTGAGCGGAGGTCGCACATGTGAAAGCGGCCTGGAAGCCGTGCGATATCACGCAGCCTGAGGAGCATAAAGCTGAAAGGCGTTCCGGCTGGGAAATATGATGCGAATTTCTCGATGAGGGAAGCCGGTGGGAACAAGCCAGCGGTTTGCAACGGCTCGGCTTCCTGATCGAATGATCCATGGACCACATCCAAGTCTTCCTCTTCTAACGTAGTCACAAAGCCTACTTGTTCCTCCTTCTTGGCGAGTCCGCCTGCTGATTGTGATGCCGAATCGGTGTTTGAGGTGGCTGCCCGATTTGCTTGAGCCGCTGTCCTGTATCTTCCAGCGCGACCTCCGATTTGCTTCAATTCTGGGAGAGTCAATGTCCGCACCTTGACGCCGTCGTGCTTGTTCACGGCCTCAAAAACAACGCGCTTGATCTCCAAGTTGAGGCCCATACCAATGGCGTCACTCGCGGCGAGGAAATCATAGTCATTATCGGGGTCGTTGAACAAGGCTGCCTGCTGAGCTCGGCTTTCCGGAGGTAATGCGCCATATACAATAGCGCATTTCTTCCCCGTGGTTTGCTCGATTCCAGCCTTGAGTGTGTGCAGGTTGAATCTTGAAAATGAGACAACGGCATCTCCCTTCCTCAAGTTCTCGAGCTTGCCTTGCAGACTTTCCTGCATAGGTTGCAAGGAACTCAATCGCTTGTATCGGTGTACCACAACCTCATCACCCGTTTTGGAGCAGAGGTCCTCAATGAGAGGAACCGCTCGCTCTTCACCGCACAAATGGACCTCCTTGGCCTGAACACCAAGTACCGCTTGCGTCCAGGCCCAACCACGCTGCTCGTCGCCGATCATCTGAATCTCATCAATGATGGCAACGTCGACACGCTGATTTAATGGTGTCATCTCCACAGTACAACTGGCAAAATAGGACTCATCGCCTTCTGGTATCCTCTGTTCTTCTCCTGTGATAAGTGCGCAACGCTTGCCTTTAGCTTTAAAGCGCGTGAATGTTTCGTGAGCCAATAGCCGCAAGGGCCCGGCGTAAATGCCTGTTTTTGACTGCTCCAAAGCTTTCAGGGCATTGTAGGTTTTTCCCGAGTTTGTTGGGCCCACATGTAGATGTATTGTTCGCTGCATTGTCCTAGTGGCGGGAAACCATTCTTGAGGAAATCGCATATCGGCGAGTCTCTCGTGACAAGCGATGGCATCTTTGGAAAGATGCTGTCTGACAACGAAACTGACAAAGGAGTACTGCAGTTCGGTAGTCAGGGCCTTTGCGTCACCCGTGATGAAGGCATTGCGCCAGCTCCAAAAATAGGGATTCTGCTGTCTTCCTGTGGCTTGGGATCGTGCAGCCAGGTCGAAGGCCTTTTCAATAATGTTCCGGAACAAGTGGGCCTCCTTAGCCAGATCTCTTGCTGTCGATATGCCGATGGAGCGTAAGTCCTTGAAATTGCCATCCCGCAAGAGGGTCTCAAACCGAGATTCGACAACTCTCTTGAACAAGCGATACCGGTCGTTATTCCTTTTTGAATGGCGTACGCCCTTGCGGGAATCTGCTGGGCGGCGCTCGGGATGACCATCGTGGACTTGTTCTTGCGCTTGGGCTTCGAGGCCATCTCGAAGTTCCTGTAGTGAATCGAATCTCTGCGAGACGTCAGCTCACTTTTTCTTCTTCTTCAGAACCACAAAGTGTCGGGCCATTACTTGCCTCTGGCGGATTGCGAGAGGGTCGGAGGGCTATTGCTTTCCTGCCTCGCCTCGTGCCCGGCACCGAGGCGGCCGAAATGAAGGGTGACAGAACATGAGAACGCCTTTCAAGTGCCCGAGCAGAGTTCCAGAGGCACTTCATGACCGCGAAGTACTTGAACCACTGCCAACATAGTGAGGTAAGGGGGAAAACGGAGCGAGCGAGGGCTTCACCTAGGCGCAAGTCGATGCATCAGATGGATGATGTCTACAACAAAAAAATAAAATAAAGAGACGGCGCGCTTGCATCTAGAACTTTTTGCCGCGCGCTGTGGAGCCGACTTGGAGACAGTGCCTGCCGGCAGGGGCAACGAGCGTCATCGAGCAACGATATCCCTGCCCTGACGTGGTGACCGCTGCCTTTCAAGGTGCGTGATTGATTGTCCGCATGGATTGATTGCATCGTCTCGACCATTTGCAATACATACATTCTACCCGGAAAAGCCTCCCAACTCTCTCTTCCGTGAAGTTTCTCAACACACGTTTTTTCCATCAGCTGGCATATCAGAAACACTCACAGATATCATCTCGCATTGCTATTGACGCATATCAACAACAATGGCATCCTCATCAACCCCGGCAACGCCGTTGCTCTAGTAAGTCAAGAGACCGCCGCTCTCTCCCCAGAAGCCATTCACGACGAGACTAACTTGTCAAAACAATTTTTTTTCAGTTCTTGCATAGCGCACAACAGCACCATCTTGTCCGAGTGCACCACCTCTGCCTCATCGCAAACATCTTCCCTCGCCTCACTCATTCTCCCCAAAATCACACACGAGTCTCCGCAGAAGCTCACTTACACCCATGGCAACCACCACATCCATTACATCTCTGAAGCGCCCTCCGAGCACGATGATGCCTCTGCAGGCGGCCTCACCTTTCTGGTCATCGCCGAATCCGCCCTTGGCCGCCGCGTGCCTTTTGGTTTTTTATTCGAAATCCGCAAGCGCTTCTTCTCCCAATTCCCTGCCGCCTCCACCGATTTTGCCGACATGCCCAACTATGGCGCTGGCTCCTTCAATGCCGACTTGAAGAACCTAATGGTCGACTACGGCACGACAAGCGGCGGTCGTGACGATGCCATCAGCAACGCGCAGCGGGAGATTGATGATGTGAGAGGGATCATGACGCGGAATATTGAGGGCTTGCTTGAGAGAGGCGAGAGGATCGACCTGCTGGTTGACAAGACTGATCGCTTGGGCGGATCTGCTAGGGAATTCCGCGTGCGAAGCCGTGGCTTGAAGAGGGAGATGTGGTGGAAGAATGTCAAATTGATGGCCTTGCTGGTGCTTGTGCTGGTGCTCATCATTCTGGCCATCGTGATCGCCGTCAAGACCTCCACCTAGAAAGAAGTCTGGCGGTGATTTGGTAGGGCTCATGTTTCTTGTATTTGCGCTCGTTGCGTGCGCGTCGGTGCTTTCAGCAACTATCGTTTCCTGACTTTTGAGGCTGGCGTTTTGGGTGAGGATATTATAAGCAGCAGGTTTCGTTCCGTGATGGGTGTATTGCTCTTGAAGGCCTGTTTGAACAGATTGTGGGTTCATCGGACAACAGTGCCACAAAATCTCACTATTATTGTACTAATACCCGACTGGGTGATTTGCTCGCGGTCGTTTGTTCTCAGAACACAAGTGTATAAGCCTAGCTTTGCTGCGCTACTACATGCCTTTGTCATTCGTTCGGCATGTTTTCTAGGAACTGTTTGGTGCAGGATGTATCAAAATGTACATAGTCGGAAAATAATGGGAGGGGGGGTGTCAAACAACAGTTAGGACACAATGCTTATTTGAGATATGGGCCCACGCTGGTATGCCATGCGGTGCACTAGATCTTCGTATGTCACTGTGAAAATGCGAAATATCCAAAAAGCTGTCAGATATGTCTTTTGTTCTTCGCGAGGACCAAGTGCTGATACGTGACAAAAGTGATCACGCCCGCTTGTAGCGATAATGATATACTCACGACTCAGACTATAATTGTGTTGTGTTCCGCTTCAAAATCCATACTCATTTCCAAAATACTCTTTCCACGCTGATTGAAGTCCCATGATATGCATCGTATAACACTAACAGGCCATCCATCTTCCACGCTTTCCTTTGCAAAGCAAGCCCCAGCCATCCCTCGTACGCCCTTCCAATCCACCCCCCCATCAACCCGAGCAAAGCCCAAACCGCCCGGTCCTGCCTTCATAACTTCGGTTTTCCTGTCGTCCCCATCTGCGTTCCATTCTGATGGTACACGTATCCATGCGCCACCGGGCTCATCGCCCCATTGGGAGGAGGAGGTTGTGGTTGCAAGCCGGGTTGGTGTTGTGGCGGCCTCATGAGACGCGGCGTGAAGAATACTGGGTGTAGGACCGACGGATCAAGAGCCGGTGCATATCTCTCCCAGGCTGCTTGGAAAGGAGCAAGATGTTGGGATGGTATGGGTGTGGATGTTGTGGCTCCCGAGGGGAGTGGTTGTTTTGAGTGAGACATGGGGCCTGGTGAGAGGGGGGGCCGGGAGGTGGTGGTTTGTGGTGACGAAATTACGAGGACTTTTCCCCAGAGGCAACTTATCGAATATATGAACCCGAATGAAAGAAACTTTTATTTTGTAGAAAGAACATATATCCACGATCCCCGTTTGATTGTGAAGTATGTTGGGATACAGCCCTTGAGTCGATTGATACCTAGTCTTCGGCGGGCTCACTAGTGCCCCGCAATTCCTTGCAGGCCGAGGTGAATGGAGGATCGTACTCTCCAACGGAACGTGGGCCACAATGGACTTTCCAAGAGAAACTACGATGGATGAACCAATGAGCCACAAAAATAGTTGATCGAGTTGCACGTAGCTTTGTGCTGGCATACTGTTGTTTCTCGCTGCTGGTAGCTTGGTCTTGGCTTCAAGTCGCCGTGAGGCTTCAGCCTTGCTTGTATTTCTTGGCCTCTTTCGCAATACTATGAGATAGCCTTCTTCCCGGACTTGCCCCCCATTCTTGGTTTCTCTTTTGTTTTCTTGGCCGCCGTTCCCTTCTCCTTTGCCTTGCCTTTCTTAATTGCGTCAACCAGTGCTTCTATTTCCTCTGCCTTCTGTTTGTTGTCCTGCTCCGTCTTTTCCTTCTTTTCTGCCTCTTCCCGTGCCGCCTTCTCCTTCGCCCTTCTCATAGCAGCCTTCTTTTCTGTGGTCTCAATGAGCTTATCGCTTGACTCCCACAGCTTCTTGGCGACCTCCTCATCCTTCACATCTGTCCGCGCCAGATCCACTTCTATGCACTCCTTGATCAGCTTGCCGCCCGGGTCCCGAATAATGCTCCCATCGAATGCCGCAAATAGAATTGACTGTGCAGCCGCTAATGGAGGCTTCAAGAAGAGCCACGTCAGCACGTATGTGAAGAGATATACCAGTAGGCCCCAGAGCGAGCCCCTGGTCAACCACCTCCTCGTTCCCGGCGTTCTCGAGAGACCTGGATCCACCATGACTACCTTTGCACTCATAGGCAGCTGATCCGGTCGCTTGTATGAACTCAAATGCTTCTGAAATGCTTGTGCAAACGTCATGAGCGCCAATTTGCTGCTCGCATACGCCTTCGCAGGCGTCCAATCCTTTGCAAAGTCCACCGCATGGGTATGCGCGTCGTCCAATTTTGGCGAATAGATATAGCTCGAGCACGTCGTGAAGATGATCCGCACGTCCCGGTCAAAGGGTTGCGCCTTGATGGCGGGGCTCAGTATTCCCAGCAGGTGGAAGTTGGCCAGGTAATTTACCATCCACGACTCCTCCACGCCCTCGGGTGTCTCAATTCTCTTGCCACCGGGCGGTGTCAGCGTTGCCGCGCACATAATAATCATGTCAAGCCGCCGCGGAGGCGCATTGTCGATCCATTTCGTCGCAAACTGCCGCACGCTCAGCAGATCTGTCAGGTCGACTTGCTCGGTATAGATCAACTGATTGCCAGTTTTCGCGCGTAAATCATCGATGTAGTCCACCAGAAAGGGATCAGAGCCGGGCATCCGAGTCAGCAGCACGAGCTGTGCGCCGCGCGCCGCGAGCTGGAAGGCGACTTCTGCGCCGACGCCAGATGTGCCACCGGTCAGCATGACCACGCATCCGTGCATCTTGCGCTCGGAAATGCACATGGCGCCGCTAAAGTATCGCTTGATGGCGGCGATAGTGAGGACAGAGCCTGCGCCGGTGGCGATCTTCCATGGCGACGGGAGATAGGAGGGCCATCCGTCAAAGTAGACGGACGCCAGGAAGTCGATTGGCATGGCGGTTGACGTCGATCGATGGTGGGAGTAGAATAGATCGGCAAGATGGCTTCAAGTTGTTTACAGAAGCATGTCGTGACTTGGAATTATACAGAGACTCAAGCTGGAGAAGTGAGCTGAGAGCTTGTTTTCGTTGTCGTAAGAAAGAAAAAAGGTGGTTAAAGGGGTTGACAGGTAGTAGCAGCTGGAAAACACGAAGCCTTGCAGCAGCAGCCCGCATTATGAGCAGGGATGTGAGGATGGATCTTCGCAAGACGCTGCGGGACGGGTCCGGCCCATAGCGGAATGTCATACCAAGTAGAAGAGCTTCAGTGAGTTGCCCTTCAGCAGGGGCACCCTGTTGTCTCGGCAGTAGCCGAACAAGGTGGCGTTCGTTAGGATGTGGCGCACGATCTCACTTCATCATTCATGAATGCTCATTCACCACCTCCAGGTCACTCATCTTGTCACTACATACTTGCTCAAAACCTTCACAGCATCAACACATCGTTGCTTTTCCGAGAAGAAAAGAGAGCAACGACTAGCACTCGGAATCTGGCGGTGACAAAGGACGAAGGCCACCATGTCGACGGAGGAATACGAAGATGTCGAGGATGTGCCACTCCACCACATGAAGCCTTTTGGGTCGGGCCTCAGGCGCAACGAGATCAAATTTGTGCCCGCATCAACGGAAGAGTCGACGGTGACAGAGAAGGAAAATAGCAAGTCTAGCGGTCAGAATGTCCGCGATTTCTATCTGAATATGGTCCTGAAGAAGCCGGCCGTGGATAGGGAGCCTTCCCAGGAACTCAAGGAGACCAATATTGAGGTCTGTGAGATATGCAAGTTGCCACTCACATCTGTGAAAGCCGCCGGCAGCGACTCAGGCATCAGCAGTGGCAAGGCCCATTACCATGAAGCTTCAATAGCCCACCAAGTCTGCCTGGCCCACTCACACCCCCCGTCCGCACTGGATCGAAATCGAATGGGTCTGTCCGTTTTGGAGGCCGCGGGTTGGGATCCGGATTCCAGGACAGGACTGGGAGCAGCGGGACAGGGTGTACAGTATCCGATCAAGGTCAAGCCCAAAGAAGACAGGCTCGGGGTGGGAGTGGTCGTGCCCAAGGACTTTCAGGTGAAGAAGCAGAAGGAGAAGCCCAAGATGCTTGACGCCAAGAAGGTGCGCAAAATGGCGGCAGATGATCGTAAAAGGACGGATAAGCTCCAGCAACAAATATTTGGGAAGGTTGATTTAGAGAAATACTTGGGCAAGGGCTCTTAGCCTGGCCCATGTGCATAAGACCATTGAGGCACAACATGGCTAGGAATTGGCGCATAGATATTGGGAATTCGGGAGTTCGGATAGACTGGTCTTGAGATACCCCACTAGTAATTGGTTGTAGAATATGAGAAGCTATGTTCTGCAATGTATGAGATGAAGAAGGCTATTGGCAAATCTCACAGGGAGATAAAAGACGAGCTTGACTGCCTCAAGATGGTACGTATAGAAGAGCCAGTTCAAGGCAGCATATCGGAGGTCAAGTTCATCATATCACTTGATCATTGTGGATGACATTGGCATGGTTCAGAAGGTGATTCCGTATCATCATTCTCGTGGTCGCCAATAAGGTGTTTTCTCGGGTCTTAGAGGTACCACGAGTGGCTTATCCCGTCACTGCCTGCAACGGTGCACGTTGACTTTGGCGCTTGAGATCTCTGTGTACAGGGTGAGGCAAGGAATATACAGGCAACAGGATATTACGGACGTGATTGGTTTTGTCTTGGACGTCGAAGCCACCAGCCATTGTAAGTCTGACAACTGCAGAACAAGGTAATGGGGGTGGCTCGTGAATATCATGAAGGCTCAGCGCTGGTTGAAAGCCCATCTAAAATTGTTGAATTCTTTTATTCTAAATTGGGTCTGCTATTTGCCGGGATAACCTCATAGTATCGCTCATTAATTATCGCAATGCAACTCTAAGGAACGCTGAATTCTTCCCAACAGCTCATGACTCTGACTTGGATTTGGGTCGAAGCCACACTTCCACATCGCCGTTCGGGGCAAGCGATACACTCCCAGGATTCGACTTGGCCAGTCCAGGAATCTTGAAAGACGTCTTGTCTACAGGCTCAATGTCAAAGGACAACAGTGTCATCGCTACTGCCGCCATGGCCTCCTGCTTCGCGAACAGTCTTCCCGGACAAATCGTCTTGCCTCCACCCCATGGCCACATTCTGTTCCCAGCCGCTGCGGTACTGAAGACATATTCGCCGATCTCCTTTTTCTCCGAGCTTGCGGGTGCCAAGAACCGCTCAGCGTAGAAAACGTCCGCAGGCGGATCGACATAGAATGTCGAGTCCCAGTGATTCATCAGCGAAGGGGCAATGACCATGCTGCCCTTCTTCAGAAGCAGAGAACGCGAGGACTCCTTATCATTGTCGTCGAGCGGGAGCTTCACGTCATCGAAAAGTTCACGAGTGACCATGACATCTGTATAGCGACGGAGTGTCTCATGGAAAATGCTCTGCAACAGTGGTTGGCTGGCCAGCTTCTGAATATCCAGAGTGATTGTATCGTCGGCGTTGACGACAGCAGCCGTCTTGATCTCCGCGAGCACTCGCGGGAGAATGTCAGGTGTTTTCGGGTCCAGGATGTGCAACAGCATCCAATTTGTAGCTGGGATGGCGTTGGAGTTTAGGCCGAAAGAGATACCAAGTTCAGCGCTTGCCCGGCCACGTTGGCTTAGGCCTAGATCGTGCCACAATTGTTGTCGGCCGCGGCTGAGCCGGCTGCCCCAATTGGGTTCCCAGGCTACGTTTGGGTCATTTGGGTAGGGGCATTTGCCTTCTGTCAGCCTGTCCACGTCCTCGATCCATTTCGTGATGCCTGCAATGGCTTTTTCCCGGGCGGCGTGGGCCTTGGGCGCCATCAACTTTCCAAAGCCGAACATAAGGTCCAAGAAGCCGCTGTCCCAAGCAATGAAGTCTGTGGCAAAGTCCGGATACGATTTCAAGACGTGGTCGCCCATGTACGTGGTAGCCGAAGCTTTGAACATGGCAGTGCGTAGCCAATCATAAAGTTCAACACGCTTCGTTGCCTTCTGTTCCCCTCCTATCGCTCGCAACTCGGACAGGAGCACATCGCGCAAGCAGCGGGCGAACTCGATTCCCAATTCGTTGGCATTACTCTGGCGCAACAGAAACTCCTGGCTGAGCTGGTGGTCCTGGTGGTACTCAGGACCATACTTGTCATAATCCTCAGCCGACATTCCACAACAATTCAACATGATGTTTCGGTTCATGCTGTCTCTGTTGGCGACCTCATTCTTCAACTTGAACATAGCTTGGACGGCGGTGGGCGAGTTGAGCAGATGGATCGAGTCTCCACCCAGCAGCGCGGTGCACGCACCTGCATCTCGCGGGTGACGCCTAAAGAGTTTATGGTAGAAGCCTCCCACATTCTGGTCGAGGAATTCGAGCGAGGACCCGAGCCATGGAATTGCGTAGGGCAAGTGAGGAGGTTCGTGAACTGCCTTCGTGCTCCGTAGGGCGAGCCGATAGCGAATGTTGGTCCACAAGTAAGTACCAGCGAGAACGACAAGAAGAACTGTCGGTGCAGCGAGGAAGAGATTGAAGAACGCCATGGTGACTCGCAATACACGAAACAGAAGACTTTGACGAACTATCGTCAAGAGGAATGGGTTGAAGCGACATAACTTAGGTACCTAGGGACCGCGATGCCAACAGGGCCAACAGGGCCAACCCCTGTGGGTAACCTTGAATGGCTCCCAACAAGGACAATTACGCTCGTGTGTCAACTTACCATCAGAATAGCACTTGGTCACACTAATAATGGTACTTGGCTGTCCCCTTGAACAGTGCCGGCCTAACTACCTCACAGCTGGTAAAGTTTACTGTGGACAAATTTTCCCGAACGATGCTGTAGAGCTCTGATCAATGGTGGACTGCGTGCTGTGAATAAGAAACACATCGACTTAACACTGAATTAGCTGGGCAAGCGTTGACCTATCCCGGGCCAATTAGAAGCCCGTTGAAATTTCAGCTGGGAAGCCAACAGCCAATCCTTCGCGAGGCAATGATTATCATCAACGGATTCTGCCGTGAGGTTGACTAATAGTTGCTTTCCTTTGGCTCCACGGCCTCTGTCCCAATTGGTAAGTACCGATTTTATCGTGGCTGCATGATTAGTAGGAACATACTCTGGTAGAATGCCCTCGTGTGAGAGTCGTTGCGGGTCTGTGCTGATTGTTGCCCCTAGAGATGCCAGTAAGTGCCCAACACTGAAAGGTATCAGGGGGGGGGGAGGTGGACCCCTAGCTTGAGGTATCCACAACCAGCTGGTCAGCAAAAGTTAATGGTAGTTGACCAAACAACCAACTATACTGCGTAGTGAAGGAAAGGATGTGGCCGAGCAACTATTTAGATACCGCCTTGCTTGACGAGGCAATGCTGCTGCCATCGCCCAAGAAGAATTGATCATAATTTATTGGTATCTGGGTTGCCGCATTCATGGAATTCATGAAGACGCAGCTAGTTCTTTAGACCGGGCCACATCATCGTTGACTACTGGTCTGGCAGGAAGTTCTGCGCCCATCACCTGATACTGCAGCCCAACATACCCATCGCTAAGCACCAACACATCGACTTTCCTCTTCTCGACCTGTCCCAAGTCCGGTAGTTTGATACTCGCCCTGGCGCTGGGTTTTGAGCCAACACCCGCCGTCTTACCAGGCCCCTGGGACCAACCCATCCGCTTAAGAGCATATATCTCGTCCTTTGTCAAGTCACCCACGACAACGAACCAGCCTTCACTCTGTGGCTTAGGGAATCGTGGCGCGTAAATGCGCGCCTCTCGCTCGACTAACGGGTTGAGACGTTTCAGAGTGACAACCAGCGACTGGGTCGTGAGATCCTCAACGCTCACGTTGATATTGGGGAGGATCGAAGCTGCACGTAGGAAGCGCTGCTGGGTATTGTGAGAAAGGTTTAGGTCGCGGGCAAGCTTTGTCGTTTGAGATTGATTCATAGCGCTGAGTTGCTGCAATGTAGTCTTGGTCTTGGTCTTTTCCGCGTCAACACCCGGCAGGATGGAAAGCGGCGGCTCAGTGGGCCAGCGTGCAGATTTGATTGATTGCAGGAGAGAGATCATTTGCATGACGCTTGTGAGATAGCCAAGCTCCGTGAGAACATCGATAGAGGCTTGGATGATACGGATGGCCTGATCAAGAACGCTGGTCTGATCGCCGACATAGTCAGTGATGGGAAGAGACACCCGAGACATGTGGGCCTGCAGTAGCAGGAAAGCCTTCACATGGGGATCCCACATGGGCAGACCGAAAAATGTGCCCGGGAAGGTAAGGTTTCGAGACAATTCAGCGTTAATGAGATCCTCATTGTGTCGCACCGGAAGCTCATCGTACTCCGTGGCGCGGCACATCCACGTCAAGACGTCGAGAAAAGATGCCTGGGCTTTAGTGTGCTTTGTGAGGTATCGAATCGTCTTGTGAGATAGGTAGTAGTAACTCATAATTTTCCCAAAAGGTGTTGGGTCGACGTCTCCGTTGGGGAAGACTTCCACACATTTGGATTCCGCAAGCTCGTTTAGAGACTTGTCAACCATCTCGATCATGTAATCGTTGGCCATCTGCTGGGCTGCGATGCTATTATGCTCTTCCGCTGATATTTCAAGGCCGTAGTAAGAGGGATTCTTGTGCAATCTGCGGAAGAAAAAGGTCCACGTCAAGTAATCCAACGCGTCTTGCTTCGAAATGACAGTTTCTGCGGAGACCTCGGCGCAAAGATGGTTATCAAGAACAGTGTGTAGAGACGACTCAACAGGGAAACCAGTATGCAAGAAGTGCTTGTAAAAGTCCTTCTTGGAGTCCTGTGTGAAGATGCGGGCTACACCAGAATTGTCAAACTGAGGACGGCCAGCTCGACCAAGCATCTGAAGGACATCGGTGAGGTCCATGTCCTTGTAGCCCTCGATCTTTGCATCGTAGAATTGAGTGCCCTTGACCACAACCAGGTGAGCCGGTAAATTGACGCCCCATGCAAGCGTGCTGGTTGCCACGAGAATCTGAATCTTGTTGTTGAGGAAGAGCTCTTCAGAAAGCTGACGGTCAGACTCAACAAGACCAGCGTGATGCAGTCCGATCCCGAAGCTGATGGCTTCCTTCAATGCATCATCCTTGATTCTGGCAAGATTCAGCTGAAGGTCCTCTTCTTCCATGTTTAAGAATCGTCTTGGATTGTCTTCCAAGCCACAAAAATTAATCAAGTCCTTGGCAGTGAGGCGAGTCTGTCTGCGTGACGGCACAAAGACGATGACCGGCTTGTCCGGACTATGGCTCTTGACCGCTAAGAATGTCGGTCTGTTCATGGACTGCATCAGCGGACAGAAGCCTCGTACTTCTGGAAATCCATCAATGTACAGCTCTAATGGTACCGGCCGGACAGAGTGCCTGAAATTGAAAAGGCCTTCCTTCACGCCTAGCCAGTTGCCGAGGTCAGTGGCGTTGGCACAAGCGGTAGACATGCCCAACAGCCTAACAGAGTTCTTTGTTGATGCAGCGATGTAGTTCATACGGGAGACAATGATCTCCAAGATAGGACCACGATCGCCAGCCAGCAAGTGGATCTCGTCGATGATCACGAGACTGACTTTTCGGACGTAACCTCTTGTCTGCCAGCTTCTGGAAATACCATCCCACTTCTCAGGTGTGGTAATGATGACATCGGCATTCTGAATAGTCCTGGTGTCTGGTGTGTTGTCACCAGTGAGTTCGACCAACTTCAAGCCAAGCGGCTTTGCGAGGCGAGCACCCCAATCCTTGACACGTTCCCGAACCAAGGCTTTCATAGGTGCAATATAAACAACCTTTGATCCTGGCTTCTCTCGAAAAGCCCACCACATTGCCAGCTCTGCAGCCACAGTCTTGCCACTGCCAGTCGGCGAACCCAGAAGTACATTTGCCGGAGTATGATACAGAGTGTGGAAGATCTGGGTCTGCATAGGGTTGAAGAACTGGAAGCGTTTCGCATAGATTTCTTCTAGGCCTGGGTTGTTGAGAGCAGTGATCGGAAGGGGTTGCAGATTGAGAAGATCTGTATAGACGCTCTCCGTGTCTGGTCTGATCAGATGCTGGAATGACACAGGTGTAACAGTCTCTGCTCCCAGCCACCTATCAGAGACAGCGCGGACGTAAATCTGATTGGGCAAGGGATCTGAGAGCGGTATTGTGAAGTTGAGTTCGTGGTCATCGTTTAACTTCCTTCGGTTGAGAAGGAAGAACTCATGATGATAGATCTCTGACGTCTCGGAATTCTCAACCCAGATGTAATACGACTCCGAGTTGCCATGTACATGGTCATTCCAGTGAAAATCGGGAATGATGTACAGCTTAACACGCAAGACGTCTCGATTCAGAGGAGCAATCTCTGCCTCCACACTGACGGTTGGAAAGTTGTTGAGAATCCTGGCGATCTTCGTGCCAGCGCTATGATTGTGGACAAGCCCTCCTATCTCAGCTGGCTCCATATCACGCATAGCCTCAATTGTCAAAGTATCCTTGGAATCAAGATGATTTAGTATGGGCTTGGTCAAGTCGAATTGATGAAGAGGATGCTGAAACGACCAAACGCGCTTCTCAATAGACTTCGCTAGCGTCAGGAGGGTCAAGCAGATATAACCCCATCTCCTGTTCAGAGCAATCATGAACAAAGCGCGGCAAATACGGCCTGCCTGCTGCGCAACGTAGTTCAGGTCATTTCCAAGCGCAAAGTCTTCGGGTTGCAATTTTGAGACGAAGGCTTGCAGGAGAATGTTCGTCTTGGTCTGGGGTTGATCAATCCCTCCCCCAATTTCACAAGGCACCATGTCTCGCATCTTGGTCAACTCCTTGCTCTCACTGTCTCTCGACTGTATATTGTCGAACTCGCCGCTCATGGCTATCATCTTCAATATGTCGGCTTCTGAGCTGTCCGGACGCATCATGGTGTTGAAAATCTGAATGCTGGTATGAAGAATGTAGTACTGGCTGGCGATGCGGCCAATGTCCTTGCTGCGTAGCTCTTCCGTCGTCTCATTGTAAATGATCATCTGGCTTTTCTGAAGCGTCCTGGCAGCTTGAGTGGCGAGCAGCCGGCGTCGTTGGACAAGGGATGGATCGTCCTGGAATTCGGCCCAGTCTATACCATAGGCCATTGGATTCCTCCTCATTCGGACGAACAAATACGAGTATCCTATCCATTGTACGGCCTCTGGAATGGACGTCACTGTTCCTAGGGCGATCTCAGCATTTAGATTGTCGACCAGTTTCGCAGAGAACTTCGACTCGATGGGCAATTGATCAGTGACAGCGGTGAGATAGTGAGCTAGCTTGTCCTGCGTGGTGCAAATCATGCCGATACCTGTATCCTCAAATTGTGGGCGACCGGCACGACCGAAGATCTGCAGCACGTCGAGGATGCCAAGGTCGACAAATTTGCCGTCTTGGGCACTGTAAACTTGAGTACCCTTGATCACGACAGCGGCAGCTGGCAAGTTGACACCCCACGCTAAGGTAGCAGTACAGCAGAGGACTTTGAGAACACCCTCTCCAAAGAGCCTCTCCATCAAGTTGCGATCCGATCTTGCCATGCCAGCGTGATGAACACCAATTCCCTTGGGCAGCAGGTCTCTCAACTCCTTTGCCCGACAGTTTTTCATGTCCCTCAGTGCGCTCTCGTACTTGGGGTGCATGGACGGGTCGAATATATCGACACATACCTCGTCAACGGCTTTCTCGTACAACATTTTGGCAGTTCCGGTCGTGTCTCTTCTGGAGTGAACGAAGACCATCACCTGATGGTCTTGCTCCAGCATCTCTCTGACCTTCTCAAAAGCAATCTGATCGAGGTTCTCCCTGGATTGTTTAGAGCCAGCTTTGCCCTTGACACCGATGAAATGCTGCTCCAAAGGCACTGGGCGGAAGGACGCGTCAAAATAAAACAGACCCGCGTATCGATTGACCTTCAGGAAATCCGCCACATCGATATAGTTGGGAAGCGTCGCACTTAGACCAACAATTCGAATCAGCGACTGCGTACTCTCAACTTGTCTCTCTGTTCGAGCAACAAGAGACTCTAGGACAGCGCCCCGTTCATCATGAAGCATATGAACCTCATCAATGATCAAAAGGCGGACTTTCTGAACGAGTTCGGTATCTCCTGTGCCCTTCCTAGTCACCACGTCCCATTTCTCTGGAGTAGTAACGATAATTTGGGTTGAGACGATCTCAGCTTTGGTCAGATGCATATCACCTGTGTACTCGCGGCAGCGAATACCAAGCCATGCCAGCCGTTTTCCGAGTTTCTCTGTAATTTCAGCCGCTAGAGCCTTCATGGGAGCAACATAGACAATCTTGAAGTCGTCTGCATCGACAGCAAAGTCGGTGGCTGCTTGATCTTCGAATGGGTTCGGCTCCAAATACTGGGCAACGGTGTGCAGAATGGTCAACATTGCAGCATCAGTTTTACCCTACACGAATGTCAGTATTTGAGATCATCAATCATTTGGACCACCTTCACTTACAGCTCCAGTGGGAGCACAAATGAGCATGTTTTCGCTTGTCTTGTATGCGATTGGATAGACCAAGCTTTGCATACGGTTAAGCGCCTTGTACCCCTTGAAAGTATTGCGACAGAGACCATCCATTTCCTTGATCTCAACGAGTCTTTGGCCGGGCCACAGACCCCCAGCCTTGCCCGCCGGGATGGCATATTCCTCATACTTGTCGAATTGTAGTCTCTGGCTACCAACAGGCAGGGCATATTTCTTCCCAGCATGACTTAACGAGTTTCCAGCAGCGAAAGTCTTGTAAACATGAGGATAGACCGGCTCCTTGAACCCGCTGGGCGCGAGGGCGGCGCTTTTGTGGCGCAAGTCCTGACGCCGCAGGTTCTCTTCTCTTTCTGCCCTGGTGAGCAGACGACCCGTAGGTTGCTCGTCGACGATCGAACGCATTGCCTGGTCCATGGCAGCCGCAATCTCGTCTCGATGAGAGATGAGCTCAATCACGAAATCCAGATCATCGAAGCCCACCAGATCCGTGAGCAGTGACTGCAACTGATCCTCCTGTTGGCTGGATCGTAGTGCCTCCAAGACCTGCTCCTGGAGAGTCTCTGCCGGAAATCCATCCCTGTGCACCGCCACTTCGATGCACTTGGTCGTAAACCACTGAAGCCCGTATGGAGGCTCCTGCTCCAATGCGTCTGTTCCGTCCATCAGGTCGCCACTGTCGAGACCCAACTCCTCAATCTCTGCATCCGAGATGAAATCCCAAACATCGTGGGTATCGGAGCTTCCAGAACTCATATCGAAGTCTTCATCTTCTTCGCCATGTGCAGCATCGCCATTTGTTGCCCCATTTGGCAATTGGAGGTCAGCGATAGCCGCCTTCATGGCGGCGATCTGGGTCAGCCATTGGGCTTCTGCATCTGTCACGGAGGCGGACGACATCTGGACTGCTTAGCTGGTGTGCTTCTTTGCAAGGGTGCGCAAACAAGAGTCTTCGTGTCGTCCGGCCGACTCTGTACCATCTTAAGTACTGTGGACGTCCTTTAGGATGACTAACTCGGTGAATCGTTAGAGCCCAGCCTGACAAGGCCGTCATCCACTGCTGCGGCGACAGGGGTCTTAGTAAATGAACTCTCAACAGGTTAGCGCAGATCAATTAGGCTTAAAGACCCGCTAATCTGTACAACTAAGCGCCGTTCCGCGGCATGACGGTGAGCCTGTGACGGAAGCAGCCGCCTATTCCTGAACCACGTCCCCTTTCAGCCTTCCAGGTTTCAACCAAACAACATCCTATCTTCAACAGCCACCCTACGAATACCTATAAACGATCGATCCATCGACCTCGACGATTCTGCGCTCACTAGCTCATCAGAACGTCAAACGATACCTGCGAATTGTCTGTTCTATCGCGCAATCGAGCGACTCAAACGGCCACATCGCAATCATGAAGGTTCTCTATGTCGGCGTACGTCAAGCCCGCCAACATCCACGATCCCGCCCGCAATTCTGACGAGTCTCTATGGTCTAGATTGTCCGCAACAGCAAGGGCGAAAAGTCAGAAGAGCTGGTGGCAGAGAAGGAACTCAGTGCCTACTCCCGCTTCACCAGAACCAACTATGCCGTATGCGACAGCCTATACATTGGCCCCCTCCCCTTCGACCCGACCCAGTTGCGATGGACACCATGATCATCATATTGACTTGAGAAAGGAATTCATGACTGTTTTCGCCAAAACGGTGGCAGAGAGGACTGCGCCTGGCCAACGGCAAGATGTCGAGCAACAAGGTACGTCTCGAACTTGAGTGATCGGAACATCGCTTGCTAGCATACACATCTTTTGCGTTGTGATGATTGGAAGAGACGGCGCCAAGTGGGCTTCGTCCAGTGCAACAGATATTGCAGACTGGATCTGCAATCCAACGAGCATAGAACTTCAGGGCCTGCTGTAAATATCGCATGCCAGCGCCACGAGCGAATGGTGGACAGCGAAAGTGGCCAGGAAAAGCAGGGTGCCTGATCATGATGCCTTTCTGAGTAAAAGTGCTGTTGTGGTCCAGATAGTCAGGTCATGTTGCGAATGCTGCCGTCGCGGCTTGAACAAGACCATAATATCTGCCTGTCAGGCGACAGAAGTCCGCCCGAGAAGCAGGCTCATTGGGCTTTGAAGAATGCGGACGTTGACAACGGGGTGACTTGTTATTTCAGGATCTGGGAAGGACTGCGGGCGAGGTCTTGTGCCTCTTGGGACGAGTGTCCACCTGATTCGGTCTCGTCCTTGGCACAGGACCCATCGTCTCTCATGATGTTAAAACCCACTATTGGGTATACAAGTACTGACGTGGATTGCAGACTTCACATTCCACGCATACGGCCGATCTGAGGGCGTCTGCGGTATCATCATCACCGACCAACAATATCCCCAGATGGTTGCTCATCAACTCCTTTCCAAGGTTGTCGACGAGTTTCTTGGCGCACACCCGCAGTCGACCTGGGCCGTTGGCAACCCAAATCTGAACGCAGGAGCAAAGGCGAAGACTCAGCAAGAATTGAAAGACTACCTAGCCAAGTACCAGGTAAACTCCTCAAAGCCTTCCCCTCAATCAGAACGCATTCTCACCAGGAAAAATTAGGATCCACAGCAGGCGGACAGCATCATGAAGATCCAGAAGGAATTAGACGAGGTATGGAGCATTCCCGGGCTGAACTGTGCGATGGAGGTACACTGACAAGTTACTTCAGACCAAGATCACGCTTCACAAGACCATCGAGAGTGTGCTGCAGCGAGGCGAGAAGATTGACGATCTAGTGCAGAAGAGTGACGGATTGAGTGCGCAGTCTAAGATGTTCTATCGTTAGTTTCCAAGGTGTTCTTCAATCCGAAGTGTGTAATTGCTAACAGCATATTAGAACAAGCAAAGAAGCAGAACTCGTGCTGGTAAGTCTGATTCACGTTATCCTGTCGGTGTCGATACTACCCCCATGACTGCCGAGTAGGATTGTACTCTACTCGGCAAGGTGCAAATGAAGCATTTGCCTTTTTGCATTTCATTTTCCTTGATCCAAAGTTGACGTTAGCTGACAATGTTTCTACGCAGCGTTGTCATGTAAGCGGTCATTAGATCCATACGGTTGGCGAGGAGGCATCCAGGGGATGCTATTTTGCGTTGCTTTTTCTGGATTATCTGCGTCATCATCGTTGAGTGTGTGCTCTTTCTGTACGCGAATCACATACTCACATACACACGTACATGGTATCTGGCGTTCTTCACCACCGTCCGTAGCCAACCAATACAAATATTATAATGAAACCCGACAAGACTCAACGCGCGGCAACAGCGCCCAACAGGAATAATTCGCAGTCCTGCCCAAAGTGAACTAAGTCTGTCTGCTCGACAGTTGCCGACTTTTTCCTTAGACCCTGAAATATTTCCTTCAGTCTTGTCTGAGCCAATGTCGTCGTTCCTATCAATTATCAGTCGAGCCCGCCGCACAGGCAACAATGTCACAACGTGCACGTATTCAGGGTCGTGTAAGATATGGCCTCCATTGTAAGCCCTTGAACCATGTGGAAAATGGTAAGTAGTTGCAGAATATGGCACGGGGATCTTTTGAGACACGTCTTTGAGTATACATCCTTGAGACTGATGTGCGCAATTGCCCCGCGCTCGTCAATGCATTTTCATCCCAGCTTTGGGGGCCGGCCCATCGGATCTGCTTATGCCAGGCTTGGAAGTTCCAAGTCGGAACAACTGTATCTCATGATCACCTTTTACCAACATAAACCATGCAGATCGTCCCAAATCTTCTGAAGATCTTCTTTATACGGTACGCAGATAATAGTACCCATAGATTCTCTATCTAACCGCGCGGATGCTCGTCAACGTCATCCGTTACGCATTAGTGGCCAGCTATGTGAATTCCCTAGAGCCAAGGTATCAACGAAGTATGTTGTTAAAAAAAAAGGGGGACTATGCGTCTGCAAGTCCACAGAAGCTACCCGGCCTCGCCCGCTCGCTCCAAGTATGCGAAGGGAAGAAGAACCAAAAAAAGCCGGTTAAACATAGAGAAGTTAACCTTGTAAAATCTCCAGATGCCTCCGGGCGCCGGCCTCCCGTTGTGTGGGTAGCCGTATATGACAAAAGAAAATGATGATGCGCCCGAAATCTCAGGACCCAGCCATGTCGTTTCGAAAATGACCATCCAACTCCATGCTTATCAAAAGCCTTATTTCAGGCCAGCCTCCTTGTCCCTAGGAAAGAAAAGAAAAGAAGAAAAGACTATGCATGTGGGGTCCTCGAGACGCCTCAAAGCCATCCGACTCATCCAAAAAAAAAAAAAATGCGATAAGCCAGCTTTGAAAAAGAAAGCTCAGTCACTCTCCAGCACAACCCACGAGCTCTTCCGGTTCTGCGGATCCACCGGGCTGCCTCGACGGTGCACCAGCGTGGGTGTCGAGCTCTTGGTCTCCTTGATGGGCTCATCTTTCCCCAGCCGACTAGGGCTTGGGGCTTTGACCACCGTCATGCCAATGGGACTTCTGCTGTCGCCCAGCATAGATGACCCAGCACTGTTGAGTCCACCGGGCTTCGTCTCGGTTCCACGGCGCGTATTCAGCGGACGAAGAAGGTTCCGCTGCTGGCGACTAATGCTGATTTGCCGTGCGATGCTTACCTCGACGGCGTTCTGTAGGGCTGCGTCCTGTGGGTCGAATTCCGACGAGGGCTTCGTGACGTGCGTGCTGCTCGAGCCGCCCGAGGGTGAGCGACCCCGGCGGCCGGAGGACGCAGTGAAGACAGAGGTGTTGGTAGTGGACGGCGAGACCATCTGCCACTGAGGCTCGTGTAGAGTAGGTTTGAATGGTTGCGAGATGATGATTTCCTCGTGGGAATTCATTGACGTTGGGGAGTCGAGTAGCAATGCAGACTGATCGGGACCAAAGCGGAAGGACGTATCAGTCGGGTAGATTGGTTCCTGGGGCCTAGAGCTGGGTCGGGAAGACTCTGGTGGGTTCATCTGGAAAGGATTGGGTACTTCGAGGTTGGGCGTGCCTCTCTCCATTGGAGCCTTGAGCCGCCTGTCAAAGGTGGGCTGTGTTGGTGAAGGTAGTCTTGCTGGTGAGGTATTCGCCCTCGCAGGCCGGAACTGTGCCGTTTGTGCACCCACGGGATGATTAGGGCGCCCTGTGGGGGGCATGGGAAACACACTCAGCCTCGGTGATGCGTGAACTGGTTCTGCTACGAACGCTGGTCCCGGATGAGAGTGCGCTTGGGGTTGCGGGGAAGTTGCCCTCCTTGGTCTCGCCCTATCGTCCTCCTGCACCGGTTCCAATTCGTAGCCGCCGTTGTTCCCATTGATCGTCTTCAGTCGCTCTAGTGTCGCTTGTCTCCTCGCCAATAAAGAAGCTGCAGGCTCCTGCTTGCCGTTTTCTTTCAGGAGATCACTGAACATTACGCTATATCGCTCCATTTTGGTATCCGGAATTCGCACCTCCAGGCGAGGAACAGGGGGGATTGGTGGGAACGGTTGGCCATCATTCGTCTGACGCTGGTACGCGGCCGAAGACTTGGATGTATTGTCCGATGTATCCCCCTTGTTATAAGGCATAGTGTTGGACCGCAGTGTAAGTGGCTTGTGCTTTGGCGTCCTCACGTCGGATTGAGTGTTGCTCCTCGTTGGTGTTTTTGGCGGGTTTGGCAACACGCTCACCGTTGCTGTCGATCCGTGAGAGTTTCTTCTGACGCTCGACAAACCCCGGCTTCCCTCTTCACCTGCGTTCTTTTTACTGCCGCCGAACAGCCCAAACAATTTCCTCCTGCCCGTCTTCTTCCTCTGCAATGATCCACCTGTCCCACTCATCGCCGGCGATGGAAACGAAGACTGTTCAGTCGTCAGAGGCGAGGCTGGGGGGAATTGAGCCTGCCATCTCGACGGCTCGGACGGGACATGAACCGGACTTCCCAATGCCATGCCAATTGGTATATCCCCTGAGGTAATTGACTCCGGAGTTGGTAATCGAATTGGTATTAAAGCCTCTCGGCTATTTGGGAAGTGAGGACTTTGCTCTGGTGTTATTGTTGAGCCACGAACGGGGATGTGAAAACGAGTTGACATAGCGGCCATGCGGTCACGGACGTATAAGTCATCCCTGGAAACCGGCCTGTTTGATGCCGTGGCTTGGTGCATTGTTCGGCGCCCGCCGAGATGGAGAACGCTGTCATCTTTGGACATTCGCTTTTCAAAGTTGTTGTTGTTGTTGTTTCCTCCTCGTCTGGTCGACAGACCGCCCGCCGTACTGGGCCGGGGAAAGGCCATTGCATATGCCTGGCTGGAGTGGAGTTGTTGACCAGACTTATCCCGCACACAATGGCGATCGAGCGAACAAAAAGGCTAAAAAAGGCCGTACTTGAAGTTGTGGAGGAGGGGGAGCACAACATTTTGAAGCAATCTGCGCAAGGGTTGTTGCAGGGGATGTGCCTGACACAAGTCGTCTCGGCTGCGCATCCACGACCGTATACCATGTCCCTCATCTGAAGACCCAGTTCACTGCAGGAGCCTTGGCACGACTGGCATATCACGCCGGTGCAACCTCGTCCTAGCTCAGTCTGATGAGTTGGGGCCTTATGGCTGGGGACTCCAAGTTGTAGGGCAGAAGGCGACCTATAGTGGCGTAGTTTATGGATTATTACGCTTTCCCTGGGAACCGGTCGAGAGCAGTCGACGGTAGAAGTCATCCATCCTCTCCCACGCTCAGGTCACCCAGCGTCGTGCATCGATTTCGTTGGCAGACCAGGGGAAGAAAGACTTGTGATACTTCATACTCTTCGGACCGCCACTGCGATCCTTGCGGTCTAGTCATTTCCTGGCGCGCCCTCTAGGGCCGACCAGGGCCAGTTGTCTGCAGGGTAACTTGCTCTCATTTCATTATCTCGAAACCAGCAACTCCACCTTACACCGAGTATGCACCCTCGGCCACTGCTGGGAATAGTAAGGGCATTACCTCATTGGACTCGATTTCCAATTTTCAACGGTCCGGTACGACGCACAGACCAAAGACGCACCTGGACATCGATCACCATTGGGGAAGGCGTTTGAATCTCATGCTTCGCCAAAACGTTGCTGACAATGTGTGTGTCAAGGAATGCCCTGGCTGATGTGAATGATACTAGGCAGAGGATGAGCACGGAGTGTTATCCATCCTGTGCTCAATTCCCTGTCGATTTTTCGGTGGTCATACAGAAACCATGCTACCAATCATGTTGAAGGAGGAGGGCATCACGGCCGGCACGGCAAGGGAATTGAAATCGTCCCATGAACGGAGACACCCCTGCTCGGCCCCGACAAGGTTTGAGAATCCATGCCCCCGAGTAGGACGGAGGCTCTTGGGAGTGACTTCCATGGTTAACCTAGAGAAGCGCGGTTTCAGATCCCCCGGTTCAGCCTCACTGGCCACGGCTGTGTTAATCTCAAGCGGCGCAGTCCAGATCAAGACTGCCCAGGTGCACTGCACAGGTTGCGCGCGACACGTCCCTAGTAGGCCAGTTTCGTCAATTCTCTCGCTAGCAGCACAAAAGTGGTCCAAGTGTGTTCTGGAAGCCCACTCAAATTCCAAAAATATCTGACTTGTTTTACACCATTAAACACAGTCATCCCAAACGAGTAAATGTTCGAGATGCAGCCTCCTTCGAGTTCTCCGGCGATTGGCTGTACTGGGTGTTTGATGCATCCCCAGGATGGATTTCCAAATCTCCAAACCACCAATCCGGGTCATGACGTTCACTCGAATTTGTTTGGCCTCTCCCTCATAATTGTTCAAACGATGCATATTCGCCAAGCCTGGCATCGCACTTAGTGCTGGAGAGTTGTCGATGCAACGAATCAGATGCCTCAGAAATTGGCGCTGAAGAAGCAAGGCCGGCGAGGTCTCGAAATTTACCTCATTTCGGACGCTGCTGGCCTTGCCTTCCAAGCCAAAAGTCGAGCTATGAGTGGGCGGCTCGGTAATGAATTCCCGCAGTTGCAATATAACGAAACCAGATTGTACAAGTACCAACACATTCGACCGATATTACCAACATCGTGTACAAATGGCCTTTGAAATTGCAGGACACCTTAAAATTACATGTCAGCAGTTCCAACCATAGTAGACCGAGCTCGACCCAAAATTCGATCGGTTAAACTGCTTGCGTGATGAGCTGATGATCCCACCTGTGATCTAGATTCCCCGGCAATAGATCTTCTCGATGGACCCCCATCGCACCTAGCAACTCGTCGCAGTAATGTTGCCTCGTCCAGTACAAGGGCTCAAATTAAGCTGCAAGGCGATCGTCCTTTCATCTTGTAGGCTGACATTGCAGCGTGGTATTGTGTCACCTGCATGATCAGCAGCTAGATAACTTTCAGCAACAGCCTGCCGACCCGTTCTGTCACTGGCCGACGTAGGATCCCGTGTGTGTGACACTCGACGCCGGCCGGCAGTGGGAAGCTTCTTCACCAAGTGAAGCCCAGTCAACGGGTCCCCGCAGTCTGAAGGCTCGCGATAGTTGCAACGACCAGGTCTGAACTAATGGAATGGGATTGTTCATGGGACCCACGAAGACTACACTACCGTGCTAGACCAGAATGGCTTGGGAGGCGTTTGAAGTTGGCGGCTGTCTCACATCTACCAATCGCGTCAAGCGGTAGATCAAGTTCGAGACGAAGCTAGGGAAGCGCCCTTGAGGAAAAACCCTTCGAGAACATTAATCGAAGCTCACGACAAGCCGGGATTCTGGATTGCAGCGCCCGGGGAAGTCGGTTCGAAGCCCGAGAGACATGAGGCAAGCCGTTCAGCCTTGTGGATGCATTGTAGTCCAAGTGGTTTCGCCGAGCCCAAGCCTGTGCGTCAAGAATATTCTCAAGAAGCCACCGGGCTTCCCGAAAAATTCCCTGCGTAGTAGATTACTCAACTGGGAGCTTCTCCATAGACGATAATCAGGAATTTCCTTCGAGAAAAATCCCCCGCTGCAGGTTGTCCCACAGGCAGCTACTCCACGATTGGTCAAAAGACGGTCTGAGGCCACTCAGTAAAGGAGGCCAGGGAATATTGCGGGAGTAACATTCCCGCGGCCTTCAAGAACAGATCTCAGAGCGATGGAAACTAGGTGTGGCGTAGAACTGCAACAGGCGCCAACAATATGGAGGAACGAGTAGGGAGGGCTACCTGACCCTGTCGCAGAGACCCAGACCTGGGTACGACTGAAGCTAGTAATACGATATATAGGGTCGATATTGGACCTACGGTTGCCATGCGCCTGAATGGATGTCGCCAAGAGCCTGGTATGAGACACTCCAGAAGAGGCGCCAGTTCCAGGATGGTCGGCGGCAGTGGGTCTTCTCCTTACCGCTTCGGTAGCTCCACGTTGTTCTGGGAAGCTCCGTAGGGAGCGGTCAATGGTGATGACATATCGATGGGCCCCTCCCTGTGGCTCGTGAGAGGATTGCCAGTTTGCTCACAGCGACATACCGCCCTGCGCTGCGAGAGATGTGACAGGCGAGCGGTAGACAGTCGCAGCGTTGGCAGACATGTCACGCATTGTGTCGTTTACAGGAAGTTACCAAGCCTGCATTTCGGTGTCGGAGAACTTTTCGATAAAGAATTGTATTAAAATAACAATTGGATAGTAAGCCGCTTAAAATACGCTGAACGTTGTTGGTGAATCGGTACCATTTGGAGTGGTCGAGTGGGTGGATGAATAAGCCGCAAGGTGGGGTTGGAAAAAGCCGCCAAGCATTTCCCAGCTCACCTCGATGCTGTCCCGCGACACGACCGACATCATCGTACTACCAAGCTTCTGCTCTCCTTTTTTTCTTTCCCGACAACCGGAGCAGCTATTTTCCCTTCAGCAAACCACCGAACTATCGAATTCTGCATCAAACTCTCATCCAAACCACACACAAACAAATAACACAATGTCGTGGCAAGGTAATCCTATACCCCACTCCCCGAACCCCCCCTTTGCGCTGGCCTTGGGCATCAAGGAGCTAACTGTCTCCAAGCATACGTAGATACCAGGTAACAACGACCGCAATGCAAGCAACTCCCGCCACGAACACACGATGAGCTAACCTATCCTCCAAAGCCTCGTTGGCACTGGCCACGTTGACAAGGGAGCCATCATCAGCATCGCCGGCGACAGTGTTTGGGCCACCTCTTCCGGCTACACGGTACGGAATGACCCCCAACCCCACCACGTCTCAGGGTAATGACGATGCGACGTCGTTATGTATTTGGAAGAGCAGCTCGGCAGATTGAAAGACTTTAGCAGGACTTTAAAGGCTGACAATGTTACAATGGGCAGATCAGCGCTGAGGAAATGAAGAACCTTGCAAGCATCGTAACTGGAGAACAAGCTGCTATCGACAAGGCTTTCGCCGAGGGTCTGCACATCGCCGGTGAACGCTACGTGCTCGCAAAGGCCGAGGATGGTAGCGTCTATGCCCGCAAGGTATGAGGATCCACAGGATTTATAGGTGACTGGAAACTAGCAGCAGTTCTGACGGTGCAACACAGGGCCGCGAGGGCATCGCCATTGCCAAGTCGAAGCAGGCCATCCTCGTCGGCCACCACGGCGAGCAAGGTGTGGCAGGAAACACAACACAGGCCGTCGAGTCGCTGAAGGATTACCTTGTCGGTCAGGGCTACTAAGTGAGGAGTGCTTGGTGACGAGTCAGTGGCACTTAGTAAGAGGAGAACGAGGGAAGGCCAAGGATATTGAGAAGGCTACGCTGCGTTCTTAGAGCCATGGCGTGGACGTTGCGTTGGGTTGCGTTGGGTTGCGTTGAGTCTATAGAACAGCGTGGAACATGTGGGCACACAGACTTTTTGACCGCGGGAAGGGATTAACAAGTACTTTGTGCACTTCTGCATATGGAGCAACATGACAAAAAGTTCGCCTTTCAAAAACGGCAAGGTATCTCTGGTGAATCATAGCACGTCACAGGAATACCCGAAGGATGAGCTGAGCCCAAGCGAAGACTTCACAAACATTTTGTGTTGAATCGACATGGATTGAAGCGCAGAAAATGCAAAAAACATGGGTATACCACCGCCACCAACGCCAGTCTATATGAGCATGCCGCGTCAAACAACCAACTTTCGCATGGAATGAAGAATGTTTTCAAACCGGCAGCTCAGCATTCCTCCTCCCACCCAAGCCCATCCGATCTATAGCCATCCCAATGTACGGACCAACTACCGGCACGTTCCTCGCAAAAGCAGCAATCGTGCCTAAGAAGTCGCCGAACAAGACCATGATTCCATATAGCTCGACCAGGAATCCAATCAATGGCCACCGTAGCAGGATCAAGGCCAGTCCACCAAAGAAGGCGGCGGTGCCTTTGACCTTTTGTTTGCGCGCGAAGAAGAGGAGGGTCTTGGCTGGGCCGATGATTACGGTAAGGCCGATGAGGAAAAGAATCTACCGTCGTGGGCTGGTATCAGTGTGTGTGCGACGGCTGAGCTAGAATGGTCAAGGGGCAAGGGCGCATACGTTTCCCATGGCAAGCCTGCGCAAGGTTGCGGTCAGCAATGGTCTTCTTCCAAAGGCAAGAAGTAATTGAACGGTCTCTGGCACAACTTACATGGCGCGGTCGAAGAACATTAGCACGCCACCTATCAGGAAGAAGCCTCCACCGGAGCAGAAAGCCACCCCGATCTCTGTCACATAATCACTCCGTCAGCCAGTGTACAATCACCATCCTCGGATCCTCCCTCAACATATAGGCCAACGTCGCGTGCGCCGGCGCGCGCGCCGGCGCATGCGGAAGGGATGGGCTAAGGCTTTTGCGTACTCTGGGCGTCTGATAACCACATAGAAGGCATCTTTGGGAGGAGAAAAAGTCGAGCTGTCTTAAAGGGCGTCCAATTGGTGAAAGATCAAATTGTCGCGAGACTGCGCGGCGCGTCGTGTCCCAAGTTGTTGAAAGGTGTTAAATGTTCCTAGCTCGAATGGAACTTGCAGCTGGTGAAACAGGGGTCCGACTCTGAAGCTTCGAGCCCTTGGAACGCATATAGGCGCGCTAAAACGCTGGACTGACAAGCGGGAACTGCCGATCACTCTTGTGCACGAGTATTAATAGCACTGTATGCGACGATGTTCCCAATACTGTCCTGATTGTGTAGTTGCATCTGGCGAAGCAACCTGTTACCGAGGTTCTACAACCTACCTAGGTACACTAGTTGGTGTGGTCAGTCAGGATTGGCTTAGTAGCTTTTACTGACAGGTCGGATTTTACGGACTTCGACTGATTGTGGACAGAATATCGTAAGACGGACTGTCGGCGCCCAGAAGACGAGAGTGGTACATATAAAGGCCACCACAACGGACCCTGACACCAACGCTGTTTGAACTTAGTATGCCCTGATTACACTCTTGCCTACTTCCCACCTCAAATCGATATACTTCTTGTTCAAGATGGGTCAGGGCAAGGTCATGATCACAGGAGCTACAGGCTTCCTGGGCAGCGCATTCCTTGTCGACATCCTCCAGTCCGGCTACACGGCGCACATTGTCGTCCGAAGCGAGGCCAAGGCCAAGACACTACAGCAAGCACCTGCGATTACTTCCCTGGATAAGGCTGCGGCATGCAAGTACTTCACTGTCCCCGACCTAGACGTTCCCGGCGCCCTGGACGAGGCCACAGCAGGGACAGACCTCGTTGTCCACTGCGCTACGCCCCTACCACTTGGTCAGCTGGAAGACATCACCACGCCCACAGTCGCATGTACCTTGGGCGCGTTGGAAAGCGCCAGGAAGGCTGGCAGTGTGAAGAGGGTCGTGCTTCTATCCTCTACGGCGGCTTTTGCGCCACCTGAGGTCTTGCTTGGTGGTGACCATGAGCCATCTGAGGTATTCATTGGAGAGAAACCAAATGAGAGATTCAACCCGCCTTACGCCACTCCTTTAATTGCCTATTGTGCGGCCAAGACCGCGGCCTATCGAAGCTCTGCCGAGTGGATGGAGAACGCCGTCCAGGATGGTGTCAGTTTCGATATTGTCAGTTTGGCGCCTGCTTATGTCTTTGGTCGCCATCCGCTTGCCACGGGCGTGACTGACTTGATTCGCACATCGAATAAAGTGCTGTTGCAACTCATCATGGGTGGCCAACCTCCTCAAAATGGCCCGCCACCACCCAAGACGTTGGGTGTAGGTGTAACTTTGAAGGATGTTGTGCAGGCTGTGCACCAGAGTTTGGACTTGACTGGAGTAAAAACTCCAGAGTCTGGCCCAAGCCAAGGGTTTTCGAGCTATTTGATGGCGAACAAGTTTGCTTTGAATGACGTGTTCTCGCTCATCGCGAGAAAGTGGCCTGAGGAGGTAAAGAAAGGGCTTCTGACCGATCAAGGGAACTGGCCGTCCAAGGACAAGGTCAACTTTATTGTGGATGGATTTCGCGAGACTTTTGGCTTCGAGCTCGGGGGCTTGGAGGAGATGCTCGACGCTATGGTGCCCCAGTATCTAGAGTTGGTCAAAAAGGAACGTGCTGCGGGTGAAGCAGAGGCATGAGCAGTCACGTTTGGTTGGACATGATTCTCATGAAGGTGTCCTTACGTAAGCTGGCACGGACCCCATTGTGAAGAACTACCAAAATTCTCTGTCCACGCGTTTTCACTTCTTCTTTGCCGTCCGTCACTACAGAGCCGTAGAATATCAACAAATTCCTCTCTACAGCGCCTCTAATTCTAGGTGACTGTTGAGTTGTATAATACTCAATACAGGTAGCACAAACTCTTGTTTGGCTCGCACAAGGTAGGACAGCTCAACCACGAAGGACATTTTTACTCTATCGTGGTTCACGTCTTCCACGACTACATTTTGCCCCGACGGCCTTGCAACAAAGCAAGGCAACTGAGTTTCTATCTCTCCATATTTTCTCAGTGATCTGTCGGTCTTCTTTCGAAGTTCTTGGCAGAGAACAGCACTTGATCACGATTAAGCCGGAGCGTCAACTTACATCCCGTGGTCGAAAGACCGCGGGTGCGTAGTTGGGGTTTGACTTTGTTGGTCGGACATTTATATCATCACCCCATAGGTTTTTTTTCTTATTTAGCAACATTGTTACATTATTTTGCTAGTCCATGAGCGCACAGTAATGAGGTGATTCTATATCCACCTTTTTGAACGCCTGTGCCTAAAATGCGGGTTCCCCATGAATTTACTGAACGCCGTCACCGTCGCCGTCCCTCCGTAGCCAGATCATACACGAGCCCCAACTCCTGATAAGGAAAACAGAGTCAAAGAAGCAGCATGACCCTCTGCACGTTGTAAAAAGTTCACACTGCCAGCCAACAAGGTTGCATCCTCCTCACTTCAGAACCGTATGCGCCCCTCTAGCCTCGAGATATTGTTCCGCATATCCCTGTGGCAGCCCCCGGATAAGCCCAAAGACTTCCGCATTGTGATACCGCAGCCTCGTCTTCGGATCCTGATAACTGCCCTTGAGCCCCGTGATATCGCAGTATTTCCGCTGCGGCGCAAGGCTCGGCGCGCTCTCGATATTCGTGTACGTCACGCCCACCGCTGCGCCGGTCCCCGCCTGGCCACCCGTCGTCATACCCGCGCCATTGGACTTGAGGCTCTTCTCCAGCACGAGCTTGCCCAAGCTCCGCGACGCCTGCGCCAGGTTCGGCGCTTGCTGGGTGTTGCCGTTAGTGCTGCCTGCTGCTGGGGTGCTTGCGCCCGAGGTTGACAGGCCGTCGTCGTGCTGTGTGTGGGCACCGACGGGGGTCTCGGCGCCTGAGGGCGTGGGCGCGACGGAGGAGGAGGCGTTGAGGGAGGCTTGCTCTCTGCGTTGGGCGTCGCCGAGGATGGTCTTGATGTTCTTGTTGCGGCGCTGGTTGGGTTTCCAGGTGGATGATCGGAAGGACTTTTGGATGGAGTGAATGTCGAGCTCTTCAAGCAGGGCGTAGTGCGCAGCTTGCTCGGCCTCTTTGGCTTCTTTGGCCGCGTCTTTGGGTGGGGGGTCGGCGGGGGTAGTCATTCTGGTGATGGATGTTCGATGGCTAGGGTGGTGATGCTTTTCGATATCTGTCGTAAGAGAAATAGGAGATTGTCGCGAAGAATTGAACGAATTCAATCGAGATTGCTGTTTGCTGCTGTTCTGTAGTGTTTGAGTAGTGCTTGTCTAGCTTAAGCACTTTGAGGAGCTGTGATAATAAGCTGGGGGATGATCGCTGTAACACTGCTTGAGTCGGCACAGTGCGGCACCGTGTCTTCAGAACGCGCTTGCGGACGCGAAGACTCCCCCCACCCGGGCAACCCGCCTAAACAGACATCAACATCGACCAAAGTCATCGAGAAGAGTCTCACCAGGCATCTCAAAACAAATAACACGAAAATGGTATGTGCATGAGAGTATCAAATACCCAAGTGGTCAAATATTGATTAACATCAATGTAGGAGAGCCCTCACGAGCACCAGCAAAATCTCCTGCTGTCCCGCATCATCACCAACGTCGAGAAACTCAATGAGGCCGTCGTGGTCATGAACAAGACGCTCCAGGTAGGAAATTGCAGCGAGATTGTACAGTCACAGTGGTCGTCTTATACTTATCTGTATCAACAGGACATCAACGTCCAAAATATGAACGTCGAGCTGGTCGCACAGATGTTCAAGAATTACCAGTCTAATGTTTTGTTCCATTTGGAAGGTATGATTTTGACACGGTGTCTGATGTACTCTTTGGATATCGAATGAGCTGACACTTGTCTAGCAACGGACAATCTTAAAGATCCATCCTGAGGCACTAGGGTTTTGCAGTACGCATATGGACATCCCACCACTATGCCTTCCTGTCTCGGTGGATTAGAATGCAACATGAGTTCGCAAGCGCACACGATTGTGAACGGTGCAGATGTTGAGGCATCAGTAATACACCAAGTATGGAGTCAGAAAGTGATCACTGCGGTCGTTGGTCAGGATGGACTTCACCTGCAGTGGACTCAACAGACAACAGGTGGGCAGGTAGTTTGACTGCCTTGCAAGGCCATGTCGCCGTCTGGCTGGGGCAGATGAGGCACTATTGTATATCCCCAAGGCATAGTCATCTGAAACATTTTCTTTTGGGGTGGACTCTTGTGGAATTCTGTCTCCTCATCTATCGTATCGGCAACGTGATAGTGGCTCCCTTGAGAAATGATCTGGCCCACGCTTCATATGCAGCCAGCATGTCCAGTGTGATCATCCTGCCCGTTTTGCCAATCTCGTTGACCATGTCCTCCATTGTGATCCCCATCACCTGACCTCCTTCCTCAAGTGAGTCTCTTCGCAACGCTTCCAAGCCCGCACCACTGCATATTTTTGCAATTTCTGCACCAGAAAAGCCATCCGTCTGGCTTGCCAGCGCCTCCGGGTCCACATCAGGCGCAGCATTGCGCACGGTGACAAATTTGCGGAAAATGGCTGCACGGGCAGCCTCGTCTGGCGGCTTCACGTAGATGAGCTTGTCGAATCGTCCCGGCCGCAAGAGCGCGGGATCGAGCGCCTGCGGACGATTGGTTGCCGCGAGTACCAGCACGCCTTGTGTCTGCTCAAAGCCTTGCATTTCATTCAGGAGTGTGGTGAGCACATTGAGCCCGCTGCCGCCGGAGCTCGCGCTCGAAGACCCACCAAAGCCGGATCGCTGTCCGCCTATGGAGTCGATCTCGTCGAAGAAGATAATGCTCGGTGCCGCATCTCGTGCGCGCTGGAAGAGCTGGCGGATCTGGCGCTCGGACTCACCCACGTACATGTTGAGCAGTTCGGCACCCTTGACGGCGAAGAAGTTGAGGTCGGCCTCGGTGGCAAGGGCTTGTGCGGCCATTGTCTTTGAGCATCCTGGCGGGCCGTAGAGAAGGAAGCCGTTGGGCGGGTTGGGGGTGTAGCGGAGGAGTTTGTCTTTGGGGATGGTGGCGAGGGCAATGGCTTCTTGAAGGGACTTTTTAACTTCGTCTTGGCCCCCGATATCGTCCCAGTGGACAGGAGGTGGTTTGAGGTTGACATCATGCATTGCGGAGGGCCGAACTCTCTGCAAGGCTTCAAGAATGATGTGTTCGGACAGATACTCATCCTCAGCGGTGATTTGTTCCCCGGCATCTTCGAGTCTGTCCAACTTGGCTGACCACAACTCAGTTGCCTCGCCCGCCAAGTCAACCAAATCTTTACCATTGTAAGCGTGTGTTCGCTCACTTAACCTCTTCAGGATGTCATCTCTGCTACCAGGTGGTAATGGCATATCGCAAGCTGACAAGATAGCCCTTCTCCTGGTTTCATCCGGGAGAGGTAGGTGGATATGTTTCTTGAAGCGCCCCGTCTCCTTTAGATCCTGGGGCATATCCATGTAGTCCAGGCACGCGGCAATGACCACGACCTTTGGCCGCTCATTCTTCACGGTGGCATCCGCAGCCAGCTTGTCGAGAAATTCCCCAACGTCCCGGATGACTGAAGTTCGATTACTGCGTTCTTTTTCAGAGTAGATGAGCTGCTCGAACCTGTCCATAATTATGATGCTTGGCTGGTTGTCCCTTGCCTTCTGGAGTATGTCGTTGATGGATTGAAGCTTGTCGTTTGGCGAGATTCGGTGTATGGTGCCCCAGTCTGTCTTGCAGATGTGGTTCAGAAGCAGAGTCTTTCCGGTTCCATGCCCACCATGAATAGCTAGCCCGCACGACTTTGGCATCGCCGCAGACCGTAGGGGGCCAGACCATGTTCGGAGGAGCTTGTTGAGCTCTTGTATCTGGTGTTCAAGACCCGGTATGGGGTCGACTTGCAACCGAGTCGGCCGGGCAGGTGAGCCTTTGCTCTCAGAGCCTTCTGCTGAGCCATTGTTGGCCAACCCGATCTGTATCTTTGTGGAGTCAGGACTGAATCGAGCATTCGTCGTCCCAGATCCGTTCACTGATGTTATTTTGAAGGTGCGGTAGACTTGGTGGGCCAATATCCGTTTGATCATCAAGCCAGGGAAAACATCGTCCAGGCCCATGAGATGGCCCTTGATCATCCATTCCCAGAAGGGCTGATCCTCGTCCTTGATAGACGGATGGTCTGCCGTGGCATCTTCCAGCATGACATGCTCAGCTTCAGGGGTTGTTTTGCCATCGGTGTAAGTGATCTTGACTCTGTCTTCCAGTTTGAAGCCGCAGGCATCCTGGAAAGGCTTGCTCATCAAGGCGACATGGCGACTCAGTTTGGGTTCGGCAGCGAGCCATAAAGATGCCTCACGTTTGGTCACTTGGCCATCGTTAGACGTCTTTTCAACAAGACAGGGTTTTCCATTTTCGAGTGCGGTCCCTGCCAACTCAAAGAGAACTTCCTTATTGACGTAAATCCGGGATGCACCTTTTAGCGACTTGTCGGTGCTCTTGTCTGAGGAAGCATTAGGTATTCCCCTCACTTTGAACTCCAGAGACTTCATAATGAAGACCTAAAGAGCGTGTTGGTGAATAGTATATGTTGTTGGGTCATTTCTGTGTCTGGAGTAAAGTTCGGAAGAAGTGAGTGAAGATGTGGAAGGGAAAATATCAAAATCGGCACCATATGAATGTGGGGCAAAGATGACTTACACGCCGGTACCCGTCAATGTCAAGATCTTTCTAATTTTCTACTCAGGTACACGAACATCAAATGGAGAGAAAGTTCTTGATCTGCTCTTGCCTGAGTCTAGACATGGTGAACTGCATTGAAAAAAAAAAAAAAAAAAATTCTTTGTATAGACCGTTTCGTGGCTAATAGTGGCCAGTTTGACATGATTTCCCAAGTCATTGGGCTGTCTATGAACACTACATACAGGGTTGAATGCTTGCAAGTTGGGCCGGCCATGTCTTTAGATTTCGTTGCTGCTCATCTCTTTGGACAGAAAATAAGGCTGTTTGAGGACACCCCTCACTCTCTAGCGTTGATATGATGAAAATACTCCTTTTTTTTCTTCTTTTCATCTCGAAAAGCAATGGACATTTGAGAGGAGCGTTGTTGGTAAAATACTGCCCGTCAATTTAACAAAGTATACTGGGGCACTATTCAATCCGGGGCTTCTAGCTGCAGTGGAGCGATATCCCTGTCATTCGACGTCAATATTGAGCCGCAACTTTTCTTAATTCACAGAGCTCCCATCAGCTTCAACGAAACGATCGAGCAAGGCCGACGTGCTCGCGAGGCCCCGCAACATAAATCGGATGATTCAATCATAGCACTGGTCGCATTCATGCTGCGTGGTAGGCGACTGCTCTTGCCGCAGTCTCCACTGTCAGGATGGAGGACCACAGCATTGAGCGCGACCACGACCACGATCACGACCGCGTCAGCCCGCCGGGCCTCCTATACCGCGCCCCAAGTCGGTTCTTCGATTCCACAACCTGAGACACAAATATCTAGCAATGAAGAAGCGGCGGTGAAGGGCCAAAAAGAACAGACTCTACAGGACTTGCCGAATGCGAGCGGCGAGACAAACGCCAAGGACTGGCATGCTGCTCAAGGCTCTCTAGTCTTTCGGAAATATGCCATTACAGACAATAAATCTCCTGTCGAAAAGGTGTATAATGACGCCAAAGTTTCAAGCAGATATCTGGAGCAAGTGATATCTGAGGAGCAATCTTCCGGGCAACGTCAGGGCACAAGCTTGCGACATAACCTGGCGTCGGCGACGTCTGGCACCACACAAGGTGGCCCAACCCAACTTCCCCTCGTGAAAGGGGATGCTGCCAACAAGTGGACAGCAGAATGGGTGACGAAGGTTGGTGAACGAATTGGCCTACGCATCTCGAAGCGCGATGACGTCTATTTCAAGCTGTCCCTCGCTCGTCGGATGGGGATCAAGGTGAATGACCGCAGGCTTGCGTCACCTGCTATGGCATTAGCAGCAATAGAATATCGCGAGAGGCAGACCAACAAAGTCAGCGTCGCCAAAAATCGACAGGGCGATCTGGTGACGGAAGGCACAAAGCCTCTATTTCACCCTCGCAATCTCGAATCTCAACCGAGCCCAAACCTCCAATCCACAGAAGCCAGGATTTCCTTGAGTGGATTGGAAGGCAAAGGAAAAGCGCCGAGTTTCCCTGCGCCGATAGAGGGCTTGAAGGCTGCGCAGTGGTCTTCTGGCGATCTGGTTGGTGATGGCTTACGGAACAGTCTCAAAGACAACGAAGATACTTCAGCACAAGCTGATGCTGGAGAGCCTACGCTTGCTGGAGAAGCCCAAGACCAGTCAGAGTCTTTCTTCCAGCGGCGTGGCTTTTCTCCAGGACAGTTTGGGCCTGAATCTTTATCATACAAGGGAGAGAAGGCTCCGACTGGAATCAGATTTACTATGCGGCCCACCTGGCTGCCCTTTCATCGACCCAATTCACATGCGAAGAATGTCGCTATGGAGGAGAAAAATTCGGAAGCTTCTTCTTTCGTCGATGCCGAGATTCCTCTCAAAGACCAATCGATAGACTCTTTCCCAGGAGCTCAAGGAGCCATCGAAGTCTTACCAAAGAGAAAGAGCGGCAGTGAAGACTCGCAACCACCTCAATCGTCGACAGACAATGTGATAGAGCCGGTTAGACAATCAAATCCTTTGGGATCTGTACCACTCCCCGTCCCAAGCAGCAGGCCAGCATCCCTACAACGAACCGATCAAGCATCCTTGGCCGTACCCCTTCATCCCAGGCAGTCTAGTCAAAACATCTACGGCATGCTCTTTCCAGAGGAGACAGAAGCTGACCCCAACTTCTCACGGGTTCATGGAAAATCTAGTCGTAGAGCAAAATCAGTTGCGAGGCGTCGCTCAACGCCAAATACATTGGATGGCGGTATCTACAAGAAGCTATTTCCTGACGAGTCCCCACAACAAATGGAGCCGCAAATACAATCACCCCCTCAGTCAGAAACAACGGAACGACAAGGGCCAACGTCAAATCAAGAAGAAAAAGCTCTTGTTCCACCTGAAGACTCGATATTCGTGTCCCTCCGGAACGAGGTCCGCAACTGGATACCGGAGGAACAGCGAAGACACATCACTGCACCCGAACCAGGCGAGCTCGGCTCGCATTCCACGGTGATGATCCTTTCTGGCTTAAGCAACTCACTCGTCGACACTGACTTTTATCGCATCCTACCCGAGTCCAAACATATTGAAGGCTGGGCAGGCGGCCTTGTCAAGGTCGTGCAGGCACGTGATGCCCTAAGCCACGAACCGCTGGGGCGTTATTTCCTCATGTTCCACTCTAAACCAGCGGCTGATGCTTACAAGGCCGAAGTCTTACGCCTGCACACACTCAGTAAACGACTCCTACACAGCTTCATGGGTAAAGGCGCGCTCGCCGCCGCGGACGCGAACCCGCGGCCTTTTCTCACTGAAGCGGAAAAGGCAGACGTGCGTGCCTTCACTCTCTGCCCACCTACAGCGCCCCTCGTGATCAATGTGCACATGTGGAACACCAATCTTGTCCGCGAGATTGCGCGAGACACCAACATCGCCGATGTCGTGCAGGCCCTGCGGCCCGATGTGGCCACGCCGTCCAAGGTGCTTGTGACCGTCAACACGATTCCCGGCAGCAAAGCAGGCACGGGCGGCGGCCTCACGACCGATGAGCTCTGGCTGACCCTGCGTGATGACGGGCGTGAACGCGGCGCCCCTTGGGTTCTGTCCAATTTGAAGGAGGGCATTATGCCCGTTAAAATGAAGACCTCTGCGCGACACGGCAAAATTGACTTCCGCAGCGAAGTCGTTGAAGCGGCACTCGAGGGCCCTATCTACGACGAGCTAGATATGCTCGCCGAGCCGCCGACCACGGACAAGGCGGACGCGCTCTCGGCGCGCAGGGTCACCTACGATGCCTGGCACGACCGAAACGTCAAAAAGGACGAGATGATGGACAAGAGGATGTTCCTCGCGCCCGAGAGCACCAAGCCCGTGGCCAAGGTCGAGCGACAGGAGAGGTTTAATCGATTCGTGGTGACATTCACACAGCCGGCGGTCTCGAGGCGTTTTGTGCGGAGCTGGCACAAGCGGGCGATTTGGGATGCGTACGAGAGGCGGACCGTGTCTATCGATGCAGTAGCGCTGATGTAATAGAATCTGCTTGTGGTGTATAATAGGTCGTGCTATATTTGTCAAAAGTAGGAAAAGTAAAGTGTCTGCATCATTCTCGTACGTGATCGCATTGTCTTCATGAATTCGCTTTCTTGTGCTGTGACTTCTCACTTTATGCCGTGGCTTCTGCAAATCCGCTCGTATCTGCGTAACGAGTTCACCGAGCTTCTCAGGTTACCAAGTGATGAGCAAGCTTATTGGGAATCTTGTCGCTCTTAATTACAAAGGGGTGATCAACATTGTCAACACAAATAAATAAAAAGTTGTTGTAATTTGCAACCCAATAAATAGCCACTAAACTCCGGTTGGTTCCAAATATTTGCACTGTCCGATTGACCTCCGCCGTAACGCAAGTTCAAAAAGAAAAAAAAAAGGCCGCATCGCTGTGTCTATGAAGGGTTTTGTGTTTCGGAGCGAAATTTGTCTTTTGTTCCCACAAGACCTGGCCTGGCCACCCACCAACCAGCACCTCAAAAGTAAGAGGAAACGACAGCCTGCCAAATTCTTCAGACTGGTGCATTTCCTCTGCTCTGCCATCTTACTAATGGCGGCGCCACGTTGCGCTGCCGATGGGGAGAAGTGAAAAGCCCCGTCTCTTATACTCTCTCACACTCCAGTTGTAGTTGCTCACTTATGGCAGCGAGTTGTCTTGTCGTTCCGTCCCCTTGGTTTCCTATATGCCTGGTTGCATCACTCCTGTAATGTCATTGTTCAAAGTCCCACATGCTCTTCACGGAATGCCTACAGCATGGTTCTGTCCTCTTGTCCATCCACACAGCGATTCTGCCAAGCCACGCTGCTGCACACCTGTCCCACCTCTTCCCTGATCCAAGCAGCACTGTCTCCTCAGACCGCTCCACTTAACAGCACTTGCTACCCGCATTGCTGGACTCGCCCACGTTGACACCCGTCGAGCCGGCCGCGGCGTCGTTCTTGGAGGTGTCGATGATACGCTTCTTGATATCAGAGGCCAGGCTGTAAAAGGCCTTGTCAATGTTGATGTTGCTCTTGGCCGAGACCTCGAGGAAGGGGATGCCCAGCTCCTTGGCCAAGGCCTCGCCCTGCTCGGTTGAGACGGCGCGCTTCTCTTCCCAATCGCACTTGTTGCCAATCAAGATCTTGTTGACGCCCTCTGTGGCGTGCTGCTCTACGTTTGCGAACCAGGTGCGAATGTCTGTTACAGTAAAATGGTCAGTGTTCCTGGCCGGAGATTTTTTTTGGTAACTAGGTGGGGAATTCGTATAGGGGAGGAAGAGGGGGGTAAAATGAGTTGGGCGAGGAGCGGTGTAGCAAGCAAGCCAGCGAAAAGTTGACAACACAGGACGTACTCTCAAATGACCGTTGGTCCGTGACATCGTACACCAGCAGAATTCCCATGGCGCCGCGGTAGTAGGCGGTGGTGATGGTGCGGAAGCGCTCCTGGCCTGCCGTGTCCCAGATCTGCAGCTTGACGCGCTTGCCATCGAGCTCGATGGTTCGGATCTTGAAGTCGATGCCAATGGTGGTAATAAAGGAGGGTGTAAAGGAATCTTCGCTGAAACGAAGCAAGCAGCACGACTTGCCCACGCCCGAGTCGCCAATGAGCAGCAGCTTGATCTGTTTAGGGGTTGTAAGCCGTTAGCTGGGGTTTGGTTCTCAACGATGATATGGTATGATAACTGCACAGAGTATGTGCTGAAAAAGGCCAAGGAGCCTTTTCTTGTCACCCGGGCAGTAAAAGGAAGTGTCGTGTTGCTGTCATCACACGTCGGCTTGGGTGGTAGCATCGACAGTAAAGAGAGGTGGCCCTTCGTTAACGCCTTGACCAACAAGGCAATGGTTACGTACCAAGAAGTCATAATTCCTGTTGCTCGACATGATGGAGGCTGTTCAGGCACCCTTGGGGATGCCAAACTGCGTGAATAGGTCGAGGCGGTTGGAAATTGTTCGGCTCGCAGCGAAGTACAGAGAGCGCCGGCTTGGTCGTTTGGGACGGTGAACCTTCTTTCACAGGCTTGCTGATGGCGCGTAGTCGGTCGGAGTGGACGGGGGAAACTGCAAGTGGGTAGGGCAGGCAGGGTACGGAGTCGCCTTGTTGGGTCTAAGCTTTGTAATGGGCTTGTGTTCCGTTAGTGAAGCAACAAGAGTAGTCCGCGATCTGGTATCACAAGCTATCCTTTCTTGCGCGACTGTGTCTTTTTTTTTCTTTTTGGTTATGGGTTGGGTGTTGTTAGTTGAGATGGGTATGTAAGGTCGGTGGTGGAGTGGGCAGGCCTTCCTTGATGAGGCGCCGAGCCATGTCACCGCCCGCGACCAAGAAACGTGTTAGCGACTTTTGGGGGGAGATGTCCGGGTGGGGGGCCGTCCAAGAGGCGGTAGGTATTCACGTAGTATAGACCCTGGTCAACAGGTGGTGAGAATAAGAAGCAGGGGCCTGTGTGGATTGGAGAAGGAGCTGTATTATAAATGTATCGACGCTTTGTCCTCTTCATGGCTTTGGAAGTTCTGGCTATTCCATAGATACTACAAAATAAAATACAAAACCCCAGGAGTCCAGATCTCCCAAATCCTAAGCACTAACTTCTGTCAGGTGCTAGATTAGCGGCAGTATCTCTCGACCCGTGAGGATTTCAGAACTCCACCCAATCAGGTATCGCGAACTATTCTCGAGGCAACCCGGTATCTGGGAAGAAAAGTATTAAGCGGCAATTTTAGTTCACAGCCACTATCTCGCTAATAATAATGGGAATGACGTGGCTCTGAAACTGGAGTCATCGCCAAGTTCACTGAGGCCTCGTCTGCTTAATTTTGGGTACGTATACACGGTATATCACTGGCGGTAGTTGCACACGGCGGCGAAGACGCAGGGCTGATCCTGGCGGTCACCAAAGGGTTATCGAGATGTTGCTTTGCAGCAGGAAAAAACAAATATGTACTTTATATGCCATTTTCATAACCCAATGCGCCATCACTCATGCTTCATCAAACCATCACCCATCACATCTAATTTGCATGCAACCACCTCGAGTACGCCCACCGGATTCGCTCCAACGCCCTCAACTGAATTTGGATGCCCTTGAGATTCGCCATGTCGTCGAGATCCTCCAAAAACTCACTCTCAATCTCTTTCGGCATGAGCCGACCATCACGCACCAGGTTGCGCAGGATGTGCACCTCTGTGATCAAGAGGCCATGGTCCTTGTACGAAAGCAGGTTGTTCTGCGACGGTGTCGCCTCGCTGAAAATGCGGTCAACGTTGCGCAGCGTTCGCACGCACCGACCGACCCTCTCTCCACGCTGGCGCATGCCACGACGATTGCTGAGGAGCATGCCGCGCAAATAGGACAGCACTGCAACGGAGACGAGAATGCCGGGCGTCAGGCCGACCATGCCAAAAACGAGTTCTTGTGATTTGAGCAAAGCGTCAATGCCCGAGATAGCAACCTCGAGGTCGACCTTGGTCTTTTGCACCTGGATAAGCAGGCTGCGTACCAAGTCACCCTTCACCGCGCCGACAAACGGCTTGCGGAGATCATTTTCGTAAGCCTTTAGCACCGGAGTAACATCGCCCTCCTTGACTTTGGCGCGGATATCAGCAATTTGGGTCTCGTTCAGTGCTGAGTCTGCGCCTGCAAGGGCGGGTCTGTCCACGGCGAAGTCGACCACCATGCGCTCTAAGCTCTCGCGGTCCGCCTTAAGACTGTCGCGACTCATAATGGCAATCTCGGAGGTGGAGTCATGGCGGATAGTGCCAATGACTTTGCGCACTGGCTCGACCACCCAGTTGAACCAGAAGTCACGCGCCGTCACACCGACATCCCGGATCCAGTTGATGATGTCTGCTTTGCGGTTGACCAGGATGCGGAGGATCGTAGAGGATGAAATCAAGACGAGACCTGCGGGGATCCAGTATCTAACCAATCGAGAAGGACGGCCATTCTCAGCAACAACAGCACGCGTTGCGGAGATGTGGTCTGGGATGCGCTCCTCGAGCAAGAACAAAAGTCGTCTTGCCATAACCGCGGGCTTGCTGACCATGTCCTCCACGTGAATGGAAAGATCCGGATCCTGTTCCACTCCAGCAAAGACCTTGTCCTCGAAATCCGAGATGCGATGGTCCAGCTTTGATACGTCGCGCAAGACCATGTCCATAAGTGCCACACTCCGCTCGGCCACACCTTTCCACTCCATGCCGTGATCGCTGACATCGCTTTTGTTGTCGTCCATGCCGAAGCTCAAGCCTTCATCTATGAGAACCCCAAGGCCACTTGCCGTCATTTCACGTAGTTTCTTGAGTTGCTTCTGCTTCCTTCTTGCCTCGGAGCGACATAGCGAGACAGTGGAGAACAGCTTGCGCTGTGCATCCTTCAGAGATCGCTCCGTTACTGTCTCCCTCACAATGCCGTAGAACCGCTTCCATCTTTCTGCGATGCTGTCATTTGCTTGCCGAGACCTGCTGAACAGGTTGGCGCGTCGTCCAAGAGCTGAGCGTAGTGAGCTCTCCTGGTAAATTTCTTTGGTCCATACCCACCAGCGCACGGGCGACGTCTGCATCGCATACAAGCTGCTGTTGGGATAGGAGCTGAGAACCTGGTCCCAGTACCATATATCGTGGCTGAGTGGGATGATATCATCCAGTAGCGTATTCAAAATCAGACCATAAGTCTGCGTGGTAGCCTTGCTGACCAAGAGCCACTCAACATCAGATTCATACTGACTCTTGGCCTCGAGCTGGCCGGGGTGCTCGTTGGCCGAGGCAAGGCCAGACTGGCGCAGGAGATGCTTGATCCGAATGGCTGGCAGCACAGCTGTGGAAGTGCTCGACAAGCCCTTGACGATCTGCAATAAGTGGTTCACCCTCGGCGACGAGAAGTCGGCCGTGGCCACGCTATGGGCGCCGCCATCGGTCTCGTCATCATCTGGCGACTCAACAGCGATCCTGTCGTCTATGTCGACGAGAGGATTGAGAAGGATCCTATCAATCTGGGCGTCTATGCGCCGAACTTGACTGTACGACTGTTAGAGACCATACAGAACGTGATGGTACGGAATTTCCCGAGCAGTACGATTCATCTCGACAGACTCGGAGGTGTGCCTCCTATCCGTAGCACGACTGTGTGAAAAAGGGTTAGGGTCTTACTCTGCAACAATAGACATGGTCTCATGGACGCCTGGCAGGCATCACGGGCAGATGCAGGGAGGTTGATGATAGATTGGCGGTGGCTCAGCGCGGTGAGGCGACTCGCGAGGTGAGCGGAAGAAGGTCAAGGCGTGGTGGCAACGTGAGGGTCAGGCCACGCAAGATTAGATCTCGGAGAGGGGAGGCTCCGAGCCAGCCTTGGAAGGATCTGTGGAAGGAATTTGTGGGTAATGGGGCTGCTTCTTTTGGTGATTGTTTATCGATTACTCGGAAGATTTCATGTCAGCCTTGCGGTGAGCTGTCGAGAGAAGGGAGGCTTTTAGATTGAGCGCGGTGCTCCTGCTTTTTTCTTCTTCTAAAGAAGTGTGGTGCCGCCAGTTGGTATCCAATTCGAGGACGATGACAAACGAACGCGATGTGACTATTGACAGACCAGAATGAGGGGATTTGTACTGCGTGTATGCGAAGTGGATCAGAGACGTGTTGGCAAATGTGAAAGCTTCTACGGTGTTCTTTGTGTGTGAGTGGAGGGTTAGACAAGACGTCATCAAGTCAGGGACACTTTACTTTGGATTTTCTGTACTACAGCTGTAAATCTACAATAATATTCCAAAACCCTCCACATTTGCTCGTACCTTTCCAGACTTTCCACAGTAGAAGAAGCTACTCGGAGTATTTATGTAAAAGCATCATATTTACAACTCTATCGATGATCTTTGTTGTGCGAGAAATGGCCCCGCTACAGTGGTGGTCAGGAGAGTTTACATAGTACTTTGTCCAAAAGTGGATAAAAAACCGGATCGGATTTACAGGAGACTTGCTTGGAACATTTACATTGTCTATATGGTCTTCCACCCGGTCGAATTTCCGAAACGCCAACCCGATCTGTCGGGTTGAAGCTGAAAGGGAGCGGGGCTAAAAGACGGTCCTCATCACCAGAACTTATTCTAGGTACTTAGTATCTAGTAGATGGTGCGGTAGTGTGAACGTGTCAAACGTACCTCCACAAGGGCCACCTTAACTAGTCAGTCCTAAAGAGGATATATCTTGGAAGACAAGAGCTCCATTTATTGAGTTCTTGCTGTGTTGATTTGGTTTCTTGTGCTGCTCTTGCTTTGGCAGCCTTGCATTAGAACAAGTGAGTAAGAAGACAAGCAACATAAAACACAAAATTAGAATAAAATAAAAACATTCGATTTCCATAGGACTGCCAGCGGAGACCTGACGGCCCGGGTTTGGCTCATGCCGAGTTCACTGCCAATCACCATGGGGGTTGAATATGCAATGACCTGCATTTCCATCTACTGATCTAGTGGTGAAGGTGGTCAGGTTTGTGTGAGATGGTGAGGTGTGGGAGAGAGATTGGTCCCTGGCAGCCTGGCAGCTGGGGCCCGGGTCCTGTCGTCGCTGGGATGGTGGCCACGGATCGCGGAAACACATCTCAACGCATCTGGCCACACTCTGCTTAGAGTGGGGCGCGCCACCCGCGGATTGGCCGATTTGCCTTCTTGCTGGCCGCCATCTCGCGGGTTCCTGGCCTGATCCCTGTTCCGGATGCTCGTTGCTGGCTCTTGGAGCATTCCCGTGAAATAAAACTCCCTCCCAAAACCCTTCTTCACCGGCCCTTATTACTATACTATTGCTACCTGCTACCTTTTCAACTTTTTTGTATAACCGAGCTCCATTCGGTCTCTCGAATCTTGGCCAACAGTCACATCCAACTTGCTTCCCAAGTTAGACTTGGTCTTTGACTTTTTTTTTTGATCGCCTTTTCTCGAGACTCTCGCTCTCTCGAGAGAGACCCGCTTCCACCATGGCGACTGTCGTGTATGTTTTGGCGCTACCCTTCAACATTCTCCCAATGTTGAGCCACCCAACCTAGCATCGCAAGTCTAACCAGCCGCCTCCTTAGATCCTCGACGCTCTCCTCGCTCAACTCCACCATAAGCTCCAGTCTCAATTCGACAACAGCTTCCGATTACTACACCGTCTTCGAAGAGGTTTCCAAGATCAATATTCACCTCAACATTGCTGAGCGCCTGTGGGCTGCTTGGTACCTCTGGTGGCAGAATGATACCCTCGCCACCGGCATCTTGTCCTTCGCGATGCACGAGATTGTCTACTTTGGCCGCTGTCTGCCCTACATGTTGATTGACACCATCCCCGCCTTCAACAAGTACAAGATTCAAAATGTGAGTGGCACTGCCATGCGCGCGCCCAGAGGCCCGCTGCCCCTTTTTCATACCCGGGGCCGAGGATGCGGATTGATGAGACTAACAAATTTTCCCTCCACAGCAAAAAATACCATCATGGCGCGAGCAATTCGATTGCGCCGCCCTCGTCTTTATTAGTCATGTCACCGTTGAACTGCCTCAGATCTGGCTTTTCCACCCTATCGCCGTCTTTTGTGGTATGGACTACGGTGTACCCTTCCCGCCTCTGTTCAAAATGGCCTACCAGATCGCCGTCTTCTTCGTCCTTGAGGATGCCTGGCACTACTGGTTCCATCGCGCGCTACACTACGGCCCGCTCTATAAGAACATCCACAAGCTGCACCACACCTACTCGGCGCCCTTCGGACTCGCCGCCGAGTACGCCTCCCCTATTGAGGTTATGCTGCTGGCCATTGGCACCGTCGGCGGCCCCATTTTGTGGGTATCAATCACTGGCGATCTCCACCTGTTCACCATGTACGTGTGGATTGTCCTCCGTCTATTCCAGGCTATCGACGCGCACTCGGGCTACGACTTCCCCTGGAGCTTGCGCCACTTCCTGCCCTTCTGGGCCGGCGCAGAGCACCACGACGTACACCACGAGAAGTTTATTGGCAACTATGCTTCCAGCTTCCGCTGGTGGGACTACTGCTTGGACACTGAGGCCGGCGAGGAGGCGAACAAGAGGCGCCGCGAGAAGAGATTGGCCGCTATCAAGGCCAGGAAGACCCAGTAAACTGCTTTACTGGGTAGCACTTGACTTCCTTTTACCGTTACGCTGGTCAAAAGAGAAGGATGGTCGATATTGGTCGACGAAAACAATCTGTCCGCATCAGGGACGTGCACAATGAAACCGGAGGCAGCTTCACAGCTTGCCAGAATGGGCATGCTCTTTGGGGGTCCGGCTTGAGAAAAGACACCATCGAAGACATTTCTGCATCGCATAGATGGCCCAGATAGGGCCACGGGAGAGGCGTACTGGTATTCTTAGACTCCTGTACATACATTAATGCCTTCCAGTCGTTTGGCACTTTTAGAATAATATCATAATAATCACGCGAGATGAGTGAAACTTAAGTTTGGGTATTCGCACGCTGAATTTGTTGTACAAGAGTATTGAATCACCACGGTCTTCACTTCTTCGGAATGCAGCAGTCTCCGGATGTGGTAGCGGCTTGGTCTGCCAGGTCCTTTAGTTGACAGCTCTCTTCGCCAGACGGCTCTTCTTGAATCTCCCCAAAGTCTTTGGCAAGGCCGTCACAAATTGCTGCAAGTGTAGTATCCTTGGCTGACAACCCAGGTGGACTATGCGTCGTCCATCGGATGAATGTAGTATTGTAGACCTTGGTTTTCCTGTCAGCGCATCTCGCCGACTCAGACATGTAGAAAGATTAGTGTTTCAACTTACATTTGACCATTCAGGATGGTGATTTTTCAACTTGCACTGCAGAGATACTGCCGTCATAAAGTCCTGTCACAAGTCAGTTCTGTGGCAGCCAGCCAGCTTTATACTGGCAGGACTGGGTCTTCGCTTACCCAGGTCTTTGCAAAGGTCTTGAACTTGAACGACCGTTCAATGCCACGTCCATCTTGTGTTACTGTCCACCTGTTGCTTGCTAGGCTATCCACTTGCTTTGAGAGCAAGGCCTCCTCTGAGCCCTCTGAAAACTTGGCTTTGGTAGCCATGATACTGGTGGTTCCAGAAAATGATCGAATCCCGGTGGATGTTGTTGTCTGTTTCAGTATGCGTCTTATCGTATGGCTGGAAAGTGTCTTCATCATGGCTCTCAAAGTTCAATGAAGAGCAGTTCATCAAGAGGACTTGAATGCTGCCCACTTGCTGTTGGTTGATTGTGTTGAAAGTCAAAGAAATGACAGGGATCTAAGCACATGCAAGCTGCATGCTCCCGCAGTCTCTCTCCCCTCTCCCCCCCCCCCAGTCAGCCTCACCACGAAAACGCGACCATGCACGGGAGCCAACAACAGCCTTGCCCATCAAAGGTTACAGGCAGGCGGCAGGCACATGTACAGCTTTGCTTTAGCTTAGATAGCTTCCGAGACCCAGCTTGAGCCCTTTTTCTTTCATTCAGTAGCGTTTGCTTGAAATCTACTACACCAACATTTACAGGTCCATTAGCACCTTATTTCGATTCCCAACCATGTTCGCATTCCTCTCCCCATCATAACCGTGATACTCTGTGGGCTTTCGCATCGACGACCTGCTCACGAGGAAAGAAAAAAAAAACACCCACCACCAACCAATCATGGCGCCCACCGCCACCTACGATACGATCTTTGGCAAGCCAGGTCCTGCCGCCGATCTTCCTCCGCCGACACTCTATCCTGTCAAGGAGATCAAGTTCGAGAAGCCCACCCCGGTGCAGGCGGACGGTCGCGAAAAGGCGCTGCAACAATCAGACGGCTCAGCAGCCATAGTAATAGACAATGGTGTGTTTGCCATCTTATCCCTACTATACTCTGGCGCTTCCAACCTAATCATCGCAACTGTTTTCCTACTTCCACAGGCTCCTCTACCGTTCGCGCAGGATGGTCCTTCGAGTCCGCTCCGCGCGTCGCCATTCCGCCCATCATGGCCAAGTACCGCGATCGCAAGCTGGGCAAGACCTTCTCACTCGCAGGCTACGACTGCTACTCCGACACGACCGCGCGCAGCCACATCCGTAATGCTTTTGAGGCTGGCACCGGCATTGTTGCCAATTGGGACGTAATGGAGCATGTGCTTGATTACTGCTTTCTGAAGCTGGGTATGAATGGCGCGGATGGGAACATTGATATGCCAATCGTCATGACTGAAGCTGTGGCTAACCTTCCGTACTCGAGGAAGTGTGAGTTGCCCCTGTAAAATCGATCTCAGTGTATCTGGTGGACTGGGCCATATGTGGATGCTGATATGAGAGAACAGCCATGACAGAAATCGTGTTTGAATGCTACGGCGCCCCAAGTCTCACATACGGCATCGACTCCCTCTTCTCATACCGATACAATGGAGGCAACACCGGCCTGGTCGTGTCGTCCTCATACAGCTCCACCCACGTAATACCAGTCTATAACCAAAGACCCTTGCTGGCTCAGGCCATTCGTCTGAACTGGGGTGGATACCACGCTGCAGAATATCTCATGAAGCTCATCAAGCTGAAGTACGATCATTTCCCGGGGAAAATGGCCCCGTCGCAAACCGAATTTATGGTTCAGGATCACTGCTACCTTTCAAAAGACTACGACAATGAGCTAGCGAGCTACTTGGACTGGACTGGTCTGGAGGATCGAGAACGGGTCATTCAATACCCTTATACGGAGGAGGTAGTCGTGCAAAAGACTGAAGAAGAGCTGGCCAAGATCGCAGAGCGCAAAAAAGAGAGCGGTCGCAGGCTACAAGAACAAGCTGCGAAGATGCGGCTGGAGCGACTTATGAAGAAGGAGCAAGAACTTGAATACTACAAGGACGTGCAACGACGGCTGGTAGATCAAAACAAGAAAGAGACCAAGCGCATTCTTGACGACGCTGAAGTCAAAGATGAGGCACAGCTGGACAAGATCGTCAAGAATCTCGAGCAAAATATCAAGCGCGCGCGCCAAAAGGACCTTGGCGGCCCTGTCGAGGAAGAGCAGGTTGAAGAACCCGACTTTAGCCTTCTTGAGGTTCCGGACGAGGAGCTCGACGAGGCTGGTATCAAAGCCAAGCGCCAGCAGCGTTTAATGAAGTCGGGCCTTGAAGCGCGCCTGCGTGCGAAGGCTGAGAAAGAAGCTGAGGCTGCCCGCGTCGCAGAAGAAGCTCGTCTGGATGAGGAGAAGCGCATCAACGACTTGGAGGGCTGGCTTGAGGAGCGGCGCGAAGCCCGCCTCGAGACACTCGCAAAGCTGAAGGACCGTGAGCGCCTCAAGCAGGACCTTGGAAACCGCAAGTCCCTCGCGTCACAGATCCGTATGAAGCAGCTCGCCAACCTAGCCGCCGATAACCCTAGCGGCGCGACAGGTCGCAAGCGCCGCCGTGGCGGGGACGACGATGATTTTGGGGCCGACGATGCGGATTGGGGTGTGTACCGCAATGTGGCTGTAGGCGCCAACAAGGGCGACAGCGACGATGAGGAAGACCAGGAGGAGAATCTCGACGTGACGATCCGAAACCTCGAGCAGGACCTGCTCAAATACGATCCGGAATTCACGTACGAGCACACCCTCGAAGCGCAAAACAATTGGACTAAATCGCTGTTACACGCATGGCGCTACGGCCCGCGCCCTGTCGATGAGGGCTCACAGGCCGAGCGCAACCAGATCCACCTGAACGTCGAGCGCATCCGCGTGCCCGAGGTGGTCTTTCAGCCATCAGCGCTCGCCGGCGTCGACCAGGCCGGTTTGGTGGAGATCGCAGGCGACATCCTCACGCAGCGCCTGACGGCCATTCCCGGGATCGATCGAAACGACTTCCTCAAGGACATCTTCCTCACAGGTGGTGCGACGCTCTTTCAAAACTTTGACGAGCGGCTACGTAGTGGGCTGATGCCGTTGCTGCCGGACGGTGCGCCGCTGCAGATACGCAGAGCCAAGGATGCCATGCTAGACGCGTGGCGCGGTGCGGCGAGCTGGACGGGCGGTGAGGAGTGGAAGCGTGCGCAGATTACGCGGGAAGAGTATCTCGAGAAAGGGCCTGAATGGTTCAAGGTGCGTCCCCAGGAACGCATATCCTCCCCCCAAAAAAACAAGGCTAACATCGATTGTATCATTACAGGAGCACGACCTAGGCAACGTCATGCCCTAGGAGACCAACGCGCTAGCAACGTCGCGGTCTAATAGAAAGGAAACGGGCGATGGAGCCCAATATTCCAGGATCGAATGAAAGCGGCAGTGGTACCTGCACTCATGCCCGCCCCAACAACACCTAGCAAGGTGGAAGCTATCGAGCTTGCGGAGTGCAACAGCTATCATGGGAGGCTGTGAATTTTGGAGCGGGGGGTTGGTGGGTTGGTAGGTCCAGATAATTATTATTCATATATGCCTTGGTTGATTGCTTATTGTAGCTGAGGAGTATTGGGAATTGCCTCGAGAAGAAGGGCCAGGGCCATTTGAGCGCTAGCCAGGGGGAAAAGGCCTTGGATGCAATTCAAGGACATGACTTGCTGCTCTTTAATGATTGAAGTTGCGAGACCTAGCAAAGGATTGCTTGACCAACATCCCGTCAATTCCGGCCAAGGTTTCTGAATGTATAAACAATTTGTATGGACTATTCAGCACAACAGAACTCACCATTCGTTGATTCTGCAAAGGCACGACGTAGCACTGCAAATTGTATGTAGGGTGTACCCAAAATCTTTCAATTGTAAGGCAAGTCCCAAATAAAAAGGAGCCTTTCATCATAGTACGTGCAAGAATGTAGGAGCTGATACTAAATAGCAATATCCATTGAACCCCAAGCCAGTTCGTCCCACCCTTCTTCACCATGTAAAGTAATCAAACCACCTTCGCCTGTCCGGTTTAAAAAACTTGGGTTGAAAGTCGCGAACTTTCTTTCTGTCATGAACAAATAAACCCACCCCTGGTGGTCGTCAATATTCAGCTGTAGCAGCATATTTCTACCGCTTCCAATATGCCTCGGTCGCAGACACCGAATAAATAACATGCCACATCCCGCCAAGAATGTGAGACAACAGAATGATAGCACCCTTCGTCATCCGCCTACGTGGTAACGTAATAAGGGCGCCATTGGCTGGCTGCAAAGGTGGCGGAAAACATTCTTCGTGTCGGCGAAATTTCCAATGAAACTGCCTTCAGTGTGCCGATGACTACCATCTCCACCGCGCAGCTGAGTGCTCGAGTTGCCGTCCCGCTAGGCAAACCTATCCTACATGTTGGCTGCTGGGACGGCCTCGGAATCCTGCAACTGTCGAGCAATCTCTGCAGCAGTGCGAGCATCCTCCGCGGCCTGGGTATCTGCTGCCTCGGTCTTGTAAGAGACCTCGGATCTACTTAAACTCTGGACTGCCTGTGCAACTGCATCAAGGGATGAGGCGCCGCCAGCAGACCCTGTGTTGGGAGTGGGCTCAGCAGGTGGGCCTTCGTCCTGTCCGTAGGCTGGCTGCGGCAGGCCATGCGCGACTGGCCCGGTAGTTCCAGGAGGACCAGCTGGGTTGAGATTGATGTGTGGTGGAGGGTGAGGAACCTCGATCTGGCTCTCTTGGAGACGAGACTGTAGGTGAATGATGTACTCTCGCAGAGCATTGTTGTCCGCTTGAGCCATCTTGTAGGCGTTCTCCATCTCGGTGTACTCGCGGACCTGCTGCTCCAGCTTCTTAATGTAACCCTCTTTGCGCTGGCGAAACGCTCGCTGCACAATGTTAGTCTTACTACTATATTGTGGCATTGAGTGACTTTTCTTTACCTGAGCAGCACGGTTCTGAGCAGCACGTTTGGAGTTTGATAGCTCACGCTTTGCCTTTCGACCATCTCCATCCATGCCAGGAGGTGAGAGACCATGGTCGGGTGGACCACCCGGATGATCTGGAGGGACGCCACTGGGCATCATGTTGGCGGCGGGAATGAAGTCCGGGCTTCTCAAAGATGGGTGCAGAGAGAGCTCAGCTTCTAATGCAGATACAGGAGGGGTGGCTGGGTCGGGATAGCCACCTTGCGACAGCAGCTGAGTGACCGGCGCACTCTCCACTTGCAGTGGCTCCGGGCGTGGGACCAACTTCTGGGGAGGCCGAGTTGCGTTGCCGTTCTGGCTGAGAGATTCTGAACTAGACTGTCCTCGCTCTGCGGCGATATGGAAATCATGTCAGCATAATGGAAAAAGCCCGCGAAAGAGATTTGTGAGAGCTGGTTAACAAGGATAATTTCATGTCATCGATAGCTGGAAGTGTAGAAGGTGCAGTGTTCCGGGCGCAAGCAGCTTGGGTACATTGTCAGATGTTGGAGGGAAAGCAGCAACAGTGGTAATTAATAAGACATGTGCGAAACTTGGGGGGGGGTGAACTTGATGCTTTTAGCAAGGAGGAGTATTGAAGTGGTGTGCAAGGGCCCGTAAAAGCCGCTCGGGGAAACGGGCTGAGCAGACAGCCACTTGACCGTGACACAGTGCAGGATAAGCGCCGGGCTGCTGAGATAATGAAAGCGAGGGAAGGATGATGGCAAAGCGAAATGCGGTGCGAGATTCGGATAGAGAGGAGTGTGGTGGTGATGAAGTAAGCGGAAATGTCCAGGGTCAAGGTAACAATCCGCTTCTTCGGAATGCAGTCCGATGGGCAACATACAACTCAGCTAATAGCAGAGGTGGTCCGTGTGTACGAGAGCAAGCTGCTTGACGTTTATAGCGAAGTCTTTACCGAATGCTCCGTAGGTCGAAGAGACCACTGACATGAGATGAGATAGTGGCTCCGAGCGGAGAGGAATTGGGAGATGGTTGATTACTTATTTGTCGGTGTGAAGAGGGAGTGAGAATGTGGAATTGTACAGTGCAAGTACCTGCTGGTCCAGCTTGGAGGTATGTCGTAAGAGAAAGGGTGGAGAACCATCCATTATGTAAGAGACAACGGCAATGGCGTTGAGTAGGTAGTCTCTTAATAGTCTGGATGAACTGAAATGACTGACTGCGTTGAAGACTTGACATGACGGCTATTTTTCAACCTCTTGCTTGTATTACCAGGAGACTGGAAGCTGAAGCCGAAGCTGGTGCCAAGCAATAGAAGGCGCATCATTGCGTCCACTTGAGACGTGCAAGGAAATAGGCAACCATCACTTGAATTGGGCCATATACAGCCTGGAGGAGCTGCAGGAATCGACGGGATCGTGTGACTGCGAGTTTAGTGGGCGCGCGTCGAGGCCTAGATTGACAGTGTAGATGAGGATGACCATAATCAAAGCCGGCGCGCCTCTCAGGGGATTGTATATGCCAGCCATATGGTTGCCATCAAGTCAAGTCTAATTGAAAGCCGCAACCATGTCCTGAATGAGGGAGAAAGGGGGAGTGGGTGGGGTGGGGGTCGAGGAGTGAAAGGGCCAAGAGCAAGAAAAGGTACATGGTAGTGACAAGAGGAAGACTGACCGTTTCTAGCAGCCTGCATCTTACTAGTTGCCAGGCAAGAATATTCAAGAGGAGTCAGCAAAGCGTGCCGTGGACTTGCGCTCGACCTTTTGTTGCTAGTCCGTTATTCTCGTTTGGGGCTCTGTTTTCTTGCTTGCGTAACTGACTCAGCAGTGACTGTGAGCTGATGAATGAGGCTTTGAAAAATATTGCGGGCCTGGTTGTCTTGCTTGCGCAACTTGCAGCTCGGCAATGCAGGGAAGACTGCTTCCAAAACTCTTCGAATTCAGCAAGCCAAGATGACGCTGGCTGGCTCGGACAATATCTTTGGTGACTTTGTCGACGACCCTTTTGCGCGATCCGAGAGTGGAATGGATGACTAATGTATTCCAAATCGATGGCAAGGGTCCTGGTCTGCTGTCATCCAAGGTGAAGGGTGAGTATTTTGGTGGGACCTAAAAGGAATGGAGGGATGAGTATCTCCGAAAGGCCGGTAGATGCTTACGTTGGCAAGGATTAATTCCTCGTCTCTCACAATGTTCTGGTGAGTGAGGGATGATGGAATGGGTGCGATTGGATGATGAAGGAATGGTGTCCTCCAAAATCGAACTGCGAAAAACAGTCAATGGCTTGGCTTTGACAAAGAGGCGTGCGTGCTGTCTCCCTGGTCCGCTCTGGATCTGGGTCGCGTGGCACTGCTGAGGTCTGTCTGAAAGGCCGAGGCCGACTGTTGATTAGCCGGAGGGGCCATTTTTGAGTGATGACTGTGTGATGACAGCTTGCAGTTTGCAGGTGTGCAGGTTTTGCAGTTTGCAGCCGCAAGACACAAATGTAACTCACCTCCGAAGGACGACAGGCGTCAGGGTCCCAGTGGTCAGTGTCACGAGATGATCCGTGGAGGGATTGATGACAAGTCAGGACTGCTAAGTCAGCGGACGGGCGACGACGTGTTTATGTAAGATGGGAAGAAAACGGCGGCAGTGTCTTTGGAGGAAGCGGAGTTTGAGCTTTTTGAACCGAGACGGGCTGGCGGACTGCTGGGTGCCGCTGCCAGGGCTGCCAACTGAAGGATGGCTCGTGCTTCATCTAGCGTCTACTATTAGCGCATATCAATTACGTAATGCACCCCCCAATTGTGGCTTCCTCCACGTTCCATCCCCACATTGAAAAACCTAGGCCATTTCATTAACAATTGGTAGTACCTGATTATTATAAGGTGTCAACACTATATAGACATGTTTCCACACACTGTAGGAGGGGATGTGCCTCCCTACATCCGTTGAGAAGCCCTTGCAGCAGGTTAAGCATAACAATTATAAAGTAGTTCTAAGCAGTCTTCAAGGTATTAACAATAATATAGCTATTACAAATCAGGAGTTGTTTTAGGGGTTAAAATTAGGTATATTTGCCTAAGATCTTATTAGCTATTAACATTAATTATTGTTTTAATGCCTTATTTGTTATTTCTCTCTTATATAAAGAAAAGGAAACCTAAGCTATATATATATTTTTTTTAAAATAATATAAATTTAGCAAGAATATTAAATCCTTAAGGTTATAATAATATTGCTATTTTAATTAAAGCTAGTATTAATTCTCTTAGTTTTTATAATATACCTTCCTTAGCAGAATAACCTTAATAGTAGTTTTATAATTAAAGCTTTTTTCTTTTATTATAGTTTATAATATAAAAATTAAATATATAAGTTTACCCTTTATAATTAATTAATTTAAAAAAATATATTATATATATAAAAGAAAAGGTTATATTTAATATTTTAAATATAAGAAAATTATATTATAAAATTATTATACTATTAATAAAAGGAAAAATAAAGAAATAAAAAATAACTATTACTTTATACTTTTTTATAACTATTTTTTTAATATTAATTAAAACTTTAAAATAATAAAATAACGAATTTAAAAGGAAAATAAAAAAAAATAAACTTTTAAACTTTTATTTGCTTATTTTCTTATTATATTCCTTTTTATTTATGCCTTTTATCCCTTTGCTTTATTTAAGCCTTATATCTTTTATATTATATAATATACTTTTATATATTTTTTTTATAATTAAGCTTTTTTAAATAATTTATCTTAGCCTTAAAATTTAAAAAATAAAAGAAGGGGCTAAGGCAAGATTTTTTATTAATAGGCTTTTTATATAATAGCTTTAATTTAGTGCTACTTATAATATATTAAAATGTTGCGGCTTTTTAAGCAGTACTAGCTATAAAGGGTGCTTTTAAAGTATTTAGCTTTATACTTACTTTAAACTACTTTTTTAAATTCTACTATTAGCACTTTATTTCTTTTTTTAAACTTTTTTACTACTTTTTTTATATTTAATACTTTTTAACTATAAAATTAGTAATATAAATTAAAGCTATTAAAAACTTTTTAAAAGGCTTTACCTATATTTATAAAAATATATAAGGAATATTAAACTTATATATATTTTAATTAGGTTTAAAAAAATAACTACTAGTTAGTAAAAAAGATAATTAAGGGCTTAATAGTTAATAACTTTATTATAAATAGTTTAGAGAATTAAAAAAAGTATAAAGGTTATATTTAATAGCATTATACTTTAAAATATTTATTTTTATATAAGCTAATTATATAAATTAATAAATTAAATGCTTATATAAGCCTTAGTATAAGCTAATTATAATTAAAATTATACTTAGTTTTCTTTAAATAGCTAACTTAGTTTAAATTAAATTAAAGTTATACTTTACCTAGCTTTTATAAATAGTAATAATTAAGTTAGCTATAAAGTAAAAGCTATATTTTTTACTTTTTATATTAGCTTATAATCCTAATTATATAAATTTTTAAATTAAAGCATTTATTTCTAAAAGCAATATAAACTACCTTAGTAATATAGTAAATAATAAGCTTTTATATCTTTTTTTTTATTTTTAAAAAACTAAGCAAAGTAATTAAAAAAAGTTTTATATAAAAGTATTTTTGCTAATATAATTTACTAATATAGCTTAGTAATGCTTAGTAATAGCATTATAATATATAGCTATAAAGACCTTTTTATTTATAAAGGCACCTTAGTAATAGTGCTAGCCTTTTAAAGGGATTTTAGGCTAAGGCTAAGCACTTTAAAAAAAGTTATTTTTAAGCAACTTTGCAATTTTTACTTAATTTTTAAGCTTAATTATTAAGGGCTTTAAATATATTTAAATATAAGCCTAAATATTAACTAAATATATTTAAAGTAAAGCTACTACTTTTAAGCTTTTTAATATATTATTTTAAAGGGCTTTATTATAAGCATTATAAATTAAAAAGATATTTATTTCTTATAATATTTTAAAGATTTTTTTTTATTAATATAAACTTTATATAGTTTTAATTTAGGGAAAAATCTTTATATAACTTCTAAATTAGTTTAATTACCTATTATATAATAGGAATTAATAAAAGAAAGGTGCCTGGTAATTATATTTAATTTATAAACTTTAATTATTTTTATAATTGCATAAAAGGAAATAAAGGGTATATTATTAATAGTTATAATATTATATATAGTAATTTAAGTTAAATTTATAATTTTAATTAATGCTAATTAGTTATATAGGGTAACGCCTTCTTTAATAGCTTAAAAGGGTATAAACTATAAGCAGAAGTTATTAAAATTAGGCATAAAGGCCTTATTATACTACTTATTAAGCTATATAGTATTTATAAATAAAAGAGGGTTTAAAAAAAAGTAAAAAAAGGTTTAATAATAAGGGAAGAAGTAAAAAAAGGTATAAAGAAAAGGTAAATATTTATAAAAAAGATATTAAATAAGGTTTATTATATATATTAAGGTTTAATTAAACCTATTAAAATATAATATAATTAATATAATTAAAATAAAAAAGAATTAAAAAAGTATTTATTATTAAATAGAAGTTTAAAAATTAAATTAACTAAAGGGAAAGTGAATTTATATAATTAGGAAAATTATAAGGTTAAGAAGTTATAATAGCTTTATAATAAAGGCTTAATAATATAATTATTATAATAACCTAAGTAAAGTAGCAATCTATTGCTATTATAATAATTTTATAAAGTTATAATTTTTTTTTAAATAGTATTTAATTAATTAAATCTTTTAGTTAGTTTTTATTTAATTTAGAATTTTCTTTTTAAATTAACTAAATTATTTAATAAAGGGTTTTAAGGCTATTTAATTATAGTTAGCTATTAATAATATAATTATTGCGTTATAGTTAATAGTAAATAGCTTTTTTTCTTTACTATTATAGCTGTTTTAAATTAAATATAAAAAGGCATAGCTTTTACTAACTCTTTTTTTAAACCGTTTTTCTTTTAATAATAATTTAACTCTTTATTTAATCTCTTTTTACTTTAATTAAAGCAATTTTTATTTTTTTCCTTAATTAATCTTTTATTTATTATATTTCTTTTATTAATACTAAAATATTTAATAATAATAATAATAGTAATAAAGGTATTATTTGTTTTATAATTGCTAAATATACCTAGCTTATAATTGCTTTTAAGTAGTAGTACTTTATTTAAAAAAAGAATAAAAAGGTAATAAATTGCCCTACCTTTTATAATTATATTCCTGCCTTTAAAAGCTTTTATTTTATTAATTAAGCTTTTAAAATATATAAGCTTAAAGGTAAGGCTATTACTTAATATAAAGCCTAGGTTTTTATTAAAAATAAGCGCCTTTTTTAAAAACATTTTTTAAGTATATTACTACTTAGTTTTATAGCAGTAGTATTAAAGGAATTATTAATATTAGTAAGCTTTTAATAATTATTATTATTTCTCTTTAATAGTATTTAGCAAGCAACTTTATATATTATATTCTTAAGGATTTCTTAATTATAATATTGCTTTTTTATTTTTATATATAGCTATTATAATCTAAATTTTTATAATTATTATAGTATATAATATATATATATTATTTATATAATTAAAAAAGGCTTAGTTTTCCTTATAAAGCCTTTCTTAAAGTATATCTCTTTAGCTAGTTACTAAAATAAAGCTTACTTAAATTATATTTTTTATAAAAAAAGGTTTTAAATATTTCTTTTTAAACTATATAATTAGCGCTTTTAAAATTTAACTAAAAAAACGTTTTTAAGCAGCTTATAAATACTTATATAATAAGTTAATTTTTCTCTTTTTTATTATTTTAGCTTATTTACTAATTTGCTTTTTATAATTAAAATCTAAATTATTTACTAAATTAAGCCTTTATAATATTATACTTAAAAACTTAACTTTATTAAAAATAATTAGCATTTAAAACTAAAACTATTAGCCTAATAATATAATTTAAAACTTATATAAGCATTTTTCTTAATATTTAAATTTTTAAAAAAAAATGCGTTTAAAAAAGAAAAAGGCTTTATATATTTAAAAAAAATAAAAATATTAGATAAGATGCTAAAGATAAAAATAATAAAAGAGATAATAATTTAATAAATATTAATTTGCCTTAGCTACCTTTATTAAAGCTTAATTTTTTAACTAATATAAAAAGCCTTAGTTCTTTTTAACAAGTTTTTATTACTAGGTTTTTATAAGCTTTATAGCTATATAAGCCTAATTATAAGCAAAGCTTATTAATAATTATAGCTAAAAAATATTTCTTTTTTATAATAAATAATAAATTCCTTTAATACTTATAAGGAAAATATAAATATTATATTAATAGTTAAAAATAATTTATTTTATTTTTTTTAAGTAGGTATAAAACTTATAAGCAAGTATTTATAATAAGTTTTTAAAAGGTTTTTATAATAGTTAAAGTAAAAGAAAATAAATAGCAGAATTTTAATTTTGCTATTTAAAAAAATAAAAAAAGAGAAAGGGAAAGGAAAAGGAAAAGTAATAAATAAAGGATTTTTAGGAAAAAAGTTAATAATTTTTTTTAAAATAAAGTTTATATTTTGCTTTTTTAGTTTCTTTATATATTATATTTAATTTTTTTATTATAAATATAATTTATATAGTTTTAATTAAAGATTAATTATTTAGTAGCAAGTTATATAAAGTTTTTTTAACTAACTTTTTTTATTAATATTTTAATTTTTATTACTTATTCTTTATTTCTTTTTATTAATTAAATAAAAGCAGCTTATTTTAATTTTTTATATAAGTTAAGCCAGCTTTTATAATTATTTATTATAATTGCAGAGGTATAACTAATACTTAATTATAAAGGCTTAAATAAGAAAGTAATCTTTTTTAAAAAAAATACTTTTAATTTAAGTAAAAACTAGTAGTATTTATTTTTTTTTAGCTATAAGCAAATTAATAAAAGTATTTTTTTGCTTTAACTATATAATGCTAAGCTAAATTATTTAAATAATTTTATAAGATTTCTATTACTAATGCTAACTTATAAGCTAGCTTACTAGTGCTTATAATAATTGCTAAAAAATAAAATTAGTAATAACTATTTAAGCAAAAGCCTTTAAATAATATAAATAAATTGCCTTAGTTTTTTATATTATTTATATTAATATATATTTTAAATTATTATAATTATTAAAAAATATAGTTAGTAGTAACTATTTAAGCAAGGCCTTTAAATAATATAAATAAACTGCTTTAGTCTTTATATTATTTATACTAATGCCTGCTTAAAGTAGTAATAAGTTAAAAAGGATTTTCTTTTATTAATATAAATAGATAGCCTTAGTTTTTATATTATTTATATTAACGCTTGCTTAAAGTAGCAATAGGTTAAAAAGGATCTCCTTTTATTAATATAAATAAATAGCCTTGGTCTTTATATTATCTATATTAATGCACTTTTTAAGTAAGCTTTTTAGGTAATATAAATAAATAGTTTTAATCTTTATATTATTTATATTAAAGTAAAAGGCTGCTTATAATTCTTAATCTAATATTGCGTAAACTAAGTTTTTTTAAGTAATAGTAGTGCTTTATAAAGTATTACTTAAAGTAACTTATTAAAGAAATAACTAGTAATAAGGCTATATAATTTAACTTTAATAACCTTGCTAGGTTTAAGCAAAGCAAAAAGGTATATATAAATGCTATAGGTTTTTAAAAAGCTAAACAAAAGCTAAAATACTATTATAGTAAATAATAATATTATTTAAAAAGGATATATAGTTTTTAAGGCTTTTCCTTTATATAAAAAGTTTAGAAAAAAAAGCGGTTTTAATTAAGATTTAAAGTATATTTATAATTTAGAAAAAAACAGCTTTAATTTGCTAGCATTAAGCTAGATTATTTAAGTAGTTCTTTAAGATTTTTATTATAAATGCTATATTAAAAAGAAGTAATAGTTTAGGTAGGCTTAGTTTATAATAAGTATTTATAATAAAGTAGAAAGGAAATAACTTTAGTTTTTTTAGCACTAAGCTAGATTATATAATAGTTTTATAAAATCTTTATTATAAATACTATATTAAAAAAGAAGTAATAAGCTAAGTAGGCTTAGTTTATAATAAATATTTATAGTAAAATGGAAAAGAAAGAGGAAAATAGAAAAGGCATTTAATAAAAAGTAATAAAAATATTATATATTTTAATTAAAGTAATATATATAGTATAGTAAAGGTGTTTATTAAAAAAGAAGAAAAGAAAGGGAAAAATAAAAATTTTAAATAGGCAATTAAATTTGCTTTTTTTTAATAAAATATTTAAAAGCTATATTTTATAATTATATTTAGGCGCTTATGCTATTTTTTCTTTTTTTTTCTTTTTTATTATAAGTTTAGCTTTTTTTTGCTTTATTATTTTAATAAGAATTATAATATTTAATTTTTTATATTATTATCTTTAAGCTTTTTAAATTTATTTCTTTATTTTTTTTAAATATTATACTTTTAATAATTCTTTAGTTTATTATAAGCTTAGAATTTAATATTATAAATTTAGACCTTGCCTTTATATTAAAGATAATAGAATAGGCTTAATTAAACTTATTATTATCCTTTTATAATTATAAACTAATTTTTAAAACTTAAATAGCTATTTTTAAATTAAGCATATTATTTAGCTAAATCTTTATAATATTATTATCTTTATTTATTAAAATATAAATAACCTTTAGCTTTTATACTTTTTTTATTTCTTTTAATTACTTATTTTCTTTTTAAGGCATTAGTATATTTGGTTTTTATATATTAAACTAGTTTTATTTAAATAGCTTAAACTTTGCTGCTATATATATTCTTTAAAAAGGAATTTTATTAATAATTTAAAGTTTATAATTATATATTAATAATATTTTTAATATTATAAATGGATTTTGCTACTTATATATTATTTTAGCTAAATAAATATAATTTATTTTTTTTAATATTATTATATATTAAAATAAGATCTTTAGCTTTAAGCAGTTTTTTATATTTTTAATTATATAATCCTTTTTATTTAATAACCTTTTAATAATAAAACCTTATTATACTTATTGCCTTTCTTATATTCTTTTCTTTTAATTAAAGTATATAAATATAGTTTTTAAGTAATTAGTTAATAATTATATTAAGGTTTTAGTTTAGCATTTGCTAAATAAAAATATTTGTTTTAATAAAAAGCAAAGCTTTTTATTTATACTTTAAATAAAAGGAAGTATAACTAGTAGATTTTTAAATAAAGGTTTAATTAATAAAAACAGTAAAATAAATATTTAATTTTTATTATGCTTTTTTTTTAAATATTTTTTTTAAAATGTTTAATAATAATTAATAATTAGCCTTTATTTAGCTAGCTGCCCTTAAGTTATAAGCGCTAATTTAAACCCTTTTTATTTCTAGAAATTTAAGCATTTCTGCTATTTTTTACCTTATTCTTAAAATTACTATTTATAATAACTTTAATAAAATACCTAATATTATAAATTACTTCTTTTAAAAAAAAGAATTTAATTTCTTTTGCTATATTATATTTAATTAGTTTTACTTAAGCCTAGCTAGTAGTATTATTTTTTGCTTAAATAAAGTATATATACCTTAAGTTAGTAAGTATAAAGTATATATTAATATTAATTTATAAAAAGGGTAAGCTAAAAAACAGTTATAATAATTTCTTTATTTTATTATTATAAATTATACTTTTAATATAGCTTATAAATTTATATAGCTTTTTAATATATTTTTATATATTCTTTTTTTAATAATAAAGATGCTTTATTTTATAATAAGTAAAGTTTCTTTTATAATAACTAAATTTAATATAATATTTCTTTAAAATTATCTTTTAAAAATCTAAGTTATTTATTACTTTTTAATACTAGTATTTATTATTTGCCCTTAATTAAAGTATTTAATTAATTATTTAGTATTTAAAACTTTTAATCTTAAAGCCTTTTAGTATTTTGCCTTATAATTTTAATAGTAAAGCATTTATAAAAGGTATTAAGCAATTTCTTTTAACTTTTTTAATTATTTTAAAAAAAGAAGTAAAAAATAAATAAGTTTTAATTAAAGCTATTACCTTTTTTAAAACTATATTCCTAGTTTAGTTTCTTTATATTAGGGTAATTATTAAATAAAAAGTTAAATTCCCTATTAAACTTTTATTTAAAACTACTTTCTTTTTTTATTTCTTTTTATATTTTCCTAATATTACTTAGCTACTTATTACTTTAATTATTATTAACTAAATTTAATAGCTAAATAGAAATACTTTAAGAAATAAGCTTTATATTTAATAGATTTTTTAAAAATATTCTTAATAACTAGTTAAGATTTTCTAAGCAATTTATTTAAAAGTAAATTATTTTAAAGGTTTTGCTTATTTTTTAGTTTTATAAAACTTTTTTTTATAAATATATTATTTAAAATAAAGATAATAGAATATTTATATTATTTTAACAATTTTAGCGCTTTATTAATAGCATTTTCTTTATTTTATAAAGTATAAAAGTTATTTAAAATTTTTAGTTTTATTTATTTTTTCTTAAGTTATAAGTTCTTTTACTACTTTAAATAACTTTAATTAAATTTATTTTTATTATATAGCTATAAAGTTTATAGTTAATCCTTAGTAACTTTATATAGAAAAATAAAATTAGTTAGGCTAATAATTTCTAAACTATATTATATTTAGCTAATTATTATATTAGGTTTTAATTGCTTTATTTTCCTCTTTTACTACCTTTTAACTATTTAGTACTAGTAGTTTAAAAGGGCATTAATAATAAGGTTTTTAGCACTAGAAATATAGCAGACTTTAAAGTTATTTTACTTAATAATACTAATTTATTAATTTATTAGTATTTTTTAAAATATTATTTATAGCTTTATTAAGCTAATAAGTAAAGATTATTATATTTGTTTTTTAAAATAAAACAGCATTTATAAAGATAAACTTTTAAAGTATAAATAGCAAATAGCATTGCTTAGCACTTTTGTTTTATTATATTATAGTTTTTAGCTGCTATAGTTTAGGTATTTAACTTTTAATAAACCGGTCTTTATTTTTTATTAATTAGTTATAATAGTTTAGCACTTTATTTATTAAGTAATATATTAATAGTAAGGAAGATTATTTATATAAAAAGCATAGTATAATTAATAGTAATTAAAGCTATTTGTTTTATAATTTAGTTAATAATTTAAAATATAGCTTCTTTTTAAGCTTTCTTTTATATAAATTTAGCTTTTTTTCTTTATAAGGGCATAAATTAAAATAGTAATAATTATAAAGTATAGAACTTATAAGCAGTAGTATATATATAGTTTTATTAATAAGCAAATATTAAAAATGTTCTTAATATTAAAAAGCTTATATAGCTTTTTAATCTTTTAGTTTTATAGTTATTATTTATTTATTTTATAAAAAATACTTAATAATATTTACCTTTTTTCTTATACTACTTTGATTTTTTAATAAAGATAATGCCTTTTATAAGCTTTATATTTAGTAATACTAAATTAATATTTTAAATATATTTTACTATATAGTATTATATTTCTAGAAAATTATAAACTTCCTTACCTTTATAAATTAATATTAGTTCCTTAATAGTAATATTATTAAGGAAAGGTAAATAAACTATAAGTATTAAGTTATAAAATATATAAAGTATAATTTATATAAATTAAGCTATTAAGTTAATAGCTTTTTATAGTAATTAGTAATATTAAAATAATTTTTAAAAAAGTAGCAAAAGTGATTATATCTTTATTATTTTTTATATAAAGTAACTTAATTATAGCTAAAGAAAAAAGTTTAAAAGAAAAAAAAACCTTATATATTTTAAATTTTAATAAAAACTTAAAAAGCTGCTAAGAATATTAATATATTTTTTAATTATAAAAGTATTATACTTTTAGGCGTTATTAATTAGTTTTAGCTTTTTATCCTTTTTTATTATTAAGAACTACTTATTATAATATAAAGTATAGCTTTTTTTTAAGAATTCCTTTATTAATTTAGTTTTTTAAAACCTTAATAATATTATTTTTAAAAGTATATAAAATTAAAATAAAATAAAACTAAAAAGGTTTATAAGGCATTATTTTAATTTTCTAAGGCAGAATAACTTTATTAATAATCTAGCCTATTTTAATAAAGTCTTAAGCTAATATAGCAATCCTGTTTTAAAATATATATAAAAAATATTTCTTTTTTAATATTAGTAAGTCTTTTATAATTTTTTTTTAAAAGCTTTTATAACCTTTTTTAAAGTAAGTTTACTATTATAGCTTTAATTAAAGAACTTTGAATATATTTACTTATTATATTTAAATAGTAATTGCTGCTTTATCTTTTCTTTAGTTATAGCTAATTATGCTAGTTTTTAATTAATTTTTCTAAAAGGTATTAAACTATTAAGTATTAAGTTATTAATTAGCTTTACCTTTTAATTTACTTGCTTATATATAATATTAACTTTTGGTTAATACTAATTAAAGCAGTTTTGTTTTTTATAATTAAGTATTATATTTAATTTCCTTTTTTTATTTTTTTTTAAAAATAAGTATTATAAATATAAAATTTATTCCTAAACTCTTTTAATACTAAATTATAGTAATTTTTTAATTTATATTTAGCTTTTTAGCTAAATATAAAAATAATATTAAGAACTTTATTTAATAAAACTAAACTAAGTAATAAATTACCTTTTATTAATATTTATTTTATTTATTTAAAAACCTTTTCTTTACTAATAGCAAACGGTTCCTTATTATTATTATTTTTTATAAATTTTAACTAAAGCTCTTTATAAAGCCTATAAGGATAACTACTTAAGTCTTATTTATAATTAAAAAATACTTTAAGGGTTTTATTTATATTATAATTAAAATTAAGGCATATAGTAATAAAAAAGAGCATATTTAAAAAGATATTATATAAGAGATTTCTAGACTTATTATTAATAACTAAAAATATAATATTAATACTGCTGCTGCCTATTATAACCTAAGAAGTATATAACTTTACTAGTATAATTATACTTTTATTATAAGCCCTAGTTTTATTTTTTATAGCTAGGCTTTAAAATAGTAAAAGGAATATTATACTTTTTAATAAAAAAATAGGCTAAAAGATTTATTTTAATATTACTATTAAAAGCAGCTATATATTTATAGCTATTTTCGTTAAAGGAAATAGTAATTTAAGGAACTAGATAAATACTTTATTTATATAATTTAAGTATATTAGCATTTAAATCTAAAAAGTTATTTAATAATATAATCTTAATTACCTTTAATATTTATTTTCTTATATTTAAATATATTTTAATTATACTAACTAAAGAACTTTAATATTTATTAAATAGCTTTATTTAAAGAAACTTAATAGCAGCTTTTTAATTAAAAAAGAAGTTATTTATTAAAATAAAGTTAACTTTTAAATTTAGTTTAAAGGCTAGCTTTGGTTTGCTTTTTTAAAATAAAAGGCAGTTTTTTTAATTTTTTTAGCACTATTTTAAATCTTTTAAATTAATATATTAAACTATTTAGCAAATTTAGGCAATGCTAATATTATTTCTAATATAATAACTTTATAAAAGTTTTATAGAAATCTTTTAATAAGTATAGTTATAGTCTTAATAGGGTTAATTCCTAACTTTTTTAATTAAAGGCTTAAAAGGTGCTTTTTTTTTAAAATCTGCTACTTAAGTCTTTTTTATAAGCTAATTATTAAATAATAGGTTTTAAACTTAATAAGTAATTTCTTAAAACCTTTTCTTAATTATATTTACTTAGTTAATTATAAATATAAAAGATAAAATACTTAGGTTAAATAGCTTATTATTATATTAAAAGTTCTTTAAAAAAACTAAGGTTATATTAAATTATTAATATTTAAGGAACTTAACTAAGCTTTTAGGTCTTTTTGCTTTAATTAGCTTTAAAGAAATTAGCTATTATTAAAATATTAGCTTTAAAAGCTAAATTTCCTTTAAGGTTTAGTTTCTTTTATAAAATATTTTTATAAATAAATACCTAAGACTTTTTTTTTACTATTAATATAATTAGCTTTATAAATACTAAGGATATAATTAATTAAGCTATTAGGTTTAATTTAATAAGTCTTAATAGCTTTAATATTTAGCGCTTTATTAGTTTTTTTTAAAAAAAAGCCTAACTTTTTAAATATACTTTTATTAAGGCATACTTAAGCTAGTATAAAACTTTTTTATTTTAAAAATACTAAGTAATTTTATATTAGTTAGCATTATAACTGCTATTACTATATTTATAGCAGATTATTCTAATGCTATTTCTTTTTATTAATATTATAATATTAGTCTTTTTTAATTATATTGCCTAAATTAGCTTAGCTTTAATTAAAGTAAAAAGAAACTAAATTAATTATAAGAAGATAAAAAGCCTTTAGGTTAAGGCGTTAATTAAGCGCTTTTAAAAGTTTATTATAATTTATACTTTTTTTCCTTTTATTTCCTTTTTGCCTTTTTTATTTTTATTTTTTTAAAATTTTATAATATTAAATAGTTAAGTTATTTAGCTATTAAGTTATTTTTTAAACTATATTATATAAAGAATTAATAAATAGTTCTTTAAGTATAATAGTTTTAGTTATATTAAATTTTATAATAGTAATTTATTACTTTTAAAAAAGTTTAACTAGCCTTTAATTAAGAATTAGCTTTATAAAAGTAAGTATGCCTTAATTAAAGCTATTTAAAGCAGCTAAACTTATTAGTTTATTTAAATTAATGTTTTTTTTAAAATTAAAAAAAATTAATATTATTATTTTTTGCTGCCTTAATAATTATAATTTTCCTTTTCTTATTTTTATTTAATAAACTTATATACTTAGCTTATTAGTTAAGTTAGAAATTTTTCTTTTATTATAAATAATCTCTTTTAAGGCATTAAGAAAATTAACAACTAGCTTTCCTTTAAAATTAAATTCGGTTTTTTAATAATATATTTAAAAATAATAAACCTACTTTAAAAGCAACTTCTTTTATAACTTATTACTTATAACTTAGCTTTTATTCCTTATTTAAACTAGTAAATTATTATATTTTATAATAAACTTATAAAAAGATAAGTATTTTTCCTTAATTTTATTATAATATATTAAATAGTACTTTATTTGCTTAGGCATAAGTATTATATTAGAATCCTTTTTTTAGTAATAAAAATAAATATTCTTTTATACTATTGCCTAGTCCTTAAAAGATATAGTATATATTATAAGCTTTAAGCAAATTTTTTAGCCTTTAGCATTAGCTATTAGAAAAATTTAGCTGCATTTTTTTAAGGTATTTTTATTTATTATAAATAATATTAAAAAAATTATAAGTATTTAGTATTATTATTTTTTTATAAAACTACTAAAGCTAGTTGCTTTTAACTTCTTTTTTATTTAAGTAATAAATATTTTTTTATTTGTTTTAATTAGGGTAAACTATAATAGTAATTATTAATAGAAAAGTATTAACTTAACTACTGGTTTTTTAAGCATTAGCACCTTTATTTCTTTTACTAATTTAAGGATTTCCTATTAAAGGGGCTTCCTTTTATTAGCTAGATATCTTTGCCTTTTAAGCATAGCATGCTTATTATTATTTTCGTTTATTTTTTAGCTATTTTTTTTATTGCTTACTTAATCTTAGTAATTTAAATATATATAAAATTTAACTGCTAAAGAATAAGGGTAAAGATATATAGTAGCTATATTAGATTACTTTGCATTTTTGCTATAAAATAAGTGCTAAAAGCTAAAAAATAATAAAAAAAGGGGCTTTAATTATTAGCTAATATTTATAATTCTTTTTAAAAACTATATTTTTTATTAAACAAGTTTTTTTTTATATAAATAGCTTTCTTAGCCTTATTTTTAATAAATAAGCTTATTACTATAGCTTTTTAAAGTTTAAATATAAAAAGAAATAGGTTTTTTTAAATTAAATTATAATTTTAGGATATTTATTCCTATAGATAGCAGTTAGGTAGTTTATTAACTAAAAGTTATTAAAAAAGGTTATAACTTAAGCTTTTTGCTTTAGCCTCTTTAGCTATAATATACTATTGCTTTTTATTAGCCTTATATATAGTATTCTTTAACTTTTAATTAAAGCTATCCTTTATTAAATAAACTTTTATAGTTTTAATTTAATTCTTAATAATATTCTTAATTTTTATTACTATTATAAGTAGTTTTTAAGTAGTTCTTTAGCCTTTTATAAAAGCTTTTTAGCAATTTCTTTTAGTTTTTACTATAATAGTTAAAAATACTAAAATAAATTTTTTTTATAAAAAATAAAGATAAAATAAATAATGCTTAAAATATAGTTAATAAATCTTTTTAATTATAAATTAGGTAAAGATTATAGAATAAAGGAATATTATTCCCTTATATAAATTACTAAAAAGAATATAAAAGAAGATATGCCTTTTTATATTTATTAAAAAGCCTTTATAATAAATTAAGCATAATAATTATAAGGTAGTTTTAAGCAGTCTTTAAGGTATTAATAATAATATAGCTATTATAAATTAGAAGTTGTTTTAGGGGTTAAAATTAGGTATATTTGCCTAAGATCTTATTAGCTATTAATATCGATTATTATCTTAATGCCTTATTTGTTATTCCTCTCTTATATAAAGAAAAGGAAACCTAAGCTATATATATATTTTTTTCAAAATAGTACAAATTTAGCAGAGATATTGAATCCTTAAGGTTACAGTAACACTGCTACTCTGATCAGGGCTGGCATTGATTCCCCTGGTCCCTACAACAACACTTGGTAGACACCTAGGTGCCTAGGTGTATAGGTATGTATGCCTCACAGATGACTTTCAAGTCAACGACCATCAACAGAAGGGAATTCATGTTCTCTGCTTTTTATTTCTATACAGCAATCCCTTCCAATCTTCCAAGCCACCCTGGAAGACATTCATGTCGAGCACGCGAGAGAGAGATATCCGAACATACCAGCCCGTCTGCTTTCCCGTCTGGTCTGTCAGCGTGGCTTGGGCGGCTGAGACGGGTCGCACAAAGATCCGACCGAACATCTTCCAACCTGATCCTCGCGGCTTACTTACTGCGGCCTATCGCCCCCAAAAGTGACTTTAGAGATACCGACACCTGCGCAACATTGGTCATCATGTTCTTCCTGCTTGGCGCTTTTCCGTTGGCCCCCTGCAGCACATCAGCATCTCACGAGGCGAACTGCCTACTTAAGTTGGTGGATTCGGTCTTTCACTTGGGCCTTCTACGCTGACCAAAGAGCAACCGTATTGCTATTGCATCAAGTCAGCCCCCGGATGTCAGAAGATAGAAAAATCAGTGCTCTGTATATTCCACAGCCACTCACGTGTAAGTGACCAACAGGGGCTGTGACCGCTGTCTTGCCGCTGAAAGGCAAGAAAAGGTAACAGTCAAAGTGGGTGACTTGAGCCGATATGTCACTCAGCAAAAGCAGCTAATACTTTGGATATGTGCTCATTTAATAAAGTGGTCAACCCTCCACCGTCCCATTTAAAGGAGCGTCACGAGCTTCGCGCAAAATGTTAAAAGAAAATGTTCTGCGTGGATGCAAATCTGTGAGAGCTCAACACTTTCCCATGGCGAGGTAATGGCAAGCTTCCTTTGGGCGAATCATACCGCCTGATACTGTCTCGGATCGGTAATTCATATCTGTACGACATCTCGCATTGTGAGCTTGGCCAAATTTCAATTCGCAATATCGAGACATGGCTTATAGTCCCGTTGGCAAAAAAGCCACAATCATTCGATAGTCGATTGTACTTATAAAGCTATCATTCTCAATATATGCAGAAAAGCCTCCCCGGCGTCCAATTAGGCGTGGCGTACCCAATGATACATTAGGCCAAAACAATTCGAACCCTTCAAAATCAGTATTCGAGCTTAGCACTCTGAGCCACATTCACCCTGGCAGATCACCTCTGCCCAGAATTTGTTTGGTCCCTAGGCATTTCACACACACTGAGGCTATGTCTCGCAGGCCTCGTGTTCAGGATGATGTGTTGCTTACGTGGGCACAAAAAGTCTGCCGGATTGCCTTGCAAGTAGGCTATAGATCTCCCAAGAAATCAATCAGTGAGAATCATCTGGCTTCTGTCGGGCAGCAGGTAATCTTCCCCGGCACTATGCCGGCAGCAGAGATTTGTATCTGACGCCTAAACGTGGTAACTTCTACCGAAACTGTGGGCGTGCTCTCTCATCTCCTCTCCCCTCTCTCTACTTATTTCATGCCCCGACAGGCTTGCCCGGACTTTACACTCCTGCCGGTCGCGCACAAGCCCTGATTTGAGGATCAGTCGAAGGAGAGCGTCTTGAGTCTGTAACCTGAAAGATCTGCAAGCTCAGCGACCACCAGAGTAATTTAGCAGGCATCCGACGCTGGTCAGATGCGGAGCAGCCATGCGGTAGACACAGCGGCATCTGTTCTGGTGTGTCTACATCGACTTGCGACAAGAACTACCGATAAGGCTCAAAAGTCCGTGGCTAAAGGCCGCCGAGGAATCCTGGTTCTTCTCCATCACGGGCCGCACGAGATTGAGAAAAGGTGCTGACGCTGATGGAAGCGGTTGACGCGGCCTCTTTCTCACCTGCAGGAATCTGACTGGGGAAGGAATTCGCACTCTGCTCGGATTTCCGCACATCGAGACAAATGCATCAGCTATCCCCACCCAATGAAGACATTTTTGCATATCAGCATGCAGACCAGCCTGTGCTGGTTCATACCCTTGGCCCTCTGGAAGATTGTCTGTGTTTTCGCAGCTGGCTTGCATGTTTTTGTGTCTATACAAAATCACTACGGCGACTGGCGACGAGGCGAGCATTGATGAGTGGTCGAGTGTAGTCCAAAAAAGTAAAGTTGGCAGATTAGTGATCGCGCAGACCGCGCCATACTAACACCTACAACCCCCTTCAATACTTGGGGCTCGACTAAGAGGTCCTTACCGCCCCTGCTGTCTTGACGAATAGCCTCCCAGTCCATCGGCTGCTATCTGTTTCTCATAGCTGAGTCTTCAACTCTAGTGAAGAAAAGAAAAAAAGAAGAACCAGTCACAAGCACACTCTCAGAAGGCCTTCTTCTCCCACCAGCTATCTACCACATGCCTGGGCCCGGGGGCTGTGTCGTTACAAGTCCTCAGCAGGATGAGTAGGTCGCATAGAGACTTATGTCATCAATATGGATTATGTTAATACCTAGGTAGTTGTCCACTAGATCCAGAAGCTGCTAAAGAATTTTGATTTTGGCCCGAAATGCCATATTTGGTGTCCCGTGATCCTGCAGTGAAAACTTGTGTAAACACTTCTGCCTGGAGATCGAAAAATGCTTGCCTGCGACAGCCTAAAGAGCAGAACCTCGCCACCTTCATCCTTTCGTGCATAGAGGCAAAATCTCGGTCCCGAACTCAAGACGAGAGTTCGACATCTACCGGTCTTCCATCACCCCATTCAAGCAACTTGTGAATCCAACCAGTCGATATTTTGATCTTACAAATCCCGTCCACAGCTTCAATCTCTCAGGAACAGATGGGGGGATCTGCAAGTAGCCGTACTTTATTATGGGAATTTTCGTCGTCGATTCGACCGCAGGCTGCAGGATTAACATAAGGGAGCTAAACTTGTTGCTAATTGTCGGCTGTGTAATTTTGGAGTCACTTAACTATCTACAGGTAACATTGCTTCTGTCAAGCAAAGAGCGGCTGGATGCCACGGGAGTCCACAATCTAAGGAGACTTGTACAGCTTTCCTCCTTTCCACACATGGGTTATGTTGTCCTGTTTCGTCAAGACATCGATGTCAACCAAAGGATTCTCGGATACCGCGATGAAATCTGCGTCAAAGCCCTCCTTCAACTGTCCAGCCTTGGGGCCCTGAGGCCCTAACGTCTCCGGTGGAATAGCCGTGGCCGACTCAATTGCCTGAAGGGCCGACATGCCTGCAACCTTCATCCAGTGCAGCTCCCTCGCATTGTTTCCATGAGCCAGCGGATTGTTCCTGTCACTACTGGATGTATCCGTACCCAGCGCGACGCGTACCCCTTGCTCAACCGCAAGCTTGAAGCTGTCCCTGCTCAATTGCAGCATCCTGTTGAGTTTCTTCTGTAGAATCGGAGGAAGATCCCATGCGCCCTCGGCGAGGCTTTCCACGATGTGCCTCGTCGGCACAAGAATCGCGTTCTTTTCCTTCATCAGATCCGCAACCTCTTGATCAAGGTACATTCCATGCTCGACACTCTTCACGCCACCCCGCAAGGCACTCATAATGCCAGGCTTGCCAATCGCATGGCTTGCCACCACACGGCTACTGCGGGCCGCCTCCTGAACGATGGCTTCGATCTCTGCCGGCGAGAACTGACTATCCTCGGGTTGATCGTTGAGGCTTAGTACTCCCCCTGTGGAGCAAATCTTGATGACCTTAGCACCATTACGAATCACAGTTCGAGTCATCCGGATACACTCGTCCACGCCGTCGCACAGCGCGAACATCTGATTGGCGTCACTGAAGCCCTTAACAAGGCTCAGCGGACAATCTAAATCCGAATGATCAGTCTCCACGACAATGTCATTTAATATCAGCCTCAATTCAAGGTAGTTACCGTGTTGGTCTCCATGACCGCCAGTGATGCTCAGCACGCTGAGTGCAGAGTAGACTGTAGGGCCTACGATTGCCCCCTTTTCGATGAGAGGTTGCAGGTAGCCTGCGGTGCCACCGAGCTCGCGGACTGAAGTGAAGCCTGCGAGCAATGTCGCACGGAGATCGTCGACGAGCACGGCGCCAACTTGTGCCGCCTGCCCGGGTAAGAATTGCTTGAAAGCTTCCTGCAAACTGCCGACTACATCTGCGCCTATGAAGTGTGTGTGGACGTCCCCTGTGCGGATTGATGTCAGTGAACCTTTGCAGAAAATTGCTCAACTCCGTCAAGAAACGAGTCGCCTCAGCAATGACCCTCGGGGCAAAGGGAGATGAGCGTACACATTCCCGGCATCAGCGCCCCGTTGTACTTGGTGAAGGCGACGTTATCATACTTGCTGGGCAACGAGGGGTACGAGCCAACCCACACGATAATGCCATCCGCTTTCGAAATTATCATGCCACCATGCTGAATGGGTTCGCCGCGCCCGGGAATGAGAAGGTCAGCATGCACGCCGAAGAGGTCCTGGGCGAGAGTATCGTTGTCACCGCCCATAGTGTTAATTGAGACGACGTCTTGGCTTGCCGGTCGGCGGGGAACTCTCATGGTCTATAGAGGGTTTATTCTCAGCGTGCACAATTGATGATACACTTATCTGCTTCTCAATTGTTACTCAAGCCTGATTGACCGGAGAAAGAGTAGGAACTATTACTATTGTTCCAAGCTCAGGGGGTGGTGAGGTCCGTCTTACTCGAAATTCCCCTCTCCGCACTGATGAGAGGTAGCACTATAGGTGATGCCTAGGTATATTCCGAAGGCGGCAAAGCTCTAGCGTGCCGGAAGCCCGTCCGTAAGCACTTGAAGCACAAATCTGACGCATTGCGATAGCAAAACCCGATAAAGAACCTGGGAATGAGCTGCAGTCAAATTGGCTTAATATTTCCAAGTCTTTGCACACAATGGAAGGGGAACAAGATTGCAAGAGTATATTTCCCAACTCTTTTCCTTTTGTTCTTTTCTTTTCTTCGCAGTCTGTGGCCCCCCCTTTGCCCAACAGCCCTCGTTCAAAAGGACCAAAGGTTGCAGCATTAGCACAGCAGCAGCAAAGAATTAGACACTAAATTACCTACCTACCTGTTAGTTAGTCCCAAATTAGTACTACCCACATCGGTGTGTCAACTACCAATTCAGGGTCTGTTCGGGGAGATGGCTACCGAGTATCCAAAATTGCAATGTGTTATCCATCACGACGAGAGGGAATGTAAGAAACGTTGAAAAATAGACGTGCTTGATCAAAGATGTGCTGTCATTGGGTACCACAGTTTATTATTGCTTCTGAATATTAGACCTGCTTGGCGTGGACCTGCACAGTCCATTCCCTATCAACCTGGATGGCTTGTGGTCCTCGAGAATATGGATTCAGCTCAATATCCGAACCATTGGGACTTCCCTTGCAACCTGCCGTGACAGTATAAGTGGGATCGTCGTCAAGACGATAGTGTTTCTTCGGTGCGGTTCCAAACGTCCTGAGGGCACCAGAAGACGCATGGCCTGAAAGCGCAGTGCTTGATGTTGGTGGGCCTCGGCGAATGTATTTGTGGTATACCGGACCAAGCATTGGCAAACTGACGCAGAGAATGCCTAGATTCACTTCGAAGGCAGACAGGAAATCGGCATAAATCATGGTTCCGGTGAGGTTCGATTCCAAGTCGAGGCTGTTCAACGAAGCAATTCGTATGATGGATACAATGGTTGTGCTATTGAGACGACATTAGCATTGCAAGCCGTACCGAAGATTGCAATCACCGCTGAGACTTACAGAACACCAACACAGAACACACCCAGCAAAGACATCTTTGTAGCGGTCTTGATCTTCAAGGTCCATATCGTATGCACCGGCAGCGCAAGGATGGCAATATCGGTGATGGCGTTGAAAGCGCCGATGGCGAGGAATGATGCCTTTTGATTTCCACACGTCCCCGGTACGGTCGGGTCATACGTAGCTGCGAAGGGCCGACAGATGAGGAAGATTTGCAGCATGTTCCCGGTACTCCACAGGATCACCCATATCATGACAAACTTGGTGGCCTTCTTCATCACGTCATTGACGAAGATCCTGTTGTAGAAGAAGAGGACGGACAGTTTGATGCTCAAAGTTGAGGTAGCAAATACGAAGACAAAACCAACTAGTATCTATTGTGAATGTGGTTAGTAAAGGCTGCCCGGCTGGTTGATACCACAGCGTGACGTACACGTAGGATCATAAAGATGTTTTGTTGTACTTCAACCATCGGATAACCGACACCAAGCTGCGAGTACATTCCCTGCATCACGAGCATACCAAAGCCTTGTGGCTGGCAAGGAGTTAAGCGTTAGTAATTCCATGGGGGCCACTCGAATAAACCACGCTGGATAAGTAGGCTGATGAAAGGAACGGAAAGCGCACCAAAGCAGCCAGAATCAGATAGTCATCCCAGCCTAGCCCAACCCCGGAAATCTTTCGTGCTAATACTCGGAGAGCAATGACTACCCAGGTGAGAAACACAAGAACGCAATCCACGATCAAATGGATCTTGACGATAGGTAGTGTCGGGATCACATCGTAGACAACGGCCGCCATTATGGGCAACCTCAAAGTTAACACAGGATTATGGGGAGAATCCAGGTCCGCGTCCACAAGCTTTCAGTTGGTCGCAGACCTTTAAGAGACATGAGGCCATTCACCAGTGATCCTTGCGTGACATCTGACTTGAAGGATGCATTTCGCGTTAGGAGTACTTTCTTTTGATCCTGGGGTTCATTCCCGCCTTGCCTCCTGAAGATGGGGCTTATTTGTTTTGGCTAGCCCAAGACGTGTGCAAGTCTGTCTATCCATATACAATGTTTCCTATCTAGGCATTATGGTTGTCTGATATTGGGTGCCCCTTTTGCAAACCTGGAGGGCCACGATTATTCCTGCGTCAGTATCCACATTGGGCCCTTGAGGGTTGAGTTGGCGGTGCGAGGCCGAAAAGCTACCTACCTAGGTATGAAGTACAAGACTGTAAATCAGATTCATCACTCGTTCATGTGGTTAGCTAACTACACTTGATAAATAAGGTAGGTATATCTGCTAAAGTGAAATGCTTATTGGATTTTTTTGAGTTTGTATACGTATGCATAACATTGACCGTCAATGTCCCGTCCCTAGTGTTGCCCCGGGGTATCACCATTTGGACATCGCAAGCAGAATAGCCTCAGCTCGTTGCTCTTTCATTGTGGACTTGCTATGGACCCACCTTTTTACCTTCTTATTACCTACCTAGGTACTTGTATGGTAATGCGCGGCCAACAGCTCGGAAGACAGGCATGGAAAGGAGCCCCACCATTCCCCAAGCTGGCGATCCATAGTTTACCTCCTGAAGACGGATAGCCTGATAGCCCACTGTCCTCGCAAATCGGATGAAAATGTCTGCTCGTTGCAGTCTAACACTGTATGGGGTTACCACGCCAGAATCCTGGTCCCCTTTTCGTGGTACCATGCCTGATAGAGACGCGCTGATTCATATATTCTCCGTGGGTCCAGTGATCATCGAACGGCATGGTAAGCGACGTGCCAATTCTGGTGTTCCGAGTTGAGACTTGAGACAGCCGCGCTTATAGACAGACTCAATAGTCAACCAAGCCAAATAGCTGGACAGGAAATCAGGGCCGAGGTATATTTGTCCCGTACTCGGAGAATTTGAACCCTTGGTTCCAAGAAAATTCAACAGCACTCTTGACCTCGATTTCCGAATCAGCTGGATGGCGTGAAGCAAGAAGAGAATATTGTATATCTAGTCTTGTACCAAGGCAAGAATATGCAGGCGAGCTTTATTCACAACCCCACTACTGTACCTATAGAACAGGGAATCTCGATGATAAAACGTATTTGTGTTGTATCACATGTCAGATGCTCTCAAGGACATCTCTTTACAAAATCGCAGTCTTGGACAATGCTTCCATAATACTTGACTAGTCCCAACCTTTCTACCATCTGACACCCTAATGGGCTCCGGACAACTTGGGAAGCCCGTTTGACCGAAGCAAGAGATAAGGAACACCGTATATGGCTGGGCTCGAACAACGTCCATGTACTAGACCATCAGCTAACGTAAATATCGTGCGTTATACGAATATTGGCGGAGATCGAGAAGATGCGCCAAGACCATTGGGCAGGCTCAACGCCAGAAGGAGATGATTCACTCAAGGCTGTATCGAAGGAAATGATCTGCTGGACCCTTAAAGATTCCCTATGATTGAGTACTGTGTACTAGATTGCCTTCGCATGCAAGGTCACATTAGCATAGGTGGGGCTATTATATGCAGCTCAACACCAACGGTCAACCAACAAAGGGGCCAAGTTCAAAGGATTTGCACCCCGGAAAGCCCAGAAAGCTGGTCTCCTTTCTCAATGGGAATATTGAAAGAGTCCAGAATTTGACACTACTGATGGGGATGCCCAATTGAGAGCCTATCCACCAACAACAGGGCCACAATTATCGGTAATAGCAGCCGTTTAAGGGATTTTGGTTGCAGGTCACTCATTTCGCCACACCTCTTCGAACAACGCCGTGGGCTGATCTATCATCTTGCAGGCTTTGTTCACACTAGGATATCCCCCCACATGCTCGCATAGGATTACGCATCGCACCTAGCTCCTTCTGCAGGCGATCATTGTGGAGGAGACTTTGCAGACGTTGAGGAGCTTGGGGAGACGCCGGCCCCGTGGGAGGACGATCTACCTACGGGTCCGCTTGCGATGTTGCGTGCCCTGTGCGTCGTATTTTCAGAGAAGCAGCTGCCCTCGTGAGTGCGGATGGCATCAGAAAAGCGACGATTCATGACAATGTGTGTGAAGTATGTAAATACCCTGCTGTACCGCATGTCTTCGAAGAGTAAGTAGCATTGATTAGTTGGTGAAGTCTGACTGGACGCGGAGAAGTTCAACGCTGACACGTCACGCGCCAAATCGTACCTCGTTGCAATCACATTCTCGTGCCGTCCCTTCATCAAAGCAGCCCAGTTTCAACTACGTACTAGGCATGGCCAACAACTCAGATACACAGCCATACGACTATATCGTCGTGGGAGGTGGTACCTCAGGACTAGTCGTTGCATCACGGCTGACTGAGGACCCCAATGTCTCGGTGCTCGTCATCGAGGCAGGAGGGGACAAGTCCCAGGACCCCTTCGTCAACACTCCTGGCTTCATGGGAGCGTTGTACGGCAAGGAGGAGTATGATTGGAATTTCTCGTCTGTCCCACAGGTAAACTTGAAACATTTGCCCTGCTCTAGATAGTAAACAACGAGCTTACCAGAATACCCAGCATACTTTGAACAATCGCGTTATCAACCAGTGCCGAGGCAAGATGCTTGGTGGAAGCTCCTCGCTCAACTTTCTGATGATGGTGTACCCAAGCAGAGCAATCCTCGATACCTGGGGTGCTCTCGGAAACAAAGACTGGAACTTTGAGACCATGGCACCCTATTTTCGCAAATTTGCGAGGACACACCTGCCTACCGAGGCAGCCAAGAAGAACTGCCACATGGACGGAGTGTACGATCCTCTGATCTCCAAAGACGAGTCGGGACCCTTGGACCTTTCTTTTGGCGAGGGATTTGGTCCGAACAACCATGCATGGATGGAGGCTTTCAAAAACCTGGGCCTAGGCGCAAAGATGGACCCTCGGAGCGGCGCGGCGATTGGCGCCTTCCAACAGGCGGCGACTATCCATCCCGAGACGAAGACTCGGACTTCAGCTGTCACTGCTTACTTGAACGAGGATGTTCGGAAGCGCTCCAACCTCACCGTGATTACGGATACCATGGTCAAGAGGGTCATCCTTGAGCCTGTGGACGGTAGTGACGAGTTTTTTGCTAAGGGCGTAGAAGTTCGATCCAAAGACGGGAGTGAAAAGACCATACTAGCAGCAGGAGAGGTGGTCCTCGCTGCTGGTGCGTTGCAGACGCCACAAATCCTCGAGCTATCTGGTATCGGCGACAGAAAGCTCCTAGAGAAGTACGACGTCCCTGTGAAGATCGACAACCCTAATGTTGGTAAGTACTCGACTGTCTCATAATCATGAGTGACCTGTCGCATTTATTGACATATATGATTAGGCGAGCACATGCAGGACCACCCTATCCTTTGCCAGAGCTTCGAGGTGGCCGATGGTGTGATGAGCGGCGACGTTATGCGCGACCCAAATCTTCTTCAAGCTGTCATTGCTCAATATCAAACCAACCGCGAGGGACCACTTGGCCAGAGTCTTATCAGCAGTGCCTACGTTCCCAGTACGTTTCCCAATAATTCTATGAACGCTTCAGCGGATGCTAACACGGACATTCCATTAGTGGCTGATGATTCTGGTGTGCTGGACTCCGAGGCCCGGATCAAGCTCCTCAACAAGTACTTGTCGACCGGCGCAGACAAGACATCAAGATATTCCACCAAGGAACAAGAAGTCATCAAGAATCTGCTAGCGACTACAAATGAGCCAACCTACCAGTTTCTGCTATTTCCTACGCAGATCAACGTTCCTCAGCACCCTGAGTCGATGTCTACTTACATTACCCCTGTGGCGCCGGAGAACTATGTCACTGTCATGGCAATGCTCAACCACCCCTTCTCCCGAGGATCCTGCCATATCAAATCATCCAACTTTGAGGACGCACCCGTCTGGGATCCTCGTTACAACGACCAGGATGTTGACTTGGAGCTTCTCGCCGGCGCAGCCCAATTCACCGAGACGCTGATCGCCACAGAGCCCTTCAAGGGCCTGTTCAAGCCAGATGGAAAGCGCATGCAGGTCAAGGCTGACACTTTGGAGGGAGCAAGGGAGGTTGTGCGCTCTCGGCAAATCTCCGTCTTCCACATTAGCAGCAGTGCCGTCATGTTGCCCAAGGAGGCCGGTGGTGTTGTGGATCACCGCCTCAAGGTCTATGGCGTCAAGAATCTGCGGGTTGTCGACGCGAGTGTCTTCCCGATCGAGCCTCTGGGGAACATCCAGGCAACGGTCTACGCTGTAGCTGAGCGCGCGGCTGATATTTTAAAGGAGGATAGGTTGGGGAGCAAGTTGGAGCAGTTGGAGATCAAGTAAATCGGGTTGGGGTCCTATAGTCGGCATGGAAATTGCCAGTACCATGTCTCTAATTCAGCGCTGAGCTCATGTCATGTATTGCATGCTCGCCATTGAGAAAGATCGTTCTCCATCCCGGTCCTACGGAATGTGAACAACGCACTTAATAGTCATAGGAGCATTCGAACTACCAAGATACGAGACATTGGTCCTGGATTTGTATCTTGAGACGGCTTCGACTCTATTTGCCTTCTTCTCTATCAATTAGGTATGTTGCTAATGACATAATCCAGTGCAGATGTCTACTCGTGCCACGATATCCAGAGCATGATACCAGCGCCGAGTGCTATAGCAGCAAACTGGCTCAACGTTTTTACCAGCTCCTCCCTCTTATTCTTCCCAGTTTCCAGCAGCTCGGGAATCACAGCCACAGTGCCTACGTATAGGAAAGTCCCCGCTGTGAAGGGCAACAGCAAATCACCAGCATTCAAGCTGGTACCCCAGATGCCTGCGTTCATGGGCAAAGGCTCCGAGTCGCTCGAGCCGCCACCGAATTCCTGCACTGCGATACCGATCAGTGTGCCCAGGAGCGCTCCGACAGCGGTGACGAATTGCGCGCCCATGGCAGAACGCTTGGAGAAGCCGGACTGGATGAGCAGAGCAAAGTCCCCGACCTCGTGCGGAATCTCGTGGAAGAATACGGCCATGGTGGTGGTTGCCCCGACAGTTGGAGAGGCATAGAATGAGGCAGACATGGCGAGGCCATCGGTGATGTTGTGCGTGAAGTCTGCAATCATATTCAAAATCCCGGCAAGCTTGACACTGTTGTTCATTTCCTTGGGCGTCACGACTGTGTTCTCCGTCTCCGGAGGGCTGCCGTTCGTCTGCTTCCTTGACTTGACGCCGTTGGCCCCGTTAGCACCAGTAGCTTCAAAGGCTGTAGACTTGGCTACGGGCTCAACGTGGGCATGACTGTGGTTATGTCCATGGTCATGGCCTCCGTCACCGCCTGTTGCGATACGCAAACCCTTATCCATGGCGACAAAGGTCATGAAGCCGACCAAGATCGCCACACCCAGGAGCAAATTCCGATTTGGCTCGACCAGGACTAGCCTCGCCTTTTCCAAATCATCCTCGCCCAGGAAGATTTCAGGCAGGAGATGGAATAATGTGTCGCCCATCAAGCCACCCACGGCAAAAGCCACCATTATAGACAGAGACGATGGGTCAATGTTGGGCGGGCAGAGGGCAAGAAGGAAGTTGGGTGGGCCAGAAATATATAGAGTCGCCAGAAGCGCATTGATGGCAGGCGAAGAGCTGGGGAAGAGGACGGAGAATAAACGGGTGATGTGGGCGGGCTTTCCGGAAAGGCGGGCCTGCTTCTGGCGGGTCAGGGTCTGCACAACGGAACATTGCTGGATAAGGTAAGTTAAGTTAGCCTTTTGGGAATCTGCCTTGCATGGGAGTACTATGGTAGATGCCTATGCCATACCTGAAGCTGGTCATCAAGTTGTTCGAGGCTTAAAACCCCTGGAGAGAGCTTCTCAGACTCGTGACTAGGACTAGCTAGTACCTCAGCTTGAACGAGTGCTATCGCCAGGCAAAGCACCAGCCCAAAGGCAAGCCGCGGCCAATGGATGCGCAGAGAGGGCATATTCGATAACAATGATATAATTGATTTTGTGCAGAGTTGGCCAAAGACTAGGATGGAGATCGAAGTTGGCCGTTGGCAAGATGAGGGAGAAAGTACGGTAGTTTAACAGGAAAACCACGCAATTTCTCGCTAAACAGGTAAGACAAAAAGAGATTGATGTCAAAAGTCAGTCCAACGCCAATAATCTACCTAATGAAGCTGACTTTGCCGGCGCCGAGCTCGGCCCTGCGAGGTGTCCCGCAGCTCGGATCCCTGTCGTGTCTGTGCTTAAGCTTTCTCGTCCCCCAACAATGGAAAAGTTGCAACTTGCAACGGACCCGGGAATTTGGGTGGAGTGGTGGATCAGTCAGGGATCCAGTTCGAGCAATTCGGACGTCACCTCCTCAACATCATCTTCTCCGTTCTCCTTCATCGGCGAGCCAAGATACAATTGGACATCAACAACATTTTGCAATTGGTTCCTTCTCTTCATCCATAAAATTTTGACGAGGTGTATTTCTACGCATATTTGTATCGATCGTCTAGGGAGCCGGTCGTTGAAGTTTGCATACTAATTTTAATTCGACGATCTGGGAACAGCAGTCTCCCAGCTCTCCTAAGGTTGGGGGACCACACTGTCGCATCAAGACGGGAAGTGCCCTGAAACTACCATGCTTTGCGATAAGCTTCTTCATTGCTATATACGCATACATATTGGACAAGACGAACAAGGCAGGTCCTGAGAATATTCTGGGCCTCGCTTCCACTTGACCACTGGGCATCCTTTGAGGCCGCTTCGGGTTGCCAAGGGGAGAATCTAATCTCAAGGCAAAATTGGGCAACGGATGCCCTATGATGTCTACACAGAAGTCAAGAGCTGCAGCCCAATGGCCAAGAATGCTAGGAACACACTGTGGAGCGCGATTCCTCGAACCATCGCGCACGCGATGCCTTTGGACGAACCTGAGTCGATGCTTACAGACCTACTGGGAATACTTCCAACCTCTTTTGTGCAGGCTTCAAAACACTTTCTGGTGCTGGCATAAGTCTCGGTCGTTCGGTGTGCTTTTCAGCCCTGGCGAGCCGTGGATCTCGGGATTCCGATGCGTCTCGGTAGGCCTGCCCTGATGGCGTCGATCAGTTGGTGGACCACCCTATGGTTCTTTTTCGCGGGCTCAGCAATGCATAGTACCTTGAGTAAGCGCTTCAAAAGCCTTCACCAGCCCGGACAAATAGGATCATCATAATGATAGCCATCCTGACGCGTGCATTGGATGGAGCGCGTGCTAAAGGCGTCTCCGTGGTTGCGATTCGCCTGGACAGCATGACAACTGACCAAGCGTCTTTTACCAATCTGCTCCGTTGCGTCGCCAAGTGAGTTTAGCACCAGGCATGGGCCATCCAGTTGGGTGTCGGGAATTAGGGACTGAGAGATGGAATTCTCCAGGCTGCTTCAACCGCTCGTTGAGCAACATATCTCTAGACCGAGTGTACCACACAACCCCAACTGCCCTACCCCCACCCATGAGCTTAGGTCGCACAATGCAGTCTCACTAGATTCTGACATGTAATACCTAGGTACCCGCGCGGTGAAATACCAAAGGTACCCGTGGCAATCCTCTGGTCCTGGCGGTAAGACATGTCTCCATGAAGAAACCCCGTCTTCTACAACTTTGAGATGAACTTGACATTCATATGATCTTGGCAAGGTTATTGGTAAGTGCATTTGAAGAGATATGTTTTGTTCGGTAATCGTGATAAGAAGTTTCCAAAGTGGAAACATGCCCCCTCTCTTCTTTGAGCATTGTGAGGAGCGGAGAGCATCAAACACTCCCAACATCCCCAAGTGACCTGTAAGTTGTGACAGATCTCGGACCGTTGAAAAGGGATTAGAAGATCTGAAGATCACCACTCATTTCGACGGCGTGCGGTAACACAGAGACAGGTCCCGAGACTTTGAAAAAAGCTTGGCCATCCACGCAGGCCACGTTGGCTGGTTGGCAGGCGTTTGGTAGACATGTTTGGGTCACACAAGATCGGGAAAAAGAAAGCACAGCATTCGCGTGATGCAATGAAACTCCCTCGTCTTACTCAAAAAGGAGTTGCCGTATCCTACATGATCGTGAGTTTATGTCTTACTATAGTTAAAAATCAGTTGTTCCAGACTCTCTCCCAGAAAAAGGGCGTGTTGAAAACAAATACGTCATTGCATGCCAAGTGTGCCGGGGGGGGGGGGAAGCGACAGGAGCACGCACAACACACCGCTGCATCCCCCTGACATTGGAGAGACATTGTCTCGGGATCTCTCAAGTGACATCACCCTAATCCTCAACCACCCAACGACACCTCGACAGGACAGAGTGGGTGTGAATTGGGCTGATTGGCAACACGCGTGCGTACCGGGGGCCCTGTCTGGACCTAGGGGCTGCAAGATGATGGCGTTATGTTTCATTAGGCCTAGCACTTTACGCCCGCGACCCTGTCAAGCGGGTAAGGGTAGTCTAATCCCCAGCCCGCCCCCGGGTCTCGGTGTGGTTTTGGGACCCCTCGTGATATAAATGCTCAAGTTCGCCTCTTTCCCCATATTTCATATTCCCTGAAGCTGGCCGATACAAGTGTATTGTTGTGTCTTTCGAAACATTGGACTCTTGCTTGATATATCATCTTTGGAAGCGCGTAACTACCTTTCCCCCCCTTCTTCCTGCATTATCATCATGCCTCGATTCACAAGCCGCATACCAGATCCGCGGCCATCTCGGGCTCATCCAGAGCACCGTAAGCTGCGGAAGGAAATGGAGAAGGAGCACGGCTACGGATGGGTCCCGCCTATGATTCTCGCCTTGCTTGGCGTCACACTAGCATTCGATGTCACAAAGGACGTGGAAAAGCACGAACAGAGGCACAAACAAGAGGAAGAGGATCAAGAGAAGCAAAAGCGGCGTCGAAGAGAGAGGGATCTCCGAAGTGGGTCTCGGCGGCATCGACACAGGGATAGTGAGGATGAAGAAGGGGACCGTTTTGACGATGATGAGGATGACTATAACAGCCGTGACGGGGATAGGAATCGAAGAAGGAGGGGCAGCAGGCGCGGTGAGCAGCGCCAGCATCAGCGGTGGAGCGTGCCCGACGATATCGACATACGCAACGACTACGAAGGCCTCGGCGGTGGTCGTGAGGCCGGTATGGAACACGCCGAGAGTCTAGAACGGGGCGAAGTTGTGGATTATGACAAGTTGGATGGCGGTCTCGACAGGGCGGACCAGCTGGAAAAGGGCGAGGCTGGTGTGGATGACCGTGACTACTACCAGGGCCGGTCGCGCCGGAGCATTGCGTACGATGAGTTTGACGATGGGAGACAATATCGCCGCCGACGCTATGAGGAGGCACCTGATTACGAGTACCTCGATTACAGCCGTGGTAGACGGGTTCTCGACGAGCGGAGAAGTCGCCCGCGGCCAAGGCGGCGATCGAGTGACTGGTAAACTCGATACAAGTCTCTTCGCCGACGGTACCGCATCGACGTCAACTGGGTGATGTCATCACATCTCCACAGATACACCGCCTCCATCAATCACCGTCGTCGACACTGAAGAGGACCTCAAAAAAAATCCGGAGGAAAACAAATGAAAAAAACACTATGCGTACGCAAGATTGGCAGAAAGTCCTCGCCAGCATAGAGAACACAACTGTATCTTGGAGCGGGCTACAGCAAATGGAAGATCTCATTTCGCACATAATGGCGACATGAAACCACCCATTAGCCATAGCATCCGGCCACGAAGACCAGATTGATTAAGTTGGCAGCGACTCCGCTCTCCGTCAGCCATCCCTCTAGCTGCGAATACCTATCTTGCTGCCAGGAGACCGAAACAGTGTCTAATTCCCTTTAATTGAGAGAATTTGAGGCGTTTTGCGGACAAGTCTTTACTGCTGCATTGGGACAGGGCTCACACGACATACACACAGGCATAGGCGCATAATGGACATGAGGCACATGTAGTCACGATCTAGATTATGAATACAATCCCCAAAGACCGATCTAATCTCTATATAATCTCCCTCTCCCTCCTCCTTATTGCTCCTTGACAATCTTATCCGCCGTACTCTCAATCAACTCCCACGCAGCACGCACATGTCCCTCTTCCGTCTGCCGATTCGCCGTCATCACCCGAATCGCAAACCTCCCCTCCAACACCGTACTCGTCACCCAAATCCGCCCCGTGGCATTCACCTCCTCATACAACCTCTTTGTCCGCGCATTCGCGCTCTCCGCATCCTTCCCGACCATCCGGAACACCGTCAGCGCAAACACGGGACCCGTCACAATCTCAAACAAATCCCTTCGTCCCTTGACCAACCCGGCAAACATCTCGCCTCGCTTCACGCCGTCGCGGATATATGCCTGCAAGCCTTTGACGCCGTAGTTGCGCAGCACGAACCAGATCTTGAGCGCGCGGAATCTTCGTCCCAGCGGGATCTGCCAGTTGCGGTAGTCCGTCACCAGCCCGCCGTCGCTGTAGACGTTGCGGTAGACGTGGAGTTCTGACGACATGGCCGCCTCGAGCCAGCGTCTGTCTGCCACAAAGACGCACGACGCGTCAAAGTTGGTAAGAAGCCACTTGTGCATGTTGACGTTGAACGAGTAAAAATGCCGAAGATGTTCCACGCCCACCGCCTCCTGCGCCTCGGGCGTGACTAGCGCTGCACCAGCATACGCAGCGTCGACGTGCACCCAAATCTCCCCCTTTTTCCTCTCAGGCAGCGCATCCCCCTCACTCGCCTCTCCATTCACCGTTGCGGCAGGCGTGAAATCCTGCGACCAAGTTCCCAGCGCTTCCACAATCCCACCCATATCATCCACCGCACATGTATCCGTCGTCCCCAGCGCCACCGTCAAGAAGAAAGGCTCCCACCCTTTCGCCTTACACGTAGCTAGAGTCTCGGCCAGCGCCGGCCCCGTCATCGCAAAGTCTGTCGCGGAGCTCGCAGGCACAGCGACGTAGCGCACGCCGAGGATCTTGGCGGCCTTCTTGGTGCTGCTGTGGCACGCCGCACTACCCAGCGCGACGAGCCGCGCGCGCTTGCGCATGAGCAGGTCCTCGTAGTCATCCTCAGAAAGCGACGCCGGGTCGGGCAGGGTTTCGGAGAGGTACTTGTCGCGCGCAGCGACCATCATTGTGAGCACAGCCTCGCTAGCCGTGCTCTGGATGACGCCGCCCCCGCGCGTGGGCCCAGTAGAGAGGTACGTCGTGGGGAGGCCGAGGATCTGGGCAAGCCAGTCCAGCACAATGGTCTCGAGCTCCGTCACGGCCGGGGAACAGATCCAGTTGAAGCAGGCGCCGGTAAAAGCGGCCGAGTAGAGCTCGCCGAGCAAGGACGGGTAGGAGGAAGGGCAGGGGAAAAAAGCGAGGAAGTTGGGGGACTGCCAGTGCGTGAGACCGGGGACGATCTTGGCGTCGATGTCGTGCCGGATCGTGTCCCAGGCTTCACCATCCTGCGGGGCGGCTGGGGGTAGAATTTTGCGTAGGTAGCCCGGCTCGACTTGTGAGACGACAGGGAGGTCTGTGATATTTTCGTAGTAGTCGACGATATGGTCGATGGAAGCTTTGGCAGCTTCACGGAATTCTTTGGCGTCCATCGTGGCGGCGTGGTGGTCGCTCGAGCACTGATAAAGGGTGAGAGGGATTCGTCGTGAGTTCGCTAGTGACGTGTCAGTGGGTGGCTGCTCAAGTTTTTTCTTTCATGGCCTCTTGAATGTTATTGCACTCATTATACAAAGCTAAAGTCAATCATATACCCAACACATATTCATGCCTGGGCTTTGCATCCGCAAAAGTCAATTCAGATCAACATGTGCGTAATTGCGCCTTTTGTACAAGAGAGCCTCAACCAAGCGTAGTAGTCTCAGAAGGAGAGTAAAAATTGAATGATTACTGTACATACCTGGCAGAACAGACAGACCCGGATCCAAACAAAGAAAGTTTTTCTTTGGCTTGCCTGAAGGCTAATAGTTCAATCGAGCAACGAGAAGTTTGTTGACTACTTCAATCCCCACCACGGCAGTCCATGACGGACGACGTTGCAGTCCGATCGCTCGGCACGGCGCCGGGCGCATCCTTCCGGTGCCGGAACAGAACGGCGTGGCAGGGACCTTGTCTCCATACTTGAGATCCTTGTCCGACTCTTGACTGATGACAATGTTCCGTTGTATTTCTTTCGAGCTTCGTAGTGGTGAGATTGTTGTAATGGGCAAACAATTACAACACTCCTACTTAGTATATTGTAATCATGTACTTGGTCTAATCTGGGTATCACGATGTGAGCCAACGTGGCGCGCATGGCACAACGAGCACCAATTGCAAACAATACTGAGTAAGAGCATTGTTCATCAGCAGTAACACTCCATTAATGACTATGGTTTATGTAAGTGATGTTCCGGATTTATACATCTTCGGCGCACCCGCAACTATCTGTTTCCAAAAAGAAAAAAAAAATATGCATTCCATCTTCGTGACTACGCCACACAACTAGCCATGCCGCCTCTTGTGTGTCCACCGCTTCCTTGCCGTAGACCTCACATGCGCAAGACGTGTCTCGAATCCCACTTTCCAAAACGCCCGTCCAATTGCTGTTTATAACCCATGCCCTGCGCCAGTACCGATGCACCTTAAATCAACGTGCAACGCTCTCATTGTTGATTCCTCTTAGTTTCATAGTCTAATTCGTATGCGCCACCCTTAGTCGGCTTTGATTGCTCTGGCGACTAGTCAGTCAAAAGAACTTTTGAAGTGTTAGCGACATGGCGCAGTGACTTACCCATATATCCTCCTCACAAAAGCATACGCGCTCAAGAACCCCACCGTGCCAGTCAACAGACCATAAACCAGGCACGCCATGAAGCTATACGTGAAGAACAAGATCGAGCTGAGGAAGCCTGTGATGTGCAGCTTGGCGAAGTAGTACCAAATGCAGTACAAGAATACCCAGAAGGAGCTGCCACCGCCAACCAAGAACGACTGCCACCACCAGTTGTAGTTTTCACTGCATAGCTGGACATAGATTGTCACCACCGTCGTTTCGGCGACTGTAATGATCAAAATGAGTGACACCACGGACAAGAAGCCAAAGACGTAGTAGTACCCGCTCTTGTCCTGCCACACAGACTGAAACACAAACAGCAGCTCGATGAAGATCACGGCGAATGGAATCAGGCCAGCAAGCAAGACGGAACGCGTTCGCCTGATATACCACGCCTGCATCGGAATCTGCCGAGGGATCGTACTCGTCTTTGTTGGGTGTTCCCAAGCGCCTCCACGAGTGAAGCCGTAGCGCGAGCCAACGTACACAAGAGGGAGCTGGATGAAGAGCCACAAGAACAGAATGGCGATCAACGTGCCGAATGGAATGGCGGTACTCGAGGCTTGAGCCCATACAAACAGGTTCAGGATGAAGATCAGACCAAAGGCAAGACCTGGAAAGAGGACAGCCGTCACCAACGCGTTTCTCACAAAGTCCTGCCCGTCGAATGTCTTGTACACCCTGGCCGAAAAGTACCCGGAGAACAGACCGGCGAAGATGAATAGGCCAATCCCGAAGCTTATGAAGCCACCACGCAGACTGGGGTTCAAGACACCGAGAGCGCTGAGCGCTACGAGTCCCACCGCCATGAAGAGCAACTGCATGCCAGATCCAACAAGCGGAGCCAGAATCCACCCGAATTTGGGTGCTCTGAAGACATCGGCATGTAGCAGCTTCCAGCCAGTCACATCTTCGAGACCCTCTTCTTCAAAATCATCATCCATGTCGTGACCCGCCTCGTTTACCTGGTCAAGAAGACCGGATGGCTTCTCAGAGATCCTGGGCGAGCGCAGTCCTTTGAACAATCTGGTCTTGCCTTCCTCTGCGCGGGCCTCCTTGTATGCCTTGATGTCGGTTCGAATGGTTTTGGCCATGATCATGAGAACGATACCGGTGAGCAGACTGCAGATAATGATTGAGTTGACGATGGCCAGCCAGTGGATACGAGAACCTTCCTCCTGGTTCACGAAATAAAGATCCCACCTCGTCTTCCATTCGATGGTGTTGTCCTCTCGGAAGTAAACCGAGTACGTGTACGGAATGGTCAATTTGGCATCGTCATCCAGGGTTTCAAGATCAATCTCCGGGTGGTAGGAAGATTGCGGGTAGAGGGAACTGGCAAGATCCTTGGCTGTCTCATTGGGTGGCATGTACAGCTCAAAGCTCTGTTCGACATTCTGCAGATCGGCAGGACAGCCATTTTGGCCTCTTCGGTTGGCCGGTCCAATGCTCTTTGGGTAGACTTCAAAACCTACAATTACTTTCTCGCCCCTTCCACCAGCTTTGCCGGGCGCATCTCGGTATCGGATCACGATTGTGTGATGATTGTTGAGGAAGTATCTCGGTTTGCCAGACGAAGTGTCGGTGAAACCTAGTTTGAATCCTGCGGCGTAGTATTTCCTGGTCTTGTCGGTGGTGACGAAGCTTGTGGCCCCGGGCAAGTTGTCGACGATCCACTCAACGACATAGTTATCTCGCACCAGCTCCCGCGCCCTTTTCAGGTCATGTCTGTCAATTTCTCGACTGCATAGTGAATTGCACTCCTGGTCCTTGAGCATTGTCAATTCCATATCAGATATCACAATTCGATCGCCGCGAAGAATTTCGCCGAGGTTGAGGGAGATGCTCTGTCCGCTGAAGAGGCCCGCGCCGGGGCGATGCTGGCCTGTGGGTTGACATGTGAAGGGCAGATCGTTGTATGCATATTGTAATTGGGTGTTATCAGAGTATGCTTTGTTGACCATGAGGGGAATTGGCTCGTTTGTCTGGTAAGACTTGATCGACCATCCTAGGCGACACCAGATACGTCAGATGTGGTGCGATGTGAAGTTGAAGGGAACTCAAATTGACATTGGACGACTCACCTGGGATGTACCACGCGTCAACCTGACAACAGAGCAGCGTGGAGACCAACAAGCCCAATACCTTTCCTCTTCGTGATGCTGCCATAGCTGCGACTGGACTTCCGACACAATCCTATTGCTTGAACCCTATTCGTGATACACGGTCTCACCAAACCATGGGAAGAAAGATGGGAGACACGACAGCGATGGGGTTGACCAGAGAGGTAGGTGGCAGTTGAAACTCGGGAACCCCGAGTCGGGTCCCAAGGGCGCTGATGCCGATAGCCAAGAACACGGAGACGAGCCCTCGGGTTGGACCTGGCGAGGCGTTCGAGAGGCGCGAATCGCGTTACGCAGAGCGAGTCACGAAGCAGATCCGAAGCGTACAACAGGGCGGAATGGGAGTATGAGGGTGGGTGTCGTGCAACCTCGGGGTCGGGTCCGGAGGATTGGGGTGATTTCGGTGGTGATACTGTGGCAGAGAGGGCGAAATCGTGTTAACACTAATGGCGACGTGCACTTGTCCTCCAAGGGCAAGTCTCTTTTTTTCTATGGTGTGATATTCAGAAGCTATCAGGGAGGTCTGGGAGGTGTCAAGGTGAGAACTTGTCTCAGACCGAGGCAGAGAAAGAGCGAATGTGGCCGTTGTTAGATTTCAAAAGCGAGTGTAATTGGGCCGAAGTCCCGATAAGGTTGAAGTAGCAATGTCGGTCGGTATGAACAATGAACCTCTTCGACCCGTTTTGACCTCGGAAAGTAATTGCGCCCGTGACTGCGACGGGCAATTCGACGGAATAACAAAGCTTACTGGATAGAGATGTTGTATGTGGACGCCGTAGAGCGAGTGGAAGATTGATTGTTGGGGGGCGGGGAGTGTTAAGAGAGAGTGTGAAGAACAGTACAGGGGAATTTGACGACAAGAAGACGCGTAATTCAAGTTCTCGGTTTCTGTGCAGATCCCTTTTATTTTATTAGTTTAGTCTACCTTACCTTGTAACCTCTTAAGACTCTAGACCCTATTTGACAGCGGGAGAGGCACAGATAGACTTTCATGGATGTGACGTGACGGCAACGTTCAGAGTTCATCCAAATCCCGGGCAAGGAGAAGGAGAGAACCGCCAAGACGGCGGGCGGGACGGCTGGTTCACACTACCTAGCATACAAGTAGTACAGGCGGGCCCCCCTCCCCTGGTAAGTCCCCCTGCTAGCCCTTCTTTTGCACCACTACCGGGAAGTCCATTGGCTGTAGGGCAGATCGTATTAGCGTGGAAAAGTGGGACCCTGTTTCTCCGTGCTTTTACAGCGGGTTACATTATTAGCCCTTCAACCCTAAAATCTTGTCTAAACGGCGCTTTGGTCCCCTTACAGATAAGTCTTTTCGGTTTCCGTGGACAATATTTCTTGACCGAATTGGCCACAGTCTTGTGTCGTCTAGTTCGAGTCAAGCAAGACTTCGACACAAGGTTTGCACGACTGCCGGGTCCAGTGCTTGGCTGATTATGGAAGCACCGGTTATGAAGGGTTGGTCATCCAAAAAAAGCACTTTCGGGGCGATCCACTAATGCAATGCACTCTATTTACCAAGCTTGAAAAGTGCAGGCAAAAAGGTAAAGCAGGTCATGGATCCATCATTTTTGACCCGCCTTGCCCGCATATCCCCACACTGATTTCCTCCAAACGGCCAGTCGGAGGATTCATGGTTTGTTCGAGAACCATTTCTGGGCTGAAGATCTCCTCCCAAGGATCATTCCGAATAACCGACCACTTCCTTTATCCTCCCCATGTTTCAGACCACATCACTTCCGCCCAGGACTGTATCCAGACAAAGCAGACGATTGCGAGAAAAACACTTCGTTTCATCATCGTGACGATACACGCGTCCACCATCAAGAGATTGCAAACAGCTGTGTGCACGGTGATGGAGTGACGAGGCTTCCTCATCACAAGTGCCAAAGAGGGCGTTGGGCTTCTTTCTGCGAGGACCCCGGGAAAGGGGGGTGGGTGGGTTGGAGGGTCCAGCTGGTAATTATAGAGCTCTATATCATTTCAGGTGGATTGGAAGACAATTGAAATCGACAAATAGATATGAGTCAGTTTCATTGCAAATTCACAGCTAGAGCTCCGATTGTTTCGAGATTTACCTAGTTAGTATAGCTGTGGTTTTCATGTGGGGCAGCTCACTCCACTAACACAGGCACTGACTGGCCTTTCCGGCGAGCCAATGTCAACTCGCACGGCGGACAAGGCGAACACCACCGCGTCAGAGGAGTTCTGTGAGGAAAGCGTGGGTACGGAGAGGGAGAGTTTCGTTGGCACGCATCCAGAGAAGATGATCTAATGCCCACTGCCGTGCTCCATGATGTCAGTATCCTATGGCTTTCCACCGGGCCTGTGGACGTAGATCTCAACCTTCTCTCCGGGCTGATTTCATCTTGAATTTGTGTGCTTTTCTCCTGAGTGCTTCTTTGGTCTCTCCGCTATGCGATAGGTGCATTTCCCACAATGCGAACCCTAGCCAATACTGCAAAGAAGACTAATGTAGCGAGGGCACTGGCCAATCCTCATCATGATGTTTTACTTGTCCTAGCTGCTCGCAGTCCGTCTTGGACGGTTCCTTTCCTTTCACTTGGATGCCATTGTGCGATATTCCTTGAGCAGATACGAGCACTCAAGTCTGGCTTCAGCCGAAGCCCTGACTACCTCCAAAGCACTGCTAGAACCAGCAATCCATATAGCAACCAATTTTTTTATTTTTTTTTTGTGTGTGTGTGTGTGCTCGGTCGCTCGTTTGCTTGTTTATGAAATGCTCCTGCTACTTCGATGTCACACAAGACTGGTATCAGGTTTGGGATCAGACCAGACATAACATTTTGTTACGATAAGTAGGTATCAGCTCCATCAATGTACTAAGCACTACATATTCCCATAGCTTGCAATTTGAACGCCATCCTGTGCACATAGTCTTTTCCCTCCAGGAATTCCAAAAATAGCAAGACGCCAAACACAAAAACCACACCTTAGGGTATATACCATCCAATCGCGAGACGAATCGATCCACAATGCCCTCGCCCTTGTGTCCCGATACCAGAAAAAAAAGGAAAGAATGCAACCAAAATCACCACCATTTTCCCTTTCTAACCGTGCCTCTCATATCCAGGCAACCCACCCGCTTCTTCACCTACACCACCGCTCACCCCTTCCATCAACCCCAACACCCGCGGCCGTAGAAACTCATCCACCGCCGCATCCTCCACCGCCTCCGCCCAGCTCGGCAACTCCTCCTCATCCGCTCCCACACCACCAGCAGCCCCCTGCGCATCCCCCACGACCGTGATTTGCACCGGCAAGTCCAGCGAGACCTTGCTCGCTGCCCCCGAGTCTAACGTCACCGACACGTGCAGTGCGTATACGCGCGAGACGATGCAGCTGTGGAAGGTGGGCACAAAGGTCTTTCTGGCGGTGGGCAGAGTGAGGGGGAGGTGGATACTGGTGGTGTGAACGACGGAACCGCTGGTGGTGGTGCTTGGTGAGGGTGGACGTGTTGTGCGGATCAGGGTTGCGAAGCTGGATTTGCGCCGTTGAGGGCGCTGCTGCTGCTGCTGCTGTACGCATGGCTCCTCGTCCATTGACGTGTCACTGCCGTACCCCGAATCGCGTCGTGATAGGCGGTGTGTGAACCACGAAGTGCTATTGTTGTCCCAGGTGGCGGTGGGAAGGCTGACGGAAGTTGAGTAGAGACCGCGGCGTGCGGCGAGGCCTGCCTTCATAAAGTCGCCAATGTTGGGGAGGCTGTTGAAAGGTCCCGCCGAGTAGTAGGTGTACGCTATGATTTTGGCCGCCACACTCGTGATCTTTGGTGGTTGCGCATCGGCTGCCAGCGGGGTGAAGTGCAAGTCGAGCTGGGCCACAGTATCTGCCGCCATCCGACCATCTGGGTGGAGGGCGATGGCGCGGGGTTGCTGCGCCGAGACAGTCAAGGTGCCAAGCTTGGAGGAAATAAGATTCTTGCGGAGGGTTTTGGTCCTCGACATCCTGTAAAGGGGGTCGTTCTCGCTGATGGTGAGCGGCGCGGACTCGGTAAAGGCGGGTAGCACTTGGATAGACTTGACAGCTTCCATGACCTTGATGGCGCGGCCGCGATCGAGCTCCGGCTCGCGCCAGACACGTGCCTTGATACTGTAGACCACCTCGGCCATGTGGGGGGCTAGATCGTCCTTTTCCCAGTTCCCGCGAGCCCAGGAACCCATAGAGGGCGGGAGGCAGAGGTGCTGTTCTCGCACGAGCTCCGAGTCGACTTTGTGGTGGCAGGCCGAGAGGGTGAGGAAATTGGGGAGGACGAAGTGGAAGGGGATTGTGAGCGTCCTCCCGGTTTCCAGAACACGGGGGACGGGGTAGGTGGACTCAGGGATGGGCATGACCAGCTTGAGGAAGGTATGGGTAGACTCATTGGGAGCAGAGTAGCCCTCGGTGCGTGTCTTGGAGGTGCCTATCAGGTCGATCTCAATGGAGTCGAAGCGAATATCCCTCTGGGTTGTAATGGTCACTACTCCGGATACCGGGCTGGATGTGGTATATGTCTTTGTCTTGAAGTGATTCTTGATGCTGATCTGGATATCAGACTTTGGAAAAGGTGTGCTTCTAGCATGGCCTGACAGCGAGGAGCTGGCCTCGCTCCGGGTGCTCGCGGAGACCGTCCTGGGAGGCATGTTGGTGGTCCCAAATACACTGGCTAGGGACATGAGGTGGACAGACAAGTTGGTGTTGTTGATAGCCGCAGGATTGTGTGGGGTAATATATGGTGACCCGGAAGCATATGTTTCTTCCATTTGGGGAGCCAACGCTTCTAGAAGCGGTAATGGATACTGGGTAGAGCAATGATTAATTCCATGACAAAGACACGAAGATGGGCGAGGTCGTCTTATATATGTCATGAAAGCAACAAGAGTCTGACGCCAATGCGCAGGAAGAAGTGACAAAGAGACAAACAAGACTTGAGACCCTAGCCACAGGCCTAGTCAGAGCGCAGGATTGGAAATGCAAGGAGGGAAGCGCCCAAAAACCAAATGATACGAAGCAATTATTGAGTCATTCCGACCTAGGAGACGGTGTGTATTACCTTTGGGGGGTGGTGGTGGATGGGGAGGGTCACCACAGTAAGATCTCTAAAGGAAAGGCAAGCCGAGCACCGCGGTGGACTCCGTGAATCTTATCAAAACTACCTAGGTACTTGGGTTAGTGGGAGTCTAGGTAGCTGTGCACCAGACCAGTCACACCAGTGGGCAACACACACAAAGGCCCCAGGATTGGATGGAAGGGTACTGAACGTGGCCTAGTCTGCAAGCCAGCAGTCTGGTAGGTGACGCATGTTTTGGACTCTCCATGTCGTTCAGCATCTTCAATTGGAAGGGCGCCTCATTGATTGAATGGACAGGGTCTCATTATTCCGCAAAGAGAAAGTAAGGTGTACGAATTGGGAGATAGACTTCTATTCAACCATGGTTTTCGTGCTGTTCAATCTTCCATTTTTGGACAATCTTTTGTAAACACCATATGGGATCCTCACTGAGAGGGTGAGTGATGGTGAGTGATGGATGGTGAGTAGCAATGATGAAATGTGATGATGATGATCGTGAATGTGATGGATGTGTGCTCCAATGACCTTTCCCTGTCGTTTTTCACGCCCTCCCGTTCGACAAGAAAACTTGGGGAATTAGAAAAGGCATTGGACCAAATCCCGGGCCGGCTAGTCGGATCCCCGCAATATGGATCTGCCCGGTGTCTGGCCCGATCATCATCAAGAAGGATATACTTAGTACTAATGGTACAAAAACATTTCCTTGTTGCGCAACTGCGCTTGACTACAAGGCGCACGCCGGTCTCCGAGAACGGAGCTGGGGGACTTTAGTACCTAGGTGGATTGCAAACGATCACCGACTGTTTATTACTACCTTATACAAGTAGGTACCTAGCTATCAACAATAAGCCAGTAAGCCAACTGGCACGGGGAGGGGCACCCTATTGCTTGCTTACTTGCTTACCGTCCTGTCTGCTCGAAGGGGGTTTGTTTGAGCTTCACAAAAGCACCGGCAGTAAGCCACGGTGCATCTGAAATTGTTTTCTTCTCCTCGATTCGGGGCCCCACCCAGCCTCTTCTTCCATGGCACACCGTTCACAACACGTGCGTACTACACCGGATGAATGTTTTGTGGCTTACGGAGGTGCGGTCGCATGCATCTCTCTTCCTCGTGTGTGTGTGTGTGTGTGTGTGTGTGTGTGTATGGACCCCGCTCCATGCAAGGAAAGCTAGATGATGCCACTGGCTGGGGCAACTCGGCATCTTTTTTATTCTTATTGTTATTTTTGAAATATCTTATTCTACCCCCCTCCGCGCTCCTGTCAGCTTGAAGGTGCTTGCTTGCTATGCGGGCCGAATGGCACACTCTCCAGACTCGGCCCACCTCCCATCTCCAGACTGGAGGAATCCGGGGAAAACAGCATCCACCTAACGACCCGATTTTCTGACCTTGCACCAAAAAATACCTTGAACATTAGAAACATTACCTAGACAATAAAACCAACCACCTCGAAACATCATCCGTGCAAACTGCCATTCTTCAGCCTCCTTCAAATTCCCGTATTTCAATTCATGTGTCACAGCGTCTTCCCATCCTAAGTCTTCTCGTCCTAGAAAAAGAAAACTCTGTTCCCCCGTGTGTCATGTTCTGAAATTTTCAATGTCTCTTTACGTGAAAGCGTTGCCAAGCATGCGGCTCCTCCTGCCATTAGGATATACCCGATTGCCTGGGTCCCCACTACTCGGCACTAAACTCTCAAGTTCCCACTAATACGCGCTAATGAATAAGTGTTCCAAAAACTGCACACTTATCAGGTATTGACTCACCGGCCTGAAGAAGGCCTGAGCAAAGCCGACCGAGACCCGTTGCGAAAAAGGAAACTTTTCTATTTTGTTTTGCTTTCAGCTAGAAGCTATTTCGGCGCTCGGCGCTCGGCGCCCGGTTTCCTACAACGTGGGCTGGATCATTGGACAAAAGATTTATGCCAAGTCTACTGTGGACTTCTTTTCGCAGCCATTCCCTAGCAGAGACTATAGGTGCACATACAGAGATCCGCTGGAAGCAGACGCAAGTTCGCTCTCGCTTGGAAAAAGATTTAGGACGTGCATTGAATTCTCACCAGCATCAATACGGGCAGGTCTGGCGATCAAGACATGGTGGCTTTGGCTGAGAGCCGCTGAATTTGAAAACAACCAGTCGCCGATGTCCCAAAACTTCAACACGAGCACAGATGACAATTACACCTTGAGAAGACCAGCGCTTCAATGCAGAACGCTTGCTCAATGCTACCTGTTTAGATACTCGCCCTACGTGGCGCCATTGTTCGCCTCAGTGCCTCCTTCGCCTCCGTCTCCTCCGTGAACGGGAATATCCCCTTCTCCCGCAACTGCTGCAAAAACTTCTGCCCAAACTCGTAGCCAACCTTTGTGATCTCGTCAAACTTGCCAAAATCCAGCGTGCCATACTCGTCGATTGGCGGCCGCATATAGAAGCATCCCGCCATATTCTTGGCTCGTTCCAGCGCATCGACGCTCGACACATAGGCCAGGCGGGCCTGGATCTCAGCCAACGTGGGCGGGTTGGGATCTGAGGAGAAGGGATTCCAACGGTTCCAGAAGGCCCAGGCGCCCGAGAGCGTGTCGCCAAAGGATTGTGGGGTATTATCGTCCAGTGAGCCGACATCAATGGCAAAGATGGTGTCAATGCCCAAGGACTTCATATGGGAGACCGTCAGATTGTCAATGTATCCGCCATCGAGGAGCATGCTACCCTCATCACATAGCGGCGGAAGAAGACCTGCAAGTGACATTGACGCGCGAATGTATCGCCATGCGTATCCGCTGGTGTGGATCTCTGCCCGGCTCTTGCTGATGTTGGTCGTATTGCAGTAGAACTCCAGCCAGAAGTCCTCAATCTGTGTCTTTCCGAAAATCTTAAAGATTCCGCGGTTGAACTCGTGTCCGGTCGTGTAAGAAGCAGAAGGATAGGTGAGATCAAGGGCGAACCTCCATGTACTAGCCATTCGGCCTGCAAATTTCTTTGCTAATCCAAAAATGGGCACGACATCTGCATGCGTCGCATATAGGCCACCAATGAATGAGCCGATAGATGTACCACCGACAACATCGATGGGCACACCAGCTTCTTCCATCGCTCGAATGATACCAACTTGCGCAATGCCCCTTGCGCCTCCACCACCAAGTACCAATCCAACCGATCTGCCGCATAACCTTCGGGCAAGACGGTGGAAATCACCCTTGAACGGCGCATCGGGCGAGTAGACGGGACTGTACCGGACTTTTCTCGAGGTGTACTTCTGTATCTCAGCTTGCAAGATCTGCACCCGCTCCTTGATGTTCAGACCAAAACGCTTGGCTGGCGCATGTATAGGCATGGTTTGTGGCCGGAGATCCATCTGAACGTGGAAATGTCCACCATTGATCCACACTCGGTTCTTCAGCCAAGATCTGGTCAAGCCAGACACAGAGTAGCGCTCAGAATGTAGTAGCACGAGTGTCTTCCTTGCAGTCGACTTCTGACCCAGCATGAAGCGTTCATACTCTCCAATCTCTGGGGACCCTTCTGCTAGTCCAACGAGGAGGATGCAATCTGCCTGAGTGATGCAAGTTGACGTCCAGGGTGAGTTGACGCTCGTATCTGATTAACACTGTCAGCTCCTGAATTGCAAATTTTCATGCAAAATGAGATGATGATAAGGTAAGTCATGTATGTGTTCAGGAAAAAATTAGAGTTTACATTAGCCATCACCGGCTGGTAGCCTTAGGGATGTGGATTTTCTCATCATTACAGACGGTGGGGAAAGATTGAAAGAGGACGGAAGGCTAAGCTTACCTGCTACGTATATGACGAGACCATACTTCTCCTCGAGATCAGCCAGATATTGGGACAGCCTCAGTTTGCCCATCTTGTTGAAGGCGTGCCTGCCGAGGTGATTGAGAATAGCAGACTGGTTCAGAGAGGTGGCACCATTGCGAGTACCGACTTGTGAAAGTGCAGTCATTAGTCTGTTGCCAAAGTCTATAACCGGAACTCCCGATGTCACAGGCAAGATGGCAATAGTGCGCAGATTGAGCGTGGATGAGCTCTTGCTGGCAGACGACCGGCCCCAGCCCTCTTTGGACACCGAAGGCTCGTCAACCAGAGCACGCATTTTAGACGCAATCATTTTCGAAATTTTGATGGTGATGCTCGGATGTTCTTGAGCGAGGCTGTTGAATAAAGTTCGAGGAAACTTGACAATTTCGGTGTCACGTATGGCGTGAAGAGTACCAGATCGCGCAGATTCGGTTAAAACCTCGAGCTCGCCAACGCTTTCTCCCTGACCATACTCAGCCTTCAGGTTGACACCGCCATCTTTGCGTTCTTCAACAAGGCGAAGTCGCCCATTGAGTACCAAGTAGATGGCGTCACTCTCGTCGCCTTCATGGAAAATGACTTGGCCTGCGTCGGTTGACAGCCATTCTAGTGCGAAATCGATATGTAAAATAAGGCGAGGCAATAGGCTTGTCAGCCTCTTTGCCATAGTAAGAAGCACGATCGGATACTTGTCCACAATCCTCTCCAAGGAGGCGCGTGGTAAGAAGCCCACATACACGTCCGTCTTGGCGACGACATCAATGAACGAGCGGTAAGAGGACACAGTCCCAATGTAGCCAGCTAGACCTCCAGGCTTAATCAAGGCCACATGCTTCCGACCCGTGTTCCCTTTCCTGCGCAAGTCAGGGCCACTTTGGCCAAACTCAGGCATTGAGAACAATGTTGACGATGTCCGAGTGGGACGTTTTGCAGAGAACAAATCTGGCTCCTCGCTCGAGCCCTCACCAGAGCTCTGCAAGATGTCGCCAGAAGCGTCCCCGGCCGATGACATGTCTAGGAAACCATCGATAACATAGTATAGGCCTGGATTCCTCTCGCCCTGTTCGACCAAGACAGAGCCTTTCGGAAAGAAGACAATCTCCAGATCGTGTTTCATGTCCTGCGCCAGACCGTGAGCACTAAGAGGAGTATGCGTGGTGAAATTGCTCGAGCTCATTGATTCTGCATCGCCGTCCGCGGATGCATCGAATGGGTCCATGAAGCCGAAGGCATTATTGGAGAAGACGGCCTTGTGGCGTCTCTGGTCATAAGAGACCAGCCTTGGCGAAGCTTCTACGGATTCACCACCCCGGGATCCGGTCCCACCGGACTCGAGCCCTATAGCCTTGAACATGCATTCTAAAATAGACTCTCGGAAGATGTTGTCGTCATCGACCTTCTCCCTATTGTCGACGTTGATACGCTGGCTTGAAAGCGGATTGAACCTTCTCTCTGCCAATGGTGAGGCCTCTTCCTTGAACAAAGAATCGGCACCTGTTCCTGAAGGCGGAGGGCCTCGCAGCGAAGCAGCCCGAGAAGCTTCTGATCGTCCGCCACTCCGTGCTTGCTGGATATTAGCTAGAAGATCGCCAGGGCTTGGTGCATCAATTGCATTCGAATTTCGCTCCTGAGGTGGTAAAATTGTTGACCCAACAACAGATCCCTTCATTGCGTGCAAGACAGCTTCCTTTCGGAGACCAGTCGAAGATCGACGACGGCGACGGTTCGAGGTTGCAGTATTGTGGAGGGCAATGCCCTTCGCCGCCTCCTTCTCTCCCATTCGCTCTCGTTCTCGCTTGAATTTCTCCTTCAATCGCTCCAGAGGATCACCTCGCAGCGGATTTGGTAGTTGGGACACAGTGTACCGGGTCATACTTTTCTCAGTCTGCAGAACCTCAGCGGTCAGACCCAAGTAGCTGAAGGCTGTGGCGAGGGTGACCCTCTGAAACCGAGACAAAATCAAGTGCACGATGTGCGCTGTCGCTTTCGGATAGGTCCTGATGAGGCGACGAAACGCACTTGCTGGGATGATGGCAATAGTCGTGTCGACAGATGCACGAGCGATGATGTCTGGATGTGCCGAGCTCGTAGCACTGTGTTTGAGCTGTGGACGCTGGGGATATCGAGGCGCAGGGCCGTCGTCCAGTGACATAGGTGGAACCCTTGGCAAAGTGCCACCGCTTGTAGGCACATCTTGAATCCGCACACCTCGACTGGCCCCATCATCAGACATGGGAGTCGTCGGCAAGGAAGAATCAAGAGATTGCCGCATATCCGCAAGCCCCGAGGAGTATCTCGAGTGCCCACCTGTGGAGGTCGCAGTATTCGGCATGGAATCTTCATCTTCAGAGTGGCGCAATTTAATGTCTTCCGTGAAGAGTGACATGATAGTGAATAAGGAAGACATTGGTGCGCCATTTCGCACTTCGGTGAGAAGTTGATAAGGCTGGCGTCCCGGATGAGTCTTCTCACCGTCGCTGTCAGAATCCCATGAGCCATCGCTGTGAACAGTACTGGAGGCACGCCTGCTATCTCTGGTGGACTTGACGAAAATTTCGACCAGGCCATCGACCACGATGCAAAAGCCTTGTTCGTTTTCCAGATTCAAGGTCTCGCCGGCAATTAGCTTCCTGGTCTGCATGCTGCGAGTCAACTCATGGAAGACAGGCCGCTCCAGGTAACCGAAGATTTTGATGGCACTCAGGAATTCGTCGAGATAATTCGAAAGTCCAGATTTAATGCCAGCCTCATGAGTGTCGGGAAATAGGTCGACCTCGGGCTCCTTCCGTTGAGGCTCTGGCGGCAACCTCGAATACATATTCAGATATCGGTATCGAATCAGCCACGTGATACCAGATATGATCATCCCCATAATGAGCATTCTAGCGATGTATTAGCCATGAAGAAATATGTTATGTAAGTAGGAAGACCCAACTTACAAAGTCGTTGCATTCATGGTCACAGTTAAACTCGTAGAGAACAAATTAAAAAGAAGGGTGGGAATGGAAATGGTGGTGAGCTTCAGGGCGAAATAGATGATTGTGGACAGCAGCTGCAATATCCATAGGATCAATCTCGCGATGAGGCCTATCCACGACGACGAGCCGTGAGCGACAACCACATCGCTGGCGCGAGTGATGGCGGACGACAGCGCGGTGGTCGGCACACCGGTGGTACCAACGGCGCTCGTCAGAGCAACCGCAGTAGCGGTGGAGGTGGTGTTGAGTGCGTCCATGTTGGAAGCATTCGACTGGCGGTAACTGCTATACTCTCAATTTCAAGCTCCCGACTGGAGCTCACACAGGTCGCCTAGGTGCAGCACATGATGCGAGCCTCGACGCCGATTGGATGGCGGTCGACGAGAGGACACAGCACTTCATCGATTGATCGAGGTCGCAGTAGTGCACCGCCTGCGGGCGGAGGGGTGGAGGAAGAAGAGATTATAGCGAAGGAGGAACGAATCGAGCAGGTCGAGTGTGCGCGATTTGGAGGGTCGAGCAAATTTGCAGAATGAAAAAAGTGTGATGTGTTGTTGATTTGCTTTGCTGTGCTGAGGGATGAAAAGCCCTTCTGAAGTCGCGGATTCGGCAGGCGGTCAAGTACGTGTCTCGATAGCTTGTTCCGGAGCTCCATTTCCGCCGAGGTACGGAGCCAGCACGGGTCCGGCAACCAATGACAACCTGGAAAGTGCTGGGGTGGTGCCTGTCTGCCATTCCATACCGAACATTATGTCGGTAAGCGATGCGGCTCAACTTTGTTAAAAGGTTTGATTTGAACGGGCTCTCGTACATACGCTCTCAGTATAACATACATCATTGGGAATCAACAAGCCTCGTGTCAGGGCCGCGGCCCCTTTTGAGCTTGTCACGACGGACCAGTCACAGGCCATCGACTTGCACCACGCCCGGTCCCCTCCTGGTCTTGAGATCAAGCAGCTATACATGAACTTACTGATATGTCTATTACTTTGTCTCATTTTTCAGTGTGAAACTAAGCTAATTCTATCAAAAGTTCCTTAGACTTGCAAGCTGCTACTAGGTAATCTCCAGTGGGATCCTAGTATTTCCGCCGTTTTGCAGCCCGATACCCTGCGATTTCAGGCGATCACCGTGTCATAACATGCCAGGGCGATATGCGACTCGGTACTGCAACCGAACCTATGCAAGCCAGTGTGAAGACTGCACCGACCTCTCATTCCAGATCTTTTGCGACGAGGTGGCTTGGTGCTACAACAGCCATGTGAGGCTCAGCTCTGCAGCTTACTTACATGCGATGCATAGAATTATCCGTCAGCATAGGAAACCATGGATGACTCCAGGAGGTAGACAACGTGGGTTTGGGGTATACTGCACACACTGCTGACTGAAACAGAATATCATGTGGCTTCCTCAAGTTTCATTGAATCGTTTTCAATGATATGCAATAGAGCGGATGAGAAATGTGTGCCTGTTGTCTAAAAGGGTAATACGGGAGCTCGTCTAGAACACCTGCAGTCATGCTGAGGGATCTAAATCCTTGACTCTGGATGCTGCCCATGACTCCCTCTCCCCCAAACAACCTCATTAGAACACACCGGAATATGGTGCCTAATGTGTATGGGTTCTCCCGTGGAACACTGTGAGTCACCTGCACTAATAAAGATAAGGTATCAAGGCCATTGGATCTAAGTAACAGACTATATTTTCATCCGATGCCTTTTGAGTGCTGCCTGAAATTCTCAGATCAGAGTCGAGGCATCAACTTTGATTCACCTATGGGATGTAACTTACTACCTATCAGATTGAACGTCTATATGGCTGCCTGTAAACTGCTTGTTCATGTCTAGGATTCCGAGTACCTAAAGGGACGAGACTTGCATGCAGCTCTTTTGCTGTATCCTGGTCTTGCTAGTCTGCCTCAACCGCCCGTATAAGTCTTGTACCCCACCTTTTTCATCTGAATGTCTGGAGACCCGTCTTACTGCACTACAACACATACTATAGTATGTCAGCATCTGGCCCAAGGGTTGCGTGTTTTCCCGGCCCTCCCTATCAATTAGTGGCGCCTTATCAGGAAGGTCATCCATCTCTGGCATGTCCTGCCCATCTCTGACTGTATCACACGGCTGGACCCTTGTGGCGGTCACGATTGTTGCATATGCGCAACAGTCCTAGTGCGCAATAAACCCCCCGTTATTAGCCTGCAATGCTTACATATTTTTTAATTATTTTTTTATTTAGATGATATCCAATTCATGACTGCTTACAAGAGATCCCGCTATTTCTCTTCCCTCATACTTCGTTCTGTGATATTCAATTGATCAAGTTTGAGATCACCATGGAGGCGCAACTAGACAAGTTGCAGTGGGCCATGCCAGTGCCATGGATATCACTACCTGCCTCTTCCAAAAGCGAATCGGCAATTCTCCAAGTCACTGCTAGGTATGTTGAGTTCGATTCATGGGATGTCGAAATTTATTCAGTTATATCGATGTACTCTGCCCTGAATTTTTTACAACGGGAATTGTTTGGACAGCGGTGGTGGAGTAATCGTGTAACTGACACCAAACTTTATCTTGTCAGCAGCAAATCGGGCATCGGCTGGATCCAGGCCGTCGCCGACTTCGTTGACACGGGATATCTCCAGTACACCTCACTCGTCATCTCAATACTTTGGCTGGCCACAGCTTTTTACCGCTCAAGAAAAACTGAGCTCGCTCATTCCAGCAAGGCCTCCAGGATCCGCAAGCGCTATGAGTTGCCCTCCCAGATTACCCGCTCTGCCGCCCTGGCCTTCCTCATCGTTGCAGTGGTGAAGGGTGCTTCCCAACTATGGCCCAACGTTATTCTCACCGGATTGGCAGGATTGCTTGGTCTCACTCGTCTCACAAACAATCTGAAATGGCGCCATGTTGCCCTTCACCAGGCGAATTTTCTAAACACTGTGTCTTTCGTCCTGCTTGTAGCCGCACAGCTTCTACCACTGCTGGAAATCGACACCACCTACCACCTCACAGATGCAGTCATTGGTGCAATCGCCTCATTAGGGGCAGTCCTTGTAATCGCGCTATGCACTCCACGAGAATGGGCTCCTCCGGCTGCTAGCTTCGAGATTGCACATCGGTCCGTGGACGCGGGCCCGGCTCCGGAAGAAACTTGTAGCTGGGGTAATCTCTACCTCACATTCGAATGGCTGTCGCCCTTGATTTGGAAGGGCTGTCGGAGACCCGTCGAGATGGACGAGTTGCCACCTCTGCCCTGGTACGACGAGCCGCTTTATCTTCTATCAAAGGTTCAGGAAGCCCGCGAGAAGAGCAAGAGCACCTTCTGGACCGTCATTCGATTCTTGCACAAGGAGATTTCTCTAATGGTCTTCTTCACCGCTATCACTTTTACGGTGGACCTCGTTCGACCTTTCGCCATGTACCAACTTTTGGCCTACATCGTCAGCCCCAAAACTGCGGTACTCAAACCTGCCATGTGGCTAATTCTGCTGTTCGTCGGTCCCATGACAAAGACCGTCTTCTTCCAGCAGTACATCTTCACTTCCACGAGACTCGTTGTCCGCACCAAGGCTGGACTGACGCAGGAGCTTTATGCTCGAGCAATGTCCTCCATGGAACTCGATGGCGACGTGCTGAATGATGCCAAGGGAAAGGCAGTCACCGCCAAGAAGACCACACATGCTGGTCAACTTCAGAACCTCATGTCAGGAGACATAGACGCTATCTGGCAGGCTCGCGATATTATCATGGTAGGTGTGGGAGCACCCCTGGGTGCGGGCATCGCTTTTATCGGCCTGTATAGCATCCTGGGCTGGCCCGCACTGGTTGGAATCACCCTACTTGTTTTGGGGATCCCGTTTCCAGTCTACATCGCACAGCTCATGGGCAAAAGCCAGCGCCAAGTCAAGGCCACATTGGATGCCCGTATCTCGCTCATCTCAGAATATCTCGGCTCGATCAGGACGATCAAGTACTTTGCCTGGGAGGATGCCATGACAAAAATCGTGGATTCCGCCCGAGAACAGGAGCAAAAGGTCCTGTGGCACATTTCGCTCCTGTGGATGCTTCTGGGACAAGTAGGCGAGATTATGCCAATGATCGCTTTGGTAGCCATGTTCTCATTGTACACAGCCGTGCTCAAGGAGCCCTTGACGGCCCAAGTTGCCTTTACAACGCTGACTCTGGTCGCGACCATGCGAGAAAATATCACAATGCTCGGGTATTTCTCCAAGCACCTCATGAACGCCAAGATTTCCATTGAGCGTCTCGACCGATACTTCAATAGCACAAAGCCACTAATCAAATATCCAGAGGGTCCTCTTTGTATCAAGGACGCAACATTCAGGAGGACTCAAAGCGCAGATTTCGTCCTCGAGGATGTGTCCATAGACTTTGTTGAGGGAGGTCTGAACACCATCCAGGGTGCCTCGGGATCTGGCAAGACGACGCTACTCCTCGCGATCCTAGGTGAGACCATCAAGGAAGCTGGGGAGGTTACGCGGGCCGAGGATGTCGCCTTTTCCTCGCAGACACCTTGGCTCCAAAATGAAACAATCAAGAACAACATCCTATTCAGCTCTGAGTACGAAGAGGTCCGCTATAACCGGGTCATCGAGGCCTGTTGTCTTCCAGAGGACTTGGCGGAGCTCGCAAATGGTGACGAGACCGAAGTGGGCGAGAACGGGACGGCATTGTCAGGTGGCCAGAAATCCAGAGTGGCTCTGGCTAGGGCGCTCTACTCCAAGGCACCGCTACTCTTGTTGGACGACATATTCTCCGCGCTTGATGCCAAGACAGCTTCCTCCGTCTGGGAGCTATGTTTCTGCGGCGACCTGCTGAAGGGCCGCACAGTCGTGCTTGTCACCCAAATCAACTGGATCGCCGAGCAATCAGACCTGACAGTGAGACTAGAGAATGGTACTATCGTAAGCAAGGAGCAGAATCTCGGCGTGGTCCGCAAGTCCATCCAACTCGCCAAAGACGAGGTCGAGGGAGATACCAACAAGCCCATCAACGGCACCGACGAGAATGGAGCCCATGGCGCGAACGGCCCCGCCAATGGTAATGGCAAGGCAAAGAAGCCAGCGGCTGCCAAGAAGAACGAAATCGATGATGAGATGAAAGCCACAGGAAAGACAGGACGGCTGTCCTTTTTCCAGTACATGATCTACTTCGGCGGTGTTGGCTATGCACTCTTTGCACTTTTCAGCACATTCTTGGCCCTTGGCGTCTATTATGGAATCAATTTGTGGGTTGGCATCTGGGTGGACGAGGTAGACTCGGGCAATTCCCGGGACATTTCTTACTATCTGGGTATTTACACGGCTTTGGCCGTTGGCAGTCTTGTCCTTGATGCGTTCCAATTTCTCATTTTTGCCAACGGAGGCTGGAAAGCCGCCAAGAGGCTTCATGCAGATTTCATTCGGAGCGTGATGAATGTCTCTCTGGACTGGTTCAAGGTATGTCTCTGGACACGTAACCATCTATGTGATAAAAAGATTCTCTACTGATATCATGAACAGGAGACACCTACAGGCCGAGTCGTCAACCGCTTCTCGCGAGACATGGCGGCCCTAGACAACATGCTGTACCGCCTCCTCCTAGGGACCGTCGTCCTCGTCATCGGTCTCATCTTCCAAATGGCCGCCATCTCCTCCATCATGCCCATCTTCCTCATCCCCGGCCTCATCGCCATCCTCATCGGCACCGCAACAGGCGAAGCCTACACACGCACGGCCGTCGTCGTCAAGCGCCTCGTCTCCTCGTCCCAGTCGCCCGTCTTCTCGCAATTCGCAGACGACATGGCCGGCATCCAGATCATCCGCGCCCGCAAGGGCATCCCACAGTCCTTTGCCAACCTGCTCGCCGAGCGGCTGCGGGGCTACAATCGCGCCTCGGAGACCAACTTTAATCTTAACCGTTGGGTTGCCCTGCGCATAGATGTCGTCACGGCGATTGTCACTGTGCTAGCAGGAATGATTGCCATTTCGAAGATCGGGATCATCCCCGCCGGCTTGGTGGGCTTCTCGCTCAACAATGCTAGCGGGCTGTCGACCTCCATCCTGTACATGGTGCGTATGCTGAATGAGCTCGAGGTCGAATTGCAGAGCTTCCACCGTGTCAGAGAATATGCCAGCCTAGAGCCAGAGGAAAAAGCCGCCACGCCCGATGTTCACCAACCCAAGAGCCTCACCACCTACGAGCCACTTGCCAACTCCATCCCCAAGAACTGGCCGCAGACAGGCGCCATCGAGTTCCGCAACGTCACCATCCGCTACGACCCCAACGGTCCAGACATCCTCAAGGACGTCAACCTCTCCTTCTCCGCCGGCGAGCGCATCGCCGTCGTGGGCCGCACTGGCTCCGGCAAAAGCACCCTCGTCCTCTCCCTCCTGCGCTTCACCACCATCGTGCAGGGCCAGATTCTTTACGACGGCGTCGACATCACCCGTATTCCCCGCAAACGCCTCCGTCAAGCCCTCACCATCATCCCACAAGAGGCCGTCCTCTTCAACGGCACCGTCGGCACAAACCTCGACCCTGCAGGGGAAGTCGCTCCCGAAGTATGCTCCCACGCCCTGCGAAGCTGCGAAGGCATCGCCAGCTTCCAATTTCGCGACCGCGACCTCGACCTCGAGCCCAACGGTAACAACAGCTCCAGCAACCTCCCCTCCTCCAACGACGAGGATGACACCTCTCTTCTCCCCAACGAGCAAACCCCGCTCCTCTCTACGGCCCCGCCTGCCCTAGCCGCAGTTGCAAAGTCCGCCTCGGGCCTCTCACTCGACACGACCGTCGACGCCAAAGGTGAAAATTTCAGCCACGGCCAGCGCCAGGTACTTTCGCTCTGCCGCGCGCTCGTGCGCCGCAGTAAGCTGATGCTGCTGGACGAGGCCACCGCCAGCATGGACTACGAGACGGACAAGGGCATCCAGGCGGTGCTGCGCGACGAGCTTTTCCAGGCGGGCCGCGAGCGCACGCTGGTCACGATTGCGCATCGTTTGCGGACGATTGCGGATTACGATCGTGTGGTTGTTATGGGTGCGGGAAGGGTGCTTGAGTAAGTGACCTTTTCTGCAATCGCCTTCCTTTTTTCTTCTTCTTCTTTTCTTTTGTGGAAGACATTTCAAGTCAAGAGGCGAAGCATATGCTAATATAAATCATTGCAGAATGGGTTCTCCGAAAGAGCTGTTCACAGCCAAGGGGTCCTTTTACGACATAGTCCAGCACAGCGGCGAAGTGCAGGATCTAGAGGCCATATTTGCCTCGTCATAATGATCGTGGATATATCTAACGACAATGACAGATGTGAAAAAAGGTCGCTCTGACAAGGCGATCCCCGCAAGATGTTGCAGCGAATCTTGCGACTGAGACATAAAATTTTTGAGGCCACCGACGCACTCTCGGTCATAGCAGCACGTTACTGCAAAACGAGGGAAAATTTACAACAATATGATGATTGCGTGCGCTGGTTAAATTTGTGAGCATAACTATGTGATAGATTTAAGTAGTATATTAGGATAGAAGGTCATTAGCATTTCGACTTCGATAGATAAATTTGAGATCAAAAGTACCAGAGTCAGCTGTGTCACCAAAAGCTCAACGCGCTACGCAATTCACATCTCTTCTTTGCGAGTTCCTCTCCTAGAGCAGATTTCGAGGAAAATGAATCCGCAGCATGGTCTGCATACGATTCTCATGCGCTGAACACCTTATTCGCAGCCATGAGAACAGTCTTGATTCACATTGCGTGGTGGTAACAGGAAAGTCAATTTTCAAAGGGCGCGATTGTATTAGAAGTTAATTGTGCGCTTGGTACTTTTGAAGCGCACACCAATGTCACCTGATTTTGTCGCCACTAGTCCCTGAAACAATGCCAGGAACACCAGTTTTTGTTTTCCGTCTAATAATTATATAAGTACAAGAAGCCAAATCCAAGTGTCAATAAATAAGCTACAGGGTACGTCTGTTTTGGAAGCAGACGAGAAATCCACCAGCCGTCGCGCATGCAGCCTGTGTTTCCATGCAACGCCACCTGTGTCCATGACACCGAGTGCTGAATTTAGATGACCAGTGAAGCAGCCATGAGAGCCACAAAGGCCGCAATGGATGAGACAACATTGGCGGCAGCATTGTTAGTCGACACAATACTGGAGCTCGGAGCCGGGACAGAAGAGGTGTAAGTTGCATTAGAGCCGGCACCAGATCCTGAGCCAGATCCTGAACCAGACCCTGAGCCACCACTGCTTGAGCTTGAGCCAGCGCCCGTGGCGGCCGCGCTTGCCGAAGCACCAGAGCCGGTGACACCCCCGGAAACACCAGGGGAGCCGCTCCCGACGTCGGTTGCGACTGCGGAGGCAGAGACTGCAGTGCTAGCTGTTCCTGTAGCAGTGCCTGTAGCAGAAGAGCTTGAAGAGGAAGATGCGTTGCAAGACAAATCAAAGAGTGGAGTGGAGCTCAGGGTAGAGCCAACGATTCCAAAGCTAGGGGAGGGCGTATTAGGGGCAGCGTCTTGCAGCGTGTACCACCAAGTGTTGGTCGAACCGAAGAGGGAGCATCCAACTTCGTCCCAGTATGTCTTGGCATTGTCGAGGGAGGCAACAGCCTGTCCGGCTGTGGGTCCGCTTACAGGCCAGCCGGTCTCGGTAATCCATACTGGCTTTCCGCTGACTGCTGCCTTTGTCTGGTCGACAGCGCTGGTGAAGAGAGATTGGCCGGTAGAGATTGAGTTGGCCACGGTAGTCTGTGTGGTGTCAGAATTATGATTCTAAGAGAAAAAGAACAAGGAAGTTGGAAAGACATGCCTGGAAGTAAGGATACGCATCAACGCCAACCCAGTCGGAAGCTGTCGAAACAGCACTGTTGGAAGTATTTACCCACGCAGTCCAGGTGTCAACATGTCCAACGGGCACGCTAGCAAATGCCGTGTTGGCGATGGCAGCCCTGACTTGGGCAATGTAGTTGACGAGCACATCGGGTCCGACACCAGGATTCTCGTTGTTGGCAATACCAGTTGGGCTGATGCGGTACAGATCTTCGGAGCCGACAGAGATACCGGCAACTTGGCCAGCAAGACTGGAGCCGTAGGTGAAAATGGCCGACTTCAGAGCAGCGATCTCATTGGCGAAGTTAGCGTCACCCGCAGACGCCCACAGACCCAGAAGCAGAGAGGTCTGAGTGCTGATAGCAGCGGGAATAGCCTGGTTGACGGAGTTTGTAGTGCCGCCTTGCTGGAATGGGGATTAGCAATTGGAACCAGGTGAGACACTGTCAACAACACCAAGGAGGTGCATCTACTTACAATCATGGTGTAGATGCGAGCCGAGCTAAAAGTCTGAGGTGCCGAGACCAGGGCCTGGGCCGCCTTGAAGTCGGCCTCGTAGTCGCTCTGGACCTTGACAGTGCCGTCTGTGAAAGTAGCACCGTAGTTGAAGCCAACGTAGGCTCCCATGGCTGGAGACGCCGCAAGGGCAAGGAAGGCTGTTGAAGTGAGCATGTTGAGAATGTGCCAAAAATGGGGATAACGAAACCAAAGAAGGATTCTGGTTTGATGAGCGAGTAGCAAGTAAGCTTAGAATAGTCCAAGTGCAAGATCAGTTGGTGATGCAGATGTGGATGTGCTTGTGGATGTTGTGATGTTGTTATTGTTGTAGTTTTTTTTCAATGTTCCGCTTTGAGCAACAGAACTGGAAGAGAGGCCGTTCAAAAGAGAGAATAAAGCGAGGGAAAGAAGTTCGTAAACAAATAGAAGGAGCTATCTCTGTATTGAACTTCTGTGGCGTGGTTTCCCGTGAACTACTCGTACTCGCTGTGTGACAACCAATGGCTCTAGTCTCGGAAAGCGATACTGAGGAGAGGCAAAAAGGTCGGAAAGACCAGTTGCGGGAGTCTTTGAGGTTAGGTAGGTAGGTTTTTGGTTGTGAACCTGGCACAAAGAAAAACGAGTGTGCGTAGTATTAACAAGAGGTAGGTAGGTGAGTAGGTAGGAATAGATGTCGAAGAATCAAGCACAGATATTCAGTTCTGGTACGTGGCAAGGCTAGAGAGGTATATAAAAGACCCGGGCACAGTTCGATCTCTTGGAAGATCAGCCTCGAACCCTTCTGGCATCCCTCCCATTCATTCACTACCTTGCAAATGTCATGACCATGCGTGCCATGTGACGTGCAACCCAACAAACAAAGTCAACACTGATTTTGCCCGTCAGTTGAAATGATTGGACTGTCTGAGAAAGTTGTTTGGTAATAACCTCTTGGAATGTATCCGGGCGGCATAGCGGGCTTGGGGCTTGCAGCTGTACCTGGCGCTAGTGGCGATGTTTACTACCTTTGCGGCACTGGGGTACGAGCGACCTAGCATACCTATCCTACCTGCCTAATAAAAAAGTAGGTAGGTTGATCTCTTGGCTGTGACTTGATCGGCTGAACGGCGCCATGTTTATTTTCCGGCCCCAATTGCCCAACGTGCCAGAGCGGCGTGGTGTGCTAACATGTCAAGTTTTTCCTAGAACTTGCATAAGGTTGGTCCGAGGCTAGCTGGTGCAGCGTTCCGAGGGCGGTCATTACAGGTGCATTGACATGTCCTGGTACAGTGTTATGATCGGAATTCGCGCATCATCATCACATGGAGGAAAATACCGCGTGCATGATGATGATGATGAGGAGGAGGAGGAGGATGGCCTGTCGTTGATGCTGTTGTATTCTTCCCCGGATTTTCACCCTGCGCATCAGTGGAGACTGGAGATCATTCCACTGGGTAAAATAGCAATACAAGCTTTCTGGCAGATATGGGCCTGGGCAGCCCTGGCAGTAACAAAAACCCCGTCACTTCTCGGATGCACATGACAGGGCTCTTTCCATTCTTAGCGAAGCTATCGTCCGGGTGGACAAGGGTTTCCATGCAGGGGGTAAGCAGATTTGCTTGTTAGTACCACAGTAGACTCTTACCGCCGCCGCCACACCCGTTTGGCTCAATTGGCTCGCCATCCCGAGAAGGGGTGGTCCGGCCTGCCGGGCTTCTGGGACCTTCCTTCCTTCCCCAGTACGAGCCTTGGACGTCCAGTCTATGCTTGCTAACGTCATTGGCACGCTGTCAAATTTGTCGTACCAACTACTAAGTAAGCACCTGCACATCACGAAAACTTTATTAATAAAGTGCGGATTCTTATGACTTGCTGAGGACCTGGGATCATCAACTACGTTACCTTGTCCAGGGAGTCTCGAACATCAAAGCTCTCTGTTCATGTGATGCGGCATCACGCATTGAAATGGCCGCGCTTTACAGAACAGGAACCACTGAGGAGGAAACACCTGTACGGTGGTGACATTGCCAACATCTTTCGTCCAGGATTCTTCCACGGTCGGCCAATGCATACCTAGCATGTTGAAGCAGGCTGGTTGTGAAGATTAGGGCCCGGACTACCTCTGTTTAATAAAGTCGGAATCATGTCCAGTCTTCATGCGTCAAAGATGGCGAGAAGGACGACTGTCCTCAGGCAGAATTGACATGAGGACCATAGTGTACTACAGTATTACTTAGTAACCTTGTTATGGAACACCGTATTAAAGACCTTCATCCTACGTATGAGGTCAGATCTTAAGGCGGAAAACCTTACTTGATCCTCACTCACCTCTACTGTACCTAGGTAGTGGGTCCAGTGATCTTGCCTGAACCGTATCGTCAAACTCAATACTACATAGTAACTGCCAAGTCGGATCTATCTTCATCCATGCCACACCTTATCTCAACACTCCACCTCAGCCACTGCAGTGCCTGACAATTTGCGCTAGGAATGTGAAAGAATCATTCTGCTCACCAACAGAAAATAGACCGCGCCCTCCGTGCAACCTGGGCGCCTTTTTGCGACCGGAGTCGACGGAGGACAGACTTGATGACTTGCCGCGCTGTACCATGATATGCAAATCCGATCCACCTCAGAGCGTCTGCATCACGAGCCTTATTGTGAGTATAATTGGCTTACATGTTGGCAGATAGCCGTATAGCCATATCAATGAATTGATTCGGTACTTATGTATCCAATACGAATTCACTCGATTCTTCGCATACTGAGGCTTTCTTGATGAAGACAGCTCTGTGTGGCCCTCTTCCTGTCATGTATTCGCTGCAGTCCTGACTTCCAGAGGTCCCCGCCCAAGCATAATTTTGACAGGACGAAAGGCGCATTACAGAGGCCATCGCTAAATCCTGAGTTTCATATGGCGGCGCGTCGGCACTACTCTTTTTACTGTGACTGAGCAAGTCAAGAGGCCCTTGACGACAAAATACTTTGCCTGCTGATCGCATCCCGCCGGTGTCGGGTTGAAACAACACACCTCTTGTCATCGTCATGCCACATCACGGCCTCTCGGGTGTGCACCTGGCTACAGCCAACGCGATGTCCCGAATGCCGGTTGGAAATCGTCATGTTCCGTATATTTGAATTTAGGTGAAAGCAAGATGAAATGTATCTCCGTCCTGGTGCCAGACGTATAATCAGGGAGCAAAGCCGACTGTCTTCTTGCCATTCCTGGACGATGTGAAGAGAATGCAGTACGCAAGGCACAATTGAGGATGCCGTCATGCCTCCAGGACTCTGGGGTTTGAAAAGATTTGAACAGGAACAGATGCCTTTGGCCTGTGCGGTAACATCTTGAGACCTCTCAATCTGCTTATGACATCAAAGACGATATAGATCCGGCGTAGTGGTATTACATATGTTCTTTATCCCAGCAATAGGCACCACGCGCGAAAAATAAAGACTCCACATACTTTCACGACGCCAAGCACCCTGAATAATCTCGCGAGCAATCAACCCAGTCTGGGCTTCTTTTGGAAGTGACTCTTGTCAGTCCATCTGAACGACTAGCTCCTCGGTTTGGCGAAGCTGAGATTCTCAAGCACGATTTCGGGTTTGCTTGTTCTCCTTTGCATCAGCTGATATTCCGTCAAACTTCTTTCACATTATTCAGTGGAACATTGCCATGCTTGACATGCCAGACCATTAAAGTCAAGCGGGACTTCCCATCTTGAAAGACACCGAAAGCCACGGCATTCTCGCAATCCTTGCCGGTATAACATGCCTAACACTTTCCAAACCATGCCAGGCGCCAGAAAACCGGTTGAGTTCGTCTAAAAAGATGAACCATTACAGTTTATGTGGCCACAATAGTTGGAGCAAGATGAGGAGCTCAGTGTTTGGTCGAAGTCTCCACCGTTCTCATCAATTCGGGCAGTTTGTAGGTACGGTCGCATATAGTGAAGACAGACAGCAACATTCATCATGGGTGCCAAAAAGGAGGTGCTTGATCAAACTTGGACATTCCGATACAAGGTATGGGGCGTCTTCCGTGACCTCCGCCTCGAGATTTCTGGGGAAATTAACGGTCATAAATCTAGGAATATGCCCAAAGTCGGAAACTACTCGGATGACTTCAGTTGCCTGTCAAAGACTACATCACTAATGGCTGATTAAGCTTTCATTTTGGCTCAGAGTCGAGCCAGACGTCATTCTGAAAAGCGATGATGTACCTAGTGCCTAGCTTTGGTACATCATGAAGATGCAAATTGTGAGCATAAAGTGTCTTGTAAGTCTGAGGTTTTCTCTTTCCTCCCCGCGGCATCCATTCTTGCCATCAATCCATTTCTTCCCCTACGACGACTTCAATTGTCTTAGGTAAAAAGAGTTTGTGATTTGCATTTTATCCTCCCATCTCGGGTGGCTTCCTAGAACCATGCCACCATGGTAGAGCGAAGGCTTTCGACGGAGATGAAGCTCGCCAAAGCATGCTTCGGAATGCGTAGCATATGGACAAAGAAGCAAGGAAAATGCCCGGCACGTATGGATGGTGTCGCGGACATAGGGGCACAATTCCAGCTGGCAGGCCAAGAACATCAAGCAAGGCTTTCGGCCGTGGAGGTGACTCCGCCATCATTGTGGAAATCCCTCGTATGTCTTTCTCAACGCGGTTTCTGCACACATGCATCCCATGGAATCGCGAGGTATCACAAGAATTACGGTATCCACTCCAGCTGAGACTGACAGGGTTGGTGGTTTTGGAACGAAGCCAAAGCTGCTTCAAAATTAGAAGGCCATGTAGGAAATCTCGACCCAGATCATCTTCAAGAAGCCCCACTTCTCGAGTGAGATGGGAAGATAAAAGGCGGTCTTCCGCACATAAATTTCCATGGATTCAAGAAAATGACTTCCGTTTAAGGTAAACGTAAAAATACGTCTAGGAGCTGTCAGAAGTGGGCTAGAAGCCCTCAACCCCTTGTACCACACGTCATCAGCGATCTAGACCGCCGTTAGTGGCAATGCGTGGTGAGCCAGCCCGTCACGAGGAATCACCCCTTGCACAGACGCCCGCTTTGGGGCCACCGGAAATTCCACAGCATATCCCATCCTCGTGGGTCAAACTTTTTGGGTGTTTTTGGAGGCTCACGGCACACACTTTGGGGATCAAGCTCCCGGGCGGTCCACGCTGCAGCGGAGTTCACTGCCCAAACAAAACATGGATCCTGCCGCTGGGGAAAGGCCACCGGCCAAAGTGCCACCACTCATGGGAGATGACCATCAGAACAGTGCAGTCGAGTCACTGCATCTCTTTGAGTATCTGGAGCAAGACGACCGTGGCTCATACGTTCTTGATCTGCACGCCCCGCCCGAAAGCAACCCGATATATTGGAATCCCATTCTGCGCAAGAACAAGGGCTTGCGTGACAGGCTTCTTGGACTGCGCAAGCTTTACAACCTCAGAGAAGCCATGAGACATAGCGCCGACTGGACCTTTTTACAGTGGCAGGTTGATCCAGACACCGCAGGTCATGCTAGAAGCTGTCGCTATGGACAGAGCTATTGGATCGCGACTACATTGCGCAACCGGTGGAGAGTCATAACCTCGGTGCTGGCTGTACAGATGGTCCCCAATGAGATACCGGCAGCTATTATATCTAATACAAGCAGGTCAGCATCCGAATCTCATGGAAGCTCTCATGAAGATATTCACAAACCTAGCACTTCGCCTGCTCCGAGAACATATAATTCCTACAGGAGTAAGGACACCAATGAAGACAGCCAAGACGACCCGAAATTCCGGCAACACAGCACTCATGACGAAGATCCAGCTGCATCCCTTCACACAGAAGCCGGAGCAACCCATGGGCATATCCAGGAGTATACGTGGACGAATAATAACTCGGCTCTGCCCGTCCATGTAAACGGCCTCATCGAAGACAAGTTCTTGAACCGTCCACTGGATCAAGACAATCGTGCCTCTATCGGGACATTCGACTGGACCAGGCCTGATCCCACCGTTACTGTCACCCCATTTGTCAAGTTCTTCCGCAACTTTGACTGGGGCAGCACCAGTTTGGGGCCGATTGAGAGCTGGTCGATTGCGATGCGTCGTCACGTATTACTGCTGATGGCCGACCCACGGCCTGCAGCTATGTTCGTTGGCCCTGAGAAGATCACCCTGTATAATGAAGGTTATGTGTGGGTCATTGGCAGCAAACATCCCTTCATGATGGGAAAGCCATTTGATGAAGCTTGGGCAGATTTGGGTGACGCATTTGAGCCATGCTTCCGTCGCGGAATCGAGACTGGCGTGGCAACACAATTCAACGATAGCGGTTTCTTCATCGAACGGGCCAACTTTCTTGAAGAGACTTACTTTCGATTATCCATGATACCTGTCTCCCTAGAATCCGGCGTCTCAGCATTCTATAACCCCGTTTTTGAGACCACTCAGCAGGTCATCACCGCCCGCAGAATGACCTTCCTCCTCAGCGTGTCTGCCGAGCTGGCGGGAAGTAAGGAGCCCAAGGAATTCTGGGAATCACTGGAGAGAGCTTTGGAATCGAGCCCACACGAAGTACCATTTAGTCTCATGTACTCTGCCCGAAAGTCTCTCAATGAGAAGCTCTCCACTTCGGAGAAGCATATCACTCGCGAGAAATGGGTTTTAGAGGGCAGCATTGGCTATCCCTTGGATACCTTGGCTTCGATACCAAAAATCCTGAGCCCAGATGGCGACGCAGCGCAAGACTTCATACCCCACTTTTTCGACCTCGTTCATGACCCTGAGCCAACATTATTACGACGATTCGATGGTTCCTTGCCAGAAAACCTCATTAACAAAGTCCAGTCCCGCGCTTTTGGAGACAGGTGCGAAGCAGCACTACTAATCCCGATTCGCTCCACAGGAGAAAACGTGCTTGGCTTCTTGCTTCTGGGCGTCGATCCAAGAAGGCCATACGATGAGGACTACGTGGTCTTCACACAACTTCTAACCAGTCAATTAGCGACAGCTATGGCTTCTGCCGTATTGTTCGAAGATGAAGCGCGGACGCGTCGCACTGCCCTCTCGGATCGGGACAAATTATCGGAAAAGGCCTTGGAAGCCGAGCAAAGGTTTCAACGCATGGCAGATCTGGCACCAGTTGCTATGTTCCATTTCGACGAGACCGGAATGCCGATATACTGCAACGACATGTGGTACGCCATTACAGAACACCCCAGGGGGGCCGAGTACCCAATGTCGTGGTATAATGTTATCCATAGCGACGATCATGATCTTATGGATAAGGAGTGGGCGAAGCTCGGTTCCGGTGCATCTGTGTCGTTCGAAATTCGCCTGAAGAAACCTTTCCAGGCAGCTGAAGTAGTGGGTGGAGAGAGAGTTAAGGGAGATACTTGGATTTTGGCTTCTGCATATTCACAAAGACGTGAAGATGGCACCATAAGTTCTATATTGGGATGCTTGACTGATATCTCACGGCAAAAATGGGCGGAGGACTTTCAAACACGTCGAAAAAAGGAAGCGTTGGAGCTCAAGCGACAGCAGGAGAAGTGAGTGCTCCAGCCCCGTACGCATGGCTGCCCACCATTCATGGTTGCTATTGCTAATCATGAATTACCAAGCTTCATCGATATGACATCTCATGAAATGAGAAACCCGCTCTCAGCCATCGTCCAGTGCGCGGATTCCATAGCAGCCTCCCTCAGTGATTTCGACGGCAGCAAACGCGGCGATTTTACCATGTCCAGGGAGGACGTTGAAAGCAGTCTCGACGCTGCACAGACCATAGCGCTTTGTGCACAACACCAAACCAGAATCATCGATGATGTGCTAACGTTGTCGAAATTGGACTCTAACCTACTGCATATCACTCCGGTCGATTGCCAGCCTGCCGTAGTGGTTGAGAACTCTCTGAAGATTTTCGATGGCGAACTTCGAAAGAACGATGTGGAACTGAGACTCGTATGTATTGTCACCTTATTGTGTTATTTATGTTCATGTGCCATGCTCACACTTTTGTCACAGAACATCGACAAGTCATACTCAGAACTTCGCGTAGACTGGGTGAAGCTTGATCCCTCACGTGTCCTTCAGATCCTCATCAACCTTCTAAGCAACGCCATCAAGTTCACTAGCACGCAGGAGAAAAGGAGAATTCACATTTCCGTTGGAGCTAGCTTACAACGGCCCACCTCGGCAAATGGCTTACATTATCTCCCGAGCAAAGCAACGCGTCAAGACGTCAGTGATAAGCCAGATTCGGAATGGGGCACCGGCGAGCTGGTATATCTTCAGATCCAAGTCAGGGATACTGGAAAAGGATTGCACGAGCATGAGCGAAAGCTGCTTTTCCAGCGGTTCTCTCAGACTTCGCCTCGCACGCATGTGCAGTACGGCGGTTCCGGGCTGGGCCTGTTCATTTCGCGCGAGTTGACGGAGCTGCAGGGCGGCGAGATTGGAGTTCTTTCTGAAGCCGGGGTTGGGAGCACATTTGCCTTCTTCGTTCAGTCGAGACGGACAGATCCTCCTGCGTCAGCGATTCCGACACACTCTCCTGGACAGACTCCCCTTGTACCAGAAGTTTCAGTCTTTAACATCCAGAAGCAGAAAGTTCTCAACCCACTGGCTTTCTCCCGACTTCCGAACCGGAGTGGTTCGCCATCTTCGACGCCTAAGAAGGGCATGACTGTTTCAGACGAGGTCAGACATGTCCTTGTGGTCGAAGATAATCTGGTGAATCAAAAAGTGCTGTCAAAACAGCTTAGAGGCGCCGGCTGCGTTGTTTCGGTGGCCAACCACGGTGGCGAGGCGCTGGCCTTGCTTGAGAAATCTCGCTTCTGTGTGGATGGCGGTGAGGCATTGAATGTCGTACTAATGGATCTAGAGGTAAGTCCGGTGGCTGGTTCTGTCTTTCTTTCCTTTTTCATCTACATGAATACTTGTGCATTGACAACTGATTGATTGCTCTCAAATAGATGCCGGTAATGGATGGTCTCACCTGCACAAAAAAGATTCGGGAGATGCAGAAGCAAGGCAAGATACGCGGCTATGTTCCCGTCATCGCTGTCACGGCAAATGCTCGTAGCGAGCAAATAGCCACGGCTCGAGATTCTGGAATGGCAAGTAGACTAGCTAACGCTTTGACTGATGCCACAGATTTATTTCTTACATGAGAAAAGCTAACAGCAAGGTGTAGGATGGCGTGGTCACGAAACCATTTCGAATACCAGAACTAATACCGGAGATGGAAAGAATAGCGAGAGTGGCCCAAGCATTCAAGTAAAGTCACATTGCAGTGGTTATACGACAGCATACCTTGCAGGCCTGGCAGTCAAACTAAAGAACTGACCGGAATTCATGCGAAGAATTCCGGCTCGGACGTACCTGGAATCACCTCTTCTGGAAGGCTCGAACTGAATCTTCAGCAGACCCCGACGTACGGGATTTTTCGATCTGCTGGGGTGATAGTCTCGGAGTCTTTGCACATGGACTAGGCGCTCCACTGATTTTTTTTTTGGAAAAACATGCATAGGAAGCAGGGTGCGTAGAGCTTGTATTGGCAAAGCATAGAAGAGTGTAGGTAGGTAGACGTCCCAGGTTCTGTCGGGAAAGAAGACGACACAGGGTTACAACCAGACAATGAGCTATGAGGATTCACGAAGAAGAATCTGAAGATGAGGTACGTGGGTATTATACAAGCATGGACAGTTCTGAGTTGGGCATGTTTCTAAGGCATAACAAAGGAGTTCGCGATGGGGGCGTTGCTGAGACCTCATAGCTAGGTACATGGTTAGGCTAGGCCGTCTGAACTTCAACCGCATCCCTCCCCTTCTTGAGGGAGGGGCTGTCACGTAGGTACGGTGACAAATGAGATATAATTCTACATATACCTGCTTTGTTGACTTATCATTGGCCACGATAGGCTCGCAATACCCTTACCATGCCAGCTCAGGATCCGACTTCGTCTCCACCTTTGCGTCTACTTTGTCAGCAGATGTACCGTTTCAACATACTTGAGCCCTGGTAATTATGAGATGGGCTCCATGATGGTTTGAGAAGACTTTGTACTATGTTTTGTCACTTGGGACCTCACTGGATTTCTTGAATATGCCGCGATAGTTTCCTGCCATTGGAGACGTACCTAGGTAAAAGTAACGAATAGCAGTTTATCCTCTTGTAAAGCGGCGGAAAGGCCTCAAGTCAGCAATGGCACGACCACCATATCCGGTTGCTTAGATATCCCTAGGATCTTTCTCCGACCTCGATTGCATGATCACGACAACGTTAAGTGCGGTCATTCATTCTGTGTTCCCTCATGTAGTTTTCATCATGATCAAAAACCTCCGCAATGTTGAACGACAAATCACTTGCTTCACCTTGTCTCTTTCTTTCAGTAGTGACACCAAGAATGTCTCTGGACCACAACGGAAAGCACTCTTAAAAGTGTTTCTCGAGTGAGCCACAGGATCGGATTGTTCGTGTTCGATCCCATAGTCTACGCTCCGGAATGCTTTGGACACGTTATGGCACCTACATTCAGTGCGGACGTGAGTGTCGCCAATCCGGTTTGCTCAACTTTTGAATCTTCTCCCGAGACTGATCGCCCTAGAAAACGTTCTCTTCGCCTCTATAGCGATTGAGGATTTCCCCAAGGTCCACACGCAACCCTTGATTTGAATCGAACTCTTACGTGCCAGGAAGCAATAATGGTGGAAAGGCTTGAATGCCTCCTTACCGAACAGCACTCGCTTAGCTGAAGAGATACTTCGGTTTCAAATTGGACCAATGCGCTTTTCTTTGACCTGGGAATCCTCACTTCAAATAAAAGAGAGGGGCTCCCTGCTGTAATACGTCACAGCTGGCTCGAGCCAAAAATGTTCTCGGGGTCTCTTTAGCGGCGGTGCTTGCTCCATGAAGTTAGCCAACAGACTGGGCTCAAGCGTTCATGTTCCTGTGGGTTTCGTTCTGGGGCTTTTCGGTGTGAAAATGATGAAGAATGTGCGAACATGGCTAGGTGTGATTGTTCGAGAACCGTGACTGGCTGCAAGATTTAGGTACGGGAGTACTCCGCTTTGCAATATATGCTATTGTTCACCCTAATGCTCCTGTATGTGGAGAGCGTTTGCATCAGCTTGTTGGTTCCCTTAATTAGGTGGCTATGAGATGGATATACACGCCACTACATCGGCGTCATACGGCTGAGCATTCTCTCTGATATACACCTCTATGTTCTGTGCCATCTACAGCCCTTGCCTTGTAGGCATTCATTCATTTCTTGATCTCTCCCGTCTTGCTGTGATCACCGCGATTATGCTTGACCGATACTCTTTCTGCGTCACGAGTCGCGACTTCACTCCTATCCTTTCCGTTGCTGGGCCTAGACCTGGATCTGCTTCCCCTAGATTCCCGTGCATGCGTTTCGAGGAAGGCATGCTGCGCAGCAGAGAACGTGGACTCCCGTGTCCCGGCTCCAGCCTCTGCAGACGCCTCTGGTGCTGATCGTCTTGTGAATATGGCAGCCTCGGCATCTCGCAGCTCGGTGAGTTCGGCTAGGCTAACGTCCGTGTACGTGGGTGTCCAGTCCTCCTCGTCTTGCTCGTTGACGTCGTACCAGCCATCCTCTTGCTCAGCATCTGTTGCAGAGGCATCAACTGTAGCGCCTGGGACGTCTTCGATCTCGTACTTGAGCTGGGCATTATCTTCCAGGTCCCATTCTTGAGGCGAATACATCGCAGTCTCTTCGCCTACGGCCTGCTCCATCATTTCTTTGAACGACTGTGGCATGTCGGTCTCTTGTTGGCTTCTCCGCTGTGTCGTATCTCTTCTTTTCGGCTTCTTCACCCCCTGCTGATATTCCGTATCCAACTTGTCCCTAGAATCTTTTGGCTTTCCCTGACGCAGGATTGTTTGCTCCAACGGCATGTTCGTCCGTACCGCTGACCTCACAGCAGAGACACTCACAGGGCACTTGTGCATAATGTAAGCCAGCAGCCTCTCCGCCTCACCGGACCACGAAGCCATCTGCTCTAGGTCCATGTAAGCCTTACTCAGCACCATGAGCGTATAGGAGATTGGCCGCGGGTTGTGTGGATTCATGGTTCTGCGGCGTATGTCCAGAGGAATCCGATGCGGCACATCTTTGCTCTTGACCCGCGTACGCGCCCAACCGCGCCAAAATGGCATGAGTTGTTCTTCGCAGACAATGAAGGCCTCGCGCCACCTTTTGAGATCCGCGAGTAGCTGCACATAAAAATTCCAGTTCTTGGAATCAAGCCGGAATCCCGCGCGCAAGACGGACGTGACGGTCTCACGCAGCCCAACCGGATCCTGAGTCACGCCGTGCATGCGCTGCATCGTCTTGAGTGGATCGGTAAGTATGTACCGCATCGCGGGTAGTGGCTCCTCCCGTGTGGTACCTGGGGCGGAGACGTAAGCCATGCGGACGGCGCGGTCGAAGACGATGCGCCATATCCGGCGGACCTCTTCGTGTTTGCCTTCGTAGAAAGCGGCGTGCATGAGACTATAAAGGAGTCGGAGGGGTGGCTCCTTCATGTTGGTAGTCTCAGGCGAGGACTGTTTCCAGAGCTCTATGATGCCTTCAACGTCGGTTGTCTGGCGCATCAGCGTGAAGGTATGGATGAGTATCTTCGCGTGCTCGGTACGCAAAGACACCGTGGTAGGCATTGGACTCTGCTGAATCCAGGGCTTGTGCGCCTTGGCTTTGCGGTGCGGCGAAGTCTCCGTGGCTTTGTTCAATCTCTCGGTGGATTCCCTGAACTGACGGAGGGCGGAAAGTAAGTACTTTTGCGACTGGTCGGGTTGAGAGATCCGAGTCTTTGTAGCCTGGGCGCTGAGGGCCTGCAGAACGCGCAAGAGAAGGTCTCCTGTTTGTGGCATGCCAAGATTGCGAAGAATTGTGCTCGTCCTGAGCAATTCTTGTGGCTGACCTGTTATGATGAAGGCACTCATAAGCAGCGTGTAATGCTCCAATGTCGGTTTGAAAGCGTGGGTCTTGACCGCTTGTTGTAACAGAAAGAGAGCATGATGAGGTTGCTTGCACCAAGCCAGTGCTCGCAATAAATGTGAGTATGTCTCGTCATCATAAGGAATCTTGAATTCCGTCATCTGGTTTAGGGTTTCATTGAGCGTTTTCAAATCACGGCGTAAAGCATGATGCCAGAGCAAAGAATTCCAGAGAGTTGTGAGCTCCTTCTTGTCAAACCGCTCCCTTTCCGTTGTGATCTTGACAATGTTCTGGGCATCGTTGAATTTGTCGTTTTGGCAGTAAGCCTCCACTACACAGTCGACCATGGTGACGCTTGGCTGGATGTCTTCGCTCTTAGCCATACGGTAGAGATCCAGGGTGAATTCGAGGTCTCCCCTGGATCCAGTCATGCCCATCATTGTTCCATAGCTGTAGTGGTCCGCAGGAACAGCCTGCTTCAGCACACCGAATACTCGAACGGCTGCGTCGTACTCGCCGGCCTTGGCGTGCGCATTGAGTAAGACGTTCCAGCAATGAGTGTTAAGTTTTGGGCCGAAATCGCTTTGCGCTTGACTGAAAATTCGCCGCGTCTCGCCCAGCTCTCCCCTAAGTGCATATGAATGGAGCAAGTCGAGAAAGTCTGGGTGGCGTGTAAGAGGACTTTGGGTGGCCTTTCGTTCCTCCACATAGTGCGACCTGTATTCGTCGAAATAGCGTTGAGCACTTTTCACATCTCCTCGTCGTGCATAAAAGCTGATATACGCGCGATAGAGGCCCATGTCCAACCTCGGAAAGCGTCCGTAAAGATCCCGGAGTACTAATTCCATGCCCTCGGCGTTGCCCACCGGTTTGTACACAAGATGAACCATCGCGCGCATCACGTGGCCGCGAATTTTCACACCAGGTACCTTACGATACTCTTTGTACAACTTATCCGAGAGCTCTCTCGACCCCGACAACGCCGTGGTATGGCTCAAGAATAATTCATAGAGGAGAGGGTCCTTTAAGAGCTTTGGGAGATCCACATAGTCCGATGAGCGAAGCTTCTTATGGTAGCGATGAATGATGGGATAAACGAACTTGCTGAGTAAAGTCTTGTTGAGATCCAGGTCTGCAGCGGGTTGGGCAGCCTGTTCTGATGATTGAACCTCCTTGATAAAGGACGTGAGTTTTTGCATCATTTTTTCGAGCTTCGTGTGGCGACCAAATTCCTCCCAGTCGATGGGCTCTGAATCCACGCGATAGGCCTCGGGGTATCGCATCCAGATCTGCCGGAGGGTTTGCCAATGACCCTCCTGAAGGCTTCTGGCAAGGAGATAGGACATGCTTCGATGCCTTATGACATAATCCATGAATTGAGAGCGAAATTCCTCTGCACCGTCGAATCCATGGAACCTGGACCAGATGCGTTCAAATCTGCGACCATCGTCATTCAGATTCAGCAGATCACGAAGTGACTCCCGTTTAGAGATGTCGATCTGACTTTCAGATTCAGATCGCGGCTCCATGTCGACGGTCCCAACGCCGGAACCAGTGTGACCGACTTCAAACATTTCGCCTTCTTGATTTGCCGTGTTCTGCGCAGACGAATCCAGGGCGAGAGCGTCAAAACGAACATCGCCATTTACGTGCACATTCCCACCTGTTCTAGTGCCTTCATCCGGCACAAAAGCCCCGTCCCCAAGGCCAGTGGTCTCATTGACAATTTTGTCAAGCGAATCAACTGCTCTGCTAGTGGCTTCTTCTTGTGTGGATACATTCTTATCCAGCGCTTCAGCTGAAAGTCGGGCCTGCTGAGTAGGGGAAGCCGAGGATGTGAATAAACGTGGTCCAGTGCCTCGAAGATACAAGCGTGGTCGTTCGTACCTATCCAGAATCAATGGAGACAGCTTTCTGAAGATTGAGGTGGCACCTTGTGGATAAAGGAAATCGAGCAGGAAATGTGAGGCGTTGAGGGACTCATTTCTGCTGCTGGCGGAGTTTTGACTTGTCGGAAAGAGGTTGAAAGACTCGAGAGGCTCGCGGATTAGAGCCTGCCAAACACTAGACAACTCTATATCAGCAGCCCCATGCTGCCAGAAGGCAGTATGGAGGCGGCGACTGGACTTGAAGGGTGTCTTTGAGGGCGGAAGAACTCGTTGGAAGTGGCATGGTTCCAGACTTGCGGCCGTCCTTTCGAGCATTGGCATGAGGAAGTGCAGACGACGCAGACTGATTGTTTCGGAGAGGATGATTCGGATCAGGTCATTATAGAGAAACAAGACTGGATCGAGGCCCGGCGCGTAGCCACAGCGTGTCAGCACGGCCGTCTAAGGAGATGTAGCTCGACTATGTCCGTTGAGTTGGCCTTACGCGCTTCATGTTGGATTCACAATGCTGTCCGGCCTATTCGCAGTCGTTCTTGACGAGCCTTCTTCCACTTCGAGCAAAGCTCTTTCCGCTACCTCAGTCTTGTCCGCGGTGAAAAGAATGCCGCTGCAGTGAACAGATACTGTCAAAGAGGGAGAGGATACAAATTTCGAATCAGGCGGTATGTGGCTGCTCGGACTAAGTCGTTGCGGTGGAGCAGGTTTGCGCCAGGCCGCCCGATCCTCTTCTACTTGATCGGTACGCAGTTTGGATGATGTAGATGACAATTTTTTGGGAACAAGGATCAGGCCGAGAGCTTCTAGCTCCCAGAATGGCGGGCCCTGGGCGCACACCCCTGGCCGTTTACTGACTGTTATCGCTGATAAGCAAAGTACACTACAGTAATTGAATTGGATGGAGACAGCTTTCAGCGGGGCTTTTTGGAAGGTCACCACCACCACCTTGGTGAAAGCTATACAAACCACCACCTACCTATTCGCGCCAGCGTCAAGTCAAGCCGCGCACTTCTGGGACCACATACTCTCGCTAAGCAGCACAGATCGAAGCCGGTGAATTCCAACTCTGAGAAAAAAGGGGACAGTCTACGCGACCATGGATGCCACTAAATTCATACTCGATACGAGGCTGGAGCTACTCGACTATGCGAATGACTACGGCGCATACGCTGTGAAATTGAGCACGCGACTGGCAAGCACCAAGAAACGATTGGGTGTGCAGGACAAGCACGCAGCCAAGCACCATTCCAACTTGGAGGTGAAGTCCTCGCAGGTGGCCCAGAATAACGAGTGCGCGATTGTCCCCACAACTCGAAGCCGACGCATGCGATTGATGCGCCCGAGCGAAAGACTTGGCTGACTGTAGGCTTCAGATTCGTTCAGCTCCCCCTTCTCACCGCAGAGCGATGCTGGGCCAAATCCATGGCTTGGCGGTCACGCGACAATGTGAATCGCGAAACGAGGAAGCAGGTCATTTCTCAGCTTGTCCATGCCACGAAAATCGTAGAGAAGCTGGTGGCTGTCCTGTCAGAGAACGAGAGCGGTGCGAGCTCCGCCGACATACTTAGTGCTTGGGCATACGCGGCCGTCCTCAAGGGTGACTCGTGCTTTCGTGGCAAGAAATGGCACCAGTGTCTCGAGAGCTACTCCACAGCAAAGGTCATCTACAGCGCCTTGCCAACCTCCAACGTTGAAGGCAACATATTCAAGGACTATGTCTCCGACTCGGTCGATACCCCTTTGCGATTCGCACAGCGGCAGCTCGATATTCCAACCACACTCTCCATTCTTGCTTTGGCCAAGAAGAACTTTCCCCAGTCGGACGAGTCTCTGGTCTCCCGTCTTGAGGAAGTGGCGCCTGGGTTCCGAAAAGACGATGAAGATACGACGATGACCGATGGACATGCGCTACGGACTGTGACGTGGAGGAATAGAAAGGTCCCTGTGGAAGACGCCGAGATCGCGCTGAAGTTGGAAGCACTCGAAGCAGCTGCGGCGGAGCTGTCCCAGAGGCTGAACTCGTCCTCTGGACTACGACCCAATACGAAAGCCGAAGCCTACGATGCGGTGCTCGAGATTAGCAATGATGCAGTCGACGCCACTCAACAGGCTATTGATGAGCTTAAGGAGCAAGGAATAGCCCAGGGCGACTCTCGCATGCAGAGCCTGGCCATTCTACGCACAAAGTTGAAATACGACTTGCTAAGTTGGCAAATAGGACGCAACCGGGTTCTCATGGGCGACAAGGACGGTGCTATCCTTGGAGATGGGCCAAGTGTGAAGAGCAAGAACAAGCTGCCAGAAGTCGATCAACCTTTGATCAAGGACAGTCAGCAGGTAAAACAGCAAGAGAAGAAGGTCAACCTGTACGACAAGACTTTGCAGAGCTTGGAGGTTGCAAACGAGCTCCCCGGAGTTGCAGCGGATGAACATCTCGCGGCTGAGATTGATGCTTTGACCAAGTACTTCACAGCTCTCAAGTAAGTTTCTGTGCAACTTCTAATCATATGTTGGTTCTGACATTGCAACAGGTCTCTTGCAATCGCTCGTTCACATTCGCTTATCGGAAACGCTGCAAATGCATTGGCCCTCACGAAGTATTCTTACGACCAGTGCGAGGCTGCTTTGCCAATACTCAACACTCACAAAGACGTTGAGAGCTCCGGCCTGAAGACCATGGAGGTTGCCCAAACAGATGCTACTTTCCTGCACGATCTCTTGAAGGGAGAGCTTCAGCGCACCCGAGCCTTGGTGGAGATCGTCAACCTGCGCAAACAAGCTGCCAAGGGCGACTCCCACGCAGCACAACGCCCCCTCATTGAAAAATTGGGCCAATACCCTGCGGAAGGCGTCAATCTCGACAACATCGTGACATACCCTCCAAAATTGGAGCCCATCCCTGTCAAGCCGCTGTTCTTGGATGTTGCATGGAATTACGTACAATATCCTACAACGCAAACGGAGACGCCAAAACCCGCACAGGACAAGTCAAAGGTCCAAGAGGAGACCGAGAAGCCTGCTCAAAAGAAGGGTTGGTTTGGTTTTGGCCGTGGCTGAATGTCCACGTATTTGGACGTCATCTAGCAATAATTTGCAAGTCGCGCCAGATGCATTCTCACGATTTGGTGAGGAATGGACCCATGGCCTACCAACCAGCCAACGAAAGCCAGTCATGACGGGCTAGTCTGAATGAAATGTTCAGCAGCAGATACAGAAAGCAGGCTGAGGTATTCTGGGTATGGCCTGAGTTTCGTGAGTAACGGAAGAGTATCCTTACGTTGCTGCTTAGCACACATGCCTCTGACGTGGTCGAGTTGTATGTTTGCTAAAATGTTCTTTGACCAAACGCGCTAGGCGTCGAAGCAAATTGGCGCACCGCGTCACTCAGTACAAAGACCCCCAACTTAATTCACACTTGAATTGCAATTAACCTACTGCTCCCTGATTGGTGACATTTCCCTTGACCCGTTGGTTGGAATGTGTTTGTATCGCGCGACATCGCGGGAGGCTCTCCCTGAGCCCGAGGTGAGACTCGTTCAGGTGCTTTGGAAATTCCGCATGCTTTCTCACTATTTGCGCTGAAGAAACATGAACCATGAAGCCGATTCCTACGATATGGATGAAAAAGCGGACGAGAAAGGCGGCTTGATTCCACATCAGCAGCAGGTGAGTAGGCCCGCTGGCCTGCGCGGACTACTGGCCCGCTTCTACACACCCAGTGGCAATAGCTCCTCAGCAAGACTCCTCGATGCAGCGGACAGCGATGAGCTTGAGGATGTCGAAATTACACAACACGAACCTCGACAGCACAGGCTCGCAGCTCAACGCTTCGTCCCCTCCTTTCGCACTTTCATCCTCGCTATCGTCTTTTTCGCACTCGGACTCGGCATAGGCTGTGGCCTGGGCCTTTCAATTCCTTACTACGACTCGTTTGTAAAAGTACTGAGCAATTTGGTCGATAATACACTGCCATATAACGATTATGGCATTCCGGATACCCTTCCTATTATATCCTCCACACAGCTTGTCAACGCCGCCGAGCTTGACCTCCAAACTGATTTCATGATCTCGCGCACGTCGACGACCCGCGAATACGAGTTTAATATCAGCCACGGCCTTGCTGCGCCGGATGGGGTGTATAAGCCCATGATACTGGCAAACGGGCAAAGTCCCGGGCCGTTGATCGAGGCGAACACGGGCGATAAGTTGCGTATCACAGTCAACAACCTTATGCCGAACACCACAACGAGTATACATTGGCATGGGATTAATCAGTATAATTCTACGTGGATGGATGGCGTGGCAGGCATCAGCCAGTGCGGGATTCCGGCTGGAGGCGGGTCCTGGACGTATGAGTTTACGCTGGCAGATCAGAGGGGAACGTACTGGTGGCATGCGCATACGGGTGTGCAGTTCACGGACGGGCTTTTTGGGCCGATCGTAAGTTGAGATGCTAGGATAGCAGCAGACATCTGTGATACTGATGAAGGAAGCAGGTAATTCACGATCCGGATGAGATGGTCCCAGAGACGGACGACGAAAAGATTGTGTTCTTGGGAGAGAATTACCACTCCTTTGCATCAGAGGTAAGCATCTCACTCGATATTTCCCTTCTTAAGGTAATCAGAGACTCATGGAGGTATGCCTTAGCTCTTATCGCATTACCTCTCCCCCAGTACTCCCTGGGATCCCAACGAAGCCGGCGTTGAGCCCCTGGCCGACAACCTCCTCCTCAACGGCCAAAACACCTTCCCCTGCGATCTCACATCCACAACTTTCCCCCTATCGATTTCTTCCCACAAGGCCCAATCCAACACACCCGCCTGCACTGGCGGGCAGCCTTACACCACCACCGTCAAGCCCGGTTCGGCCACTCGCCTCCGGTTGATCAACCACTCCTCCTACTTCTCGTACTGGTTCAGCATCGACGATCACGCGCTCGTCATCGTCGAGATTGATGGGGTGGAAGTTGAGCCGATTGAGGCACAGGGCGTGCACGTGAATATCGGGCAGCGGTATAGTGTGATTGTCAACGCAAGTCAGCCCGGTGGCGAGTACGCCATGCGCTCTACGCTCGAACGGGAATGTTTCTTGCCTTTCGCGACGTACAACAACACCGCGCTCGCGAGCAACGGCTATGAAGCCCGTGGAATACTCAAATATGATAGTACTTCCAGAGAAAACCAGACTAACGAGGACGACGATCACCCTTCTACAACACTGAATATAAGCAACAACCCAAGCAACTACAGCAATCCCAATCCACAACTCTGCTTTGACCTCCCTTTCGACACGCCCATCTCCAAACGGCCGGAAGAAGCCTATCCCCTCGCGACCAACGATCCGCAGTACATGATCGACTTCCAGTTCCGCCAAGTCGGCGAGGTCAACCGCATCTTCCTCAACCGGACCTCTTGGGCGGCATATACGTCCGATGCGACGCTGTGGCAGGCGCTAGATCAAACATTCGACTACGCACCTGGCGCGGATGTCGGAGGCGCGTATCACAATTGGGACTTTCGGCTGGACCAGCAGGTCTTGCTTGTGCCAGAGGGAAGTGGTAGTGTGCAGGTGGTTGTGAATAGCTTGGATGTCATGGAGCATCCGTTCCACATGCATGGTAAGTTGTTAGGTGTCTTCCTCATCCCCCCCACCCCAACCCCCCGGGCATGCCCTCTCTCTCCCTCGTGGGTGGAGTTTTAGTGCTGATGAGTGGCATAGGACATACCGTGCAAATTGTAGGCTGGGGACCGGGTAGGTATATGCCCGGCTCATCGGCAACGACGTGGAATCTGGAGAATCCGATGCGGCGGGACACGTTCACCGTGCCCGAGCAGTCCCACGTAGTCATTCGATTCAGGGCAGACAATCCTGGGATGTGGATACTGCACTGTCACGTTGCGTGGCATCTGGAGGGTGAGTACTATACTTCTGTTGCTTCAAGCATAAGATAGCAATGAACTGACAAACGCTTTGACTGCAGCTGGCATGGCGGCTTCGTTTCTGGAACGACCGGATGACTTGATGGCTTTGGTGAGCGAAATGGATGCAGGCACAAAAAAGCAGGCACAGAATTTCTGTGCGAAGCGAAGCACTTAGAACGTTATTTCTCGCCGGATGTATATAGCTCGTGATGAATGATAATTAGTACATATCATAAACTACTTCTTTCATCCTGGGGCTTGCCAAAATGGCCAATTCGCCAATCACTTGCACATGACAACTTAGAGGCACATTACGGATATGGTTGAGGGGGATGTCGGATTATATTCCGTCGCCAACATCTAATAATTTACACACTTTTCGAGAGACAGCTCCCCCTGGCAACCGTGCCTTCAGTGTCATCCAGAATCCGTTCAAATGACCAAGCCAAAAACCAAAATATGTTTTGATGCTCTGAACGCCTTCCCCAGCCCGTTGCTGCATTAGAGGTGATGTGAGGGGTGTGGCAGATGGTACCGCCATCATGGAGTGAATAAGTCGGATGTATGAGTACAGAGTGATAGGTACAGGAATAAAGGTGAGGGAGGGAGAGTCTATCATGCTGCTGCGCTGTGTAAAACACGAGGTCGAATGGGCGTGAAAAGGGGTATAATAAGGTCATTCAACCGAGTTCGCTCAAGTTTTAATTTACTTGGTCTCGTCCTTCTTCTCTCCCTCAGCAGCACCCTCGGTGCTGGAGGTCTGCTGCTCGCCGGACTCAGCACGGGCCTTGTGCATCTTGTCGAAGAGGTTCAAGCTAGCCATCTGGAGCTCGTCGGTCTTCTCCTTGATCTCGGCGGCAGTGAGGGTAGAGTCGCCGGCCTGGCCCTTGGAGATGAACTCGCGCAAGGCGTTGATCTTCTCCTTGATCTGCTCGGCCTCGGTCTTGTCCAGACGGTCGGCATACTCGTTCAAAGCCTTCTCAGTGTCGTTCACGACACTGTCAGCACGGTTGGCAGCCTCGATGGAGCTCTTGCGCTCCTTGTCAGCCTCGGCGTACTTCTCGGAGTCCTGAACCATCTGCTCGATCTCAGTCTCAGACAGGCCAGATCCGGAAGCGATAGTGATGGACTGGTCCTTGTTGGTGGACTTGTCCTTAGCGTGGACGTGGACAATGGAATCGGCGTCAATGTCAAAAGTGACCTCAATCTGAGGGACACCGCGGTGCGCAGGGGGGATGCCGACCAGCTGGAAGTTTCCGAGCAACTTGTTGTCCTTGACGAGCTGACGCTCACCCTGGTAAACCTTGATCTCGACAGCAGTCTGGAAGTCGGCGGCAGTAGAGAAGGTCTGCGACTTCTTGGTGGGAATGGTGGTGTTGCGGTTGATCAGAGGAGTGAAGACACCGCCGAGGGTCTCAATACCAAGAGACAGAGGGGTGACGTCGAGGAGCAGGAGATCCTTGACCTCACCAGAGAGAACAGCACCCTGAATGGCGGCACCGATGGCAACAGCCTCATCAGGGTTGACTGACTTAGCAGGGTCGCGACCGAAGATGTTCTTGACGGACTCAGCAACCTTGGGCATACGGGTCATACCACCGACCAAGATGACCTCCTGGATCTCCTTGGCCGAGAGACCAGCATCCTTGAGGGCCTTCTTGACCGGCTCAATGGTGCGGGTGATGAGGGGCTCCATCATCTTCTCGAGCTGGGCACGGGTCAACTTCAGGTTGATGTGCTTGGGGCCGGAAGCATCAGCAGTGATGAAAGGCAGGCTGATGTCGGTCTGCAGAGAGGAGGAAAGCTCGATCTTGGCCTTCTCGGCAGCCTCACGAATACGCTGGATGGCCATGCGGTCGCCAGAGATGTCGATGCCGCTGGTCTTCTTAAAGTCACCGACGATGTGGCGCACGAGGTGGATGTCGAAGTCCTCACCACCCAAGTGAGTGTCACCGTTGGTGGACTTGACCTCGAAGACGCCGTTCTGGATCTCGAGCACGGAAATATCGAAAGTACCACCACCGAGATCGTAGACAGCAACAACGCGATCAGCCTCCTTCTCCATACCGTAGGCGAGAGCAGCGGCGGTAGGCTCGTTCACAACACGGAGAACGTTCAAGCCAGCAATCTGACCAGCGTCCTTGGTGGCCTGACGCTGCGAGTCGTTGAAGTAGGCAGGGACGGTAACAACGGCGTTCTGGACGGGCTTGCTGAGGTAGGCCTCGGCAGTCTCCTTCATCTTTTGCAGAACGAAACCACCGACTTGCGAGGGGGAGTAGTTCTTGCCACGGGCAGAAACCCAGGCATCGCCGTTGGTGTGGGGGACAATCTTATATGGCACCTCCTTGATGTCGCGCTGAACTTCACTGTCGTTGAACTTCCGGCCGATCAATCGCTTGGTGGCAAACAGGGTGTTCTCGGGGTTGACAACGGCTTGACGCTTGGCAGCGACACCAACCAGACGCTCGCCATCCTCAGCGAAAGCGACTACGGATGGTGTTGTGCGGGCACCTGTATCATTGTTAGTACTCAATGGCGTTTTCTTCAACCGCCCAGACTAGAGCTTGTAAGTAGGGGACTGACCTTCTGAGTTCTCGATAATCTTGGGAGCCTTGCCCTCCATGATGGCAACAGCCGAGTTGGTGGTACCGAGATCGATACCGATCACTGCGCCCTTGACCTTCTCATCTGTGGATTGGAAGCGCGCAAAGCGCGACAAGGTAGGAGCGGCAGACTTTTGCAGGAGACCTGCAGAAATCGGGGCTCTTGGAAGCTGTCATGGCAGAAGATGCTGTCAGTTATCGTCTTTCTCATGTTGTAATAATCAAGCACAAGATCATAGGCGTCATGGCATAATGTGGGAAAATGGATGCTACTTACAGCTCGAGACAGACGTGATGCCAACATTTTGAAAAGATGAAATAGAGAAAGGTATTCTACTAATCGAGAAGTAGAAAAGACGAAGAAGAATGCGGACGCTGAGATACACCGCGAAGAAGGGAGAAGGTGGTGGTGGTGTTTTTTTTTTTTTTCCTTTATGAAGAGGTTGGTGGCGGATGGGAGGATGGTTAGAAAGTTGAGCTACAAAATTTGCGATTGAGGGTACCTGCCTTTTGCCTTTTCGTCATGGAAGGTTCCACGGTCTCTGCATTGATTACCAGATGATCCGTGCACTCTTTCTATAATGTCTTCATCCCTGTAGCTTCTCCAGTCATGTCAGCGGCAGCAAATGCAGAAAAAGAATTGTCAGCGACTACCTAATGAGATTAATCAATTGCTTGCCTGCTTTGTCTGCTTGCTTGCTTTTACATGCAACTCCAGAAAGACAAGCAAACAAATCTTTGGTGCAAAATAGACTTTGTGTATGTAATATCTGTCTGATCATATATATCAAAGAAAGTGAACAACGGACTTGGTGTTGTATTGAAATACATTACCTACTCATCGAAAGAGTGACTTCCTCTTTCCAGGCAAATTAGCGCCTGGGGTCAAGTACCATCCATGCCTGCTCTCGCTTACCATGTGTCTACCGTGCGTGGGTCTCTCTATACACTCTCTCGGGGCAGTCACCTACCTTGCCAGCCTCGATGCGAACGTCATTACCTCAACTTGGACCTTTCAGCGCCATCACTTTGCCGCCATCCTCCCCAAGTCAAACTCAAAAATCTACACAACGACAACATCTTGCAACAACATATCCTGCTTTGACTTCGAACGTACACCTGATATCACACCGCCAACCCTGCATACCGGCGTTGCATCTCTCTTCGCAGTCTTCCACGGCCTTTGCTTTCGCGCCTTGTTGACATCGAATTGAATCAAGTGTTCTGTCCATGACTCGGCGACAATACTGAGCACTGAGCCACACACTCGGCAACATGGCCGTCATGGACGATAGAATGTGCGTTGCTCGTCTCTACACATTACTACGCGTTGCAACATGCAACGAACCCCCGGCTGCCTGCTTCAATTGTCTGGGTCGACTATCGAAAGCACTGCAGTTTGACTGATGGAAACCTGCATGTAGATATCATCCGACCGACGCCCTCATCCTCCCGAAACCCCGACGACACTACCGCGTTGGCCTCCGCTGCGAGTACGTTCTCGATTCATGTTGATTGCGACATCAGAACCAACACGAGTTACTAACAATCGTGTTTCAGGCACTGGCAACTGCGATCGCAAATCGGCCTCACCTCCCCACGAAATGTTTACTATGTGGCTGGCAACGGAAACAATCAAGTCCACAAACTCGATACCACCGAGCACGAAAGCGAGCTCATCAAGATCCTGACCTTCTCGCCCCGTTGCCTCGTTGTCAAGAAAGGTTGGATATGCTGTGGTGGCGAGAGCGGTGAATTCGTCGCCTTCCAGGTGGATGATGCCCGGGAGACACGCGAGAACACCCGAGTCGACGCCGCACATGCCGCAACTTCGATGAGCCCCATACAACAGTATGTCGAGTATGGCGGGCCCCGATCAAATGATGTACTCGACGCTTTTCGCGATCCCATGCACGGGCTTCCCTCCGAAGATCGCCTACAGCTAGCTCTGGACTCTGTCTCTGACGAGAACGACTCGATGCCTGCTCTGATTCCCCCAAGCCCTCGAACGGATGCCAACACCGATAACAAGACCCTTGTTGCTCGCTCCAAGGCCTTTGGCAAGGAGCGAATCAACTGTGTCACCCTCTGGTTTCCTCTCAGCTCTCCGGACAGCAACCACAGCGGCGCGTACTCTCAGTCTGTAGCAGTGCTTGCAAATAACGACAAACATGTGACTGTCGTTGGGTTGGAGAGTCAAGAGGCAATGGACGAGCTCTCGTACCCTGACTTTGTAAACCGGGCTTTGATATCGCCAGACGGTCGGCTGCTCGCTGCAATCTGTGACGACCCATACTTGTACGTCCATGAGCGGGTTCCGAAGCAGGGTGCTAGCCATGGAATTTTTTCTCGAAAGAATATGGCGGACTTCGAGTGGAAACTCTGCGCCAAGGTCCATCTCAAGAGCCAGCGCAAGGAAGATCGATCCGACCAGCGTGGCAGCTTTGCGGCCTGCTTCTCAAATACTGGCCGGTACCTCGCAGTTGGCACTCAGTACGGAGTCATTTCTGTCTTTGAAACAGCTGCCTTTTCAGAGCCTGGTTTCGATCCGCTCATCACCACCTTTACGACATCGAGGCCTAAAGAGGATGTTGGGGCAGTTCGTGATATGTCCTTCTGTCCTGGACCCTTCGACCTCTTGGCATGGACTGAACATCGTGGCCGTGTCGGTGTGGCCGACATCCGGAGCAACTACGTATCCCGCCAAATCTTGGATCTCAGCCGGTACGACGACTATGAGCAGATAATGATCACAGAAAAAGGCTCCATTGATCCGCGCCTGTTGGATAGAAATGGGGATGGCCTCTTGACCATGGCAGACTCGAGCGACGCAGCTGCGGCCCGGCGCTTGGCAAGACGCCCTACAACAGAACGCCCAACAGGCGACCGCTCTGCTACGGAGTATCACCCGCCATTGGTGGCGGAGGAGACCATGGTTCTTGAGGCCCTGACGGCACATCGGCGACGCCGCGACCAAATCGCTGCCGAGGCTGCTCGTCGCAACGACCCAGTCGCCGGGAGCAGAATGCTCGAGCGCCTGCAAAACCGGACTTCATCCTCCCGCGACCCTGCGCCCTTCAGGGAGTACAGGAACACCAGCCGGGTGAGTGAGATGGAACAAGCCCGCGAGCTGATTAGAAATGTCAACCGCTTGAATGATTTGGACCGTGCGGAGCGTCTTCGTGCCCGGCGTGCTGTTCAGACAGCCGAGACGAACTTGGTGGCATCTGTTCAGAGCGCTGCGAATGCTGTTGCTGCTCTACGAACGATGCGCAATCAAGCTGGCCGAATCGTGCTCCCGGATTCACAGAGCAATGTACCTGCCCGGCCCAACCCAGACTCAGACGCCACTGACCTTGAGACCTTGTACCAGAATTTCGAGATGCTGGGTCCCTACCACGAACCTGGACAAGGTGGTGAAACGAACGGGAGGGATCCTCACGTTCTGGCATCAGTCTGGAGCAACATGCTTCGCAACCGAGATACGGACAGCGAGCCCTTAGTTACTGCGATCAATCCACGGACGAATCGCACCCGGCTAGCCGACCGCGCTGCCGCGCTGAACATGGGTCGCATTGATCATGAGCATGATGACACCGCCGGTCTGGCGTGGAGCGAGGATGGAAGTGTTCTGTGAGTATAAATGATGTGCCGATCATCTTCTCTTGTTGCGTGCTAATCAGCATTCATTTCTTAGTATCATTGGTGCTGATGATGGCATCTACGAGTTTCGTGTCAACACATTCAGCAGGAAGATGTTCCCAAGCATCACCATGCGCTGAGCTAAACAGAGAAAATTTTGCACCCAATTCCCTCTCCATTTTGCCCACAGAGCGATGGCTGAATATTCGACATTCATGGCGTACTGGGTGGTGTGGGAGTAAAATGGCATTTGCGAGCTGAAGGCGTTCGGATTGTACTCAGTATTTGGTGCTTGGGTCTGTTGGTAGTCGTTCTCCCCCTTTCTTCGCTACCCAATGATTTGAGTCTGCAGTCGATCAAAAAATCATCGGACCTTGTATATATGCTCTCAGATATGGCGTTGGTATTGGGTTTGGTCTACTAATGGCCTTGATTGTACTGGCCTGGAGAAGCAGCAATAAGTGAACAAGCCAGGCGAGGTATGAGGCTGCCTTGGGGCAAAGGGAATGCAACCACTTTTCCACACAATGATCGTATTGGAGCCTGCATGAAAGTGCTCGAATTGTTTGTGCTGGTGATTTTCTTTTCCTTTTATATTCCTTCGCTATCCATACATTAAACCCTCCACCTTCTCTCCGATCGCTAGACAGCTTGTCAATCCCGGGCTTTCGATACCCAACAAGTTCACCCAACCCCCATATCCCTCCTCCCTCCTTATCACAAAGTCGTTGAAGCCCTTGCCACCATCCATCACTGCTCCCCTCGGCGCCAACTTGGGTCGAATGCCCGCATAATCTGGACTCAGCGCAGCCACATCGACCTCGGGCAGATACCGCTGAATCTCCCCCACAGCCTGCGACATGCGCGCACTGTTGACGGCCAAGTCCGCCGGTGAGTCGACCCACTCAACGTCCGGCCCGAACTTGATGCGGCCACCCATGTCCAGCGTCAGGTGTGTGCCCAGCCCACCGTGGCCGGGTTCTGGCGCAGGATAGATGAGCGTGCCGACGCGCGGCGAGCTCGCTGCGTACGAGAAGTAGTTTCCTTTTGCGTAGTACAGCCGCTTGTGCTGCTCGGGAGGCACTACGAGGTTGTACACGTCCATGCACCCCAGGCCGGCCGAGTTGACCACTGTCGCGGCGGTGATGGTGCTCGCCTCGCCTGTCGTTGCGTCCTTGACTGACAACTCCCATCCGGCGCTCCCTGGTGCGTCAGACGGACTATGTGGGAGAGGCACTAGCCCGACGACGTTGGACCCTGGCGAGAAGACGCCGCCGGCATCCTCAAAGTGACCCAGCAGCGCGACCATGAGGGAATGGCTGTCGACAATGCCAGTGGTGGGCGATTCCAGACAGCCTGTCTCGGCGCGAACGGCGGGCTCACGGGCAGCCATTTCGGCGGCGCTGAGCCAGCGCACGGGAACGCGGTTCGCAAGGGTGTCGGTGCAGTGCTGGTACACACCCTCGAGGGCCTCGCGCTGGGCGGCGGTTTGTGCGACGATCCACTTGCCGGTGTTGCGGTGGGGGACGTTGTGCGCGGCGCAGAACTCGTACATCATCTCCTTGCCGCGGATGCACAGGTCGGTCTTGAGGGTGGTGGCGCCGTAGTAGATGCCGGCGTGGATGACCTCGGAGTTGCGCGAGGAGGTCTCTGTGCCGGGGTGCAGGTGGCGCTCGAGGAGGAGGGTGGAGGGCGAGCGTTTGGCGAGGGCGCGGGCGGTGGCTAGGCCTACTGCGCCGGCACCTATTACCTATGATCTGGTGTTAGTTTGTTGTTTCTCATCATGAAATCGAATAGGGGCGGCGAAATATCAAAAGGTGGGAGAGGTGAGTGATAAGCCCTCATATGAGACGAGCAAGTAATGAGGATCGACTGGTGAATCTTGCTCGCCACCGCACCGCAAACCTAAGATCAACACAGACTGTGGACCTTTTCATATTGTATAGCCAATTCATCACCATAAAGACTTACCACATGTTCAAAATCCACCCTTCGTGCCGTCGTGCTCGAGAACAGCCTTGCAGCCGCAGCCGCAGTTGGGCTGCAGCCCCTGATACCACCACCGAGTATACTGCCGGCGCATTTCCGCGCATTGAGCATCTCCCTTGTCACAGATCTTGAAAGCATGATATTGGCTTCTTATCGATCCATTCGATTTTTTTTTCCCTTTCTCAAGTTTTTTTTTCAAAGGTCCAGACACAATTTGAAGAATCCTTCGTTTCTGTGTAGGAGGTTGATGGAGCCTCGCGATGACGCAATCCTCCGGATATCCACTTTGCAGAACGGGAACGATCTCTATCAAATTATGTGGCTTTCACACACACACACACACACACACACACACACACGCTCGTTGCCTAGATTGTGGTTTTCGATGGATGAGAGGTATATTATTTTTCTATTTGGATAAATTGCAGATATCAGTCATGGGGATGTGCGGAATCGGAGGGCGGTAGTCGCCTTGCCAAGTTCTCCGGCCCGAAGGAGGGAAGGGAATCTGGGGCTGAAAAGAAGATAACAGACCTGATCGATCACTTATTGGGCCTCATTATGATGACTCGCCTTAGTATCTGATCGCCTCTGGGATAATTGTTTATGAGGTGATCGTCTACAGAACTACATAAGCCCGTCTGTACGTTCCAGATGGCCTTATAAATGATGAAGAAGCAGGTATACTTGATCCTCCCTGTTTGTGTGGGATGGTGGCTGTAGTTTGTTAGAGGATTTACTGCATAGTCTAATATCATCAAGGCCCATTAGATGCCGCTTCTCATACCTCTGAGTAGGTATATATGCTTCTTAGTACTAATTTCCTCGCACACAGTACGCAGCACCCGAATCTGGTCACTTTAAATGACCTGTGAGACCATCAAATGATGGAAGAGATGACATGAAGCACACAAGAGGATTGATTATAAGAGAATACCTCATTACTGAGTTTTTGATAAATTCCCTGCGAATCTTGCCACTCTTCTCCTTCTTCTCCTTCTTCTCGGTCCTGCAGTTGGTCTTGGAAAGCCTTGACTGGCATCTCGAGCCAGAGACAATTAGCTAATTACGTACAATTTTGATGCCGGATGCCCATCATCTCGGTCATTCATGGCCTCTCTATACGCCGGTGGTGAAGGCTCGCCAGCGGCCTGTCCGGAACCTCCAAGGATATCTAAAGGCTCTGGTACCTCGTCACATCCTGTGCAGTTTTGACTATTTGGCTCGCCCATTCCCGGTTGTGCAGTTGAGATACCAAATCTGGTAGCCAAGTCCTCTGCAGCCTTGACTACTTTGGTCTGGCGATCCCTTCCCCGAACATACACAGGAATGAGAAAATGTATGTCTGCCAACAACTTCCGCTTCAGGCGACCGGGCCCTTTCTGTGGCACTTGCTCGATCATCTCTTGGACCACACCAGTATATCCAGTCAAATTTTCGGTGTACTCTGCAATACTGATCTCCCGGCGCCTTGTGTAGAACCAGTAAATCATCAGAGAAAGATCGGCAAAACACTGGCCTGATATGCGGTACTGGTGGGCGTGACTGGGCGTCTCGAAAGGCCACAGCCGATTCTTCAAGCTTTCCAAAGTTTCCAGTGGGAAAGCTTCCGTGCGGCATTGCTCTACAGCTTCGACGAGTTCTAGGCAGAGAGAGTTAAAGTGTGGCCGCGCCACTTTGTCGGCGAAACCATCAATGCCGTGAGTATTGCGAAATACCAGTGGCTGTGCACCGAAGCCGTAGTCAACAAGTAGCATGTGCTCCAAGATGGGCTGGATGCAATACACTGCAGCCCAATAGGGCAGAACGGCCGGTCTCTTAGGACGGGAATCCGATGGCGACTGATCTTTCGAAAAGCTTGTTGCGATGCCAACGGCGCGAATACCGCTGCACTCTTGGTCGAAGAGTATGGAAGCTACAGAGGCAAGATTGAAGCGCCGCGGAGCGTCATAATGCCAGCGAGAATAAAAAGACCTTTGCGTAAACCACTGTAGCGACGGTGCGGGACTCTTATCCAGCGCCTTTTGGATTATACGCAAGGCACGAATCCATTCTTTGTTGTCGGGCGACAGGTCCATTGCTGTAGCGTTCTCCGGCCTCACTCCCGCAAGCTCGAATGGAATTGGGATCAAGGGAATATTTTTAGGTGGGTGCTCAGGGATGCAGAGGCCATGGAGTTCTTGTAATTCGGTCGGGATCCAGACGGGTGGTGGAGTTGGTCTTGGTGTTGACTGCGGCATACCCATTTTGATAGCTGTAGGACAGAATAGGTAGATAGGGAGGTCCTGATTATGGCAGGTTCAGGTAAAGAAAAGACCAAGAATAAGTATAAATCAAGAGGGATTGTTGTGCCTTATGGTGCAGCCTGTGAGTCAACTACTTATAGCGAGTTGTAACGCAATCCTGAGTCCGTAATTACCACTGGCATATGCCATCACAACTGGCACATGCACCAGCAACTAGCGACTGATAGGGCATACTCGTTAAGTTAGTTCGACGTTTTAGTGACCGCTGGTATCATGCTTGGGTGATGTAGGCAAGGAACGGACGTATGCCCGTTGTTGTGGTCATCAACCGGCCACAAGAGAAACATCACATGCAACTCTGCCATGTGCATTCGTTTTGCGCCCGCTTGATTTACGCTCTTAGAACTATACACGATGGAGAGAACAAGAGGAACTTTACGTACGAGACACTAAAATATATATGTTCTCTTCTTTGGTATTTGTTTCTTTTGTATGCTACGTACAGGCACCTTGGTCCTTCTTCTTGTCTTGTTCCCAATGACTGTGTTATTGCGCACACAATCACGCTCGTCTTCTTTTTTCTTTTCCCCTTTTTTCACAGTCAATGTCGTCCGAAAAGCAAATGGTATCTCCCCCGAATTTTAACGAACATCTGACGAGCTAACAGATATATATCTCTCAGGGCGCTCTGTTGCTGCCACGCTTACTGTAGGAGATTCGACCCCACACACTCTTCTCGATTTTGAATACACGCCAAGTCCTATCCCTTCAGATCATCTGGGAATTTATCCGTGACAGGCGTCGATGGCCCCTTTGAGTGTGACATCGAGTACGGTGCCTGACAGCAGCAACATTAGCAACAACACACACGCCTGCATAGGTACTCGGGGAGGGGTGGGGTAGTGGGTAGGACTCACCAAAACTTGTTTCGCGTTACACACTCTCCACGCCAACCTGCGCACATTCCCATCCGCCGGCACCACGGCCGGCGCAAATTCAATGCCAAACATATTGCGGATTGCATACACCACACGCTTCGCATACTTGCTATCGCGCTCCACATGGCTCCCGAATCGCTCGTCAATCGTGTTTGGCGCAATGTCCGGGTCGCGGTCGAGGCAGTTACGCACCACAGGCAATAGCGCCTCGGCGACAGCCTGCTCATACATTCCCTGTGCGTGCGCCTCGATGAACTGATCGTCGTCGTCATCGAAGCGCGTCGTACGCACTTCGAACGGCTCGCTAATCGACAGCACGTGGTGGCTACCGTCGTGGTGGTAACGGAACTCGAAGACGCCCTGGGTCCACCAAAGCTTGTCGCCTTCAAAGACCGCCTCGCCATGCACAAAGTTCTGCTGGCCGGCCACGGGTTCGTCGGAGACAAGGACGCCGTCGCTGGTACCGTAGAAGCCGGGCGAGGTGGGTACCCAGCGGCCGAGGGACGATACCTCGGTGACGTCCCGCGAGCGATTGTCGGTTACCATGTAGAGGCCAATCCAGTCCCTTTTGCTGTGATTGGCGGGTGCTTGCCACTTGACCCGGATGGGGGCGCCATACTCGAAGACCCAGGTTTTCACATCCTTGGGCACCCGTGCATCGATACTCTCCTTGCCAGTGGCCCGCTCACAAAGCGGAGATTGAGCAGAAGTGCCGTCAATCGATAGGCTGTAGTCCTTAGGGTTGAACCCCGCAAGATCCGGGGAAAGCTTCGTGATGGTGAGCCGAGCCGGGTACGTATTGAACAAGGCTGTGGTGTCTCGGACAAAGCTGGACATTCCACTGGCCAGCATAGGGCCGGCTGTTTCGAGGACTTCGTCGACAAAGTGCCTGGTCTCATCCAAGACCTTGTCCACGCTGGAAGACCATCCCGCGACGGGTGGTGGAAGGGATTTCTTGATGAATTTGGTGAGCCCTGACTCTTCCCGGAGATTTCTCGATCCATAGATTTTCTGCATGTGAGGGCGCTCGACAAACTCGATAAAACCAAGGGTAAGAATCTGGCTCAGGAGGGCGAAGAGCGCGATCGATCTGCTCCAGCAAATCAGTGCAGCCCCCCAGAGCCCAGCCAGTCCAATGATACGCTCTGGATTGTTCAAAAAGCGGTAAATCGACTTGTAGGTCAGCTTGGCCTTGTGGTCAAAGAAGAAGTCGCCGTAAAACCACCCAAACTCGCCCAGAGAATCGTAGACGCTCACAAAGGTCCAGATCTGCAGAGCAATCAGGCTGACTCCGATAACATGCCGCAAGAGGACCCAACCGTGGGCCCAGTCATCTGGGAGGCTGTACATCTTCCAGCACACCGCAGCAAAGGACGTCACAGAAAGGGTCATGCTGAAGTGGTACAAGCCCTTCCACTGGCGCCAGGCTTCTTGAGGAGAATCGCCGTATTTCACAAAGTGCCTGGTGATCATCTTCTCCTTGGATTGCTGAGTGAGAAGAATGGCAATGCCAATGCAGTACCAGAGTCGCCATAGCATCGCATGCACGAAGAAGAGGAACTGATAAGTTGGCGTGGATGGGGTGGCGAGGGCGAGGATGGCAACGTAGACTGAAGCCAAGATGACGCTGTAGTCCGTCGAGCGGAACAGATCGATGTTGGACAGACCCAAGATGTTGTGGACGGGGGCCAATGCCTCTCTGTCGACATCATCTACTGTTTTGTCTAGATCCGACTCGGATCGCGGTCTCGGTGTCGGAGGATTATACGTCTTCTCGATATGCGGGTTCTCCACAACGACAAGGAAAGCAAGCTGCGCGAGGTGAGCCGCTATAGAGATGAACAGGACCTCGTAGCTAGCCGCCATGGCGCTGATGCCGTAATAACCTGCATATCCAATCGAGTACATGGGGTGAGGCGCACATTCAAAGACACCATCAAAGGTGAGTTCTTGGTCAATCAAATAGAAGAAGTCACCCCAGTACCACGCATAGTCCTTCACGACACGGTGCGCGTCGAGCTTCACCCAGACATTGAACAGGAACAGTGCCATACCCACGGCCCAGCGGCAGACAAATAGCAGCGGGGTCTCGCCTTCAGGGACATGCGCGCAGACAATGGCGAAGAGGCAGTACGAGACAAAGTCACACATGAGGATCAAGTCAACAAGGCGACGGAAGACCAGCCAGGTGTTGTACTCGAGCGGGGCATCTTCGAACTTGTAATCCTCGGGAATCTTGGCCTCGAGTTCCTTCTTGAGGAACTTGTACAGCCAAGGGCGAGGCTGGTCGCCGGTGGAAGGGTTGACGAAAAGCTTCCAGCGGTTGGCCCATGTAACCATTAGCTTGCGATTGGACTGCTCATGTAGCAAGACACCGATGCCAACATTGTAGGATGCGCGCCAGAAGATGAAGATGGCGGCAATGGTTGGCCTGCGCCAGTCAGCTGGAAGCAGGTAGGCTAGCACGGCATGGAAGACGAGGGTGGCGAGGACAATGGCATCGGACAAGTTCTTGGGTTCTCGAGGGTCGAGAAGCTGGGAGACCATGTCATGGGTCGTGGGGACGATGAAGACTGTTCACACTTATTAGCGTGGGTCAGCTGCGACGCCGTAGCCGAGACTCAGGCACGACGCGAGCCAAGGGGAGGAGGGCATTGCCGAAGAAAAAGGAGAGTAGTCACCTGTGCCATCTGGGGTCCGGCCATAGGTCTTGTTGGACTTTGCGGCCCCGCCATCTCGCTCGTCAGTAGTCTCAGCTGTTTGTTGCTGTCCTGTTATTTGTGCAGTACTACTACTGGTGTTGAGGCGGTCGTCTGCGTTCGGCTTCTCCACAGACGGCACCGAGTCGGAGTTCACGCCGCCTGCGAGACGTTGACGCAAGCCGGTGTCAGCGGCAGGCAGATCGGCAGAGGACGACATCCTTGAAGTTGAGTTCAAGGATGAAAAAGGAAATTCGTTGAGGAAAGAAAAAGAGAGAAAAGGGAAAAAAGAAACAAAAAGGCTCGGTCTTATTCCCAGAGTTGTAGCATGAGAAGGATTAGTAGAGAAGAGGAAGGTGACTACAGTACCTACCTAAGGGTATGTACTATTAGACGTAGCCGGGGTAGACTAAAGTCATAAAAGTGGAAACCCCCATTGAAATCCGAATTCTGTTAACCCTTCCTTTACCAGTTTTGGCTGATTGCAAAAGCCAGCCGCAGCTGTTTGATTTGCTGCGCTTGGTTGCTTGCGGCATTGAAAATGGCCTTGAATTCTTATTAGCTAAGAAACAAAAGACTGGGAAATGGCAGAGAGAAACCCCCTTGGCAGGGCTGCAAAGCCAACAACAACATCAACATTAAAACAGCCGATGTCAAGCAATGTCGTCACTTCGGATTCATTTTATGCGGCTCTTTGTAGCGAACACTGCACTGTCGTTGCATTGGCTATATTTCCCCTCTTTCTGTCCACTCTAGCGGCACTTGTTTTCTTGGGTAATAATTATCCATTTCCTGTATATGTTATAGAAGTCTACCTAATCATGACAAGATACCTACCAAGTATCCAACTAGCTCTACCTACTTATAGGTAGTTTGCTGGTTTTGTTGAGAAAGACCTCCCTCCCCCTCCCCCACGCTGCTGAAGTGGACCTCTGTCACATGCCAGTGTCCGAATTTGGTGGGATGGTGAAGGGATCAACATCAACCCGCAGACCCCTCAGCAAGTCTCAGGGCACAGAAGCCAACTCTTCGCAGCAGCAATTTCCAGGTACAACTAGTCCCTACAAGGATAAGGCTGGCATGCAAGGCCAGCGAAGGAGGGTATCGTCCCCACAATCCCCCCCGAGGCTCGCGTTGTCTTATCCCGGGTTTGTCTCAACCGCCACAACTCTGCTTGATGTTGAAGTCTGTTTGATTCCTGCAAAGGATCAGAAATAAGTAACTCAACTTGGAAGTAAATGGCTGTATGATACAACACAGATGCAGGGCATAATTGGGCCAAGTTGCAGGCTCAATAGATGTAGTCTACAAGGTACAGCTGTGTTTTCTGGGGTTGTGCGAGCGTGTCGTCCTTGTCAAAGGCTGGGTGGGGATATGCGATGCTTCTAGAATATGCTACAAACACAAAAAATGCTTTGCGAAATACAGGATAGACGATAGTCCTCTTCATCACTAGCACATACTGCCAATGAAAGAATTGATGGATTGAAATGTTACAAAGAACTAATACTTTCCCAGTTGTAGACTCACAACAGCCCCTAGAATGCATCTATTGCTTTTCCTGCCACACAATTTGAACGGTACTGCACAGAACAAATCTTGGTTGATGGATAGATGCATGACCTCCTGCAAGGTTCCCAGATCGGCTTACAATGTAGCATGCATGTATATTTCTATATTTGCTACGGCAACTGACTGTTGTCTTCATAATTTCCATCTGATTGAAAATGCTGCTTGGACCGTTCAGGAAGGCCATAAGGCACAATGTCACCGTTGGGAGACAGGGCAGACCGGTCAGAATTGGTCGGTGTTACGCATGCACAGTCTTTCGGTAATAAAGGCAAAAATGAAGAGAAGGGAAAAAAGAAAAAAAAACACAGAGGTGAACGGTTGTGCCGGGCCTATACTCCTTTGGCCATGTACTGCCCGCCCGGCCAGATGATGCAAGTGGAGCCGAGCAACGAACTCCAAACATACCGCATATTTTATGATTTTTTTTTCCCCCAGACTTCACTCATATCATACATTCATTTCCAACCAAGACATAAATTGTGCAACGTCCGAGTCCGGGTGGATATTGTGGCCAGTGTAACCCAAATATAGTACAACCGAAGCACTGCCCGTCTTGTGCTCAAGCTTGTTTCGCAGCGGGAACAGGCGGTTGGATCCGCCGAGGGGAACGGGCCGCAGCGGGAACCTGATCCTGAACCTGAACTTTTCCATCCCGAGGTCGTTGATCTCTCACGGCCACCAGATTTCTGCTGACATCCCGTTACCGGAACCACTTACACACGGGGTTTGTGGGAGATTAAGTCCACTCATCTTATTCTCTCAAAGTCACTTCATTGGGACAAAGAAACAGTTGGAGCGTTTGGCAAACTTTATCACAAAGAGGAGAGTCGCAAGGCTAGGCAAATATTACCAAACAACTGTAGCAGACGCCCCGAAAGAGCCAGCCACCATATCCCTGCTACACATCTTCGCTCTCTTTCTCTCTCTGACGTTGAACGACCCCGTCCACGGGTCAAACACCACGCTCGCTTTCCTCCGGAGTCTTAGTTGAGACCTCAAGGACGTCTGTATACTAATTGAAGCTGGATGCAAGCCGACAGTCTATCCTTCAGCGACAACGCGGCCCGACCACTCACCCTCACGTGTCCCCTTCCCTCTCTCTCTCTCTCGCGCGCGCGCTCTCGCACTCCACCCTTTTTTTTGGTCTCACCTGCACGCTCATCTGTCTCACCTCCGCCATGAGAATGAGAGGTCTCGATATTTGTAAAGTCTGGTCTCGTGTCCCGGGCTTGAACGACTACTGGTGCCAGCAAATTCAGTGAGTGCCCTTTACAAAGACTTCTCGCTCCGATGCGCAGGTTGTAGGTCGGAGGAGTGCATCAGCATCAGCATCAGCATCATCATCATCATTATCAGCATCAGTCACAGGCCTCGCTGAGCACCACTTGAACAACAAACCTACCCTGTCTTCCATTCCTTTTCTTCATTGCTGACCAAACTTCGGCCAGATGGCGCATTAGCAAGGATGACGAGCTCATCGGCGCGCTCACCGAGCCGCGCTACCCGTGCGCTGACAACTCCCTCGATACCATCATCCTCACCCAGACCGTACACCTCTGCCAGCTTTTCTTACATCTCCAAGAGTTCGATCCCTGTGCTACCGATACCGCCAACAGCACCGTCCCCAACGACGAACTCCTCTGCGTTTTCCAGGACACCCTTGCCCGCGAATTCAACTTTGCCTACGATGACCGCGACCGCGCCCAGGCCGGGCCTGCTCCCGTAGGCGAGGCTCTCGAACGCCTCGTGAGGGGCCTCATGCTAGCGCAGCGCCAGGAGCCCCAGCCCCAGCCTCCCGCCACGGCATCCGCGCCCGCGGCGGCGGCGCCGCCACCGACGTCGTCAACGCCCCACCGCGCCCAGCTGCAGGCCCTGCTCGTCCGAATCCTGCGCGAGCTCAACGAGCCCGTTGACAAGAATCCTTTGCGGTACGAGCAGGCGTACGGTCCGCGGCGCGACGACACATGGGCTGCGCGATTCGCGACACGGGTCATGCAGTGGCGCTTCACCGTCAAGTATGCGCCGGCATCGCTGGTCGAGGAGGTTATCGAGGTGCAACGGCACGATGTGCACCCGTTGGATGACGAGGGACTTGAGGTGTATCGCATCCTGCGGTGTACCGCGCCGGGACTCATCCATATAGTCACGCCCCTGCACCCCGAAATAATGCAGCCGCAGTCGCAACCACCGACAACGCAGACGCCGGGCTATTCAAGCGAGTCCCAGCAACAGCACCAACAAGCAGCCAGCAGGAGCGGCATGAAAGTACAGCAGATGCTCGGCACGCCGCTTGCACAAACGCCCGGTTCCTCCGCCTCCGAAGGCACCGATACCCCACGCACCACGCCGCAGTACCCTCAGCCACCGTCCACGCATGTGGAGGGCAGCAACAGCAGCAGCAGCAGCAGCATCAAGCGCGGATCAGAGGACGACCGGGGCGATATACCACCTTCAAAACGACCGCGACCAGCCGAGGCGGAGACGGAGGCGGCGGCAGCAGCAGCAGCAAATGCGGACGAAATCGTCGTTCGCGGCGGGCCGATGGACATCGATACGCCGCAGCAGCAACCGCCGCCGACGATGCCGCAGCGCGCCACGGCGGAAGAGACGAATGCGCTGCTGCGGCGTGCGGTAGATGGGATCGTGGAATTAGGTCGGAAGATTGACGGAATGCAGGTGACCATGGACCAGAGGCTAGGCCAGTTGGACGAGAAACTCAATAAGATATTCGAGTGGGTCGGCTCGGAAGACTAAAGGCCCTACCTTGCTCCAGTGGGGGGCGATAGAAAAAAGAAGTAATTGCTGTCTTGTGAAAGCTGGATCTAATCAGTGTGCTTGAGGAGAAAGGGATCTGAGAGAGGAATCTATCTCCGGCATATCGCGTTCAGCTCGTCTCTGCCACCACTTCAGGGACGCCTCGGCCATGTACGGATTCCAGGTTCACAGCACTGGGAAAAACAGGACCGGCTCCAAGCCTATGAGAAACTCGCCCTGTGTAAGATAATGCGCATTTTGGGTATCTATGGGGGGTTAGAAGAGCAAAAGCTATGCAGCTGCAGAGTTGAGAATATTTGTGTTGTATTCGAAGTCGGCACGACCAGAGGATGGTGGTGCCCACGGTCGATGGCCAAATATACCTAGTCGATCGATGGAGATGAAAAGGGGACGGGAACAGCGATTCAGATATTGGAGCTTTCGCGGGTAAGCGGTGCTGCCCCATTTTGTACAAGGCTTTCCGGGGGAGGGATGTCCTCGACTTGTTGATGCCAACCTAATACAGAACGGGAGATGGCTTAAGACGGGCCACCAAAAAAGCTCTGGGTTCTAGTTCGAGTCCGGTTGGTGCGCTCCAACACAATCACACACTCACACTCACGCTCACGCTCACGCTCACACTCACAAACGAATACCTGTACTCACACATTGACAGTGACCAAAAAATGTTGCAGAATTCTGATTCTGGAATCACAAAGCATTTCAGATTCTCTGGGACCCTGCCGCGTTTCCTCTCCAACTGTGATTCGTTGATTTTGGGCAAATGGCTCCTTGCCTTGGGATAACTCCCGTGACGACTCGCACATGCAGCAGGCCAGGGCGGCCGTTGCCAGTCGTGAATCGTGACGTGCTATTTGCACACTCACAAGGGCGCCGAATTCTCCAACGCAAATTGCCTAGTACTGTCGACCCAGTCCCGTTCAGTGCGAGTCGCCCAACGGCCAGGCGACGACGTCGCGTTGGGGTCAGCAGCCAAATGAATTAATTTTGCCACCGTTACGCGCAGGGTCCCAGTAGATGAATTAAAGGACAAAGGAGGGAAGAAAAGAGAAAAAGAAAAAGGAAAAAGAAACAATTTCACAAGTCCCTGCATCACCTTAGTGGAGTCTAGGTAGATCTGAAAGCCCGGCCTGCGACCTGTCAACCCGAGCTGGGCTATTAGCACGCGCGCTATCAATTACACAGGGCTGAACAAGGATTGGCGCTCGTCCCTGGCTCCGCGTGACGCGTCGTTAGTCTCGCCAGGAAGATGATCTTCGCGAGGTACCACGCTACCTACTTGACGGAGACGTCGTGTTTTGTTTGTAAGTGGGTGATACAGCTCGGGACATGACGGTGCTCGGATCTTGATTCGCTCGACTGCATAAAACGTACGGGTGATCAGCAAAGGATATGTCGATTTCGTTCGAGGGTGCGCAGAGTGTAGTTTAGTATGTTTCCAGGGAGAAAATTAGTTGAGCTTTATCCTTGGGGTGTTACCTCGCGCTTCTGGTACGTCGCCTAGAGCGCCGTCGACCATGCAAGATCGAAGTCCGGTCAAGTTCCTCTACCATGTTCATTCTAAGCTCATGAAATGGAATTGTATGCAATTATGTTCAATTGCTCATGTGCGTTTCTGCTTTCTATCTCATGTCTGATCCCAGTTTCCTTCAACTGAAAAGATGACCACCGGCCCCGTATACAAGTCTATAAAAAGCCATCCAACATATTGCACTTTCATCGCTGTGGTCAGATTTTGGAACGCATACCGTGGGTAGAGATGGATGGATTCTCACTTTGGACGCTATATGATTACAATAGGATTTCAAGAATCAATGCTAGGCAAAACAGACCATCACCCTTTCCACCCACCACAGACTGGCGGGCCTGGATTCAACACCTTCAGGGTATGCCACCGAGTTAGGCAATGGAAGCATCAGCACTGCTTTAATCCCAGGTCGTGGTAAGATTTATTACATTCATAAAGTTGTCTGAGAAAACAGGTGGTGAATACTTTGAGGCTCGTACCACAGTCTACCTTGCGATCTGCCCAAGCGGAGCGGTCCAGTGATTCAGAAATTGCCCCAATGTTCAAATGGCGCATTTTTCAGGGCATTGCTAAGGGATGTTGAACCTTTACAACATGATACCTCAGTCCGGCTCCAGTGCCTTGCCATATGTTTCCGTGTGTACACGAGAACACAGTATATTGGTGCAGAAGCTGTAATAAACAAGGATCATTGCCACACGCCAAATGGCTTGTGTGTGTGTCCCTTCTTAATGATTTCCATTGAGAGATTTGACTTTGTCTTCGCATTGGAAGTATTGGGGGTATAGAGATATGTTGCTGACAGGTCATATGTAGGTCGTCAAGATGCTACTGCTGAACATGAGCGTTATCATCAGAGGGTGCTCCGTAAGCGACGAGCGGAGCAAAGCAAGTGAATGAGTACCGTAAGTTAAAAAAAAAAACCTAAAAAAAAAACCGACAATATGTGAATCATTGCTGTCTATGTTGTTGCACTACGACTAGACGCCTAGGTACAACACTGGAAGGGCGACTGGGCAGCACCCTCCCGCCCGCACCCTGCAGCAGCTCACGATGGTTTTTGACTTATGCAGATGATATTGTGCAAAGCCATCCTCAACTTTGTAATTCATACCGTATCTAAAGTAGCAATCCAGAATTGGAAGATTGCAAGGACCACCATCAGGACTGCGTATGGGGGCGCAGGTTCGCCGTGCCCGCTGAGCTGAGCAATGCTGATGCACATCGAATGGTATGCTCGCAAGGCTAATACAACATCCGGTGCTGTTCAAACTGGAGTTATAGTGTGCAATGAACCTTGTCTGTCGCACATCTGATAGCTTGAGCATACTTAGGCGAACTTACCAGCGCTTAGGCTGGAGGCAAGCCCCTTTAGCAAGAACACTTAAATTACGATATTCCTTTAAACCCTCTCTTGGCCAAGGTCCTATGGTCATATCTGACCAATAAACCTTTAGCAATTTTGAAATTTCTTGCATACTGCCTGGCGACCCCTGCCGGGATTGAAGTCTGAAATTCGCTGAAAGTACAAAGCATTTACTGAGGCTATCGACAGGAACCCGGGGAGGGGGAGGGTTTGGTGTGGAATGAAGTTCTTGGATGCGAACAAATTGATTCCTTTATTCCCACAGGGGGCTAAGAAAGAGTAAGATATTCATGAGCGTATTATTAAAAGGGCAATTGGGTCTGCAGATTCTCCTACCTCCATTTGCATGGAATGGGTACCCAGGATTAAATATCAAAAGTCATCCCAATGTTCCCCCCTTAGCATAATTCGGCTACCAAGGTACTACCTGGACGTTGGCGAGAGGATTGCGCAACCGCATTGAGATATCGCCAAGATAACACAATTAGAGATGAAATTCTCGATCCTATGTGAGCCAGGCTTGGATTGCAACTGTCTCCGTAGTTGCACCGCGGCCTCCGACGTGTCGAGCTGCTTTCCACCCAAAATTTTAAGTTGATGCGATGTAAGATGGCGAGATTGCGGTAGTCCAGGATGAGGACGTTGAACGCAGATCTTTATCTCACTTTTCAAAGTCCATCAGTCGATCTGACAAGTCCGAGTCGCAGCTTGCCGTTGAGGAAAGAGTCTGAGAATGAGATAAGCATACTCGAGGAACCCCAGCCGAATTTGATTTGACATGTTCATGCCCTCACCCACCCTTCAACACCATGATCCACCTCACCCAACCCATCTCAGCCAAACCAGGACGTCACCGTCTCTTGTATGCAGAGAATGCCCCTGCTACCACCTGAGGCCCGAATTCTTCTCAACCTTGTCCGGGCCGGATCCATGAAGACTTCTAGCAAGCGTGGCAGCTGGGATGCCTCAACCACGAACGCATGAATTCGGAAATCACCAACACCCAAATGCAGATCTAGGCAATCTGGGTCGATGTTCTCTTTGCCCTGATAATCCTGGTGATATCGGTGGATCCGCGTCCTTGTCCCTCACCGCGTTTGTATGGATAGGGAGATCCGCATAGGAAAAAGGTGCATGGCCAGCAGCGTGGATGGTCCAGTGGGGACAGACCTGGACCTGGGTAAGTTATAGGTGAGTCAGAGTATGTTCATGTGTTGGAGACATCTACCACGGCACGCTCGCGACACGAACTTGTCCCTTAGCTTGCCTTATTGTTCCTTGTTTCGCGTGTCTGCTTTCCCACTCAATCCGGTCGGAAAGCATTTATTGTTTCCAAGCAATACCACCCCAAAAAGTTCCTCTCCTCGAGGTCGTACCTGGATCACTTCCCCCCTTCAGCAAAAAACCCGGGCACACAAGCCACCCGTTCATCATATAATACCACCTTGACGTCTTACAAAAGTCGTCTATTTTCATCTCTTCAATGGGTTTCTTCTCCAAACAACCAGATATGGCACGTGAAACAAGCCCCACCACCAGTGCAAATGGCGACGCGGCAGAGCCCGCACGCCCAGGCACCTCTGGGACCGAGATGCTGCTTGTCAATAATAGGCGGCGTGCCTCGCATCGTCTCAAGGAAGCCAGCCGGAAGGAGCGTGATTACAAGACAAAGAAACGTTCTGCGAGTGCGCGCGCAAACTACAATGAAGCGGTATGGCATGGATACTCTCAACAAACCCTCCCAGCCCACTCTCAACCTTCTGCTCTTTTCCCCCCCTTGTTTCCCAATACTAATTCCAGAACCCCCCCAATCTAGAAAACACACTTTCGCCAGGGCCTGCACCACAACTGGGCGGGCGTCAAGCTCTCCTGGGGCGTCATTGCGTCCGCAGGCTACCTCTTCCGTGACAAGAACGACAAGCTGAAGCGTGAGTCGGAGGAGAAGCGAAAGCTGCGGGCTCTGGAGAAGCAGCGCAAGCTCGAGGAAAAGCAGCGCCGCGAGAAGGAGCTCCTCGAGAAGGCTGAGACAGGCACATTGGCGGAGCCTGCTGCTGCTGCTGCTGCTGCTGAGGAGTAAAAGAGAGAGAGAGAGAGGGAGGAGAGAGTAAATGGCGACCTGGCGACGAAAGAGCTCTGCCTGTTGAGTGGGCGGGCTTCCCGGCGAGATGATTTACAATTCGACAGGAGTTGGAAGATGGAGTCGCAAGGAAGACGGCGGCGATGAAGACTGATACCTGGGATAATACGCTCCCGATTTGTCTCGCACTTCTATCTTTTCCTTTGTCACATTATTGCAATTTTTCCCTTCCCCCCCCCTTTTTTTTTTTCGTTCTTCGTATCTTATTCCTTTTTCCTTTGAACCGACACATTACACTCATTTAACGACCTGACGAAGCGACGTTGACGACCAGCAATAATCAAGCACCTTTTGGCTCAGGAAACGGCCGGAGGTAGAAGGTGTACATAGATTGGCCAGTTGAGCTCATTCGTCGAGGTCACCACCTGAAGAACAGTTGGGGTTTACGGCTCTCAGGATTAGGGCCAGGAGGATTTTCCTATGTCACATTGCTTAGTTTTTTAGAGATATCCAGAAGGGCAGTGTGGGCCTAGGGACTGTGCAAGACGGGTGGAAACAGTTGCTTGTGGAATACTATCCTGTGAGATCACAGTTTGTAAATTAATCAAGTCGAGATACTTGTCTCATGGATTAATCAGCCATGGGATAATTCAACATGGAATACCTATTCGTGGGAGGCTGATCTTTGTATTCATCATATCTGGCCGCATCACTTGCTGGGACTTGTCGAGTCCGATTATGCCTGTTTTGATTTCGCTGGGTTCTATATTGTGTCTTGCCATGTCGCTCACTTGGTTGACGCAACACCCCTCCTTCATCGCATGTCGATTCTCTAGGTCTTCTTTGCGAACTCCACCTTGAGAATCAAGTGCTTGAAACCAAAGCCGTCCATCTTTGCGCAAGCCTTGACAGCATCGTCACGATCCGCAAAGCTGATAAAGGCGAAGCCCTTGGCACGTCCAGTCTCGCGGTCTTTGGCAAGGAAGACACGGGTGACACGTCCGAAGCGCTCGAACATGTCGCGGAGCTCTTGCTCCTCGGCCATCTCGGAAACCTATTTATAGTCAAATCAGTCAATATTCCTGGCCCAATGCGTAGCTGGAATATCGCTACTAGAAGAGAGAGGGAACATACGTTTGTGACACGCAGCGTGGCGAGGTCGTCCCGGTCGCTGTACTTGCCGCCCATCTTCTCGCCCGCGTCGCCGCCAGCACCCTTCCGCAGCGCAGGAGGCACGTATGAGCCCTTTGCACCAGCACCGCCGCTCTCACCCGCCTTGCTTGCGCCACCGACAGCCAGGTCGTCGCCCATGCCGGCAGCAACGTCGGCCTCGCCGCCAGGCGGGGCCATGGTGTCCTTGTAGGGACAACGGGCAGTGAAATGCTCTCCGGAACAGATTCTGCACTTGACCTTGGAGCTGCGCAGCTTGTCCTTCATGGCCTGTGCGTTGGGGTCTTGCTCCTCCTTCTGTGCATCCTGCTTCCAGTTGGCCGAGGGACGGAAGATGATGTTCTCGCCGATGGAGGTGGTGTCGGGGGCGGGTCCTGCAGGGTCGTTGGCGGACAGGCCGAACTTGGGCCACTTCTTGCGGGCGGCGACGCGGGGGTTGACGACGGTGCGGATGACAGTGGTTCGGATGCGCTGGGTGACCTTGACGGTCTGGCCCTTGTCGTTGTGCTTGTAGAATATGCGTGTCTTTGTGCCGTCGCGGTTCTGGATGATTTCCTCGGCGGGCAGGGAGGTGGTGGTGGTTTCCACGTTGTCGTCGTCGTCGTCGGCCCAGTCACGGGCAGTGGTGTTGTTCGTCGCCATCCTTTGGGCTGTCGATGAAACGATGCTGTACGAAAGGGCTTGATGGAGGGCGGGTGTCGCGTTTGGATGAGATGTGTTTTGACGAAAATGGGAAAATTGAAAGTGGGGTGTGGACCTTTGTGATGGTTTGAAAGCGGAACGGACCTTTCAAAAAGTTCGAGAGCAAGGATCCTGGAGGGCAGAGAGTAAGGATGAGTCAGCCGTTTCTAACCACCTCACTTTAATCATCTAGCCAGTAGTCCACGGTACATGTATACAGGTACCTTTGTGCAGTCTACCATTTCTCAGAAGAGAGTCGTCCGTTCTTCTTTTGACTTTCGCACAAAGCATTGCGCAAAATTACAATACAAAATCATCGTTCCAACTGCGATCTACAAGCCACAAACAATTATGGAAGAAGAGTTATTCTATCAAAAAGAAGCTCAGAGCTAGACGCCATCCACAAGTTCAAATTAGCTTCGCTCGCCTAGTAAAGGCAGCATTCATACATGTTTCAAGAGTTGTAACGAATGGCCTCGTAACCGCACATTGTTCAGCCTCGTCTCCTCCACGATCTTCATACCTGGCTAAAGGTGCGATGAAATATATCAAATGACACCCTGGTCTGTAATACCAGAGGAAGATCACGCCTGTCGAGTCCCGAACTAGCCCATTTCACAGATTCTACCCAATACCCACGCCCTTTTCTTTTTTTATTCTAGTTCAATGAGCCTTCAAGTCGATTCAGTACCTACAGTCGAATACATGCGCGCATGCTAATAGAGGTCTTGGTGCTTGGTGCTCATGTCGCATTCAGGATCACCTTGTGCCGCCCTGCTACAGTCCGGACCAACTGCATTCTGTATCTTCCCTGCACAATCACACCCTTCGGTAATCCGTTGGTCCGATCTTATTGGAGACTTAGCTAGGCATTCAGTTCATTTGTCCACACTCGTCAATTTAGGCGGGTTGAGATCTAGGGTAAGCAAAGGATGTGAGGCCGGATAGTCCATGGACCATCCGACAACAGGTCACTTAACAAGTCGTCAACCAACGTCCTAGGCATATCTCTGATTCCCAACTAGTGAGCATTTTCTAGGCAACTTTGGCTGTGCCCAAAAAGAAAAGTCCAATCATAAGCAGCCGGAAGTTGGGATAAAGTCCGAAAGTTGCGCTGGATATATCACGCGTCGCTTTTCCGTTCCACGTTCGCGAAGAAGGAGGAAGTATAAGACATCGCTCAATACCACGTTCAACAGCCGCTAGTCATTCCATCCAGCATTTGGAAGTGTATAAGTCTTAAGGCATCAGAACTTAAACACTAAACATTGAACATGGCTCCTCAACTAATGTGGATGGGACTGGGTAACATCGGACGTGTAAGTCAAGCAAGCCATTCCTATTCAGTAGCGAACTCTAACATTATGCCCAGGGCTGCTGTCAAAGTCTTGTTGAAAAAGGCTCGCTAGACAAGCCCCTTCTCATCTACAACCGCACCGCCTCACGAGCCGAGGACCTCGCCGCCAAGCTCCCTCCAGGCAAGACAGCCGTCCTCGCATCCATCCCCGACGGCGTAGCCCAAGCCGACATCATCTTCTCCTGTTTCGCCAACGACGCCATCATCGAGGAAACCTACCGCACCATCATCGCCACCACGCCGCCCATCACCGGCAAGCTCTTTGTCAGCTGCGAGACCATCCGCCCCGCCACCGCCACCACTCTCGGGGCACTCATCACCGCAGCCGGCGCCTCCTACATTGCTTGCCCCGTCCTCGGCGCACCTGCCGCCGCGGCATCAGGCCAACTGCTCTGCGTTCCCGCCGGACCCAAGGCCGCCATTGACCGGCTGCGACCATACCTCATCGGCGTGCTGGCGCGAGCCGTCATTCCCTTTGAGGACCAGGCGTACAGCAAGGCGTCGACGACCAAGATCGTGGCAAACACCTTTATCGCGGCGATGATCACGCAGCTGGGCGAGGCGCTGACGCTCGCGGAGAAGACGGAAGTAGGGACCGCCGCGGTACAACAGCTTGTGGATGTTATTTTTGGCGGTCCGTTCAGTTATTATGCTGCGCGTATGGTGACGGGCGGATATTGGAAGACTGCGCCGCTAGCGGACGTGAACCTGGGTGTCAAGGATGTATCGTATGCGCTGGGCCTTGGGGAGGAGGTAGGCGTGAGGCTGAAGAACTCGGAGACAGCGCTGGAGTACCTGAAGGCTGTGGTTGAGCACTCGAGTGGGAAGGGAGATATTGCTGGTATTTATGGGGCTGTGCGGCAAAATTCGGGATTGAAGTTTGAGAATGATGTCTAAGGGTGCGTGTCTTTCGGTCTGCTTCATGCTTATATGATTTGCAAGTTGATTGACAAGTGTGATAGAATCTGACGTGCTTCTTGTTTATTATGTTCAAGTCATGCCTTTGACGTATGCTTATGAGTACAGACGTGCGAGACGATGTTAGTGAGAAGACTTGTTGGAGACGTCTCGATGGATTTCGGGAAGCAGCAGAATTGGACATAAAATCTCTTCGCATTCAGCTTTACGGCTACCAAAAAAGCAAAAGGAAATGGAAGGTATCTCTACGCGCATGCGAAGGCAAATGCCCCAGCTGCTCAGCCCGGTCGAGAGCCGTCGTTCTGATATTCTAAACCTTCTTGCGAGGCCTATTATGAAGTGACATCCATCTTGTAACACATGAATACCTTTTGTCCCTTTCTGAACCTTTTCCCAATATCCGATCCGTGCCGTCCAGTCCCATTTGTCCCCATCAACACCCCTTGACCTGACCTGAACACACAAAAAGAAAAGAAGCAAGAAGTGTAGGTGGGTAGGTATAGCGCAAAGTATCGCCGCATATACCCCAAAAGAAGCAAACCAAGGAAATACCATGCTAATCCCGAACCTGACTGATACCCCAACACCGGCAGCCAAGTCATAAAAAAAGGAAAAAAAGAGCTCATCATAGGACAATATACACGGAAACAATCAGACATGTACAATATAGCAGCAACAACATCTGCCCTAAGGAAGGGGTCAGATCAGAACTCACCACCCGGCACCACACTCGGCACTCTCCTTCGCGCTGGGATACTGCTACTCCTCCTCTGTTTGCCGACCGGAATCGGCGGCAGCGCCTTATTTGGTGGCGGCGCAGGCGGAGGGCCTACAGGCAGCGCAGGCTGCGGCAACTGCGGCATGCTGCGTCTGTTGCTCAGACAGCTGGCATCAGACGCGGAGCGCGCGTGGCCGGGGACAGACAGCCTCGACCCCTTGGGCGGAGGCGTGAAAGCCTCGTCATGGTGGTCGGACTGCGTGGGCCGGTGAGCCGTGTTGTTTGTGAAAACAGAGACAGACCCCCGCCGCGGCGCAGACGAGAGATTGTACATGCTTGCGCGCTTTTGGGCGGCCATGGCGCGCTGAATGGGGGAGCGTGAGCGCGTTGGAGACTGTAAGCCGGAGGACTCGAACGAGGTGACAACGTGTGGGATGTCGTTGGCGGAGAGAGGCGGCTCGCGCGAGGGCGAGTGCGCGTGAGGTGGCGCGTCATCCCAGAGTGAGTGGTCTGCAGGACGGAGAGAGTTCATGGAGGCATATTTGTGAATGGAGACCTGGAAGGATGTCACGTTGGATTGGCGGCTCGAAGCGCGCGACTGTAGGTCGTACCCAAGCTTGTCAGAGTCGACGGCCCAGCCAGTGAACATCGAAGGGCTATCGGGTGGCGCAGGGTTATCGAAGCCCTCGTTCGCCTCCATTGGGTTGGATGGTGATACCCGCGACGGCGATGGGGAGTCCGCCACGATGGACAGGGGACGCGTGAAGCCCAGCGTTGGGGGCGGTGGGCGCCTGGGCCTACGAGGGGGCCGACCGGGTGCCGCTGTGGCGTGAGCAATATGGACAACTTCTGAGGCTGTGTGGCTTGCTGCGCGACGACGTTGAGGGAGGCTAAAGTTTGGAGGCTCCTGCACCACGGATAGCGACGAGTGCTGCCGGTGGGTCGGCGTTTGACGATTGGTGTCCAGGAAGATGTTCGATGTCCTGTAAGACTGACGACGGTTGTCGATTTCGGCAGCGTTTGGCCGCAGCTGGACGTCCTCCAGCTCTTCGGCAAGCGGGGTGCTTTCGTCGGAAGGATGGCTACCCTGGCTTGCACTGCCAAAACTATCTCGAAGGGGAGAGTTGCACGCCGAAGAGTCAGACGTGATGATGGTCCTGGCTGCTGACATGAATGAAAACCGATTGCTGCTGTCCCGGAGACCATCAAGTTGTCGACCATCTTGTGAGACAAAACTATTTGACGCAGAGTTGTCGTCAAAGGTATGGTCCGGCATCAGCTCAGTTAGTGTAGCATCCAAGTGCAGCTCCGGGCCGTCAAAGGTGATCGAAGCATCCCAACGCAGGTCCGGCATACTCCCAATGCGCCCAAAGTTTGGGTCCTTCATCACAGGCGCCCTACCAGCTGGTGAGGTTGGCGAGGATTCCACGCGGGGCTGGTCGTCATCCTGCCTTGGAGTACCAACCTCCGTCATGGGCACCCTACCCCCGAGTACCTCAATTTCCCTCCGCAGCAATGACATCCAGCTGTCCATGTCAGCTGCGTTCTCAAAAATCATGAGCATGTCTGATGCCTGACGCCTCTCCTTCTCCCGAAGGCCGAATTTCCCCAGTAAAGACCTCGTATCGTGACTGGTCAACGCGCCGTCCTCGAATACCGAGGAAACTTGTAATACCCAATGTTTACCGGGAATGACATCGCTCGCGAAAGCAGCCGAGTCCTTGGTGAGTTGCACTACCTTTTCCGGCAAGCAGTCATGCGGCCCGTCACCGGCATACTGCAGCAAGTATCCGGACGTAACCAATATGTAGATCTTGGTCGTCCAGTCCAGCTTGAAGGACGAGCTATTGCGCCTATGACGCTTCTTGGCCATGGCGACAAACACATCCTTATCGTCGCCTAGGTCCGGGTGGCTGATAGATGACAGCAACTCTTTCTTGTTGTGCATTCGCAAAAGATGATCGGCCTGGAGACAAGCAGGTAGAGTCGCAGTACGCACAGCTTGTGGCCATGCTTGGAATAGCGGTACCGGATCCCAAGCGGTCGTTGCAAGTGAGCCTCTCCTCTTGCCGTTGGCGGCCATCGTTGGCGACTGTAAGGGCGGCGCAAAGGATGGTGATTTGATCCCGGCAGTCTGCGGCCTGGATCCTGCGTCGACATCTTTGGTCGGACTCCTGAGTTGCACCTCAGGCTTTAATGACTGTGGCTGTAAATCGTAGGGTGTTCCACCAATAGTTTCGCTAAGCCCTTCTGAATCGTTGGGATTGCAGAGATCCCGGCCAGACCTTGTAGTCTCGGCCTCAGTCACAACCCTATGCCTTCCAAAGAGCCTTCCAAATGCTAGTCGTGATTCTCGTTTCCCTGACTTTGGGTGCTTGTCGCCGCGTGAGGCTCTGTTGTCCATACTGGCCTTTATTTCCAAATCTGGGGGCCTCATCCTGCGTGATAATTTGGCAGACTGTGGGAAAGGCGCCTCTGTGTAATCGAAGGAGCTTGTTAGGTCTGCCGCGGACATTGTTTACGGTCTAAATTTACGTGACGTGTGACGGTCCGCCAGGTCTCAAGTTTAGGTGGTATGCTCCTGCAAATGGCTGCTCACAACCCAATGGCTCTCCTTTGAGCAAGTGAGTGACGCAGATCACCAAATAATAAATAAAGGAAACCGGAGCATGAGGTAATGAGAAACGTGTCCGGGAGTCGCGAGAGCTGGCTGTTGACAAGCGGCTGTTTTTGAAATAAAAGAGTGACGAGACAAGTACCGTGGTACGGAAGTGACAGAATGGACCCGGCCCTAGTCCACATCCAGATCTGGTTCAGATCAGCTCGTCGGGATATGGTGTTGGTGTTGATTGCATGTAAACAACAGCCCAAGGCAGGATAAGATGTTTCAGCCAGATCCCCCGTAGACCGTAGGGCATCCAGAAGAGGACGAACTAGTCGGGCGGCTGCCCCAAGATTGTCGATAGAGTCGCGCAGAAAAATTGGAGCCCTTTGATAAAACAAAGTCTCTGAAACAGGCAGTTACTGTATCTGACGAGTAGTGAAAAAGGGTTGCAGGTTGGCGCGTCTTGCTGATGCGACGTCAAAGGAAACTCGGTTAGACTGGCGGAAAGTGAGACGCGGCTTGCAACTGGCAGGATAGTAACAACGACAGACTAGCTATCCCGCAAAACGACGAAGTGAAAATGAGGGAGGGACAGAAGTGGGAAAGGAAGTTGTCTGCTATCTGTACTCATAAGATGATTCTCTCGAAAAGGATGCCTGCGGCAGTGATGAAGAGAACGAACAGCAGGGAGAGGGGGGGGGGAGAGAGAGACGGAGACAGAGAGAAGAGACACAGAGACAGAAAGGGACAACTGATAATAACAATAATAATGTTAACAAATTGCCAATGACGAGGTTTTGTATATTGGGGGGAATTCCTGTCGAGGGCTTTGAAGGAGGACCAGGAAAACACTGGGAAAGGGCTGCCAGGACTGGGGCATGCCAGGTCAGAAGGTGGGGGTGTGCTGCGAAAAGTAGTGGGTGCTCCTGGTCGTCCAGGGCCCCCAAAAAGAACCTTACTGTGGATGATATCCCGGAAGCCCTGGCCGCGGGACCGGGGCCCTCCAGGCACGGCACAGACATGAGCAGGGTCTGGGAATGGATGCAAGATGCATGGAATTGTATCCTCCTTGTTCCCCGCGCGGCTCGTTGATAGCCGCAGAGAGTTCATCAAGCCTTTCTTTTCTATCTATCTCTCTCTCTGTCTCGCCCTTTTCTGTCAATCTAATCAGGTGCTTCTTGTGCGTGTGGGTCAACCGATATGTGATACTTCATACCGCTCTCTAGGCATTTGCCGTGTGTATCTGTGGTGTGCTTCTTCCGTACTCTCAAGCATCACCGACCACGGCCAGCCATATCCACCCACGTTCCAGGCGGCAGCCGTGCAATGTGATTCGTAAAGCCTCCGTACGAGGAGTACAGGCAGTCAGTCTAGTCGTAGCCGCGTGAAAGGTTGTAAAAAGCCGAAACCCGTGGAAGAACACGACTCTACCATGAAGGGTAATAAACAGTCAGTCAGTCAGTCACTAACGCATGGTGGGTGATAGTGACAGCTCATGGTCGGGACAATCATTTCATGCTTTGCTAGCCCCAGACGCTGGGCCAGGCCCTGCAAGGATACAAGGCCATTCTCTCTCTCCTTCATCAATCAGACTCTGGCCCAAAGGCTTGAACGACGTCGCGATCTCGCTCTTGAATCGACCACTCACAAAACTCAATTTTCAAAGAGCTGTCAGAACGCGCTCGGCTTCTTCCAGGCTCACATAAATCCTCGCGACTAGCGACGCGTCTTGCCACCTGATATTTTGACCGGTCGCTTGACTTGGGCGTCGCTCGAACTCGCCCCCTTCTGCGGTCGTTGTGGTGATGGTGTGCATAGACTGTGGTGATAAACAATATCGCCTTGCTTACTCGTGCAGATAAGCATGGGCTTGATCGAGACGCCCGGTGAAGTATGAATGATGAGTCGATGACTGCGGGGCAATTAATCTGGCCTGAGATCTCCATCGTGACGAACGCCTGCAAGGTTAATCAAGAGCCCAGTTTCCTTTGTCACCATCCCAGCTTGTTGACGAGCGGCACGAATTGTTCCTCCGATTTCTTGCGAACCCTGGTCCTGGACACATCTAGTCCTAATGGCTCACATGCGGACAAAGTAACGGCTTTATCCAAGCCGTCCAAACACATACTACCATACATACTCTGACGCATAGCTGCTTGGATGGCAATTCTTTGGAAGGAGGCGATCATGTCAATCAAAACGGTCGAGAGTTAATTGATCCCGGGGCGATCATTTGTGTCGTCTGAACCATAGCATCTTGGTTCATCGCCGGATCCCGATTCGGAAGCCAGCCCGACACAAGCACCCCAGATCACAGAACACAGAACGCCCTCAACACCCCAAGCCCCACCACGTTGACGGCTTCGTCAAATGCTCCACTATACTACTCATCGCACTGTTACGCACAGTAATAATTAGAATGGTAAGATCGTGGTACCACATTCCCGTCGGCTCCCCGTCGGCCAAGAACTAAATCTTCCACGCGAGGAACCTAAAACTTCCCCGGCCCCAGATCCTTGGGACGCCTATGAAGATCGATGGGGTCGGACAGCCGCTTCCAGCTGCCCTGCAATCAAAATGAAGTTTTGAACAGAAGGAAAATCTGGTGGGACTGGCGCGTCCAGCCTGCTTCTGGAGCTTCAGGCAGGGTCTCACCAACGAGGCTGTTTAGTCTTTCCTCTCGCAAATCAAATCTCCGAGCGCTATTGCTTTTTTCGTCAGCCTATCCATCAAAGAATTTCTTTCCCCTCCCCCAAAACCAGGACATCAGATTTTTTGTGTAAAACTCAATCCATCCCTTCCGTGGCCGGGTTTCCTGGCCCGGGCCCGTCTCACCAGCAGCACGCGAGCGCCCACTCCTTGTTTTGTTGAGCTGCCCAGATTTCAAAGTTAATGAAGCTCCTGCAATCTTGCAATTTGCAAGTCTCCTCCGCTCCTTTGGCCCCCAAGAAACTCACGCCCAAATTTGTGCATTGTCAGGCTCCAAATTCAAATTGCTGACGGGAACACAGTCCGATCCCAGCGTTACCATGGGCTCCACTCCGCTTCCCAAAGTCCCACCCAGCAGTGGGTCTACAACATACAGCAAAGGTGCCTTTGCCAGAGCCACGGATTGCAGGGTCCGCACGGGACGCCGATGATGAGACCGGGGAAGGGGAGCACTGCGACAGGGGCAAGGGGGAGTATTCTTCAGCCTCCTCGACGACCATTGTCCTGGCCAGAACATACCATGTTTGTCTTTTTTGTGTTTTCTATTCGTATCATAAATTAGCCCAGGCGTGTTGTACGCAGACACAGAAACAACTTCCTCAGGTAGCCGCAGCACGATAACGCCGTGTGTGAGGTGAATACTGAGATGATAGGAGGGCCAAGCAAGCGAGCATGCGGACGGCGTTGGAATTCTGTGTGTGTGTTGTCTCATGATAGCGCTTCGCACCACCAATCCGGCCCCCGATGGTGACTATAATCCGCGCTGCTAAGAAAGCACGGCAACCGCGCAGTCTACTGCACCTGACCTGCGTGTTGCCGCAGGGGCAGGTCGGTGGCATCCCACTCTTCTGGCACAAAGACCGAGACTGTATCGATTTCATCGCAACTGTAGACTGTCACAGCGTCAAGCTGAGCAAGGGGCGACAATCAAAAATTACGAGACGACAGCTGTTGACACCACGAACGAAAACTTTCCCCTCGCCATATATTTTTCGCTTACTGGCGTCGCACGGCAGCGCGCTACTGTATAGCTCCAACTTCTTTATGCGGGTGACTGCTGCTGGTTCGTAACGGGAGCCAATTGTTACGACAAAGCCTCACGCATGTCTTTGCCTTGTTGCGCGCGTGTAAGACATGCCCGATCCCGCAGGCTCTTCTCTTGGTCCGGGTAATCATGCTGTCCTGGGAAAAAAGACGCAAGATAAATTTTCTCCGTGGTATACATTGAGCTACTGCCCCTGCAGGTCCAAGTGCGAACTTTCCTCGACAGCCTCACTGCCTGCATCGATTGGGATGATTCAGGAGAAGAGAACAATCATTCTCATTCAAGCAAAGACCCGAAGTCAATTGAAATACCGAATTCGACCCGGTCTGAGCGCAGTAATGTAACGCACCCGGCCCTTGACAACGGTTGGTTGAAGCCAGTCTCGCAGCTCGCAGCTCAGCTTCGAGGGGTACCTTGGTACCATAGTATGTATCCGTATATTTAGTTAACACCCGTACCTTGCAGTAGCGTGGTTTCCGAAGGTTGGGGTTCCGGTTCATGTAAAGACACACAGACGCTGGGCTAGCAAAAAACTCGAACCCGCAATTTGAATCGGGCTGTAGAGTCTTTCTTTTGCTGCAGCAATTTGTTTTTCTTCGACCTATAAACAGGTCCTGCAGCGCGCGTAAGCCACGTTGCATAGACGAACGATTTATTCTCAGCCAGCACGGTCCGCGCCATCTCGAATGATGCACTTGCATGCTGAACAAAGTTCGTATGCGTGGAATCGCTTCTGCCAGCGGGAAGTGTTCCCCGATTGTCAGATCGAGAACATGTCAGTCCATCTTGCTTCGGATCTGGTCAAAAGCAGATACGCCCAGGGGTCGTAAATGTGACAGTCGAAACAACCCGGTCAAACGTCTGGGTAATTAGTAGCATCCCGTATATGAGGGAAATATGCAAAGCAAGGTGTACCCCATCATGCAAAGTTGCATCATTGAATGGGTGGTACTATCAGCATGCTGGGTGCGATTCCGAGGTATCATCGAACCTTACGGATCAATACGAGGCTCTGATCAGAATGCGACAGTGAGTACGAAAGCTCAGCTCAGCAATCATGCTGCTCAGATACTGCCTAGTGGGCTGACCACAGCTGTATAATATTGTAACGTGTTCGCTCGCGAGGCCCAGTCGGCGTGCCGTGCGATCGGACTGGCACCAGTAGAGACTAGACAGAGGTAGGCAAGCTACGATATTAGTTCGTTGAATATTCACTAGAACGAAGAGTTTTGCCTTCACTATGCCAGCGGAAATTCGGAGAGGAGACTTTGGAGGGTGGCACACATCGTGAGAGCTCGAAAGTCAATTTGCAAAGTTTTGTATCAACGAACGATGTGACCCTGTGACAGGGAGATAGTTTGAGCGATGGCAGGATACTGGGATGGCATTCACGAAGTACAGTAACTTGGTAGGCTTTCCATCCTATCCACGTGCCATTATAGTCAAGAAGATGCGAGACCCGGGCAGTATTACTGCAAGCTTCCGGTGGGGAAGATTGAGATCGCGTCGAGGACGCGTCTTCCATCGACTCTAAAAGGCGGGTAAGCAATCAATCTAGACGCTGGGAAAGAGCTAGGAAAGATGTGATTGTGGTGGTGGCAAGCCAGCGCTAGCACTCTAGGCCAATCGCATGGGAAGTTGAACCTAGCAAGTAGTTACTGGAGGTCGCAGATTGACTGAACCGCAAGTGAGATCCCAGCTCCGGCCTTGAAGCAGATGATGGCAGTGCCAGGATACCGGCCATCAAGCATGGGGTGTTTTATCACGGAGAGTCGACGACAGGTGATTGCGGCCGCTGTGGGCTGATGAGGCCTGGTCAGGTGAAGTGAGGAGCCGAGATTCCGAAGGCATGGCGTCTGAGGGCTATCGGTGTGATCAAAGTCTGAACAACTCGACGTGAGAAATCCGGGGCGTGTGGCGTGCTGCCCATAAGAAGACTGCCAGTACCCGAAGGCTTGGAAATGTTGTAATCTAGAGCGGGGTTTTGTCTTGGACGGAAGCCGTCTGCCCCAGGAGTGGATCGTACTATATTCCAAGCAAGACATGCTCCTTGAACCCTTCAACAACGTCGATAGCGAGCACATTGTTTCTTAAGGCATGTACACGGTCAGTGGTATGATAGTGGCGTCAGGACTGCTGGTGGCCATAGATCATTGCTCCATTGCCATGGCGCTTGCTCTTCTCAGATTCGCCCCCAGCCAAGCGAAGGCTCTTCGCATGTTCACTCGCGTCCTCGTGGTCAGGTGGTGGTGGTCGTCTTATTAGTCGTGCCAAGGTCGGTCAGTGTGACACCTTTAGAAAGATCAAGACGGTCTGCTATGGGAGCTTTGGCGGATTGAGCGGTTGCTGATGAACTGGGCGCTGGGCTGATGGGGACTTGAAACGTATATTCTTCATTTCCTGGTACGCATCTTGATAGTGGACTTCGTTGGAGTTGGTAAACAAACTGAGATGCTTTGTCTGAATTTCCAGTGGAAAATCCCTGTGACGCAACTTCCAGAAGCTCTATCCCGGTCCCCCGCGTAGACGTCACGGCCAAAAAACAGCAGCCTAGCCATCGTCGTCGTTCCTACTCATCAAACAACCAACCGACTTCGACTGTAAAATCTAGCGAAGGAAGAAAGAGCTTTCACAGGGCCCTATAACCATTTCATGCCCATGCCCGACCTCAATTCTCTCCCATCTTCGACCCGTTCAGCGCCGCCGCCGCCGCCGCCCATACCAAGCTCATCAACGTCGCTGGCACCTTCGTCACCCTCCGTAGCTATGTCACTCTCGTCGCTCACCAACGACTCTGACGCCGTCTCGTCTCGGCCCAATCGCCACCGTCAGCCCAGCTCTCCCTCGCCATCCCTATCGCCAAGCCGCACCGCTGCGACTTCTCTCCAGGCCGCTGCTGCTGTCAATGCCGGCTTGCATCATGGTTCCAGACGTCCGTGGATCTTCCCCAGCCTTGCATATATCTGTGTGCAATCTGCTAATTTCCCGTTCACAGGCTCATCAGGCTCTCTTTCCCGCCAAGCTACAACTTCCTCGAGAGATGCACGTCGCCAGTCTCAAGTTCTCATGAACCTACAATTGAACGATCCAAGTATTCCGGGGCCCGGCGAGATGCGTCACGAGACCCACACACGTCGCAGCAGCAACGTTTCTAGTCCTGTTGCACTCTCGTCCTCCTCTCCATTCCTCATAGCCAGCGGCGGCGACCCAAACCATACTCGCTCGCCTAGCTTGGGAGAGCTACACCAGGAGATGGAAGCGGAGCAAGAGGCCTCTGTCAATCGGCTACTTGTCCAAATTCGCGAACAGCAGGTCCAGATACGACAACTCCAACAAGACCAGTCTAGTGCCATCGCCGTTGATGATTCCTCGGAGACTGCATTCTACCAGGCCGAAACGTCCATGCTCGTCAGAGAAAATCAAATGCTACGCCATCGGGTGAGGGAGCTGGAGCGGCAACTAGAGGGCCTTACCCGAGAGCAACCTAAGGAAGAAGGAACATGATTGCATTTGGAATGGCAAGGACACGGCGTTCTGGGGGAAGGAAAGGCGTAAAAAGGATTCCCTAACACGACACAAACTCCTACTCATTGTCTATACTCATTACACCTACATTTACACCGTCTACAGTACATATGACCGATGTTCCAGAAGGAATCTGGTCAATCCTCTGATTAAACTGGATGCCAATAGAGACACCGACACCAAAAATTCAGCATACTCTAGCTCCAGGCTACTTGGGGCTACCTGCCATCCAGGAAAGCAACTGGGCTCCATGCTCAAGCTATAAAGAAGGTCAGTTGCCAGCAACCTTGTTCTCACAGTACTCAGTGCATTCTGCAGAAGCATAGAAGTGGTTGTAACTGACAAAGCATTGTTCAGTATAGACTATGAGCTGCAAGATAGCAATGGAAATTGTGGAGACAGCTGATCCCTTGACCATCCATACACAGCATTCCAAGCTCCTGACAAAGTTTACATGAGCATTGCATCCTTGGCTGCCTAGCAATGCCTGATCAACCCACATGAGCATCAACCCGATACACCAAATACTGTGCTTTTCTAGGTCATGAGATCAACTGGGATTCCGCAGCTCCAAAGGGGAGATCAAAATGGCTGTACGGGTGAATGGGCACTGATGCCTCTATTCCAACTTCGTCAAGTAATGCATGTTTTTTTTTGGGGGGAGTGACTTAAGAGACTCTCGTGCCAAGGAGATGCTCTTCATCATGCCAAACATAGGTACATACAATGCATGGTTCAGGCTGTCAGGGTATTGATCCTCTCGGACAGGAGGTTCTGGATATGCAGAAGTCTCAGTCTAAGTGCAGGTTGACTTCTAAGTACATAGAAACTCTTGAATAAGAAGATGCTGCCTGGCAACTGCCCTTCCTAGAATACAAATACAGGATGTGTTCTAAAGCTACACTACTTTGACAATCGTGACTTTGGCGTTTCCCATACGAACTATCATTGCCTGGTATCCGATCCTGTGCCCAACTTTCAACGCTGCAGCCTTGAGCTTGAATTCACCGACCTCACACCATCTTCATCACTCCAGCTAGCAGTTGACATTGGATCTTGGGTACAGCATCAAACGACGACCATTTAAAAGCACCTGCAAACCCTCAGAAGCACTACTTTGAAGTTACAAGTCAGTATACACCATGGCAGGTAAGTATTCAAAATTACATGCATGTAGAACCCAGCTAAACTTGTTGCCCCAGTGTTCCGTAACATGATCATTCTGGCCATTGCCATCCTTGCCATCCTCGCCATCATTATCACCCAGTCAGCCTCCATGCAAAGCAGCTCCAACGTCGATCCTCTATCTACCGACTTCAGTGTGACCACTGGTCTCATATCCTTTGAGGCTTAAGCTGCAACGATTTCTATTGCAGCAATAGTGCAGTGTCCATGTGGACCTTTCCAACTCGGACTGCCTGTAAGAGAGTGTGGAGTGATTGGTTCTTGACAAAGTTCCAGTAAGAGCAGAGTCAATGGTCTTGTATGCTCGTTCGGCGACTCATGCAATTGTCAGAAGCAGCATGACCTTTTCAATTGTAATGGCTTGGTAACTGCTTGATCAGTCCTGGCGCTGGAGACCGTCTCATACCAATGGGTTCGTTCGTCTTTATTATTCGTATGAACCATGTGATCGCATTGAAAGCTAAGTGAGAAGGAATGGGACTCTCGATTGGTCTTTGAATATGAGAAGGCCCTTCAGACTCGGAAACGGAGGCCAAGGGAGAAGTGAATGGAGAATTGCCTGAGGGTCAGGAAATTTTGGACCAAGTTGGGCTGTCCTCTCCCAGAATATCCTACCCAGATTTCAAGCAAAAGAAATAACAAATCGATTCCTCCTAGATTGCCTATCCAATCTTGTGATTCTGGTCCCGTGATTGTGGGAGGATCCTCTAGCCAAGGTCGCATTAGAATACCGAGCGTCCTCATGAAGGAGACTTGCAGCAGAATGACCAAACCGCGGCAGCCAGACCGTGACATTCTGATGATGATGTTTGTCATCGCAGACTCGTAGATGAATTGCATGTAGTGATTGTGGCCAGTGCCGGGCAGACGAGTATACTATTGCTTCGGCTTTCGTCTCTCATAGGGTATCATAATTCATACTGAAGCACCACCCACCCCAACACCACCACGACGGGGGTTCTTCCACCAGTATCAAGCCACCGGACCATCTCGACCCAGCCTCGGGACTCATTGCTTCCCAACCATCATCTTCACCTTGTCCAGCAACACTTTACTCTCCCGCCCCAACTTCCGTGGACCCTCCTGCCGCCCTCCAAACCTCCCCCGCCCGCCAGAACCCGGCTTGATTCCCCTTGCCTTCAACATCGCCTTACGCAACCTCTCCCGCTCAGCCGCTTTTCGCTCGCGCTCCTCCTCTTGCCGCTTCAGTTCTGCGGCACGCGCCTCCCTCTCAGCCTTCTTCTTCGAGCCCTCTTGCAACGCTTTGTCGTAGTAGTCTGGGCGGCGAGGCTTATGGCGGTCGCCTCGCGAGCGATGCTCGACAGGGCTAGGCTCGTTGTTGCCGTCCGCAGCGGCGGAGCTGTGTGATGGCTCCTCTGTACCCCGCAGGGGCTGTGACCGCTCTAGCTGGGGCTCCCTCTTTTTCATCGGTGGCAGAGGCGCGCCATCCAGCAATGCCTGGCGCTCAGCGTTGACATGCTGCCGATCCTGTTCGTGGTCGATAGGCTCGCTGGGGATCTGTCCTGCGTCGTCGTCCTCGTGTGTGGGTGGCTTCTTCTCCTGCTCCTGTGCCAGTTCGGCCTTGACTTTCTTGTATTCCTTCTTGAGCTTTGCCTTGTGGATCAGGTTCTCCTTGACTTTGGTGTTTCTACGCCGCCAAGCACCGTCTGGGAGGTTCTCGGGCCCCACTTGGAAACCTTTGCGCTTCTTGGCTTCAGGAATGGCGTCGTTATTGGGATTGTCTTCACGTGGGCGTTTGAATGGCATGATTGCTGTGGTGATTGTGCAGGCGATTAAATGTTGGAGGTTGTCAGAAAAGGGCAGATTGAGATGTTGTATATAGAATTGTACATGCAAGTGGAACCCTGTTGTTGAAAGTCTCGAAACTTTTTGGTAGGTTCAATTTGGCCGACACGGTCCCGCAAGTCTCGGCGCAAACAGCGTCTGCTCCAGCCGATCCGAGTCGGGTATGTTCGGCCAACTCGGATTTGAGGCCTGAAAAGAGCAAAATAGCGCACCAGACCCCTGCCGGATGAACATGGAATCTTTTTAGCGGCGGGCAGGCTGCCCAAAGGTCTGGTTTCCGTTGCATGCCGATAGCAAAGAACGAGAGCTTTCTCGACGAACACACCAAAACCTTCTCTCCTCCTTCCTTCCCGCCCAAGCCAGCATCTTTTCATTTGTTAGACTGGACTCCCTCCCGTAACTCTATTCTACGTACAAAACCCCCCCCTCCAAAATGCTGGCCATTCGATCAATCGCCGCTCCCGCGCGCGGCCACTTTGTCCGCGCCGCTCCCCGCGCCGCCGCCTCGTCCTCCTTCACCTTCGCCCAGTCACAGCGCCAGCCGGTCAGCAGGAGATGGATCTCGCAGGAGTCCAAGGTTGCCAAGTACCATGGTGTTAAGGATAGCAACGGCAACTACCTCGTCTCCCTTATCGAGGGTGACGGTATTGGTCCCGAGATTTCCCAGGCCGTCAAGGACATCTTCAAGGCTGCTGGTGCGCCCGTGGCTTGGGAGCCCGTCGACGTTACGCCCATTCTGAAGGATGGCCGCACTGCCATTCCCGACGCCGCTATCGAGAATATCGAGAAGAACAAGGTTGCCCTCAAGGGCCCCCTTGCCACTCCCATCGGCAAGGGCCACGTCTCCCTCAACCTGACCCTGCGCCGGACCTTCAACCTGTTCGCCAACCTGCGTCCCTGCCGCTCCGTCGCTGGCTACAAGACCCCTTACGATAACGTCGACACGGTGCTGATCCGTGAGAACACCGAGGGCGAGTACAGCGGCATTGAGCACACCGTGGTCGACGGTGTTGTGCAGAGCATCAAGCTGATCACCAAGGAGGCCTCGGAGCGCGTCCTGCGGTTTGCCTTCCAGCACGCCCAGGAGATTGGCCGCAACAAGGTTCTGGTCGTGCACAAGGCCACCATCATGAAGCTGTCGGACGGTCTGTTCCTGTCCACCGCCCACGACGTGGCCAAGGACTTCCCTGGCATCGAGATGGACTCGGAGCTGCTCGACAACACCTGCCTCAAGATGACCACCGACCCGGTCCCTTACAACGACAAGGTTCTTGTCATGCCCAACCTTTACGGTGACATTCTGTCCGACATGTGCGCTGGTCTGATTGGCGGTCTGGGTTTGACTCCCTCTGGCAATATTGGTGACGAGTGCTCCATCTTCGAGGCTGTCCACGGCTCGGCGCCCGACATCGCGGGCAAGGGGCTCGCCAACCCTACTGCGTTGCTGCTTTCCTCCATGATGATGCTGCGCCACATGGGTCTCGGAGAGTACGCCGACCGCATTGAGAAGGCCGCTTTCGCTACGTTGGCTGAGGGCAAGGCACTGACTGGCGACCTGGGCGGAAAGGCCAAGACGCACGAGTTTGCGGGTGCCATTATTTCGAAGCTGTAAAATGTGGTCCACCAAGAACGACGGGATCGCTAGCAAGACACTTTGAACAGGGCCTCCACCAATAACACATTCACATGCACGACCACGAGAGGTTCCCATAATTCCTTGCGCCCTACGGCACAGTTTGATAGAAAGAATGAACTTGGATGGGGCATTGTTTCGAATACATAGAAGGGAAAGGACATGCACGCATCATCGGTGCCTCATCATCAAGGACCTCATTCAAGATGGCATCCAGCGCAGGGTGGGAGTGGGAGGAGATACCACCTCATCATATGTTTACGGTACCGGGCGCAGGTTTGGGGGGGAATCAAAGCGGCGGGGGTGGCAGCAGTGTGCAAGGTGGAGATGGTAGACTGTAAATTATATACGGAGGAAGCTTCTACTATGAATGCATTGTTCACACATCCACGACTATCGCCTTTTTTCTTTTTTTCGAGAAGACATCTCAAAAAAAACCGTCCGTTTCGAAAGAGACCCCTGAGCCCAGGATCCATTGGCAGAGATCATCGTTCTAAACTTGGGCGGCCATGTGGTGAGGATCTAACTGGGCGTCACACGCTTCAGCGGTAAAATGCATCATCGCCCGGGATTAACCCTCCGCTTCCGGCGCCTCATAGTGGCAGGCTGGATCCTGGGAAGATTAGACACTTACAGCGCAAGGTTCTCAGCAGCTTTGACTCACCTCTTGTTGTGGCACATGGGTAAAATACACTCAAGAATTCTTCCTGTTTCTTTTGTTATTTTACTCAAGCCTGAAGTTGTGTATATATATGTTTCCACTGTCCATCTGTATGACATCGCTGGCGACCCACTTCATAGCGACACCGGACTGGCCGGAGTACAACACAGTACAGTGCATTGTTTCCACCCCTAGCGGAGTGCCCGATGATATAATAGCACCCGGGAAAAGAGACGACATGCCGAGGAACCCAAGAATGACCATGACTTGACGACCATCGACAAACCCCAAAAGCCCCCGAAGGCTCCATTTAGGCTTTGTCGCTCACTCACTCACTCACTTACCAAACGAATCAATCTATTTGAAGCCTTCCTCTCTCACCTAGATCGACCGTGTTGCGCCCGAAAAAGAAACACTCTCTTACACTTTGGTCAGATAGCAAGGGGCCGTTGGATCCTCACCCCGGCTTATCCTCATCACGCCCAACACACACTCCTCTGCAGGAAAGGCGCTCAGCGGCGCCGTGGTGCAAGCTAGCGAGGTCACAACTTGAGAGACCTTCCGGCCTATTCTGTAGACCTCCATTTCACACTTCATAGAGAGAAATATCTAGCCCACCCGTGGTTCTGAAAAGGACCAAGGGTGGTCAAACCCCGAGACCTGTTCAGTTCTCATGCCTTTGCGCTCAACAAAGAACAACATCTGGTCTTGAAATAAAGCAGCAATCCATAGCCCAGCATGCCTTTCTTCCGAGAGAATATGGTCACAATGGACAATGAGCACAGCGATCCAACTCTTGAGGCCGGACCAGAGGCCGAGATCGAGACGACCAGCCGACCACTACCAATCCAGGGGATGGACCAGATGTGGAGACAGAGACAGACATCTATGGGTGTTTTGCGCCCCAGACCTTCCGAGGAGAGCATACGGACCGATCTTTGTGAGGGTCTTTTGCGGGACGAGTCGAAATCGGGGAGTCCTGAACCAGATCTCTGCCTTACCACCACCTCGGACCGAGCGGAGCTGATCGAGCGGTTGAAGAGAGGCGAGAGTCCGACTTGGGTTCCTAGCAGACGGGTATGATTTGACTCACACCCTGACTATGCACTCTCAAATGCTCTGAGGTACTGACAATCTTATAGTACGAGTCTTTCGTCCCTCGAAAGGGAGCACGCGACCACTCGCCCACCCCTCGGCCAAAATCGAGGGGGTCGCCAGGACTGCTGACTGCGTCGCTCACCAAAGCGAACAACGAAGCGGATACGCAACAAATTCAAGAAGCCGACATCGCAGAGAGAATGCACCAAGGTTTGAACATTGAACGGCCTAGGTCTGCTTTGCACAGCGGTGACTTCACCCAGGACGCATCAAGTCGGTACATTGCTCAAAGCAAGCCAGAAAGGACAATTCCCGACACAGATGTCTTCAACTCCGATCTCCAATCCTCTTGGTACGCCACATCACCACCGAGAGATTTCACACCGTTTAAATTTGAGAGGAGGGTACCTTTTCCCGATCTACCAGAAGGATACAAATCCTCGCCGCCGTCTCTTTCTTCTTCATTGTCGTCCAGCTTCGTCTACAAGCACCCCACAAGTCCACTCGTCCAGTCCGAGAGCAACGATGACTTGAACATCAACGCCATGGACTTGGACCCTAGCACACCAAGCAGAGCGCCTAGAAGGCAGACTTTGCATGCATTTTCTCGAAGTATACCTGCCGCCGCCGCCCAGAGGATACCGTCGATACGCCGGCAAACTACATTTCCGTACCAAGCTCACCAACCTAGAAAATCCCTCACCTCTGCTCCCGCTTTCTCCCTGACTGGATCACCACCGGCCTCTTTTGCCGGATCAAGACGGCCTTCCGTGGTGTTGGACTCGTCACCTTTACAGCAGACGTCGATGGTTGGGTCTTATGAAGAGAGCATTCTCCGTGGCCGCATGTCGACTACACCCTCGAAACCGCTCGACTTCATGGCTCAAATAGGCGTCCTAGGTCTTGGCAATTGTAAACCGAGTCTCAAATGCCCAGCGCATGTGACACTTCCGTTTCCCGCTGTTTTCTACAGCTATGCCAGCACGCCCCACGGGCGATCAACCAGCGATGACGGGCCCAGCCCGTACGTAGGACAGGTCGATCTGGAGAATGGTCTGCCCAATCCCGAGGAGTCCAGAACAAGGCAGAAGTCTCGACAAAGAGCCAGCTCGGTAGCGAGATCAAGGCAGAGCAGCATTGGCCCAGACACAGAAATGTCAGGTGTCGTCAACGCCCCACCCCACGCGCGCAACGTCGCCAAGCACCGCCGGCGCCACGGAACCACCTCATCCAAAGCGCCCCCTGGTGGGTCATACCGCATCCCGGAGAAAGGCCAGATCCAGATCATCATCAAGAATCAGAATAAGACGGCCGTAAAACTCTTCCTCGTGCCATACGACCTCGCCGGCATGGAGCCCGGCACCAAGACCTTCCTGCGCCAGCGCTCCTACACCAGCGGGCCCATCGTGGAGGGCACACCCACTCCCGCTGATGCCGACAACGACAAGCAAGTCCTGCGCTATCTTGTGCACCTACACATCTGCTGCCCCGCGCGAGGACGCTACTATCTGTACAAGAGCATCCGCGTCGTCTTTGCCAACCGTGTACCCGACGGCAAGGAGCGCCTGCGCAACGATGTCACGCTGCCCGAGCCGCGCTTCACGCCATACAAGCCCGTGCGCCAGATGCACCCGCCGTCGCAGAGCAGTGCCGGCCTCGCCGCGGAAAAGGCCTTCCGCCGTCGCAGCTCGGGCTTTTCGTTCGCGCTGCCGTCGGAGGAGCCGGTATCGGCGTTGACGAGCTGGGACGCCAGGCGGGTCCGCGCAGCGAGTGTGCAGGATCGTGGTATGGGTGCGCCTGGGTTTGCGCCATTAAATTTCACCAAGGGCGAGGTAGCAAGTGGGAGCGCGGCGGGCGGAGCTGGTATGAGTTTGAGTACTGCAGAAGGGCTGCTATCGCTCAGACTAAGGGGGTTGGGAATGCAGGGTGCTCTTGCTGGAGATGTGAAGGAAGAAACAGGCGAGAGTGAATGTTCTTGAATAGTGTGGCCTTGGGCGTTCAAAGGCTGCCTTATATCGGCTATAGCGAGCTGTTGTTTGTGATAAGGCTGAAGCATGGTGAATTTCGTATATACCCAATTATGAGGAATACCGGCGCACGACGATAGGATCACAGGCCACGACTGCGACTGGATATAGACAGGCGTATTGACAGGATGCTTTTCACGCTGATATGTAAATAAAACGCCAATCACAAGAAAAAATAATTGAAGAACGTCCTTCTTTGACTTGTAAATTACCTAGTCAGCAGAAGTTCTCTCGTTCCATCCGGGAGATGAAGCAAAGAAGTAGTTCCCACTTCTGGGCAGGCCTCGGTATGAAAATGTGATATGTGATAGCTTCTCCCTCTAAGAACCGTTCATTGATTGAGATGTATCTCAAGACTTCAATCTCTCGGCCTATTCAAAACCCTGTGCACAGTCATGCGAAGCATTGCTCGATGCCAGGTGGCATCCAGATCAAGCAGCTGCTGTGGCGCAATCGGCAGAACGATTCCAGCAAGGGCGACGCCAATTTTGAGAAATTCGCCAATGCGCCCGACAAAGAGATAAAAAGCTTTCTGATGGGTTTGTATAGTGGTGTACGCCCTTGTATGCCACTCTCGGCGAAGACAACGTGAAGATTGGTAAAGAATCGATCAACACTTGTGGTGCTAACGTATATTCAAGCGCCTATGAGATTTACTTCTGTGTCAAACGGAGACTCAATAGACATCTTAGAACCTTCACCTTTTTGCCTCGGCATCTGGCTCTGGGTCTGGAGTACAGATGGATTGAGAGTTTGTCTGATCCTGATCGATCATGGCACATCATGCATATGAGTTTCGACAGACAGCCGGGGTGATTCCCCCCCCCCCCAGACTCTGGATTGATGATCAATTCAGCTCTTACCAAGTGGAAAACCTGTAATAGACGACCTGTTCTCGAGCAATGTTCCGCGGCATTGGACTGCGTTCATTCGGCTTGAGCCCTTAGGATCATAGCCAATATGAATAGCGGAAGCATCCTCACTTGAGCCACTGCAGACTATCAATCTCGGGCTTGCGAAGTACCTGCTAGGCAAGAAATGCATGCATTCACTATTTAATACCGATGCCTCTTCGGCCCAGCTGGACTCCACGGCATTCCACCACCACTCAAGTTTGGAGCCCAAGTGCTGCAGAGCATTTTACACAAAATCGAAGCCGAAAATGTTATACGCGGCCAAACCTCCGCTGATTTATGCGCTTGGACAGCCTTTGGGAAAGCCTAAAGCCGACACATACCCGACACGACTACTGACCATTGTCCTCCTTCAGCACGGCATTGACCATCTCCACCGCTACCAGAGGCATCAGGATACCCCTTTTGAGTTTAAAACCTCAGAACGATCTTCAGTTCTTAATAATACCCATTGAACTCACGCGAAGAAGTCTCAATGTACCGAGCAGGCCTGCAGCAGGTGAAAGAAGATGTTCTGTTACAGGCTGTCAGGCAGAGTAGCTGCTGTGACTGCCGCAACGGTGCACTGACATCTTTGATCATATGCTACCTAATTCCAGAAAGTGTGAATGGCATTAGCTCTTGATCCGAGTCGCAAAGGAAAGCTCAAGGGCACCCAAATACCTGGATGCCTCGAGATATAGCCAAGGCTGGTGGACTGCAACCCCCTCCTGTGCTGACCAATGGCCTTACACGGCCAAGGACCCACCCATGACGTCCCTTAAACAACAAGGCTGCAGCCCGGTGGGTCCATAGGCGCAAGCATGCGTGGTAGTAATAAGCAGAGTGATATTTTTGGAGTACTGAGAATCGCGAGACATGTACCTATAAATTGACCCTCAAAAAGCTAAGGTAAATGGATGGTGTATCTCATTCCTCACTGGGCTAGGGCAACTTTCGCGTTCTCAATTATCACTCCATTCGCTGCCATCTTTACAATTCCTAAGAGCTGATACTTTTAGACACCCATGGAATGTCGATCGACGTGCCTCTAGTGCTTTAGCCACATCAAATGCCGTGAAATGTCCCAACGCTGCCTGGCTGCCTCTCGTATATGCTTTCACATGATTATCTCGACAATGTGCCCCATAAATCTGGCGAGCTGGATGGCAGTATGAATTCAAATGGACACAGACATAACGATGTAGGGTAGCAAACGCACAAATCTCCCATCTACTGCTAATCTTGAGCATCTTTAGTAGTAAACGCGATGAAAGCTTCTTTGAGCTTATCATCTTAGTACTTCTAATCGGTAGTCTGATACGGCAACGGATCTCTGAATGTCCGGCATCTTCAGAGGGTCAGTGGATGGTTTGGAAGGTCATAAGACATCAATGCTTTTGCATGCGGCTTGCGAGCAGGGGTAGACTTGCGGTCAGGCAAACCTCCTAGTATGACAAATATGTTGACATTTTGGACGGGCATGCAAGACTTGAAAGCTTCGCGGACCTATAGCAGGACATGAACAGATGTCCGAGCCTGGATAATACGGCCAGTGGCTGTGACGAATAAGGCATGAATATCGATCTGCGGATTGTCTTCTGCAGTGATAAACACCAACAAATGCTCGGAGGCCTTCGTGGAGAGGCCAAAAGTACTTGGGAAGAGTTCGAAAATCCCCAGGAAGATTGGTGGTTTTGGTTACTGCGGCCTTCCTTGACTTGCCTTTCAAGCGCTTGGACAGTTCATTTCCACCTCCGGGCTTATAAATTCCTGCAGCAACATGGCCCCATTTAGAGGGGTGGTGGTCCCTCTCGCGAGGAAACCGCTGTAATACTCGTGTTGCTGGTAGAGGGCACTCGGAGAACCTAGAAGCATTTGTAAGGAATCCTTGCCCCATATCTAACTTGCCGGACTTTTTTGGCATGGCGTGTTGGGCATTGATCAGCAGGTACAAATTCTTCTAGACAGACGATGATAGTTGAGAAAAGTCAATAAATTTTGATTAGCTATAATTTGGGAGTCTCAATGCGGAAGTTTGTAGGTGTCCATATTCTCGGATACTTTTGTGGTTGAGGGTGTTGATAAATCCAGCCCTTTTAGTAGGCCTTATTCAGAAGCCTTGTCGACCTTCCCAGTCATGACTGTATGGTCAATCAGTATACGCGAGGGCGTAGAATCAGAGCTATAGAAGATGCTATGAATTGAAGGCCGTGGTATCACATGCGATAGATTCAGTACATAAGTTGATAAATACACAATGATCGCGATACTGTCTAAGCTCACTGGCTACTTTGAGTGTTATTCCAATGTCCTCGCATGGGAACTTTTGGGCACGTTGGACCAAAGGGTTCTAAATGCTGAGCCTTCCACCCCATCAAACCTTTGCAAATACCAGTCTCTTACTAGGCCCAAATAACCACCAAATTGCCTATTCATATGTCTCAGTCTTGTTCAGTGGAACATTGGGCCGTTCCTGATTGGAGACCAGGACCAAACCGAGTTGCTGTCAGCTGGTGGTAGATGGCAACGGTCCAGTAGTTCATTCAGCCATCACACATTCATGTGTGTAGTATTGTAGTTTATATGTGTCGGGTCGGCATATTGGTTTCCCATACAAGTCTATTTCGAGTTGGACGATGAGGAGGAGCTGACGGAATCTGCGGAGCTGCTCTGAGCGGGTCTGCTTCGCTCACTATAGGACATGTCAACGCTTGATTTGTAGTATTATTGATCCGCACTTGGGTATTGGCGGGTAATTTGGGTACGATAGTCTGATATTCAAATCCCACATTGCTGACCTGGATTTCGGGTTGCGAAACATGTAGCAGCTGTACTTACTATGTAGCGCGGTCGGTATGCAATTGGCACGTATATCTGGCACCACCGGTCTTGATCTCGAACTTGAGAGGTTTAGTTTGCAGAGCGGATTTGACGTCCCTCTGCAAGACAGGAGATGACCCAGACATTTTCAAGACTGTAAGTGCAAAGACAGCGAATTTATTTGAAGACAAAGACAGAATACGACCAGATGCTCAAGAAGATCTAGAATCGAAACTTGTCAAGGGGAGATTTCAGAGGCGATGTGCATTTGGGCAGATGCCTATTATATGTTCCCTGGGGGAATCAGGTACGTCTACCAATGCCTTGTATTGGTGCTCGGTCAAAGTGACCGAATACCGAAACGATTACGCACGTGTAACTAAGTGCGTATGAAGCTGTGCCTGGATGTCGATCCGACGCAGACTGTCATCCCACACGCGCGCACCGGTTTCCAAGATTAAGAATGTTGATGCATATCGCACGCGCATTGTGTCTGAGTCGCGAGTGGCACTTACTAATTATTCGGGCCCAGTCTGCTTTCGTGGGATGCAGGGAAGCTTGGTGTGTCTAGCAAGGGTTCTTTATTCATTGGGCTCAACAGGTCGGTTAGATACCTAGATATCTACCGGCACCGGATCGGTGGGCAAAAGATCAAGTGGGATTGTCCGGAAGGCATAAGTGTCGAGAGTATCAATGCAGGTCAGCGGCTTTTGGCGGGTCGTCTCAGATCCTACGTTTGGTTACCTATATAATGCGCGGCAAAACAAAAATTAGCTTTTGTGTGGACATCATTTGGGACGAGGCAAGGAAAACAGTCCAAAAGTGATAACCTTCCGACCGCAGGTCATTTGTAACATAACAGTGACTTTTGGCACCTGTATGAATCTTTTAGGGAAATGCCCGACTGCAGGATCCGGTCTTCAAATTTACAAGTGAAGATGAATCCTGGCAACATTTTGCCTTTTCGCAACAGCCATACAGCCATGCAGTCAAGTTCGATCGCAAATCAGACTCAGCTCTACCAACAATGGAGATCCAATAGGTATGTAGTAGAGTGAGGCGCCGAGGATATTCTCAAGGTTGGATTCGCTGCTCAAAGAAGCCGCGCAAGCCGCTCGGCCAATGTAGACCGTAGTCTACTGCAAGCGGTCTTCTCAAAGGAGCTGTCAGCCCGATTGATGTGTCTCATGCGTGCCTCCGGATGTTACGCGAGCTAGGATGGCCCTTTTTACCAGTGTACTCTCGAAGAAACAGCAGCGTTCTAAGCAGAAGGGTAGGTAGAGTAATCAAAGCCGCAAGCCCTAGACGCCATCAACGCACTTGGCTTGGTGGAGCAACTGAGTTCCACCCCCACGATACCTGAAAGCTCGTCATCGTCATCTGCTCGGCTTAATATGGATTGGCATCCACTTAGGTCCTAGTATATGTAATCGATTGACCTCCAACCAACTACCTGACTCAGGTCAGACTCCGAGACTTGAAAATGTCCACGGAAGCTGAAGTGAGCTACAAACATGCCCACCGAATATGGGATCTGACATTGCGTAGCACAATCCATGTTGGAAGACATCGGTCTGGAAGTCAGTGAGCATCCTCATATATACTGTAAGCTGGCCGGTTAGATTAAAACGGTGGTTGCTGCATCAAGATGTGCTGGAACTGATGCAGAGTCTCTTGAATAGCCTGAAGTGTTATAACAGCTTTTAGGAAATGATTGATCTTCGTCCTGAAGTGAAGTCCCATCCAACCGAAGACTTCTATTGAATGATTGCCTTGTGCAGAAACAATGCACCTCCAAACCATATCCTCCCAGGAACATTGTCAATCGCACGCCGACATGAAAGATTAGTTGGTGATCGCTAAGGTATGATAGTTTCATCGGATGCCAGTCATCACAAAATGGGATTGAATCAAGAGAAGGATTTTGCTGACATGTATGATATCGTAATAGTCTGGGTGACTTGATGGAGTTTCAGTTACCTCCGTCAGTGCTCTCGCAAAGGTACCTAGATCGATGGTACCTTGTGCGCTCAAGAATTTGACCATTTGTCCCCATGTAATATCGACCAAAATGCAGTCGCGAAGCTAATGAATAGAATGGAGCCCCCCCCCAATTAAATCCAACAGCATGGGAGAGTAATGTCTTTTCTCGCTGTATGCGAGGACCCCGGATGTCCGTAAAGCTTTGCTCAATTGTATTCAAGACTTCAAGGGGCGCAAAGCACAAGTATGGGCCTTTTGTCTAGCCCTGTCGGTCAAATTCCCAATTCACGTTCAATTGGGCCGTGTTGGATTTCCATTTGATATTGATGTGCACTGAAACACGTGAATGCACACCTTTTCGCTGGCGTCTCGCAACCCCTTGACCATATGAACCAGCTCTAGCTCGCCAGCTTACACGTTAATGCTACCATTTAGTACAACATCGAAGTGGAGACAATAACAAAACACGTTGTTGGGGGGGGTTGGCATTAAGGCGTCTTCCCGTGGTATAGCATCTTCGAAGAAACAAGAGAAGAGACCTGTTGGACTGAACGTGAAGTGCCCATGATAATCATGTAAATGCAATCCCAAGGCCAGTGTTGATATGCAAATGGCGTCTGTATGATTTGGGAGTTGAAGTCCACAAGCTTCCATGCGGTCAAAGAAGCAAAAGCAACAAACCCTAAGCTGGCAAGTAGCATTTGAGCTTCCTTTAGCAAACCTGACCATGAAGGGTATACTCTGCCAAGGTTCTTAAGACGATATATATTGGATCACACCCTGGCTTGCGCTGACTTTCAATGTTGGTGTATTTTCCCTATTTGTATGGTCTGATATGCAGTATGTATCATGTCGGCTCCCTTATTGAAATGCTGCTGACAAAGCAATACATGGCCTGTGCACTCCCTGCAATGACAACAACGTCTTGAACATGTGAAACTCCTCGAGAGCAAAGCATCATCCCTTTTACCTAATTCTTGCCTGATTACTCGCCATTCTGCGGCTTCTCGCTGCGCAGTTCCCAGAATGGCTGACTTTGAAAGAAACGTGCTGGACTTTTACCAGCTGTCGAATCCGTATCCAGTCGAGTGGCCCACCGAGAAGGACAACAGCGATGTCTCCGAAGACGAGGACATGAAATCAAAGGCCAATCGGCGCAAGTCGCGATACCAAGCCCTGGAAAAGGCAGTCAGCAATAGGAATAGCATGTTGCCGGGGCACCAGAAGTCGTCCAATGGCGTTGGAAACATCGTGCAAAAGGATGAACCGGATCCCTTGGGCACCACCGATAGCGTCGTAAGGACCTTGAAGCAGCTTGGCGTGCCCGTGCAAGAAGACCCCAGGCTACGTAGGCTACTCATCTCTGTGCTTCATGCGGTTAAAATACTGACTGTGTGACAACAGGACAACGATTCCTAATGTCATCGACGACCTTTTCCCCGGCCTTGTTCCTCTCTCAATTGCATGCGACGGCTGACACCCAATCCCTGCTCAATGGACTCGACATTCTGTCCCAATCGATTGATCAGAAGAGCGCGTCCCTCAAAGTGCTTGTTGAATCCAACTTCGAACGGTTCGTGCGCGCGAAAGCCACCATCGACAATGTCTACAAGGAGATGAAGTACCGGGGTGTTGATCCAAACCCACCTTCCGCGCGCGCCCGTGCGCATAGCAGGCACGCCAGTAGGAGCAGCTTTCGCAACAGCAGTGGAATGGCTTTACCAAGCCCGATGGCACCTGATCCCAGGAAGAAGAATGCTCTGATCAAGGAGAGCGAGTATGGCGTTTCGGGAATCAAGGGCCCGCTACTCGAAGTTTCGGCAAAGGCTGAGGAAGTTTGGGGACCGGCCCTAGGCGGCCGAGACAAAGAAGAGAACCTGAAAGTCGTAGCCGCTACTCTCGAAAAGCACCAGGAGTATGTCGAGACGAGCTCGGCAATTGCGGAGAGTATCAAGCGAAAAGATTATGAAGCACTTATAGAGGAGTACAACAAGGCTCGAATATTCGCCGACGAAGCTCGAAGGTTGGCTCAGACAGGTTCCGAAAAGCTACCTGATGATCAATTGTATAGAATCCTGTTGGCTGCCCGGATGTGGCACGACGTACACGAACAGATTGAAGCATTCAAACGGGACATGTGGAAGAAGCTCATCAATCTCCACACAGCACCAAAATCAGAAACAAACTCACGACAAGATCAGCACATTGAAATCATCAGCTTGTTGCTCGAGCTCGGTGTGGATGAGAACCCCATATGGATATGGCTTCTGAGCCGGTACGACTATCTCAAGGCCAAGGTCGCAGCAACAGCAGATCGAACCAAGGTGGAGATCGAGGTGGCTAGACGGCGAATTGCTAATTCCGACAAGCCCGGCCCTCAGACCATTGCGAATCATCTCAAGTCCATCGCACGACAGTCGATAGAGAGCCGGTCGCACTCATTTGATTCAGCCGACATCGTGGAGCTATGGGAGAAGATTGTCACGTTCATGACTAACATGCTCTCTTCTCAGGGCATTGTTGGTGAACTCGTCGAATTCTGGCAGACAGTACAGGGTTTTCTAGAAGGAAGGACGCAAAAGTCTCTGCCGACTGGATATAATGGCGAGTCGCTCAAGCATCATGACTTAAGTGCGCAAGGAGTTACCGACCTGGAGAAGGGAACAGTGGAGCTCGTGGACATCATCCGGGAACATGTCTTTCTGTTCTTTTCAGGCCCGCCTCCCGATGACCTGTCCATGCTCGTGTCGCCCATGCCAACAACGCCCAGTACGCCTTTGACCGCGTCTCTCGGTGGTGGCGGTGCTCTGACGCCCAATACGCTCCGGATCCCTCGCATGGACTTTGACCCGACCAGCATTCCGCCGCCATCCCCTAAGCGGGGTGAGGCGTGGGAGAAGTTTGCGTTCTGGCCACCTTGGTCGAATTCGGTCAGCGGTGCCCACTACTTGTCCAAGGCGCTTGCCTTGGTTGGGTCCGGGGCTTGTGATATGGCTAGCCTGGCCCCGGTAGCTCGTGGTGATGGCGTTGTGGCAGAACGACTGAGAGCTCTCGTCGGATCTGCTAGGGATCGATGTGTCACTGCTGTATGCGCTGCGTGGAACAAGGATGCGGAAAATATCAAGTATGTTGAGGACTGGAGCAGGTCTCCCGAGAGGAAGGACGTCACCAAGATGCCTGCAAGCTTCAAAGCATTCGAGAGCGCCCTGCTTACAGGCATGCAACAAATCCTTTACATCTCAGACGCGATGTCCAAACCAGGCGCCGGGGATATCGTTCAAGCGCCCCCATCCAAACTTCAGCAGACGGTCCGCAGTCAGTATGTCACCACATTGTACAAAGCCCTAAGCGGCATGGTCGAGAATGCAGAGCGTTCTACCAAAAAGTCAGATGACGAGTGGACTACCGAAGAGGGCTTTGTCGTCATCAACGGAGGCAGCTCGCGCGTTTCCAGCTTTGGAGGCGCGTCGACCATCAATGCCACCGATAGGGTAAGCTTACATGCCAGACAGTTTGAACACAGATGGAGACTGATTCATTTTTACAGAACGTGCGCATGTTGCTGACACTAAGCAACTTACAATCCCTTCGAGCCGAAGTCGTGCCTGGCCTGAACTCTCAATTTGAGAATGCCTTCTCCGTTCAATTGACGGACGAGGAAAAGAAGATCAGAGATGTTCTGGGTCAGATTGATGCGCGTCTATTTCAGTCTTACACACGGCCATACATAGAATCATTGCGAACATGTATTCGCCAAGGCATCACAGCTGCAGACTGGGCACCTGCTGGCGCCAACGACAAGCCAAGGGAAGTGAGACCTTACGTCTATGAGGTCCTCCTCAACCTGGTACTCGTGCACTCCCAAGTCTCTACCACCGCCGCCACCCTCACTAGCCAGGTGTTATCTTACTTGCTGGAGCAGGCGTCTAAAGAGCTTCTCGAGGCGTTCAAGATGCGGCCAAAATATAACCTCTCTGCGCTGATGCAAGCGACTATCGACGTGGAATTTGTTGCACAGACGCTGACGCAGTACATGACGGAACGATCTTCCGAGACTCAGACACTGATTTACCAGGAGCTCGACACGCGTACGGATAATGATGCGCGCGCGAAGCTTCAGTCTGAGCTTTCTGAGATGAGAAGTGTTCTCAAGAAGCTTCGAGAGGCAAGCAAGAGCGAATTTGCATGTTTCAAGAAACCCAGGAGGAGGGAGGCGATGCCAGGCGGGGCGTCAAGTAGGGCCGACAATAGTAGCATCTCCACTGCGAGTATGGCTGGATCGTTTTGAGTCGTTGTATCGATGGCATGGGGGTCATCTAGGCAATTCTGACTGGGTTTTCGATCCGGAATCTGCTAATGCAAAATAAAATTCATGAATACATCAGAATCCCATATATTCTGTCATGCTAGTGGTGTTTTCGTACCGTTGTTAGACTTCCCATTCTTGCCTGGTGTCTCGGGGGTCTGTCGTCCTGTCGTAGGCATATCCCAGAGTAACCTCGCATACATCGATGCGTTGGTACCTCCGTCCACCAAGATATCAGTTCCAGAAATATAAGCTGCATCGTTGCCACACAAGAAAGCCACGGTATTTGCAATGTCCACCGGGCTACCCCACCTCGCAGCCGCACTGTTGGCAACGTCCTCCGCCATGACCTGTGCATCGTCTGTCTTCAACTCGTTGATGACCATGCGCGTCATCACCACACCGGGACTAACGGTGTTGATTGTCGCGCCTCTCGCCCCATACCGCCTCGCATTGGCCTTCACCCTTAGCACATTCCCCTTCTTTGCAAAAACGTACGCCAGACCCGCAGGACTAGGCGCCAACGCGAATGCCTCGGCCGACAGCTCTGGGTGATCGAGCAACTCATGAACTGGCGCCGTTGCCATGTGCTTTTCCAATTGTGGGCTGACCACATCGTGTGCCAATGGATGGAATGCCGCCATCGAAGCAATACACACGACCCTCGCGCCGGGCTCCACGACCTCTGCAAACGCCTCGATTACATAGGCTGTACCAAGTAAGTTCGTTCGCATAATCTGCCCAATGACGTCTCCCGCCGTCGCCGCGGAGCAGCCGGCTGTGTGCACGACGGCGGCGACGCGGCCAAGGCTGGCGGCAGCGCTGGCGAGGGACTGGACAGAGGTGAAGGATGAAACGTCGCAGAGGCACGAGGTCACGATATAGCCCTCTTTGCGGAGGTTGTGGGCGCTCTTGTTGAGCGCGGGCTCGCGGTGGTGGGCGAGGAGGATGTGATGTCCCGTACCGAGGCGCCGGGCCACGGCGTGGCCGATGCCGCCTGCGCCGGTGATTACGAGGATGGGAAGTGGGGAAGGGTAGAATCTGGGGCGGGTCTGCTGGGAGGATGTTGATGCTTTAGACATTATGAAATGTATACATAAGTTGAAGTGAGGTTCCTTTGAGCACACAACGGAAGAGTCTTGAAAATTGTAGTAGTGGTCCTTTGCCTCGTCGTTTTTACATAGCACCTCAAAGTGCACAAAACGCTTCACTCGATCATATGCAATATCGAACTCGAAAGCCGTGGGGTCAAAGAAAGAGCGTGGAGTCGAGTTGGGCGGTTGAACTTTGGGGATCCTCGCCTACTATTATGGTAGTAATGTGACGTGCTGCAGGGCTCTCGGGTATTTTTCCAGAATTCCGGGCGAGAAACGTCGCTCGGCTGTTGGAAAACTAAAACCGACTATACAGGTAGCCCCTTGCAGGCCAAGGGGAAACCCCTATCTGGCGTGGAAAAAAGAAACTTGATATCGTACATGTGATTCCGAGATTAGTAGGAAACCGATATACGACCTTTGTCAATCTGTATACCTTAGGTACACCCTGGAGGTAGACTGGGAGTTCCACCTCTTCACAAGTGAATTTTATTTTCACAATATTCTCACTATATCAGCCGAAACTGAGGTGGTAGATTATGGTCTGATACACATGCGTCTAGTGAATTTTGTATTAGTCCCAAGACGGGCGATTAAACTCTGTGTTGAATAGGTACCTTTTTATATCCAGAACTTAGTGAAACTCAAACATCCGATGTTTTTCTGTAACAAACATTCATCAAGACCATTTGGTGTTGAGAAACCAGAATTACAGTAATAAGACTACTGAAGAATAAAAAAAGAATCACCACGTGCCCATGTGGCAACTAAAAGTATATCAATAATATGTGCTTTATGCTTTACTTGTTATATGCAGGGGATTGGCGTATAAGGGAAAAGCACTTGGCCCGTGCTCAATGGGGGCGGAAATTTGAGTCGGGAGCCTTGGACAAAGCTACCCAAGACAAGCTGACCACTCACAGTCTCCCGAATCCAACCTTGGACCCATCCAAGCCCGACCGCCTTTCCGCCAGCTGGAAATGTCCCCATTGACACAAAAGGCGGTGTCACTTTTGCGCCGGCAGATTTTTCCCAAGCAACCGGCCCTCACTTTTGACGACGACAACGACGGCGACAGCGACGGCGACGGCGACAAGCTCACGGCATAAGAGCGTACACACCAAAAACAGGTTCTCAAAACGTCGAAGCTGTCTTTTGAGGCAGTTGACGACAATCGTCATGGGCCGCCGACCCAATGTCGTCATTCAGGAGTATTTTCATAGAGGTCCAAAGTTGGAGGACAATTCAAATCGGTGAGTTCAGACAACACCATCCTTTCGTCCATTCTTTGGCGTTTTGAAGTGTCGAGCTCTTGGGAAGCTTGTAGCCTTCATTCTTGGAGACTTGAGCTCTGGAAACCTTCCAAGCTTGGTCTTCTTACATATCCATGAATCATTCGTTCTCGCTCGCGCGCGTTCCTCTGGCTACTGCCGTTCTCTCTCTCTCTCTCTCTCTTTCTCAGTCACATACATTTAGAAGCTGACTTGCGTCTCATTTGTTCCCACACTGACATCAATTTTTCAGGTATCCTCAGACATGCAAATTATGCGGGGAGCAGTTCCCAAAGGGGCGGTTCGACAGCCTGACGAACCATCTCACCAAGCGGTGTACTATGATCAGCCAGACCCAACGCATCAACGCTTGTTTGGCCCTCAATGGCATAAATGCTACACGGACGCCGCGGTCGCATCAGTCTCGACAGCAGCAGCAGCAGCAGCAGACTCAGCATGCCCAGCAACAATTCCAGCAAAACCAGGCTCAGATGCCTCCCCTCGATCTCTCACTTCTCCAGTCGCAACAAAGCTGGACTCCCCTTGAGACTCTGGCTGAGGTATCCAGACAGCAGATAACGCATCTGAATGAGCATGGAGAGGACGGAGGTCATTCTCACCATGCCTTCCCCGGATCTGACCTGATATCGGGCAACATTACATCGACTGGCTCAGGCGACCAGTATCACGTTCAGGATCACTTTGCTCTGAACAGCCCTCAGTCAACCTCACAAAAAGACCAGTCTGAAGAGAAGCAAGGTCAGTTTAATGATCAGAATGGCCGTGGCAGACTTTCCAGTTGGGACGTGGCCATGCAAGATCTAACGCCTCTGACAGGCGCCCTGGAGACAGAGCATCAGAGCAATGATCAACAACTTCATCCTCCAAGGGAGAACTCGGAAGTCACGGATGAGGTACGCAACCTGGATGTTGCTGCTGCTGCCGCCGCTCAACTGAATTCGGCAACCATGTTAGATCCTACTCTGTTCAATAACCTAGCAGGCAACCTGGCAGGTAATCTTGGTGAACAACTTGCCCAGGCTATAGGCTCCGTGGAACCCGGTAGGGATGGTAAGGGAGGACCTGTCCGTGACACATCATCCACAGTCCAACAGGGCGCTGAATCGACGGCGTCGCCAAACGTGGAGCGAGCCGTTTTGGAACATCGCTCTCCAGATCCTATATCGCCATCTGACGCTGCCAGGCTTGCGGCTGCCGAGTCAACCTTCGTCGTTTCGGCTCTCAGCAACAGCACGACAGCCCCAGACGATCCGTCGCAAGGAGTCTCGGACGTGCCCGGGGGCAATTCTCAACTACCTTGGGGTCAGTTCACATACATGACAAACAACCCTACTCCGCCCAAACCTACACCGATGCAGCCCATGATGGGTATTCCGACGCGATCAGTTTTCAGACTTGATCAGAATGGGGCCAAGGGACGTCACTCTCGCGCCCGGTTCTCTGAGCCACGAAGGAAGGAAGTCCAGAACATAAGAAGGATTGGAGCTTGCATCCGCTGCCGGATCTTGAGAAAGACATGCTCCCAAGGAGACCCATGCGAGACTTGCCGCAAGGTCTTATCGCCTAGAATCTGGAACACTGGCTGCATCCGCACCAAATTCACGGACAAGTTGGATCTGTATGGTGCTCGCGTCCAAGCTCACAACTGCTCCAGAACTATTGAGCAGCTCAAACAGGCGTCGAACATAGCCTATCCAAGGGTCGTACTTGAGGCATCTCATTCAGACGAAGGTGTCGCTCTCACCTTTGAGGCTTTGCGCGCGACCAAAGCCGGCGAGTATGTTGACCCAACTCTCAGTGAGGAGTATCAAACCATCTTTCCCCGGATTCTCATGGCCGATCCACGCTATGATCTTCCCGAGAAAATGCAGGTCTACGTTGAACAGATCCTGCCCGAACTTGTCCGCAAGGAAGAAGCTACCTTTTCTCGCATTACCCTCGAAATGGCTCTTGAGCAGGCCGCCAGCAGTGAGAACAGAATCCTGAAGCTAGCACTCGATTTGTGGGGCTATGTGGAGATGATTGAACGCGAGCTTAAGTGGAAGTACAGCGTCCAAGCGTCTCCTGTGGCACGAGAGAAAGCCCGACCGATCACCAAAGAGACAGATGAGGACCTGTATAAATTACTTGGCCTACAAATGTCAACTGCGGCGGAAGTGAAGGCTGAAATGACGAGCAAACAACTCCTTTTGCACATGGGACGTGACCTGCAGGACGGCCGTGCTGTAGTCGATAAGCCAATGTTCTGCGCTATTCTGCTCCTGCTCCTCAGCGTGGAGAAGTCTACTTGGGCGTTCCTTATTTGGGAGCGCGTTCCCCAGCTAAAGGATCATTGGCCTCTCCAAGCGCCCCCAAGTGATTTCACAACGCAAGGTGATCAGCTCGCTGAGCTCCTGAGAATGCTTCTCACCATCCGCAAGGCCTTACCGAAGGTGACTGTACGAGAAGAGGATGATGTGCTCACGACTGAGGATCCTGAATATGAGTCCTACTTTGAGCAAATCAATCTGAAAGGTCAGTTCTATCACTCATAGACCTGCCATTAGATGATACTAAGTTTCTCCTAGCCTCTGATGTCGTTCAGCGCAGACTCGACCCTCCTTTCCATGAAATGACTTCACGGACATTGGAGTTGCGATACTGTTCCACTATCCTCCTGCCCGAGCACCTGCTGCCTCCTCAAGATGGGACTGAGGAAGCCCCAATTCAGGATGCTGATGTAGCACTGGCTTCTCAGGCTGCACACAGTGGTCCCCAAACTGAAGTCACTTACGATGGAGTTCAAAATGATTCTGGAAATGCTGTGACGCCTCACGAAGTCGCCTGAGTCAAATATCCCACAATGGGCATCCCAGGTTCCGTGAAGGAAGATAGCGAATCGGCCTTCAAGGTACCAGACATGCTCGGGTCCTGGGGACCCAAATGAGGTGATGCCAATCGCTCACCACAAAGCGCTGAAAAAAGCAATGCGGTGCATCTGTACGCACCAAACCATTAGAGATCTCAACTGTCTCGTCTTTCGTTCTTGCCTTTTGTATAATGATGGATGGCGTATGCGATTCTCACGACAATGAGTACACGGAGTTCAAGAGTCGGAATTATAGACGATAGAAATTTGGAGCAGGTTAGCTCATTATTGGAATGTATGGAAGAGGCGTAGAACCTCTCGCAGCGGTGGCGTTACTCCGCTTTGAAGGAAAAAAGATCAGACAACTTGCTATACCCCCACGGCACATATTGGCGTTCAAAAGTTGCGCAGAATGAATCTCACAACAAATTAGCTGCACCACACTCAGCTTCTGACATTGTTTCTGCTCTCCATCAAATTATTCACCTGAATGCCCGTATACCAGGTCCAGTGTTGTATCTTACTCTCGACCATTGCAGGCCACGTTTATGATTTGACCTCTGAAAGATGTGGTTTCCGCCCATATATGACCGAACTGTCACCACCCGTGGTTAGCATCATCTTCCAACAAGATTGGGGGCGTGGCCACTTACCAAGTGTGGTAGATCTTGAGGTCTTTGGCTTTCAAGTTCTCCTGACACGCAACGATGTAGGCCTCTTGCTCTTCGGGCTGTAGCGCCGCGTACACTGTATTGACGGCCGACTCAACGGCGACGTACCAATTTTGGACCTGCAGGCGACCGATCTCACGCTCTTTCGGATCTGAGCTCCACGGTGTAATTCTTGAAACAATACACGTTAATGAGTGATCCCACCATCATAAGCCTGGAAAGTACACCTTTCACTTACGGCACGGAGAATTTCTTTTCCACAACGTCCACGAAGCCTGCTGCTAGCAACCAGTCTTTTGTCCTGTTCGTGACGTCTATGTCTCGACCGAGCATTGAGAAGCCCTCCTTTAGCCGATTCAGCAAGCCTTGAGGAGAGGCGGGATCGTTACGTAGTACATGTTGCGTATGTTTGTCGTCGCTGGTTGTCTCCATGCAGAATTCCTGGGAAAGTTTATACGTTTCAGTGGGCAATGTGACATGCGGTGGTATACAGACGCCCGGGGGGAATTACTTGATATTCTACCCATCCACCCGGACGAAGGTGCGTAAATACTTTCTTCACCATGTCCTCATAGCTCGAGAAACAAGTCGCCCTGCAATTCTCGTTCGTGCGTTAGCGATCGGACAACATCTTCTATGGTTCAAAAGTCACTACTCCAACCCATCAACCATTGCCCAAAGGGAGCACTTACATCATGCGCAGGTGGATATAGTCAAAGCGGAGCTTAAACGACCAGTCTTTCTCGCTATTCTCGCGCAAGAAGTGGCAATTTGGCGGCACATACACGGGTTGGATCTGGCGAGTGTCGACGCCAAAGATCTGGGCTTCTGGATGTGACTCGGCAAAGTCGATGGCCCAGGCGCCTGTGCCGGTACCAATGTCCAGCACGTTGAGAAGCTCCGTATCATGCAGAGGTGCCCATGCTAGAGCGTCGTTCATGGCGAGCCGCCAGATACGGTGTTGGAGATCTTCAGGGGTGATGTTTAAATGCTGTGACAGTCCGTGTTGCTGAACGTTTTGAAAAGGACTACCTAGTATAGCCTGGTCTTTCTGTTTATTCTCTCTCTCTCCCCTATCAGCTTGAGCTGTCGATATAGTTGAGGAGGCATAGGAGGAGAAGGACAAGGGAGCTTACGCCATCGCTTGGACCAGTCGACTTTTGTTAGCTGATGAGCCTTAGTCTCACTGCGGAAGCTTCTCAGCTTCACGGCCCATCTCGTCCATTTGTACTTACGCATCGAACATCAGTCCATATTGCGTGACCGAGTTCTGGTCCGATTCAGTGGCCACTGAGCTGTGCAAATAGCTTTCAGCCAACAGCAACTCAAAGAAGTTTAGGTAGGGAAGGTATGCAGCCTATACTTACGGCGACCGGCTTCCACCTTCGCCACAACCTGCCTTCTCCGCCTCATCATAATTCACCTCAGTCATCTTCCGTCAACAGCTCGTTGAATCTTTCTGATAATGCATGGGAAATGGGGGAAAATTTCAAGATTGAATGGCAGTCAACTAGCCAGCCAGCCAGCCAGCTGAAATTATAATACGCGGGCTTGCTACATCAAGATTCCGCTTGCGGAATGTCACCAGAGCAACACATTGCTAAATTTAAGCCAACTTCGCCCCCCTCCCCCGGCGCCGCGGCACAAATTCCGTGTTGTTTTCTAAGACATCAACCGAGGTACCCGATAGTCTGGCGTCCCGTCCCGTCTCTATGTCAGTCGTATGTGAGTGATTATATCAATGCTGATTATATGATAGTCTGAGTGGAGAAACATGTGCCTAGTGATATGAGATCTTTGTCAGTTTCGAGTGAATGTCTATTATACTGTGAAACACGCCCAAGAAAGAGCAAAAAGTTGCAGTGATAACTAGAATTGGCACTTTGAGAGAGTCTCGCTCTCAGAAATTTATACATGAATGGATGAATAGAACGAAAACGTATCACTACTTACTGTTGTGATTTGATTGTAAAACTACACAGAACTACTGAGAAGTGAGCCTGTGAGATGTGGAAAGGTAATTGAAATTGCTGGGTCAGCTAGACTGGAGGAGGAGGGGTGTTAGTCCTACTTATTCAACAAGAGCCCGAGATTGCGAAAACAATGCCGTTGTATTAGTTGTGACATTTTATGCGTTAAATTGAGCATTTACATAGGCTCATGGTGTAGTCCCTCACTCGAAATTCTGGCAATCGGGCTCTCCATCGTGCTCTGCAAATTAGCCTCAGCCTATATCGGTGGTGACGTTCACGATCCCTATGTTCTGCCTCGTCTCGAGGCTGGCCTTCAGCCATAGCTGGAAAATCCAGTAATCGTATAATTTTTGATGTAATTGGGGATTTGTTACCTTTCACCCGTTAATGATTATTCGAACCGTTGATTGTGGACAAAGGCAGGTCTTCCACACAATGTATTATGTACCTGATCAGGCACATTACAGATGATAACTAAAAGTCGAATAAAGAGAAACAAGACCGTTGATGAGACTATTCGAAAGCCTGTATTCGCCAAATTTGAGCCCTGTCTGATCTTCTATCTCCTTTTGATTTTCTAAATTGTCGCAAAGGTAACGAAAAAAAAAAAGGAAAAAAAAAAAAGGGGGGGGGGTGGAATACCTTCAAAGGGAAGTTATATCAGACCCGAACCCCAGGACGCTAAGCTCGAGCCCCTGACCATGACCTCGGGAGCTAGAAGGCGTTGGGCCCCCCCCGTCGCGCTTCCTATTTCTACTTTTGAGCTTTTGAAGTTCATGTTCGCGCCAATGTTCCAAAAGACCACCAATCTGGTCGCCACAACTTTTACCTGTCAACTTTAAGGACCAAACCTCCCGTATATCCAAAGACGTCCACAAACGAAGCATAATTCCTCGTCGATCCATTGATGTCTGCATCTACTATTTAGAAGAGTGGGAAATATGCAGTTCCCCGAGGAGGACTCGCCAGTGTTGAAGGAATGGATCGTCAAACGACTCGAGAATACGTTCGTTGCGCCCACCGCTGCGGAGCCCTTAGAGCACAGTTCACTGACCATCGAGTTTCCTCCAGATCTGATGCCGATGCCGATGTCCTCGCCGATTACGTTCTAGCCCTTCTCCATAATGCGAACGACGACACAAATGTCCAGGAAGTGTTTGATGCTGAAATCACACCCTTCCTCAGAGAGGGTATGTTGATGTTCCTGTTGCTTTTCAAAGGAGAAGGAAGCAATCTAAATTGGAACATACAGACACCAAGGTCTTTACCAACGATCTCATACAAACGATCAAGCATCGATCCTACGTCCCTGGCGCGCCGCCCTCCACAGGCGCAACCCGCCCCCGCGCCGCAGCCTTCTTTCGGCGCCCCGTTCCCTAACCAGCCCTACTTCCCGACCGGCCCAGCAGCCTCTGGGCGTAAACGCGGCTTCCAAGACCGCGGCGACTATGACGCGCCTGATGGCCGCGAGCAGTTCATGGGTGGTGGACGATCGTTCAAACAGCCCCGGCGTGGTGGAGGGCGAAGGGGTTACGTGGATCCTGATCGCCCGCAGCCTGTGCAGGAGTTGCAGTACGGTTATCCCAGTGCGCCTGGACTGAACGCGAATGCGCCAGCCTTCGCACCCGGTGGCCCTGTACTTGACATGTCAGGTTTTAATCCAAATGGTGACCCAATGGAAGCGATGAGAAAGCTTCAGGAGCTTCAACAGCAGATAGGATTGCAGATGGCGAGCTTTCCCAACTTCCCCCAACAGCAAAACTACCCTTCCCAGCGGCAACAACCGCAGAGGAGGAGAGGCAGATGTCGCGACTACGACAACAAAGGCTATTGCGCAAGGGGCCACAATTGCATGTATGAGCACAGCAACGAGACGGAAGCTATGTTCAACAACCTGCCCGCACCGCAGATTTCTGGGCAGATACAGCTGCCAGTAGGAGGTCAGTTCGCGCCCCTTCTCAACCCCGTGCCCGATGGCGACATCTCTGGGAGCGGATTGTTTCGACGGTCCTGCGACCCAGGTTATTTCCCTCTCCCTCTCCCTCCGTGACAGAAATCGCACTGTTTCTGTTATGGCCTTTGATTCCTACAGAGCCCCTTCGAACCGCAGTTCTCTACCTAAGAACAGTGGTCTAGACAGCGAAGTCGCTGCACTCGAGTTCATCGAGCGTCCTCACGGTAGAGATTTCGTTCCTAATCGTATAGTCCGCTCTGTCCCCGATCTGGGGTTGGACCCTCACATAAGCTATGCTACTCCCAGTCTTGGTTTAAATTTAGCAGCCTACAACATTGTTGGAAAACCAACTCTGACGCAAATCATAGGAAACGAGACGAGCCGCGCACAGTCGGTGAATACTTTTGTTCCTCAGCCCGGTTTCTCTGATCCGGCATCCCCTCAGGTCGACATGTATAAAACTGGCTCTCCAAAGCATCGCAGAGATAATCGTCATGGTCAACAGAAGAGATCGGGCCCCAAACGCGCTCCATTTTCTTTCCTGGGTCCCATGCACGATAGAACCCAGACAAAGTTGGTGGTAGAGTGCATACCCGAGGAAAATTTCGAAGAGAAGCAAATTCGCGACTTTTTCTCACAATTCGGCAACATTGAAGAGGTCACGATGATGGCGTACAAGCGGCTCGCGATTGTGAAATTCGACACCTGGCATTCGGCCAATGAGGCGTACAACTCGCCCAACGTGATATTTAACAACCGATTTGTCAAGCTTTTCTGGTACAAGGACGAAAAACACGCCGAACTGGGCAATGGTGGTGGTACGAACGGTGCCGAGAAAGAAACGTCCGCCACGAATGGATCTCGCATCTCAGCAGATGCACAAGAGCCAGAGATCGATATGGAGGAGTTCAAGAGGCAGCAAGAGACGGCACAGAAAGCCCACGAGGAGAAGATGCGCATCAAGAAGGAACTCGCTGAGAAGCAAGCGGAGCTTGACAGGAAGCGCAAGGAGCTTCAAGCTAAGCAGGAGGCTGAGAAGCAAAAGCTCGCCAAGTTGGCCGCTGCCAAGAAAGAATCCTTACCACCTGGCGATGAAGACATGGGCGAGAAGGAGGAGGGCGCCAAGCCATCGAAACCTTCCTCACAAACCGAGGCTCTGCGCGCCACATTGGCTAAGTTGCAGGAGGAGGCCAAGTCCATTGGCCTCGATCCTCACGTAAATAGCGAAGAGGACGCGACCATATCGACATACGCTGATTATTCACCTTATCCTTCCTACAGTCCCTACCCCCCTCGTGGCGGCCGAGGTGGCTATTCCCGCGGCGGTCGTGGAGGGTACGTCCCACGTGGGTCTTATCGAGGCCGTGGCGGCACTCCCGGCCGTGGTAACATCCACGCTGCCTACGCCGCCTTTTCCCTCGACAATCGTCCCAAGAAGGTCGCCCTCACAGGCGTGGACTTCTCGGCGCCAGAAAAGGACGAGGCGCTCCGCCAGCACCTGTTCAGCATGGGTGAGCTTTCGGCCGAGATCCAAGTCACGCCCGCCAAGACGCACGTTGGCTTCAGCGACCGCAAAGCTGCCGAGAACTTCTTCAACACCATCGCCGCCGCGCTGCCTGGCGACAAGATCGAGGTGGCATGGATTGCTAATACGGCAGGCCCGCTGCCAGGCAGTGCGACGAGCAAGATCGAGGCTACCGGTGGCACTGAACGGAACGGCGGGGCTGTCGAAGAAGAGGGAGTGGATGCGACTATGGCAGATACCGATGCCAAGCATAACGGTGGCCAGGTTCAGCTCGAGGGTGTCGAAGAGGACTACGATGTGGCGGGCGACAATGAGTGGGATATTGCATAGGATGACAACGCGGATACTCTTATTATCCGTCCTCATATCTCTGGGACTTCCAAAAGTCAATTACATCCAATCGAGGGGGAGTGCGAGAAACAAACAGTGTAAAAGTACGTTTGCACTTTTGTGCAGGCTTGCACCCAGCAGCTTCTTCGGCCACAGTATCACTCACCGTGAGTTGGTTTCTTTCGCTGCAAGATTTGTGTCCATCTGGAGGTCAATAGGCACACGGATTTATTAGGCATATCACGACATTGCCCTGACGTGCTGGCGTTAATTTGGTTGGAAAAGGCAAAAGTGGTTTTTTTTTTTGAGGGGAGGGGGGGCATAGCATCGGTGTTTCGCTTCATTGGAGATCGGAACGAGGTCCTCCGTCCTTTTTCGTTGGACAAAGGTAGTGGATGTTCAGCGGAGAGTTTCTCGGGACTATACAAGCCTCCAACAGCAAGCAAAGTAGGGTTTTTTGAGCAATCCAGTTCACAAGCATTTGAGAACGAAAAAGTAGTGTTGAGGCCCCCAAAGAGTCACTGAGTGATGCATTGTTATCTGCCTACCAGCTCCGCTCAAGCTGTAGTGATTCATTCCCTAGGCCCCCCCCCTACCTAGCCTCTCCCGCTTCTATCCACCACCCTTTCTTGCCCATGCCGTCTTCCCCGTATCGGCTTTTTACTACAACCGACCTCCATTGTTGTCCTCTTCCTCCTCGACGAATGCCACCTCTGTTGAAACGAGGCCTGACATCCCAATAAATCAATCCGAACCACAATGATGGCTCTGCAGAAGCGTGTTGAACTCCCAAGCTCCTCCCATCCAATTTTTGTTTTTTCCCTCACCTCCTTCCCCCGGCCTTTCCTTGTAGCCTTTCCTTGTTGTCCCTGGGTATCGATCGTTGAGATGAAAATATGATGCAGCTTCTCCCTGTCTCCCTTTCCGTGGTTCATAACGGATTGGGAATCTGATTTGTTGAAAAAAAAATCAAAAAGATGCACACTTTTTTGTTATGACGCCCTTCATGCCAATATGTTGAAAAATCAATAATAGAACGCCTTGCTTGCCCTTTCTCCATGCAGCGGCTCGTGTGCCTTGTTTTCCCCGTGTTCTGCCGTATCGAGCCGTTTTCGTGCTTTTTGCTGCTCAGTGGCCAAATTGCGGGTGGTGTTGAACGTTGAGATAATGTTGAAATTAGTCTGGATCTGTGTATCCAATGCCGTTGTGTTAAATCCAGGTCGTAGTCAGTCATGAGTTGAGTATGCGTGTCGAGGCACTGTTGAAGCCTCGTATTTGTGGTGTGGTTGCTTTACGTGAGGTGCAGTCGAATCATGCCACAGGTCCGTCAGCTTGCATTGGGACGTCCAAGTCTTTGACTTTGAGATCTTTCATGACCTCGAAGATGGTGCGTGGCTGATGGAAATCGTTGTTTACTGGGGCATTTATTAGCCATGCTTGTTTTTCCCCCGGACACAAGGAGCTGTCAGTTGGGAGCTTTTACTTACCAATGTTAACCAGCCTCCACTCCTTCATCATTCGAGCCAGCAAAAGACGACTTGGGCTTCCAGCATCGAAACACTTGGCCCAGTCTATTCCTAGCTGGAAGGCTTCGTCCTTCCAGGCCAAGAAGCTAATAGACTCGACGATGGTGGGCTGGACGATTTCCTTGCCGGGGAACACGCCCCAGGTGACTGCATTAGGGCCATCAGAGGGAGTGTTGGTCGTGAACTTGCCATCCTTGGTGACAGCGTAGTAAGTCAAGTCTTCATGCTTCTCAATGCGGGCAATCAGCGCGGGGTAGACATCGGGTGACACGAAAAGCTCGACATAGGCCTTTTGGTAGACAAAGCCGTTCTTCGGACCCCAGCCATGCACCGGGTGATTAGACTTGACTCCATTGACGGCGGGCTGTGAGTTGATGGTCATCAAGCCTCGACTGTTGAGGTCGATCAGGTCCTCCAGGATGTCGCTCGCCTCTCCGGTAAGAGGTGCCTCGCTCCAGGGCAGGGCGTCAAGTTCTCTGTTTAGATATTTGATGAAAACGTCAGAGACGTCCTTGAAGGACTTGGGCTCGCCCCACTTTTGGCGATTCTGCTCATTGGTTCCAGTCAAGCCAATGCCATAAGCATCCAGCTCGCCAAAAGCTGGAGACCTGGAGTCACCCCAGCGACCGTTGGGGAACTCATCCCAGTCCATGGTGCGTGAAATGTACGACTTGTTCCTGTTGCGCCAAAAGATGGGCCGAACGTCTTCGTTCCGGCGGCCAAGAGCGAGTGATTGCTTCCAGGGGAGGGACTGGTGTCGAGGACTGCGCTCCGAAGGCATCCAGTCAAGCTCCTCCAGCACCATGCGTGTTGCCTGGGCCAGGTTCATGGTGTAAAAGTGCATGTGCACGATGCCGCCCTTCAAAATCTTGCGACACATGTCCGCGACCAGGTGCTTGCCGCGTTCTCGTACTGCTACATCGTCATTCTTGATGGGCTCCAGTGCAGCCATCCACTCGTCCGGGATCCTGCAGTTCATGTGGTTCGCCCTCCTAATGAAGCTGGCGTAGGTGGCAATGGGCATGATGCCGGGCACAATAGGGATATCGATGCCGCGGGCGCGGACCTTGCCGACCCAGCGCAGAAAGTTGTCAACGTCGTAGAACATCTGCGTGACGATGAAGCCGGCGCCCGCATCACACTTCTCCTTCAGGTGGTCCAGCAACGATTCCTCGTCCTTGTTGTCGTCACAGCCCTCCGGATACCCTGCAACACCAATGTCGAAGTGATCGCCGTAGGTCTTGCGGATATGCAGCACCAGATCCCTCGCATACTGAAATCCACCCTCGGTAGCCTCCCACTTCTCGGTGTCTCGCGGTGGATCGCCCCTCAGCGCTAGGATGTTGGTGCAGCCAGCCTTGTAGGCCTTCCGCAGCGCCTCATTGACCTTTTCTAGACCCATGTCGGTGCACGTTAGGTGCATGCAAGTCTCGAGACCGAAGAAGGCCTGTGCCTGGCTGACCATTTCGCAGGTGAGCTCTGCAACACGGCCACCAGCACCCCAGGTGATGTCGATAAACTTTGGGCCGAAGTGGGTCATACGCTCGATACGGTCGTAGAGATTCTGCACGCCGGTGAGAGTCTTGGGCGGGAAATACTCGAACGAGAAGGAAGGCTGGCCCGTCCTCTCGGCCTCGTCGATCATCTCTTTGATATGCATCTTGACGGCGAGTGGGGAGGTCGTCGTTTATTCGTATGGGCGGTCCTCAGGATCTTCTGAATGGAGGATTGCTGTATGCTAGGGCGGCAAAATATTCTGCGCGAGGAGCGAGGATATTAGTATTATTCGCTTGCAGAGTATCGTGTCGAGTGGGCTGGGCGGAGAATTGAGCAGAGGCATTGACTGGACCAATGACAGCCAATCCATATGCCACTCAAAGACATGGCGAAGCGGCAAGGGATGTAGTTTGCATAGAGGCGTTGAAGCGGTCAATGTGACCGAAAATCACCGGCTGGACAGCATTGTTGCAAGGGAGAACAATTGGAATCTCTGCTTACCTTTGCAATCTTGAAAGGAAAATGAGTAGATCACTTCCAACACATCCCCTTGTGTAGAAACTACAACCTCTGTTTTCCACCAGGCGAGGGTTTCTCAAAGGAAGCTGGGGAGAGTGAAAGGAAGGAGGGGCGTGGAAGAGAGAAGAAGGAAACCGGTGAAGGATTTGGATGCGCCAGGCGGAATGAGGGACAACCTAGTCAGGCCCGTACAAGTGTCCGAGGCCGTACTACGGATACCTGCAGGCCCTTCCGCGCATAGCGGGGCACCGCCGTCTCCGACTCGGAGCTAGGACGGTAGGTAGGTACTTTGGTCATGTATAGGTACAGCCTACACTCTTGTTAGATGCCCCAAGGCATGAGGTAGAGCAACACACATGACCCCTCATTTTACATTCTTTTTTTTCAGGTACCTATACAGCAATTGACAAAGTCCAGGTACAGACAGATAGATCACTGGGCTTATTTCTGCCGTTCTGCATACGGCCTCATATTTTAGTGCTACCACCACCGCTCTTTTTTGATTACCACCCAAGAAATTTCCAGCTGTCAAATTATTCTGTCACTGACTCTGCGAACTTCGGCGAGGTGACAATCATTTACCCATGGCCCCACTCTGACGCAGCTTAGGCATAAAGCTATAAACCTTCCGACAGCTGCCACCCATCTGGTGGCACCCGAATTTAACGACATGTCAACTTCTGGCTGGCCTCAGGTAGTTTCTATCTCAGAGAAAAGTGATTTTCATATTACGTTGTACCAGAACAAGACCAACCAGCCATGAAAATTCAAAACAAAAACAAAAAAAAGGGTAGAGCTGTTTCCCAGTGAAAGGTGATCAACTGGGTGGATCAAGTTGTGACGACAGGTCTGAGCTGCATACCTAGGGTAGGTAGGTATTGCTGAAGGTTACATACAGCGCATGACTAGTCAATACTGGGGCAATGTTTTCAACAGCTGGATCGGCCGATGTAGAGCAGTTCTGAACTCCTTGAGAGGTTTACCTTTTTGCAAATAACCAGCATCCTTGTTCGTTCTAGGAATCTTATAGTACGAAGGGTAGGTGATGCATGGGTGGGTAGTTTCATCTGATGAATGCAGCACATCTGGAGGAATCCCAAATGAAGAATCGACTGACTTCTGTGTACAACAGAGTGAATTGACATGGATTATAGAGGCTGGATCGATGCTTGTGCCCAGGAAAATGTAACTATTTGTATTACTAATATTGAGAGACTACAGACCAAGGCGTGTGTTGAGAACAAGAAGTCCAGTATCCATCTATATGACAGTGAGAAGAACGGATGCCTATGATACTCAAGTGTAACTTATGGAGAATCATCCCTTTTCGAAGCATCGCCCAACGAGTTCAGTCAAACCTGATTAGCTGCTAGCAGGCTTCGTGTCGTCACCTGCTACCTATGATGAATGGTGCAGGATGAGTGGAAAGTCCTTACAATCACCAGTCTTGGAACTGAGACCAGATATGACGATGGTATAGAGTCAATCAAGAAGCACTGCAGACAGTCCTCTTATCAACAGGTACTGAGGTATGCTTGTTCCACAGACAAAAGGTTTTATCAAGACTCGTGGCCAGGCATTTTTCTGCATCGCTGTGTGGGATGAACTTGGCCATCGGTTAATGACAAATTTTGTGCTTGTTCGCTGACTGTAGACACTGAGTGTCACCTAAAGAAGCATGAGTGTCAGTGATGAGTTTGAGGAACCTGTGAAAGGGATGCAGCAACTCCAGCGACTCACCCGCTCCACTACCAGGCAGAATTATGTATAAGACCAACAGATCCGGCCATTCCTGACAATTACAAGCACCTTGACACAGTCTCATTCAATAGCAACAAGTTTTAAATTTCTTCCCAGACAGCTCTGAGCTCTTGGAATCCCACCATGGCCACAATAGAAGGCAGGTAGTCTGTAAATTTGGGTGGTCTACTGCACTGATTGGGTGAGAGGCTTATTCCGCTCTTGTAGAAGTAGAAAACTATCAATCTATCGCGACTACTCATGAGAATACCAATCTGGTTCAGTTTACTCGCAGTGATATGCCACAGAAGGGTGGGAACTTTGAAGAGTGCGAAGATCAGAATAACAGGTGCCGCAGCCATCTACAGCTGGAAGATGGCTAGGGAAACAGTCCCACCCCCCTTCAAAAAAGAAAAGATAAAAGAAATATCATCCTTTTGGGTTTGGGAGGTTGCTCAAAATCATATGGAGACTTTGTGCGGTCAACACCTCTCTTTTCAAAGCACTACCTAGGTAGATAATCGCAAGTACCCTGAAAACATCTATGAAGCTTCACATAAATCCGTCGCGCCGTCTTGGTCCAGTCAAAACATTCTGGCCTCTCCTCATCTCGAGATAAATCACCCCATCCGCATTCTCCGTCACCCAACCATGTCCCTCCTCTTCCCAGTCTCTCAATACCTCAACAAAACCCTCCCCTTTGATGCTAGGTGCACTCAACTGAACGCGCAGATCTCGCAACGCTGGCATCTTCTCCCTTACGCAACGCATCAAGGGCGTCCATAATTCCCACGCGACCGGAACTGTAGACATCGTATCGGGTAAGCGTGGGTGTTTTGCCTCAATCCGCTGGAGGAATAAGTGGTCCTTGAAATGGTCAAAGGCAAAATCCAGGTTGCGGATCTTGTCGACGTGGGAGTGCTCGAGCTGCACAAAGAAACGGTAGGCATCCTCTGACGCGGTGAAAATGAGCTGTGTGGACTCAAAGAGTGACTCGATGGCCTCAGCGTACCTGCCCGTTGATAGTCAGTATAGTTCTTCTCCTGGAACGGGCGACAGAAGCACTGTAATAGAATAAATCGCCGAGACTCACATTTTCCTACAAGTTAGAAAGCATCCCATCCATCGCCCATCTGTACTTCTGAGGTCCTCACACGTCCCATCACCCCTCGGTCTCCAGTCCAGCATTGCGACAGCCTGACATTTCCAGTGCACACCCCATCTCAGCCTCAGCCCCCAGGCATGCCAAAACCACCGCGGCGGTTGATTACGACTCCTCCACGCAGGCCACGGATCCGTCCGCATGGGATCGACGTCCTCATCTCGTGTCGAAAAGGTAGACTTGGGCTGGTGTTGACAGGGTGTAGTTATTAGCTTTGGACCGTTGGCAGATCCGTGGATGTGCATCTTCATCAGCGGGTTGGAGGACCGCCAAAGCTCAGTGTAGATCATCCGTCGAATTTCGCTGGGGAGCCTGGTGTAAAAGGCGGAGTCGAGTTGCTCGTTGACTTCTCCATTTTGATGCCTCATATCAGTCGGAATTGATATCTCAGTTCCCTCATGCTCGTACGTCGGTACCCAAGGTTGAGGATGAAGCGACGTATTCAGCGGGTCCCCATCCTCATAAGTATCATCATTCATGCAAGATGCTTTGCGAAAGCGGGCGCGCATGCCATGCACCTGCGAATGATTGGTTTTGCCATTGCCAGTCGACTTTCCCATTCTGGATACTTGTGATGAAAAAATGGCCGAAAGCAAGATAGTCTTTGATGAGAAAGAATGGTAAGAAGTAATTGTTGTAAGATGGCAGTGGCAGTTGAATGAGCTGAAGCATAAGGCAAGGCACGGCCCGCCGGGCTTAGTATTATGCGAAACGAACGCTAGTGTATTAGGCTTCTCGAGGGTTAGGGATCTCTCCTGGACATGTCGAAGAGCTGGATCAGATACCTGCAGGTGTCTTATAATTGTTTTAGTCTGGCAAGAGTAAACTTTGTTTGGGAAGCACATTAGGTACGTAGTTGTATGATGGAGGTCACGTTCTTGTTAGGCGTCGTGAAGTGCAGAGCCGCAAATGCATCTTGCGCCCTAAAACCCCCGGCACCAAATAATTAAACTCTAATAGTTTTGCCAACGAGATCAGCACAGTGTCCAAAGTGCATGAAAAGAGCTCAGACAGAAACAGATGCACTATCACGATGCTGGAGATTAACGGAAGAGTTTTCAGAACGAATTCACTTACCCACTCTGCGTCCTACATTTAGCAGCTATGGGAAACACCTTTTCTATGAATATTCCGAGAAGCAGAGGAGATGTGGCCTATTGTTATATTATATAGGCATAGTACCTGAAGCAATAACCATACCCCACGACAGCTTCTATTATATATGTTGGGTTGGTGTATGTATGTAGTAAAGGGTGTCTATGTTCTGGATTTCATTAACACACCCACCCATTTAATTGACCCTGTATGCACAGCAGTCCGAGTCTGAATGCCAGCCCTGAGGCACCAGGACAGCACTGAAGGGAGCATCCTTCAGGAACTCTGGCGTAGAGCCATATGTCAACAAGCCCTCCTGATCACAACTACTTTTCATGTTACAAAGAGTGACCAGCTTGACTTCCATTTTCCGTAATCTTCGCTGTGATAGCTCGCTAGACAGACGATAGAGTGGCTCGAACCATTCCTTATCGGGTAACTGCCGCGGTGCATCTTGGGACTTGCTGCCGGTAAGATGAAGACACAGACGAATTTCTATTTGTTTTCAGTATAAACTTTCAGAGTGAATGCCAATACGAGGTGGAACTTACCTTGCACGTTACTCAACACTGATTTCAGCTTCGTGCAAAAGGTAGTTAAGGGTGGCAAGCTTGCATTATGGACAGAGAGGCCCCTGGCCTCGAATGATAGACCAGCGCCATCAGCAATTACATAAGTCATGATCTGTCATTCGATGCCGATTAGCATTTTGATGCAGATTTAGGTGGACTATCAGTCAAGACACGAGACATGCTCACATCTACAGCCGGAATTCTCTCTCTCAGCGCCTGCGGAACACTGTTCATAAAACGGTCCAACACTGTCATGTCGGGAAAACTGAAGGCAATTGTCGAATACAAAGACTCGCCTGCTTCAATGTACATTTTTTTACAGACAAGGAGCGGTTTCGTGATGCCCAATATGCTGATAGGGCTGCGGATTTCGCGTTTGTAGTTGCGAGAATACGCGCGCGAAAATGACATACCATACACCCCAATATAAGCCTGGAAACACTTCTCGTGCATACACCACGGAGACCCATCCCAGTTGTGTGCAACCGCGCCATCGCCCAAGCCGCCGGCGACACCTGGCGCATGTTGAGGCTGGGGAGCGGCTAGATCCTGAATGGCGCCATCGATGTCGCCTGGGTCGTCGTGTGACTCAGGCTGGTTGGGACTGCCGACATCAGGCACCCCAGCTTCTGCTGTCGCCTCAGCGAGGGCTTCTATCTCTCGAGAGGCCGGGCTGGGTGGACTATGATGATTAAATGCGTCTTGGTCGAGCAAGCATGGGTAGTGCGAGAGGTAAGAGTGTCCACTAAACGCATAGATATGCTGCAAAGTGCCATAGTCACGCCACAAATGTCGATAGATGTGCCGCCGAACATCCAGTGGGAGCATGGTAAACAAAGGCGACTGCTGCTGATCGCATGCATTGCCAAAGTCAGTATCGCCGCACGAGATGCTACCGATCGCCTTGAAGTTTGAGCTTTTCCACATTTCTGAATCAAGATCACCAAGTAAGTAGGATGAAAAGGGAGGTATGTGAGATTCGGGAGGTGTGTGTGGGCGTGACGAGTGTAAGAGGGAGAGAGAGAGAGAAGTGGATGGCAGTTGCACCATTGGTTGGCCGCGAAATTCTTAGGTAAGCGGATCCTGTGGTGTGGAAAGTTACCTTTTGTGAGAGACTGGTATCAGAATTTGGATTTTATCATATAATAGTGTGAATGAAGCTAGAGAATACAAGTCTGATCCTTGACTTTTGACCATAAATATCTAGAAGGGCAATACCTACCTAAAACAGTGGGAGGGCCGGCCCCTGACCACATAGCAGTAAACCCGATCACTTTTAGTAGTTGACAAACTCCATTCCCAGGCTGGACTGGAATTCATTGCCAATGTTGTTGAAGTGTTTCTATATATGTACATATCTGAACCATATTTGAATCCCGGAAATCAACAATCTCGGTCCCAACACCAATGCTTGCTCTCTGATGCAATATAATCGTAAAGTTTAGTGCCACCGCCCATCTAGTCCATATGTACCGCGAAGATCGTGTCAGCCAAAAGCATTGTCTCTACCTTCTTGAGCAAATCCAAGATCCTGAAAGGCTTTGAGAGCACATCATCCATTCCGCTCTGTCTAGCCGTCGCCATTTGCTGGTCTCGCACATTCGCCGTTACCGCGATCACTGGGACATGCCCAACGATCTCCCCCAAGGCTTCCATTTTGCGAATTTCTCTGACACACGTCAGGCCGTCCATCCTCGGCATCTCTAGATCCATGAGAACAATATCCAGGTGCTCGCCCTTGTCAATGTCATTTGCAAAGGCACCAGTTCCAGTGGACCTGCTGTTGTTGTAGAAATGTGTAGTCTTTAGAAACGCCAGCGCCTCCAGCCCATCGTTGGCGAGGTTGACTTTGCAACCCACTTTCTTGAGTTGATTTGCTAGCACTCGTTGGTTGATGAGATTATCCTCCACCACCAGGATCGTGATGTTTCTGGGGTCGAACTTCTCCTTGGCCTTCGCTGCCACTAAGCTAGCCCCCTGTCCTCCCACTGAGGCAATATCTTGCCGCTGAGGCGCAAGTTGCTGCTGAAGACTATCGGCTCCGCCAAGGTGGCGCTCGATTGGTAGACTATCAACGAATTCGTCACTTGGTGGCCCACAGCGTCGAGCCTGGACATAGAAGGCAAATATGCTTCCGTTTCCAGCTTCGGAAGCCACGCCTATTTGGCCACCGTGAAGTTCTGAAAGACGCTTGGAGATGAAAAGACCAAGTCCGCTACCGCCGTACTGAGCGTGAGTGCGCGGAGAAGCTTGTTGAAATCTTTGGAATAAAATCTGCTTCTCCTCAGTAGTGAGACCGCACCCAGTATCCTGTACCTTGAATCTTATGTAAATCAGTTCTTCATCACCCCAACCTTCTACCGCCGAGGCACCCGCCTTCATGCTGGCTAGCGGAGCGAATTGGAATCCTGGTATATGGCTGAGCACCGGTGGCTCAAGGGAGGCTCCGACGGCGACGCTCAGGCAGCGTGTCTTGGCAGGTGCTGTAAACTTGATAGCGTTGGTCAAAAGATTGATTAGAATTTGCAAAACTCTACTGGGATCCAAGTTGACCCATTCGATGTTATGTTCCTTGTATGAAGGATGCACCTCAAATTTTGCCTGTATCTGCTTCGCCTGCAACTCTGGATCGAACATCTTCAATGCACGGCTCAGAATTTGCTCCGGCTGCGAGGGTATTGGGGTGATAAGAAGCAGGTTCGAGTCGAGCTTGGAAATCGTGAGAATGTCATCTACAATTGATTTCTGATGTTGAACACATAATGAGATCGTCTGCGCCGATTCCAGACAGGAGTCGATAATTTCTTGAGTTGGAGATATGCCTTTCTTGCGGCACTTGACCAAAGACGTCGAGATGTCATCAGCACACTGTAGAATTGCGCTTAGTGGATTCCGCATCTCGTGGCTGGTAATGTCGATGAACTCGTTCTGCTGTCTGCGTGTTTCCTCAGCCTCTCGAAGCTTATGCTCCTGGAAATTTTGCGCCCACTTGGCATTCGACACGTCCGTGATCGAGCCCATTACTGATCGAAACGATCCATCTGAAGTCATCTCAGGCTGTGCGATGAATGCCACCCAGTACTCGATTGTTTGGCCATGTGGGTCGATGGGCCTCGCACCCCGTATCTTAAGCTGGATTTCCCCAGACCAGGGTTGATGTTCATTGGCGAGTCGCTGCCAGCCGTCCTCCATAGTCTTGATGCTGTCCGGCATGATGAAGTCCATCCACGATAATTCATACTGACTGTCCCTGGGTAAGCCGGTCATTTCGAAGAATCGCTCGTTTGCTTCACGCAGGATACCCTCGGGGCTAATCAAGAACATTCCCAGCGGTGAAAGCTCTGTCATTCTTCGGAGACGACTCGCCTGGAGGGCTAGTTGTTGTGACAATTTCTCTGCAGGCTCAAGTCAGTCACACACGAACTTGTAAGATAGGTTACCTCAACCTCGGAAACTGTTTAGATGTCAACGACGTACCTTTCTCCAGGTGCGCGGTCTCGAAAGCATCCGTGATTCGACGAGTGTCCTCCTCAAAAAGGATGGTGGATGCCAAGGAGGTAGAAAGCTGTCGATTTACCATTGTTGCAAAAGCCCGATACTCGTCGTCGTATGGCCTACGAGGGTTGACACCCAATACCAGGAAAGCAAGGACGTTATCGGCATTCGTCGGCCGCACTGGAAAGATGATGGCTTCCTTGCAGGGATCCCCAAACCCGCGCCATTCAATGCCCTCGAGCAGAGCCTCCGGTAGTGTACCATCTCGAACACGGAGTAGAGTTGGCTCCCGCGTGCGCATGGCCTCTCGAAAGCTCGGAACGAAACCTTCTAAACTTCGTCTAAGGTCAAGCTGCCGGGGAGTGGCGATGTGGCCCTCTGGCACGCCAATTGAGCCCTCAAAATGACAGGTCTTGAGGGAAATAGAGGTGTCTGAGGCGGATGATGAATACTCTCCATCGTCATCATAGCCGACCGAATATAACAATGCGAAAGGTATATCTCGTGGATTTGCGTCCAGGCTTTGCAAGATGAGTTTCCAGAATTGTTTGACCGTTTTGGCAGAAGAGGTGTAATCGCCAATAGCATTGACAGTTCTCATCCTTCGTTGGTTCAGAACCATGGATGTAGTCTGGAATGGGGCGTTGTAGAAGCCCAACAATTCTTGGCTCGAGCTCGAGTACAGGGGAACGTATTGCCACGAATAATACGTTTCCTCGAGCATCCCATGTCTGTAGATTGCTAGGTAGTCATTGTCTTTCCTAACACTGATGCCTGTGCGACCGCATTGTTCAAACAAAGGACCGCAATACTCCCATATCTCGGCAAAGAAATCCGCAAAGTCGGTGCCCATCAGCGTTGGATGCTTATTGCCGGCAACTTCTGTGGCGTATGCCTCGTTATATATGACAGTAAGCTTGCACCCCCAGAACAGCGCAGCCGGATGAGGGTAAGTCATGACGAGATTGGCAATTTGGCGGAATTCAGGAGACCACTGATCCATCGGTCCCAGAGATGTGGCGCTCCAGTCAACGCTTCGAACATGCTCGAGATGCGCAGACAGTCGCCCTTGAGGCTCAGCAGCAGTCCAATCAAGGGTACTTCTCTCGGGTAAGGACTCCAGGTTGATGGAGATGTTCTTTGATGACTTTGAGAGTCCAGTTCGAATGGACCCAGAGTGATTAGTGGCTTGTCTCGGGTAAAACATAGGTGCCGAATGGTCTTCATCTTCGACCACTGGTTGACCGGCCATCGAACAGTTGTCGCTGTCTGCATGAGTTCCATTATTTCTGAAGTGTTCCTTATGGCTTTTAGTCTTCTTACTTGCGAAGCTTGCCAGTGCACCGCCAGTTGCTACCTCTAGAGGCGCCCCAGACGAAAGATCAAGTGGTGGCTGTTTCTCTGCCTTCCACTGTCGATTGCCATTGATCAATCTCCAACGCTTGCGCACTGTCGATCCAGTCCACAGTAGGTCTTGGTAGTGAAATGATAGAGGATAAACATCTTTTGAGTCGTCGTGAGTCGTGACGCCTGTAGCCCAAGCCTTGAAATCTTTGTGCGTGACAGTGGACTCAAAACTTGGATAGCTATCTTCTCGATGAACTTCCTGACTCTCGTCCGCAGGGTCGTTGCTAATTCCTGCATTGATGGTGTGCCCAAGGACTGCATCTAAAAGCCGTTCATGTGATCTGAGGGCCGCATTGCAAAAAACTGGGTCAATGGCTGAGATAATGAGCGGAGATGGGTCGTCCGGATCTAAATCGATCACAAACGTCGGCCTCGAATCAGCATCTAAGACTTCCTTGATGTCCAAACAACCAAAAACGTCCCCTGGTGCTTCGTTCATTGTAATGAATTAACGAAGCCACTGTTCCTCGTTTGGAAGTTGAGTTGACGTTAGGCGCTGGAAGTAGGTACTTGTGCTTTGGCGTGTCTGCGTCAGCATGGAAGCATGTGCCACTTCACGGAAACGTGTTCTGGAGAACAAGGGTAGGCGCACTAAAATCAGCAGGTCATACTAAAGACAATGTCTCAAAGAATTCACAAGATGAGCGCGTAATGAGCAACTGGGTCGAGAGGGAGAAACAAGGTGGATCTTGCAGAAGTCACCAGAAATCAAGTCCTGTGGGCCCACATTGACAGACGCGGCCCTGTTTGTGGCGCTAAACTGGTTCCTCTGATCTTCAACCGCGCAGCCTATAAGCTGGGCCATTTCATCTCACAATACATACCTGGCTGAAGCCCTCTGCATCGAGCCGTCTGTCTCTCTGGACTTGCCGAAGTCCTTCTTTGACGCCTACTGACTAGCACAAAGACTGTTTTACCCTTGACATCAGCGATTTGGTCACTTGTCTTTGAGTAATGCATATGATACAGTCAGATTCGAGAATCGGCATATTGTGCGTAAAAGCGAAGGGACCTTTCACTGCTTTCGAGTCGGACAACAGGTCTTGTACACGGTGAATACAACACCGGAATGCCGTGTTGCCCATTGTTCCATGGGTCTCATGAGACACACCCGACAATCTACCTAGGTTGCAAGGCGGTGCATATCCCCGGCTCATTTCCGTTCAACACCTATTCCAAGGGGAGGATTTTCCACTTCTTCAATGTAGAATTTTTATAGTGAGGGTTGCTTTTGAAAGGTGGACAGGGATTTTCACAACTTGAGGAATTCCTTTGAGGTGTATACCATACATACGAAAGGTAACATAGTAACGTCATAGAAATAATCTATGAGTCTTCTAGAAATTAATCGCCATTCCATTTCCACTAGATTCCATCGCAGCAAAGATTTCCTAAAGTTGTTGGTTGGCACCGGGAATGTGCTCTTCCAGCTCTCCACTACTTGCGTACTATACGCTGCTACTGACCTACCTAGGGAGGCCAAAAATAAAGCATACTGGGATGTCGATCATTCTTCCTCCGAGACCCTCTTTATTTTCTCGCGTGTGTTAACGGTTTGCTAGCAGAAGCTTGAGTGGAATATTAAAAAAAAAAAACAAGCTGTAGACGACAGAGGATGCTATTTCCTGATTCTCAAGGGACGAGATACGACCTCTGGTTGGCCATACGAGCAATCCTTGTCGTATTAGCGCTCCATTGTATCTACGGCTATTTTAGGTGGAGACGTGATAGAGCAGCAACGGACGCTAAAGCCTGCGGCTCTTGCGGGTCCTCAGTTTCACTCAACGTCACCGCTCGGAGTCTAACCAGCATCCCTCACCATCTTCCACCGCAGAAGCCATCCAATCTCACAATCCAATCGCGAGACTCTTCTATATCGGAGTCTGATATAAGTACCAGAAGAATCTCGATGCCTGCGGACGAATTTCCTGCATACCGAAATCGTGATCGTTTCATTCGATACCAGCTCCACAACAACTTCCCCGATGAGGGTTCAATAGAAGCGCAACGGTGAGGAGCGTCTTTCGAACCTCATGGATCCATGCGACATTGACTGAGTTCATACAGATATGAGTTGAATAAGGTTGCGTCACCATTATTGCATCTTCCATCGGAGCTGCGCCTGCAGATATACCAGTTGCTTCTCGGCGGTCGTCAGATTCACATCAGATTTGTGCCGTGGAAATTCAAGCGCAATTTAAAACGCAGTAAGACGGAAAAGGATTCGATCAAAGGTCATTTCCGATACGAAGTACTGCCTTATAAGCAAGACCCATGGGTGTCGGGCGTTGAGCAGTTGTGGCAGGGCACCGCCTCATCGTCACAAGCCGCTCGAGGCAGATTGACCCTGCTATCAGGTGTGTGCCGTCAGCTATACCATGAGACGGCACTGCTTCCACAGAACCTCAACACTTGGTCATTTGAGAATGTCCATATGATGGAGAGATATGTTCTCAAAGAAAACCGAATGCCACTACAGCAGCGGCGAGCGATAGAGATCCTCTATTGTAAAGAGAGGCTACCCCGTGAGCTTCGCAACAAGTTCAAAAACCTGAAAGTGATCATATGGAAAGATGAGGAAAACCTTAGGTGGCAAGAGCTTGACGTATTCCCGGACATTGCATGGAAAGACAGGACAGAGCTTGTCGAGCGCACTTGGCGGTGGCACTCAGGGGGAAGGACTTCGGTGTATCTACCAGCCTCGCTTGAGGCACACGACAGAAGATGTTGAACATCCTCCACATTGGCCGAAGGTAAGAAACCCGTTTACTTCATCACGACTCTAAGAATTTCCAAATCGACACGATCAAGATCATACCGCTGTAGTCGACGACTCCATATTATGGTCAACAAAGACAAGATGTAACTAATCTTGGTGACACGACACTGAGCGTATCCATGTAACATGCCTCGTATGTCACCGAGAACATGATAAATTTGGCTGATTTGAATACTTCATCTTGTTACTTATTGCCCTCTCTGTTGTGCTACCAAAATACGGCTGAAAATGTGGAGACCCGAGTCTTCTGCTTGCTAGTGCACTGCGGCTCATAAGATGGATAGTAACTTCAACAAGAAGCAGCACCCACATTTGTACTGTAGCGCCTTGTTGCACACTTTCATCTGAAAATGAAGATCTATCCTGCGTTTGTACCAGTTCAATACTTTTGTTATCTTTGTGGTTGAGGGGGGGGGATACCTCTTGGCAATTTTGCCCCTAACCCTGCAGTCGGCATGTGTACTGGTGTACTTGAGGCGACTGTGAATAAGTTCGCCACCAGGCAACCGCCAGCAACGTGTTCCACGACACTCCCTCGCTTCAAGTCTGATCCTCTCCTCTGTGATCTCTCAGGTTAAATCATTCATAAATCAGAAAGCAAGTATTATGGCGAAAATTGACACTCCAGTGCACTCGGATGACGAATTCGACCTGCTCTACGATGCTGAGTCCGTCAGCGACGTCAGCGACGGTCGATATACCAGCAGCACGGCTCCACAATCTCCTGTCAGACCTGACCATATTTCCAGCACACAAAGAATCACGGGGCCTCATGAGGTTCCAATCTTGCCTTTAGGCAGTGCCCAGCACGACGTAACCGGGACGACGGAGCAGATTCGAAGTTCTGCTGCGGGTGACGAGGCTGTCGAGCTTTCAGCTTCTGGAATTCCGCGACGCGCAGGAAGCACTAAAGGCCGAGGCAACATGATGAGTGAGGGCTTGCAGTATACGAAATCCATGTATAACAAAATGTGGAACAAGGATGCCTTGATAGCTGTCATGGGGTAAGACGAGGTTCATCTCACAGCACACTAGCCATTTTGACTGACTCGATAGCAGTATGACTGGGTCTGGTAAGACTACCTTCATCTCCAAGGTCACCGGCCGTGTCGATCTTCAGATTGGCCACGATCTCACATCGTGTAAGTGCCCAGTCGGCCAGAAAAATCACAGCCCATTCCTTGACACTGACCATCATGACCAGGCACAAGAGATATTCAGGTGGTCGAGACCCAGATCAACGGACAGACTGTACGCTTCGTCGATACACCTGGATTCTCGGACACGAATATGTCAGATACAGAAGTCTTGCAAATGATAGCAGATTATCTAGCGGCGGCATATAAGCAAGAGATGAAACTTTCGGGCATCATCTACTTGCATCCTATCTCCGACAACCGAGTCACGCATCATACCACTAAAAATCTAGAAATGTTCCGAAAGCTCACCGGCGAGAAGAATTTAAAAAATGTCATTCTTGCCACCAGCATGTGGGATAAGGTCACTTTGAATGAGGGTATTAGGCGTGAAGATGAGTTGAAAAGCAAATTCTGGAAACTACTTACTGTGATGGGCGCAAAGACGGCAAGACACGATGACACTGCGGATTCGGCGCGCAAGATCGCATCTATGCTGCTTGGAAACAAGCCCTTCTACCTCCAGCTTCAAGAGGAAATGGGTAAGGACAACAAGGCGCTCCGGGATACTGCTGCCGGTAAGGAGGTCATGATTGAACTTGTTCGTATGAAGGAGGAGCATCAGCGGGAATTGGCAGAGATGGAAAGCCTCATCAAAAGCTCGGCCAAGGAAAGTGAAAGCGTCATTGAGGCCCTCAGTGAACACTATCAAGGAAGGTTAACTGAGCTGGAAAGGACATTGCGGGACGAGAGACAGATGAACGAGGAGGCCGTTCGATCGCTCACTGATCGGATTCAAGCCCTCGAGCGCAGGGGCATGGGATGTGCGGTCATGTGAAATGAAGTATTCCACATGGATTTCAGTCTAACAGGAGGGTTTTCATAGCTGCAGGGACGGGTGTAACAAGTGCCCAATTGATCATGACAAGTACGAAAGTAAGAAGCAAGACGCTAAAAATAATAGAAACCTGTTTGCCGGGACCCCGAGATTTGTTCAGATGGTTGCTACCCCGATTCAGTCAAGGCGTACCAGATAGCCCCCGAATTGGGCGTCACTAAGGCATTCTGGGGCTTACAGAAGACACCAAAATGGCGATTCAGGGGACATGACTGTCTCCATCCAATATGCTTTATTAGACTTTATACATGTGGGCCAAGCGCTCCTGATACAATATCCTGAGACCTCCGACTCTTGGCCGTGGTTAAATCCATGGTGTTGAGCCGCAAGTCTTGGGTTTCAACGACCTATTTTCGGTCCTTGGTACTTTCTCTTTCACTAACCATTTGGGTTGCCTAATTCAACCTCAACGAAAATTCTCATGGCAAAAATTCATGTCGTCGTGCCTCATTAATCAGTCCGGAGCGCTGCAAATCGAGTTGTCTTTGTGTTACGCATCAACAATGCTTTCTAAAAAAGCGCATTCACAGTCCTTTAGAGCAACGGTTATCCTGGTAGCTTTCTCGTTGAGCGCGATACTCTACACAGGATTCGTACACCAAGAATTCCTCGCGGATCGGTTCAAGACAGCGAAAATACCTGAATTGGGCAATTGGATCTTCCACAAGACTGACGGCAGTATTCCAAAGAAAATATGGTACAAGCTAGGCCCAAAAGGCAAGACGGACGACGTGCGAAATTGGACCAAGACTTGTATCGAGCAAAATCCTGCTTATAAGCATGAATTTGTGACGGATATCACGGGCGATGAGTTCGTGCAAAAGACGTTTTCGGCAAAGCGCCCAGACATAGTTGAGGTCTACATGAACCTCACTGTCCCAATCCTCAAGGCCGACTTACTTCGATATTTACTCCTTTACGCCGAAGGAGGTGTTTATAACGACCTCGACGTTACTTGTGAGGGAGTCCCCATGGATGAATGGATCCCCGTCCAGTACAGACAAAACGCGAGCTTGGTGGTGGGTTGGGAGTTCGACTGGCGTTATGATGAAAGCTACATCCACGAATTTGCAAGCTGGACAATCATGTCCAAACCGGGCGTGCCTCACTTGTTAATGGTAATCAACGATATCATCGAGGCCGTTCATACTGCTCGAGCGGTGAACAAGGTGGCCAACATCAATGAGCTGACATCTCAGATGGTTGGCGACATTGTGGACTTTACAGGTCCGAGGAGATTGACGCGGAGCATTGTCAAAAGTCTGGAGATGACGTTGCGCAGACCGATTGCGCGACAGGAGATTGAGAACATCCGCGACCCGGTGCTGGTGGACAACGTTCTCATACTGCCCGGGTACGCATTTTCAAGCGTGGTGGAGGACTTTAGCGATCTTGAAGGTGGCCAACCAGGACCAAGTCTGGTTCTACACCACTACGCAGGCTCGTGGAAGAATAAGCATGGTGGAGAGCTGGCAAGACGAAAGCCGATGCGCAGACGTGCCCAATGATGAAATGAGAATAGAATATAGACGACTTATAACTTCCTCTCCTACAGAGGCCATTTACCGTTCTCTTGTTTTTTCGCCTTGACCTTCTGCCAATCATCCGCATCAAACTTCCATACCCATCCATTCACCTTTTCATCATAACTTTGGGGTCCAAAGGTCTCAAATTCCTTGAGGCCTAGACTCCGGATAACTGCTTTCCATGGCTCGTTTTCCTCCGCTGTCTCAGTCCTGAACAGGCTGCAACCCAACTCCTCAGCTGCAAAATTGACCATAGAGCAAATAGCTTCAGCGCCCAGACCTTTTCGCCAATGTCGATGGTCAAGTAGCACCCCAAAATCAGTCAGCTTCTTCTTCTTCTCCTTGTCTGGACCATTTACAGCCCCTGCTCCTGTCGTGCCAGGTGCTTCGACCCAATCGAAGCAATTATAGCTACCCTGTCCGATGATCTCGCCCGTCTCTCGCAAGACAATAATCAAAAAGGCGTTGATGCCTTGAGCTTGCATGTCCTTCCATCTCCCAATCGAAGCCCGCAGCTTTTCGACTGTGACACCCGCGTTGAATGGCATGTGGGGGAAGTTCTCTGGCGTGGTGAGGAATTGATGCAGGCCTTCTGCATCGGATTCCAGAGCTGTCCTGATGATCAGACGCGGTGAAGTGATCTCGTAGGACTCGCGAGGAGGTTGGGAAGACAAAGGGGCAGCCATCCTGCCGACAGGTTCAAATAGAATAGGTGACAATACTTTTAAGCAGTGCTGGTATATTTTCTTTTGCAAAAGTTTGGAAAAGTTTGCTACGATACACAGCGCGAGAGAAATACCGAATCATCTGGCTCGGTCATGTAAGCGACATTTATATCTCAGTCTTGATCCCACACGGGGATATAGCTAAATTGATGTATGACTCACCCACGGGCACAGATGCTCTGCTTATCGCACAAATTGTATATGGAGATTAGGAATGCATATGGGCTCCACGAGCAGGGATGAAAATCCTACCAAACTCCGTCGGAAATCGAATCATGATATCTGACCCTACCGCCCAGGGACTTCGAAAGGCATCATCCGCGAGAAAGCTGAAGGGGGGGCGGGGGGCCGGGGGGCGGGGGGCGGGAGCGGTATTCCTCATTGATCTGAGCGCGGGTGTATGCAGCCACTGAGAAGCCCAATCTAACACGCGATGGAAAGCGATATATGGGTATCACAAGTCAATTCTCGGAACATAAAATTCCATTTGATATGTCTCGAGTGCCGCCAATGCCCTGTTGTAAAATGCCAATGATCATCCAGACAGAGAACCGCCTACAAGCCTCGAAGAAACTCTTCTAAGGTAAGCGGTTTCTTCACCGCATTATTCAATCCTTCGTGAAACGTAACCCAGACCTGATTCACGGCAGGCTCTTCAGCCTTGGCCTGTCTGTTCCCGTCTGTATCATACAGCGGCACCTCCACGACGACACGCCCAAAGAAATCCCTCTTGACCAGGGTGGCGGTGGGGGTTGACTGATTCTTCTGTCCTGCATTTTCCTTGTCATCGTGGAGATGTGGTTTGACAACAGGAATGTCGTCTTTCGGCCCGCCAGCTGAGAAGCGAGCACGAGCAGCTGCTGTGTCACGAAGGGCAATAGTCTTTTGAAGCTCCTGGTCTAGCACTTGGCGGACAGCGTAACGCACTGGGATCTGGGTAGCCAGGACGTGCGCGCCTGCAGTCTCGTAGGTGGAAAGCAAGTCAAGGTCGCTGAGGCGTTGTTAGCTGTGGTTTCCTGCAAAATTCAGGGTTGTCTTGGAACTTACGGGTCCATTCGGTATACCCACTGCGTCCGCCCACCCATCGACGGATTTGCCTCTTCGATCTTGCCCTTCACCATAGATATGCCGACTTCAGCTAGGACTTCAGCAGCTCGACGAACCATTTCCTTTTCGGTGTCTCGTCGAACACTTGCAATGGAGCCTTTGTCTGTTCCTCCGCCTACTACAACAGGCTTGACATCGGGAGAGACCAATCGCACAAGATACGGAAGGAAGTCTGTAGCGATATCCTCAGGACTACGGAATGCCCGCATCAATACAGGTGGTAATTGACCCTGAAGACCTTGAAGTATTGCCCGGTTCTGCTTTTCTGTCTCATAGGCAGTGTAGTCGGCACGTGGTCCTGTAAAGGGTAGTGGAGCAGCCGCCTCTTCGTCGCCTTCTGCAGCCCGCCACTGCTTCTCGTAACCTATATTGGTGTTTGGCCGATGTGGGGTGGCAAAAAGATGGTGACAGGCCAGTACTGGCTGGCTCAAGTATGGCGCAAGCTCCCACTCTTGGCTAGCGTAGATACGCGAAGAGCAGGTGTCGTGAAAATGCAGCCATTCATATGCTTCGTCCGGTTTAGAGAGGTAGGAGTCGTCGTTGAATTCGCGATTTGGGTACTCCGAGAAGATCTCCGTCATGATTCGTTCCACCTCTCCGCTCGTGTCTACCATTTCTCGCAAGCGTTCCATCGCGTGCTTCTTCAGGTGTTCGCTAAAGCCAAGTTGAGTCTTTGGTTGCTCATGTCGTGTCTTTTTGTCAAAGCTCACGTCTGCTTGTTGGGGAAAGCCCGCGCCTTCTTGGAATACACGACTGACGACTTCTTTGGTGCCACCTCTGCCTATACCTCGTGCACCTCCGCCACCATGTTGCAAATCCTGCAGCATGTTCTTATCCACCCACTGGCGAGTAAGCTGTACGGTTCCTGGCAGGTGTGTGGCTTTCAGTCGTCCGGCAACCCATTCGCCAACAACCATCACACCTCGAAGATCTCCCTCAGCTCCACTCTCAGCGCCTCGCTTGGCATCAAGACCATTGGACATACCCCACGCAGCCTCGCAAAGTTTCCGGGCGGCATCTTTCTCACATGGGATCCCTTCCTTCTCGAAAACAGCCCTCAGCCGACCGACCACGGCCTCGATTGACGGCTTGCCAACTCGTATGATTTCGGCGAGACCAGATGACCTCAGGGGCCGAAGTGATGGGTGATAAACGTCGTTGCAAATGAGGATGAGGGGTCTCATCTGTCGAAAATCATCCCCCTTTTTCTTTCTACGTGTCGAAGAGGTTGATGTCGCCGCGGATGCACTATTCTTCTGGTCCGTCAAGACAAGATCGGTGAGGGCTTTGATAAAGCCGCCCTCTCCTGTGCCCCCAGACCCCGTCGTCACTCCGTCAACTTCATCCACCACAACACAAACCGGTCGTGCGACCTTGACCTTCTCTCCGGGCTTCGTCTTGGCGTGCTCTACAGTCCTGACACTCTCTGTACCTAGACTAGTCCTTAAGCGGCCCTTGACGACGTTCTGACTTCGGTCGTCGCTGGCATTGATCTCCATTACTTCATAGCCTGCCTGTCGTGCGCAAACGTGTGCTAATGTAGTCTTGCCCAGGCCTGGAGGCCCCGTCAACAACAGAATCTTTCTTTGTGGTTTCTCCTCTTCTTGTTGCTGCTCTTGACGCTTTCTTGCCGTGACTGATTTTTGTTTGGCTGCGTGTGGAAATACGATCGGATCCCAATGTTTCAACCAGCGTAGCACCTGTCGATTTGTGTAGTCGTCGCCAACAAGATCCACAAAATTCCGGGCTCGATATTTCTCGGTCCACAACAGCGTCTTCTTTGGCTTCTTAAAATTTGCAGACCGTTCCTCCACAGACTGCAAGACAGGCGGCGCGGTGTCCCGTGTCTGACCGGTCTTTTCCGCCGCCCGTATTTCCTCTTGCGCTGTGCTGACAAGCTGGTGAATGTCTATGCCGTAGTAGGCTCGTCTTGCACGACCCTCCTTTGTTGTTGACCTTTCTGCAATCATATCCTTGTAGGAAGTGTTGGCTGTAGGTTTGCGCTTCAGCATGCCATCTGACTTGCCCGAGCAGGTTACGAATGCATAGCCGTCGCGTCCAAGCCTCGTGTGCGCGAATGAAAGGGGTTCGTTGGGCGTTTGAGCCCTCTCAAAGAATTTTGCGTATCGTGCTTCCTCTTCTTCGTCTGGGATATGTAAGGGTTCTCGAAGCTGAGCATCCGGAATTTCGAAAGAACCATTCTGCCTACTCTGAGTCTCTTCCATCTCGGTCTGGTCATCCGGAATTTGTCTAGGATCCTCGAGCATGGTCCGTTTGGGGCTGGGCTCCTCACTCGCATCTTCTTCGTCAGAACTATCTTCAACTAGGAAACCCCCTCTGACTTTTGGCCTTGGAGGCTCTTGGGGCGCATTCCGAGGCGGTAGTGGGCGTTTCATTGGTACCGCGGGCGAAGAGCTGGGCGGATAAGTGATAGGGGACGAAGGCGCGGCCATTGTAGACTCGGGGAAGGGACAAGGCCTTCAAGTAATGCCAATTATTTCAACATAGACTGGAGGTGTTTTTATGTCCTTATGTGGCGGTGGCAGAGGCGTGTTTGCGTTGGATTAAATGGTTTGGGAGACGACGCGTCTGCAATTGATTTCCACTTACACGCGACTTGCAGACGACGCGAGGGTTGCAGGGATCCTGAACCTTGCGGGCCGCTTAGTCAGGAAAACCTGCCCTATTCAACGACACCTCAGGACTTTGCCTGGGCTCGGATTGTAATTCTCTCTAAGCAATACTACCATGCATCGAACGGCCATGTGACTATCGGAATGCCGTGTGAGGCGTTAAATTAATGAAAGGATTTGGTTGTAGCAGTGAAGGCCCGAGGAACGTTCAGGTGCTATTTATCTGTTTTCCCTGCTCCAATGCTAACGTCACAGATACGATACCCAAGTCTACCCGAATAATTTTCAATGAGATTATAAATGAAAACAATTTTGATGTACAAACTTTCGACATATTTTCCTCCGGACACTCTTCATCCACGCATCTTTTTAACTTGCTGAAAAGCTTTCTATGGCCCGGCTTTCCATGACCGCTGATTACAATCAAGCAGGTATGGCCACAGCCTCAAAAAGGGCTGTTCTTCGGCCAGCAGAATAAAGTTTTGCAGTCCTCAACTAAACTTTATTTCCAATACAAGTTTGATAAACTCAGCGGGCCCGGCCTACAAGGGTGTAAATCAGAAGGACTTTATAACAGCCTTCGGGTTGTCTCACGGGGTTGAGTACCGAGATCGCCCACAAAGCAGAGACTCTGTTACTATCTAGGTTGGCTCAAAATTTGAGAATGAAGCAATAATCCAGGTAATTTACCTTGTTGGATGGTCTCGTCAACCAGGTCGAGACTCAGTGGGATTAGAGAACCAGAAATAAATCATGGTGAGTTCGGTTCGATTGCAACAGATTCCTTTTTTTTTTTTTTACTACCCTTTTTGCACTTTCCGCACTTTCCCTCTCATACTCATATATTTGACCAAACCAATTCTGTCAGTTTTATTTGATCAGTCAACACCATTAGTTCGGTCTAGTCATCATGCATTTCGACGTCTCTCCTGAGTGAATAGAAGCACCGTTCAAGCCCAAGACTGTGCGCTGTCTGAAAATCCACATGGATTGACATTGATTCGAGTGATAATTCTCTGTTGATAGAGTAAGTTGGTTTTGCTTGTGCAGCCCACCTGGGCATATCAGACAGGCCGGATTAAGGCGCTCCTAGGATTCTGCGCACTTCTGTCTATGACAGTTGTTTGATAAAGCTGTATGTGGACTGACAGACAAATCTCCTTCATTCACGAATTGATCCTCGGTGTCCCCATGTCTTCTTCCCCACTCACATAGTCACGCAATACGCTGACAGTCTCAACTGACAGATCAAACTCTGCCTAGAAAAGTGTCACGGGTCCACGGACCAGGTTGACCTTGATACGGTTATTAGCCCTAATTGCGGCAAGCTTCAGACGAGACATTCCATATGTGAAGGGGCACTGGTTCTACTTTGTATTAAGCCACCCACCTTCTCCCTCATCTTTCTCACTCACGCATTCACACACACGCGAGTGGACGCGCATACAGCTCTATTTTATCTCATTGGTACTCATCCGCTCTCTCTTCCAATTAAGCCAAGAGGGGCTTCTTTTCTCACCGGCTCAAGTCTTCACACAATAGTCTATCTGGAAATTGTTATACTCATCAAGGGTCATTCAAAAAGGATTTCTGTTGGTAAGTCGACGTTCTTCAGGCAAAAGCAATCATCCTTGTCCTCGTGGACACGATATCCCGTGGTAAGTTCTGGGGCATCTCATTCACTTTGCTTGCTCTTCCAATAAAGACTAGACCGAGACAGAAACTTCCTCATAGGCCTTGTGTGGGCCGGCCAGCGCAATTTTCTTCCAGCTCACTGTCGAGTGAACGCCTTTCTCTGCACGAGCGTGCAAGTGTGCGGTAGATGGTTCAATACTGCCCCGCCCTCCTATGGAGCTTTGCTGTTCCAGTTTGCAAACAGTACCTAGGAACAGAAAGCACGATTCTGTCTTACAGGGGACCCATTTTCAACCTGTCCAGGTGACTAGGTATCCCATGGATTCAACTCTTCAATTCCAGGATTCAAGTTCCTTACCTCTTGGGTTAGGTGTTTTTCTTTCATCCGCAACATATTGGGAAGGCCTGAAAATCATCAGCAGATGCTTTCTACTTGACAATTTTCCAAGAACAAGCCACATCAGGGATGAATGAACTGGTCAAGGTTGGAATAGTCCTGAAGATTCTGGCATGCTTGTCTAGTGGACTTGCAATGCTGACAACTTAGAGATGTTGCCTAGGGAGTGTCTCTGCCCCTCACCAGGAATTGATAAAGGGGGTACGACCTCATTGTTGAGTGGGCCACAATTGCGAGTAGCAATCTGGTAGACTTGCTTGCGGACTTGAGTTATTGGAGACCTTGTCTCCAAAGTTGTTGATGCCGACTATCATTCGTCCCAGAGAAATCAGTTCCTCACCCCGTGTCCTCAAGGTCAGTACTCAGGTATAGAAAGGATTATCATGAAGCTGTCAAGTAGACTTGGTTCTTGACCTTTGGATGTCCTTCCAAAGTGTCAGCTTATACACATGGCAACATCATATTAAGCAACAGGCACATTTGATACTAGCCCACAATTCATTCATGTGCCAAAAACAATCCCCATCATAGGCACTTTATATGCACGTCAATGATCAAGTGGATCAACTATTCATACCATTCTCAACCCACAAGGGCGATATGAGGATATCTGTTCCTGCACACTTGAATATACGGCTTCTTGACTGGGTCTATTCTCTGGAACTTCTCACAGGCTCTATGTTTGGGCAGAACAGTAGGACATGCCTCCAAGTGGCCACAACAAGATCATTACCAAGAGTCTTCAACAGGCTTTTGGTAATACTCAGGTAACTAAGCACCTCAGATGGTCTCTACTCCTGAAAGTCCATTGGAGTGCCAGAATCTTCCCATTCCATCCGCTTGCTTCATTGTCTAGAATGGACTCATCAAGAACGGGGCTGGACATCTAGACCCTTGGATTGAGTCACTGCGACGAGTGACTGACATTGTCTTTGCTCTTTGCTAGCGTCCAGGTTCGTTCAGGATTTCGTATTGTTTTCGAACACATTAAAGCGCGAATCTCAAACGCCAGCATCCTGTTCTCCGTTGCCTTCTTACACTACACGACGCCACCCTCGCCCACATAAGACGCTTAAGTTTCTCGGTTGACATATCCATACTCACCCTCGTCTAACGTCTGACGTCTGCAATTTCCAACCTTCTATTTAGATTTGGCTAAAAGGGATTTTCCTTACAGCTGGTTATTCAAACTTGACCACGTGGCCACCACGAAGATACCTCATCATTCTCGATTTCGGTGGTCAGGGCAATTGCTCACACAGTCAGCCACGCTCAATCTCAGCTTTCCTGTTGAGACCACAACTATCTCAAACATCTCACAGCCTGTTTGCTCAACCAAGCTCGAGATGGAGCAGAACGGTCACAACAGCAGTGACCAGCACAGTCATAACGGGTACGGCGAGTCTTTGGCAGAAAATGATAGGAACAACTACGTGTTTCATACTATGAGCGACGATCCGAGTCTAACACTCATCGATAATTCCACCACGATGGGCCCTTATCAAGATAATACGGCTGCTCTGGACAACAACGAATTCTCCACCAATTTCGTTGAGGACGGCGGCTCCACCCTTGTGGACGGTGTGACTTCTGCCAATCAAGTTGTCAACGAGCGCACTCAACATGGTGCTGTGGTGGGTGCGCCTGGTCGTGGTGGCTCCCGAGGCATGCCAGCTGCTGTTAGACCAGCACGCAGGAGAGCTGCTCGTAACATGCTTACGAGTCATCCATACACTCGCCCTCAGCCTGTTCGACATCATGCTCAGATTCAGGTTCTTCAGACTCAGAGAAGTCTGTCGCGCCGCAATGCTACGGGTGATATGGCTAAGCAGAACGCTACGAATGCGTATACTCTCCCACGCAGCCGACTCAACGCAACTCATCCCCAAGGCCCTGTGGAATCTATCATCGATCAAATAGCTGCCGTGTCCAGCTCCGGTTCTGTCTCACCAATCATCAAGTCGACCAACACCAATACTCGTACTTTTGAATCTGATGGTGGCTCCCCAGGCTCAGCTAAGTTCAGAAACGTACCTATAGTTCACCACCAACTCGACTCGACCCGCATTGATCCCGCGGGCCCTGAACCTCACCCCAACCCGAACTGGCGCGCTCCTGGGCCTTACCAGTGGTACGAGGTTTTGTACAACTACACACTTCTAGTGTATGTGTCAGATGCCGGCCTCAAGGACATCCTGAAGCACTGCGATAGACTTGTTGGCAGCGGCGTACAGGATTCACTGAATCCCGATGGTCCTGCGCTGATTGACGATGGCCAACATACGGTTCTCGACGCTCAGGCTGTCTGGCACTACTGCACGGCCTACATCAAGCGGCGCCAGCAGCACCGCAACAACTCCGCCGCCAGCCGCTCCCGCAACAACAAGGCGTCTCAGACGAAGCATTGGAAGGCGCTGGCCCTCGCTGGTGGCGCGGTTGATCGGGACTTCGTCTTCGACAAGAACGATCCGGGCAATGCTCCTGGAGCGCCCCCAGATCTACTGGCTGTTGTGACACAGGCCGCCATCGCCGAGATGATGAACAACTGGGCTATAAATACCCTGAATGAAAGCCAGCCTTCTATGGGCGTTCCACCTCTTGGCCTCGCTCCTGATCCGCCTCTTCAGTACCTCGATCAGCCTCAAATACAGCAGCAGCTCTATGGCCAGCCTCAGAAAAATCTTCTGGTTCCGGACGCGGACGCTGCTATGGTTCTTTCCGACCAATACGCTGCTTTTCCTGTCGCCGCCGCTACTCAGACTACGGAGGCTGCTATATCTATGAGTGGGCCCCCGATTCACAACGCAGCGCCGCCTCCTAATGCTGTTGCCTCAAACTCAACTGCTTCTGCTATCACCAATACCTGCCAACCCAACGACCTCTTCGAGGAAAACCAGGCGGAGATGATGTCCATAGAGAAAGAGTTTGTGAAGCAGTTGCAAGAATTTAGCGGCCAGAGTACCCGTACTGACGACTTCGACTTCGACTTTGGTGATGGCAATCTCTAGGGACATTGACGAATTTTGGACGTGGTCTTTCACACTGTGTCCTCGGCCCGTTTCTTGGTCTTCTTTTGCGTTCTGGACTTCGTTCTTTGTGGAAGGGATACAAGAGCAATTGCGAAGATACCTGAGGTACCCGAGATACCCTTTCGGCGACGCTTTCAGCATCTATTAGTCTTACATGTGTTAGGCATAGAACATACATGGGAGGAATAATCAAAGTAACAACAATGCTTTGCAATTTCTCCACACGATGAGGATATTGGCTGTAGAATGATAAATAGGGTGACCATTGCTGATCAACAGCCTGTTCTTCATGTCTATCCGTTTCTCTGTTACCTAACCTCCATCCCAACTCCGGAGCAGACACTATATGATCCCTGATGACTTTCTAATAGATACAACACCTGCTGAGAAATCCCTCTAATTCTCGAACCTGGCCAGATGATCCTTTGCATCTCCTAAATCCAAGGGAAATGCTCGTCTCGCCGTATTCCATCTGTAGCCCGCACATGTTGCAAGGAACTCCCTAAACCCTCTCGTGAACAAGCCGCCCTCGCACCCACACCTTGCGCAAATTCCGATCATCCCCATTAAACAGCCACTTCGCAACACACTCCTCCCAGCTCTCCCACCCAAAGACATCCACATTCCCATCCTCACCCACGTCCTCACCCTCCTCCCCAACACCTCCCAGATCCACCAACAGCGCATCCCACTCCATGCCCACCTCGAACCCGCCCACACGCCCCTCCAGCCCGACAAGTTTGGCCCCACCCCGCGTAGCAAGCCACAACACCTCCTCCACACTCAACTTCGCCCTCTCCTTCTCATCGCCCTCCAGTCCCATCGCCACGTGCCGGCTCACAAGGCTCGCTTGCCGCGCCGCCTCCAGCACGCTGGGACTGTACCCGCCACTCACATCCGTCCCTAAACCCACATCCACCCCGCGATCCAGCAGCCACCGCACCCTCGCCGCCCCGCTCGTGATGGCCGTATTACTACACGGGCAATGACTCACTCCGCTCCGGGTGTCCGCCACTGTCTTCACCTCCTGCTCGCTCAAGTGAATCGCGTGCGCCAGGATCGTCCGCTCGCCCAGGAGCCCGAATGCGTCGTACACACCCACATAGCCCTTGCCATCCTTGGTTTCCTCTGGAAACATCTCTGCCACAAGATCGCACTCGCCCTTGTTCTCACTCACATGGGTCTGCACCGCCAGCCCTTCCGCCCGCGCCATCTCTCCCAACTCACGCATAGCCGCTGGCGTGCAGCTCGGCGCAAATCGCGGCGTGACAATGGGCCGCACGAGGTCGCCGCGCGGGTCCCGGTCTCGCAAGTAGTCCACCACCGCTCTCGTTTTCTCTATGCTGTCGACTGCACTCTCGTCACGGTACCACGCCGGACAGATCCGTGCCTCGTCCATGCATACCCGTCCCACCAGCGCGCGCTGGCCCGCGCTCAGACATATATCCGCGAGGACCTTGGTCGCCTCGACGTCTGTGGTCGCAAAGTACGCTGCCGCCGTCGTTCCATGACTCAGGGTCTTGCGCACCACGCGACTGTACACTCTGCGCGCTTTCGCCAGGTCCTTGCCGAGTGATGCTTCCAGTGGGAAGGTATACTTGTCCAGCCAGTCCAGCAGCGTGGACTTGCCAAAGATACCAACATTGGGGTACTGCGAGGCGTGAATGTGTGTGTCTATTAGGCCCGGAAAGAAGAAGCGTTTCCCGCCTGGTTCTGTAGTACCGGTACTGATGTCGGAGATTTGGATTTCCTCTACGCGCCAGCCGAGCCGCTGAAGAACTTCATTTCTAGCGGTAGCTGGTTCGATTGCTACGATTCTGCCGGTTGTCCCGTCGACAAAGACAGCCGTGTCGTGCAAATAAGCAAGCTCATTCGGGGCGGTGGGGTGGATGAAGGTGCCAATGTAGACCTGCTTTGGAGACGCTGGAGGAGTAGCGGCGCTCATGTTTCCTAGTACGCGGACGGACGCTACCAGAGTTAATATCAGGCGGCCGGATCGGTCAGCGAATGGCCTCAGCAAAAATGTGTTTATAATACTTCAGTTTAACTGGTTAGGCACGTTGCTTGTTATGCATGTGCTCTATATGCCGTGTTACAAGTCAAGTGTCGGTGGCGCTGCGGGAATTAAATGTTAAGTAATGTCTTTGTTGCGCCTTGGTGCGCCTGTGTGTCCTAAGCTGCTGGTATTGCGCTATCTTATCGCGCAAAGTGAGGCGTTACGGTTGAACAAGGCCCGGACATAAGACAAAGAGGGATGGTTGCACGTTGAGAACACGATAGACGACATGCAGACGTATTTAATATAATGCATGTCATCGCACCAAGACTTAGTGGTTATAGTGTAATTCCGCTGTCACGCAATCCCCAGTCAAAGTCAATCAAACAGTGGATACAGCCTGTCAAACAATGGATTATGAGATTCTACGATTTTTGAAAAATAAGCAAACAACGGCTAACGCCGGCACCCGTCCAAATTGCCATAGGAAAAAGAAGACGGAACGCGGCCAGTCCCTATCTAGTACTGCCGAACCCACAATCAGAACACTATGCTTTATTCATCATACAACGTAATAACCCGATTTTTAACGCTTCCCGTTTGCCGTTGCCATCTATCCGCCACAAAATCCAGATACTGCAGATAAACAAAGCCTAAAGCCTCAACGTGCTAGCATTCATTCGGCGTGAACGCCATTCACGCCATTGGTGATACCACCAGCAGGCCCAGTACCTTCTCCTTGGTACGAATCCCAGTTGGCCAGCACATTTGCAATACGAGGTGAGTTGGTCAACTTGTACACATCCTCAAAATACTCCTTGGTCAGGGCAAAAGGCTTGGCTGTGACATTAGGAATATACTTGCCGACCAGCTTGGACGGGTCGATTGTGGTCTTGTTGATCTTCTTCAGCAAGAACGAACGGAAAGGCTTCACACCACTGCGCAAGAAAGTGGAGTGGAAAGGCACATCGATACCCTTGAGCGGAATCGTAGCATAACCCTTCTCGAGCTCCAGAGGCTTGGGCTTCTTCTCTGTCTGGGATGCGCCCTCCTGGATGATCTGCAGCAGATGCTGCTTGACCTCATCAATCGACAACTCCTTCATCATCTTGTCAATATCGATCTTCTGCACCTTCAAAAAGTTGCACACGAAGGCCAGTGTGTCAAGGGCGCGCAGGTCGCCAGCGCACACGTATTGCGCGTTGGCAATGTTAAAGTTGACAATCTCGAGCAGCCAGTTCGTGGACTCGGCGATGTTGGCCACGACGAAGCGCAGCGCATCCTCGTTGAACGTCTTGGAAATGCGGCTGGGGTTGACCGCACACATGGAGTAGTTGGAGCGACCAGTAGCATCGCGCTCCACAGCAACTTGCATCGTCAGGCCACGGTAGAAGACGACAGAAACCAGCGACTCAATTGGCATGACTTCGGCAAGCGCAGCAAGAGCACTATACTCGCCCAGCGAATGTCCGGCAAACGTGCTGTCACGAGGGACGAGACCCCTCGATTTCATATCCTCGAAGCTGGCTTTCTCCATCAGAGTTAGGGCAGGCTGTGTGAACTGTGTGGCTGACAACAGGCCGCTAGGCGAACGGTAAGTGTGCGACGTTGTGTCCTCGGTAATGTCCTTGAAAATACGCTCCGACTTAATAGAGCCGTCTGCGGCGACAGTCTCGAACGTCATGGCCATGTAGTTGGCACGAATGGCCTTTCCACGAGGACCACCAAAGTGAATGGTGAGCTCCTTGGGGTTGTTCTTGACAATGTTTGTGATTGCAAAACCTAATTAAAGAGGATTAGTTCACAAATTCCTATCAAGGCAGAAGAGGTGTGTTCCAACTTACCATATGTGTCCATGAGGTACTTGTCAGCACGATCCCAGACCTCCTTGGCCACAGAGCTGCTCTCGTATAGGTCCATACCCATACCCTGCTCCTGCGAGCCCTGGCCAGTGAAAACGTATGCTGTCACCGGCTGCTCAACCTCGGCCTCACCGAGAAGGACCTTGTCCTCAGTCTCCTTGTTGCTGGCTTCGACCTTGATGATCTTGCGACCAGAGATCATGCCAACGTGCTGCATCTTGACCTCAATGTCATCATGGGGCAACACCATGCCAGTCAAAGACGCATGGAAACTGCGAACGCGGCCGATGTTGTTCTCAGCCGCCCAAGTCTCGACGAGGCTACGCACAGCAGCACTTGAGTACATGCCGTGAGTAATAGTTCCAGGAAGGTTGGCATAATTGGCAAAAACTCGGGAAACGTGAATAGGATTGTAATCTCCTGAGACACGAGCATATCCCTCGTTGGATGCTGGAGCCTTCAATTGCAGCGGGGACTTGCCACTCAAGGGGATGGGGTTCTCGAACATGATAGGCTGCTCAATAGAGGAACCGTTGCGCTCAAGGTAGTTGGTGACCGGGTTGCCATGAGACTGGCCCTCGTGGGAGTAATCTACAGACGCGACCTGGACAATCTCCTTGGTGGGGAGCTCGATCTCGACCTTGCCACGAGTCTGCACACTACCGAAGATGGTCTTGCTCTTGAACTTGACGAGGGTCTCGAGACGGAATGTCAGGATCTTTCCAAGGAGGTCCATATCGAGGGCGTTATCAACCAACTGGAACCACTCCTTTGACTTGAGTACGGCAACATCCTTGGTAGTGGCAAGGTGGACCTGCATGGGGGTCTCAACCTTTCGTTGGAAGGTGTTCTCGAAGTCAGTGTAGTTGCCACGGTACAGGAATTGTGAAGTCACTTCCATGACTTCCTCTCCATCACGCCAGATGGTACCGCAAACCTCAACCATCTTGCCGGAATCCTGGTTGATGACAGCGTTGACACGAGCGACGGTGGAGAGCTCATCGCCCTTCTTCAGGGGCTCAGCACCGGGCTTCATGCGGAACTCGTTTGACAAGTGAACCAGCTTGAGCAAGTCACCGTCAATAGTGCGAGGGAAGATGGGCTTGGTGATAGCTTTCCAGCCCACGACGATGGCAAAGTCCATAGGAGCGTACATCACCTTACCAGGTCGGTCAATGAAGGCCTCCCCGTGGTTGCCAACCGCGTGGACGAAGTCATTGATAGCCTCGCTTGTGATGGTCGCTTTGCCACCGTCGAACTTGCCGGCAACTTCAGCATCCAGGGCCAAAGTCTCGTCACCAAACCAGGCTCGCCAGTAGAATTCCTTAATGCGATCATTGCGCCCATCCATGACCTCGTGGATCGGAGCATAGCCTGCGTCAGGGTGATATGTGAACTCGAGAGGCAACGCCACTGGCTTGCCCAGAGCAGTTGTGTCCTTGATCATGTTGACGACGATCTGGTTTTTGCCAGTCAACTTGGCCTCGAGAACGTCTACATACTGGTTGTGACGGGGTTGCTCCCTCACAATAATGGTCGTCTTCTCAGGAGTGTTCGGATACATTATCTCCACAAACAGGCCTCGAGATGGGGCAAAAATCCTCTTCATCGGGTTCGTCTGGTACTTCTTGCCCTGTACAAATACCTCGGACAAGAGCAATGCATGACGCCACGACCGCTTGGGGCCAGCGAGGAGAGCGAGCCAGCCCTCGAGAGGCGGAAGCTGCGCAGAAGCAGAGTTCGACACACGGTATGTGTTCTTGTTGCTATCGTAGGATACAGTGACGCTCTCGAAGTCGACAGGGATCTCGGCGTCAACAAGCTTGCCTCCAAAGTACTCAATCGTGGGTATCTTTGAGGCGTCGTTGTTGTAGATGTCACGGGTCAAGTTCGAGATATGACCATTGTGGATCCCGTCGAGGATATCCTTAATAGGCTCATCGACAATCTTTGAATATTTGGCGGCGGTTGGGCCTTGCAAAATACAAGTCCGGCCTACGTCCTGGCCGATGACTGCATCGAGATCCTCAGATTGCCAGAGCGAATCTTTTTTGAAGTAGAACTCAAAGTTGTCATCCAGAGTGGGGATGAAGACAATGGGCTTCTGGGTTGGACGACGGCAAAGCATCAGGAAGTGCTGGACATCCTGTGCGTTGATGATCTGCTTCTCAGCCTCTGGGTAATGGCTGAAGAGGTTCTCAACAACCTCGAAAGGCTTGTTGAGCTGAGAGTAGTCTTGAAGCACGCATGGTTTGCCCGTCTCTGAGGTAAAGCGCTCTTCAATACGCTGAATAAAGTCGCCGGTGAGTCTGGCATAGGATGGGTCAATCCAGCGTGATTGGTGCTTGACGTAGAGCAGCTCAACCATTCTCCGAACAATCTCACCATAGGTCATCTCATCGACATCTACTGTCTCGCCGGCACTGTTCTTGCCAAACCAGACCTTCTGGAAATCATCGTTGAGCTTCTTAATAATGTAATCACGATTTTTCTTGAGCTCAGCAACGCGCTTCTCCTTCGGAAGGCTGAAGATTTTCTGGTCCATCTCGGCCCAGAATCGGACGCCGCGAGTAGCGAGCTTGTGGATAGGCTCGCCCATCTCGGAGCGGACAGTGATGATGCCTCCAGCGGGGCCTTGGTAGGTCTTCTCCCATTCGCTGTCATCCAGACCTTCAGCCTCGATGATTGCTTGCTTAGCAGCAGGGCTGGTTTTCGCCTCCTTGGCAACCATCATCCTGCTACCAAAAAGACAGCCGTCAAAAGGCATAGGAGGGTAGCCAAACTTCTTAGACCACTCGCCGGTGATGTACGGGTAGGTGTCTTCTGCGCTACCGAAGCCACTGCCAGCAACAAGAATGAGATTCTCTTGTCGGCGAATACGACCGTACATTTGAAGAACCGGCTGGTGGAAATCTTCAAAAGAGTGGTGACCACCACCACGGCCACCAGTCCACTGAAGCATGACAGGGAAGGTAGGATTAGCCTTGGCGATGTTGATGACCGATTGGATCGCATCCATAGAGCCAGGCTTGAAGGAGATGTGCTTCAAGCCCAGGGTCTCAATGTACTCGTTGGCAACATCGATGGACGGTACACCGGCACCAATGGTGAGGCCTTCAATAGGCACACCCTCAGCGCGCAGAGCCTTGAGCATCGGGATTTGCCAGCCCATTGCAGCTGGGTTGACATAAATCAAGTTGACGCCGATACCGCGACCTGCTGGGATTGCATTCTCAATCTTCCTGAGCGAAGCTGTCATTGACCTGGGCTCAAAGAATCCGCCACCAGCCAGCTCAATATGGTATCCAGCCTGCATCGTCGCCGCAACGAAATCCCAAGGCACCGTGCAAGGAGTCATACCGGCAACCATGACAGGGGGAATGCCCAACAGCCGGCTCATCTTGGTGTCGACAAAAGTCTGGCCACTTGAGTTTTTGATCAATTTTGGCCCGTACTCCTTGACCCAGTCGATGGCATACTTGACGGCATGCTCCTCATCGCGGTCGAATAGCTCCGGCTTGTATCCGACCTCATTGGCCGAGCCATTCACTGCTCCAGCGAGGATAACACGAACACCAGTGCCCTCCTTGTTACGGCTGGTGAGGACACCAAGTCCAGAAATGCCACCTGGACCGAAGTCAAGCACATGTGTAGCGTTTGAAAAGACAGTGGCCTGCTCCCAATTGACAGGATCACGGGTAATCAAGCGAACCAGCGTTGGGACGATGTTGCCCTTGACCTCATCTTGAATGTTCTTGCCAGTATTGGTGTCGTAGACAGGGATGCCCAATCGCTTGGCGTCAATTTGGACATCCTTAAGATCTTGGTCGATCAGAGCCGTCGCCTCAGCGAGGTATTTGCTGTGAAACGGGGCGGTGATGGGCAAGAAGCGGTTGACAAATCGGACCTTGCGCTGTGTGTACGGAATCCGGTTCTGGTCCAGGCCTGTGGGAGCCTTGACTTTGCGCAGTTGCAAATTAAGACCATACAGAGACATTGGGGGACCGGTAACAACCATGTTCCGGGGGCTGTTGATGAGCGAGATAGCAATGTGGCGGTCCTCGGGCAGGTATTTGTTGGTTGCGTCGATGTGCTTCTGGACCTCTGCTTGCGAGAGGTCGCGGATGCTGAGCATGGGTGTGGGCGTGCCCTCGCCGTTGTCGATCGAGTCTTGCAGGACCGAAGGGGTCATGGAGGTCCGTGGGAACGTCTGCTGGCTGCGAGCACCGATCCAGAAGAGGATGGTGAGGGCAGACTTGACAATTTCCGGCCAAGTCTCCCACGTGTCCGCGGTCGCAGTAGCTGCTGCCATAACAACACCCTGAGAGTGACCAGTAGTCCCTGAGATCCTATCTCTGAGAGTTCCTGGGTGGATTCCCAGGGCCTTGCAAGTTACCTCGTAGTGAGCCATTTGAACGAGTCCAATCAATGGGAAGCTCACAGGGGCGGAGATGAGGTAATCGATATCCGGGGTGGCATCTGGGTTTTGCAGCCAGCTCATGACATCCAAGCCCTTTGTGAAAAGCTTTTCCGCCGCAGGATCGTTGGCTAGAGTTTGCAGCTGCTCGGCCGAGGACATAATAAGATCCCCGACAAAGGAAGGATAGGTGGTCCACAGCTCACGCAGCTCCTCAAAGTACTCCTCGATGTTTCCTTGGCCGCCGTAGATGCTGTAGATGACAGCCTCCTTCTCTTCAGCGGCTCGGAACAGAGCGGACTGGTGAGGGCGGACTGCCCTGTTGAGGGTGGATCTCGCGGCATAATGGCTGCGCAGAACCTCGACTTTCTTCGAGTCAATGCCAGGAAGTGTGGCGACCAAGGCGTGAACGTCATTGCCCCGGAGGAAGGCTCGCTCAAACTCGTTAACAATCAGCTTGAGCACCTCCTCGTAGGAGCCCTGAGCATCGTCCTCGCCCTTCTCCACCTCTTGGGCAACAAAGCCCATGTACCGGGCAACCAACTCAGGAGTGGACGAGGGCTCGTCATCCTGTGCAAGCTCGTCGGTAGGTGGGGGGAGGCTCGCAATGAAGCGGTCTCGTAGTTGGGAGGCATGGAAGTGAAGACTGGTAGGGAAGAGGAAAGAGGTCTCGAGAGAGCCGTGAGCGATGGTCAAAGGGCGAAGGGAGGCGGAGGATCGAGGAGTCGAGACGCCCGTCTGAGGGCCGGTGCCAGTGCCATACATGATGTTAAATTGGGGGTATCGTCTATGATTCTATGTGTGTCTGGGCCAAGATGTCAGTCAGAGTCTCATGCGCAAGTCCAATCGCTCGGGCTGCAGTTTTGTTGTCTTTCCAGTGACTTACATGGGCTAATGTGCCAGCTTCGTAATCTTAGAAAAAAGACTCGAAACACTCAGCGAAGAGCTACGAGTCCAGTGGCAGCAAGAGTTCTATGCGCGCGAAAAGAGAACTGGTTGCCTGCTTGAAAGAGGTTCGTAGGGATGGGAGAGTTGTTCAACGTGGGAAAAGGATGTGCGAGGACAGACACAGGTAAAAATTGGCAGTCTCTGCTTTTGCGCAACCTCTTGTGTTGGAGGGTATGATAAGAGGGGGAAAAAGAAAAGGTGGGCTCTGGACGGTGGACGGTGGAATGTATGTTTATTGGGAAGGGATGATCAAAGCTGCTGCTGCTTAGCACCGGGCAACTTTTCTTTCCTTTCTCACGGATGAAGGGACGAGCGGATAAGCAACCAGCGTGTTTTCTTCTAGCCCGGTCTTCTTTCCCTTGATGCCTTGAAATGAGTTGAAGCTCTTACTGGTACTCGTTGAACCCAAGATCCAACATACGCTGGCAAAAAGGTACATGAATTTCCCAACAATTCATCTAGTTCTGCCAGTTCTTTTACCGTGTCCCTGCAGGGGTTCTGCCGGATAGTGCGCCAAAGCTGATCAACAAGGCTCCCAGGGCTGCTGGGGTCTTCCCCTCCACCCCCCACTCCGTCACTTTTTTTTTCTTTTTTAAAATTCGTCCACTTTATATACACCAGGCTCGGCAACTCCAACAGAGCATGAAGACGCGTTGATCTCGAGTCACAATGCTGGTCAAGTTCATGGGGAGAAGATCATATGATGCTGTCACTTGATAATTATAACAATGCCATTGGAACACTTTGCTCGAGGATTAGTAGCTTTGACGTCCCTCAACAGTCAAGCTCGAAGTGTGATTTCTTATTTGCACTATGGTGTCCCCACAGCTGCGTCACGGTTCTCAATCTGTGAGTACGTACTGGGTACATCTGCCTTACTGGCGTTACAATCGCAGCAATCGATACGTTATCAAATGTCCCGGCTGCCCGGATTGATCCCTGCAATTCTGCAATCCCACCACATTGGTGGGCAAGCCAGAATTGGAAACCGATGCAAGCCCCAAAACTAAAACATGGCGAATCTCGCCCGCCGGTCGAAGACAGCCAGGGTCTGCCAGAAGATGCTGCTTATGACGGAATCCGTGAACTTTGGGGAATCGAAGGTGATTTCCAAGATACCAGCTGGAAGAGGCTGAACAAGTGGTAATTGGTCATCAAAACGTCTTCCGGATTATACACCGAAGCAGCAGTTGTTACTCCAAGGTAAACACGAGTGAGCCTTTGTATTGCTGGGTGTGAAGATAGTCAAGGAAGCAATTTGCTCAAGGATCAATATGGAAAAACTGGCATCTGTAAACAAAATTAAGAGCCTGAGGGTCTGCGACTTTTATCGAAATTTAGGAAAATCGAGTGACCTTGGTTACTTGTAGAATGCTCACAGTACGTAGAAGAGAATTTTATGGCTGTCGCCAGGGAGTCAACAGGGAGAAGCATGTAGCACTCCATACTGGGCACTCTCTCCCTCACAGTAGCAATCTTTGTTGCCAAACTACTTCCAGCACTTACACTGGACGAAAAAGGCACTTGCACACACGACCAGATGCCGTTCTGGGCTGCCAAGAGAATGCTCAGGGCTGGAGGAGTGGCATTTATTGTGTTGCCAAGGTATTTAGGTACAACAGCCTGAGCGAGATTGGGAAGATCAACAGAGGGACCTGAAGTACAACGGCCAGTAACGTGCGGAATAGACAGCCCTGGGGCAAGAGCACAAGGTATTCAGGCCAAGCTGGGCCCCAGGCCTCATGCCTATGCGGACGGTACCAAGTACATGCAAACTCGGTACACTCGATAGGGTGTGCCGGTGCCTTTGCGGTGGGTTAGGTGAGATGGGCTCTTCTTTTTCGATGCCAACGGCTCCACATAGTGAATGTTCAGCCTTGCGTGCGCGGTTGACACGGCTATGAAGGACCAAAAATAATTGGACAATGCGTTCTTGCGTTGCTCAGTTCCCATCGTGCGAGCAGTGATCCTGGCGAGGGAGCCAACCCCCTCCTGCAAGACGATAAGGATAGCGATAAAGCTCCAGAAGCTTGAGCTCCTAGCTGCCACGCCGGAAGCTTGTTGGCGCGGACTGTGAGGTACAGGGTGGTGTGACTTTCATGGTGTGATTTTGGGCCTCAACCCCCCAACGTACAACACGATGGAAACCTTGTGACTCCGTCAAGAGTTGACGGGACATCGTCCCGAGTTTCAGCGAACCTTCCACGCGGCCTCGAAAATGATCATGTTGGTGAGGATGCACAAGTTCTTGTTGAAGGTCAGCAAGCTTCGCCAACCAGATCCGGGAGCCAGTTCGCTTGCAGCGAGTTACGTATCTACCTAAGCACCATCCCAGCAATAGGCCTGGGGTCCCAGGCTCATTGGCTTTCTGATCAAGGGTCCAGGGCATAAGAGACAATGGCCAGGCTTATCTTTTGATATGTAGCCGTTGAGGCGCTAGGAAGCAGGGCGAGAAAGGCACGGCGAGGCTGGCCGATGATGGAGAGGCTTTTGGTGAGGGAAGTGTTGATGTCGTCGTAGCCGAGTGGTCGACAAGGTTTTGGTGGGGCAGCCTCGCTGCACCCTGCAGCTACTTTGACGATTCTGCCGTGGTATGGAGCTCACAGCAGGCCGCGGGCAGGGGTAGCGGTGTGGTCGGACCCTGAACTTGCCCCAGATAGGTTCGCTTGGATCGTGTACTGGGGACAAAGATGAGGAAATCGCGCCTCCTGATTGGCGTGTAGCCCCCGTGAAAATATCGAGTTCCCCAAAGGCGGTCCCAACAACGGCTGGGTGGGCAGTTGCAGGGATGCCGCTGGGGGACAGGGATCACCGTCCAGAGGGCACCTGCGGATTGCTCCTCAACAATGCAGATGCGTTCATCTTTTTTTTTTTCCCTTCTGGCCTCGCCTATGCCCTATTATTGACTGCCCGTGTTGGATTCCTTGAGGTATCTATTCGGCAGAACACTTTTGACGGACGACGGGCAAAAGGAGCTACGGTATTCCAGAATTGTGAGTTTTCTTGGGTTGTTGAAGCGAACAAATTCGCACCATCCGTCCTTTCCTGCCACGGCTCTTTCCCTCCACCTTTTGCTCTCCCCAAACCAACACCAACTTGCACTTCACTGTCTCAGCAAGGAAGGGAAACCTCTGAAGCTACTGCCCTTCTGCCCTCGAAATTGCCCCGCCCCTTATCATCCCCAGACCACCTCGTGTCCCTCTCCCTTGCCTTCTCCCACGAGGGTCTCTCTACACAACCCGAACATTCCTCCTAGACAAGCTTTATCAATTTTTGTTTTTACGGAACCTAACAATACCGTGGCAGTTTCCCACTCCTCTAGCCACCGTTTCTCCCTCGACGTCTTTGACTAGACTCCTCAATCTCACGTCCTGACTGGAAGCTCCAATTCGTGGCTCGATTTCACGGTCGGACACGGATTCAACCCAGGTCTATCCTTGAGCAGCGGACGAGTGCTCCTGTTATTCGTCGAGCAGCATTTGCGTTTCTTTTCCAACGATACCCGCTATCGATTCTGGTGCATCATATTAGACCCGGAAGAATCGACATTATACCATTTCACCCTTAAAACACAATTGCCCTCCGCTAAAATGAGACCCGAAGTTGAACAGGAGCTCGCTCACACGCTCCTTGTCGAGCTCCTCGCATACCAGTTCGCTTCTCCCGTCAGGTGGATCGAAACGCAGGATGTCTTCCTTGCCGAGAAGACCGCAGAGCGGATCGTTGAGGTCGGTCCCGCCGATACTCTCGGAGTGATGGCTAAGCGAACCCTCGCTGCCAAGTACGAAGCGTTTGATGCTGCGAAATCAGTACAACGACAAATTTTGTGCTACAACAAGGATGCCAAGGAGATCTACTACGATGTCGACCCCATCGAGGAGGAGCCTGAGCCAACACCCGCCGCCGCCAGCTCAAGCGGTTCTGCTCCAGCTGCGGCGGCTGCAGCTCCTGTTGCTGCCGCTGCTCCAGCGCCCAGTGCTGGCCCTGCTGCACAAGTCCCAGATGCTCCAGTCTCTGCTATGGACGTGACACGAGCTCTGATTGCCCAGAAATTGAAGAAGCCCTTCTCCGAGATTCCTTTGAGCAAGGCTATCAAGGACCTGGTTGGTGGTAAGTTGCTTCTAGCCGCGTGAATCACTCCTGTCATCAATACATTTGGACCTAACGAGATCTCAACAGGAAAATCGACTCTGCAGAACGAAATCTTGGGCGACCTACAAAAAGAATTTGGCACAGCACCAGAGAAGCCGGAGGACATTCCTTTGGACGAGCTTGGTGCAGCCATGCAGGCCACTTTCGACGGCAACCTGGGCAAATGCTCCCAAGGTTTGGTCGCTCGTCTCATCTCTTCCAAGATGCCCGGTGGCTTCAACGTCACATCTGCCCGCAAATACCTGGAGACACGCTGGGGACTGGCCTCCGGTCGCCAGGACGGTGTGCTTCTGCTCGGTATTACCATGGAGCCAGCTGCTCGCTTGGGCTCAGAGGCTGACGCCAAGGCATTCCTCGACGATGTTGCACAAAAATACGCCTCCAACGCCGGTATTAGCTTGTCTGCGCCCGCGGCTGCCGACACCGGTGCCGGCGGTGGTGGCATGATGATGGACCCTGCTGCCATCGATGCGCTCACCAAAGACCAGAGGGCTCTGTTCAAACAACAGCTCGAGCTGCTTGCGCGATATCTCAAACTTGACTTGCGTGCCGGTGACAAGGCCTTCATTACTGAACAGAAGTCAAGCCAGGTGCTGCAAGCCCAGCTCGACCTGTGGACTGCGGAGCACGGTGACTTCTACGCCGCCGGTATCGAGCCGTCCTTCAGTGCTCTGAAAGCAAGGACCTACGATTCGTCTTGGAACTGGGCTCGGCAAGACGCGCTGACCATGTACTTCGACATTATCTTCGGCAAGCTGAAGATGGTCGACCGTGAGATTGTTAGCCAGTGTATCCGCCTTATGGGCAAGTCCAATCCGACTCTGCTCGAGTTCATGCAGTATCACATCGACAATTGCCCTACGGAACGTGGAGAAACGTACCAATTGGCCAAGGATCTTGCAACGCAGCTGCTGGAGAACTGCAGAGATGCCCTCAGCGCGAACCCTGTTTACAAGGATGTCGGAGTCCCCACTGCCCCTCGCACTACCATCGATCTCAAGGGCAACCTCCACTTCGAGGAGGTAGAGCGGCCGAACTGCCGCAAGCTTGAGCTCTACGTCCAGCAAATGGCTGAGGGTGGCAAGATTTCCGAGTACGGCAACAGGACCAGAGTTCAGAGCGATCTGGCTCGTCTCTACAAGATGATGAAGGCTCAACACAAGATGTCCAAGGGCTCTCAGCTCGAGATCAAGAATGTGTACAGCGATGTCATCCGGTCTCTGAACATGAACGAGAGTCAAATTCTCAAGGAAGACACTAAGGCCAGCTCGCTGGCCAAGAAGGTCGCTAAGCCCAAGGGCAAGACCGAGTCCATCCCATTCCTTCATCTGAAGCAAAAGTCCTTCAACGGCTGGGACTACAGCAAGAAGCTCAGCAACGTTTACTTGGACACCCTGGAGAATGCGGCTGTAAATGGTATCAGCTATGCTGGCAAATATGCTCTCATGACGGGTGCCGGTGCTGGATCAATTGGTGCTGAGGTCCTGCAGGGCTTGATCCAGGGTGGAGCACATGTCATCGTCACAACCAGTCGATTTTCTCGCCAGGTGACTGAGTACTATCAGGCGATGTACGCTCGCTATGGCTCCCGTGGCTCGCAGCTTGTTGTTGTGCCTTTCAACCAAGGTAGCAAGCAAGATGTGGAGGCTTTGATTGACTACATCTACGATACCAAGAATGGCTTGGGCTGGGACCTTGACTACATCGTGCCCTTTGCTGCCATTCCTGAAAACGGTCGCCAGATCGATGGAATTGATTCCAAATCTGAGCTTGCCCACCGTATCATGCTCACCAACCTGCTCCGCATGTTGGGCTGTGTCAAGACTCAGAAGGCGACTCGCGGCTTTGAGACTCGCCCTGCGCAAGTCATGCTGCCTCTTTCTCCTAATCACGGCACCTTTGGCAGCGATGGTCTCTACTCTGAGTCAAAGCTCGCTCTTGAGACTTTGTTCAACAGATGGCACGCAGAGGACTGGAGTCAGTACCTCACCATTTGTGGCGCCATCATCGGCTGGACCCGTGGTACTGGCCTCATGTCAGCCAACAACATTGTTGCCGAAGGTGTTGAGAAGCTTGGCGTCCGTACCTTCTCGCAACAGGAAATGGCTTTCAACCTTCTCGGCCTCATGTCTCCTCAAGTGGTTGATTTGTGCCAGGAGGAGCCAGTCATGGCTGACCTGAACGGCGGACTTCAGTTCATCCCTGACTTAAACAAGGTCATGACCAAGCTCCGAAAGGAGATCACCGAGACCAGCGACATTCGCAGAGCTGTCAGCAAGGAAAATGCTGCCGAGCACGCCATTATTAATGGTGCTAATTCGGAAGCATTGCACAAGTCAAGGGTCGTCGAGCCCCGCGCCAACATCAAGTTCGATTTCCCTACTCTGCCCGACTGGAAGCAGGAAATCGCACCTCTCAACGAGAACCTCAAGGGTATGGTTGATCTCGACAAAGTCGTTGTTGTCACTGGCTTTGCCGAGGTTGGTCCATGGGGTAATTCTCGCACTCGATGGGAGATGGAGGCCTACGGCCAATTCTCTCTCGAGGGCTGCGTGGAGATGGCCTGGATCATGGGCCATATCAAGAACCATAATGGCCCCATCAAGGGCAAGCCATACTCTGGTTGGGTCGATGGTAAGACTGGCGAGCCTGTCGACGACAAGGACATCAAGGCCAAGTATGAGAAGCAGATTCTTGACCACTCAGGTATCAGACTCATCGAGCCTGAGCTTTTCGGTGGATACGACCCCAACAAGAAGCAGCTGCTTCAAGAAGTAGTCATTGAGGAAGATCTTGACCCCTTCGAGACTTCCAAGGAGACTGCCGAGGAGTTCAAGCGTGAACATGGTGAGAAGGTTGAGATTTTTGAGATACCCGAGAGTGGCCAGTACACCGTCCGCATGAAGAAGGGCGCCGGTCTCTGGATTCCCAAGGCTCTGCGATTCGACCGCCTCGTCGCTGGTCAAATTCCCACGGGCTGGGATGCCAAGCGTTATGGTGTGCCAGACGATATCATCTCACAGGTCGATCCTGTCGCTCTGTTCGTGCTTGTTTCGACTGCTGAGGCTTTGATCTCTGCCGGTATCACTGACCCGTACGAGTTTTACAAGTACGTTCACGTCTCTGAAGTTGGTAACTGTGTTGGCTCTGGTATGGGAGGAGCTGCCGCTCTTCGAGGTATGCACCGGGACCGGTTCCTCGATAAACCTCTTCAGAATGACATTCTGCAAGAGTCTTTCATCAACACCATGGCCGCATGGGTCAACATGCTTTTAATCTCTTCTTCTGGTCCAATCAAGACGCCTGTAGGCGCCTGCGCTACGGCGGTTGAGTCCGTCGACATTGGTTACGAGACCATCATGGAGGGCAAGGCCCGAGTCTGCTTCGTTGGTGGTTTCGACGACTTTGGTGAGGAGGGCTCGTACGAGTTCGCCAACATGAAGGCCACGAGCAATGCTGTTGATGAGTTTGCTCACGGTCGCACTCCTAAGGAGATGTCACGGCCTACGACTACCACCAGAAATGGTTTCATGGAGTCTCAAGGTTGCGGTGTCCAGGTCATCATGACTGCTAAGCTTGCCTTGGATATGGGTGTTCCAATCCACGGTATCCTTGCTCTGACCACCACCGCCTCCGACAAGATCGGCCGTTCGGTCCCTGCGCCTGGTCAGGGTGTGTTGACTACTGCTCGCGAAAACGCTGGCAAGTACCCGTCGCCATTGCTTGACATTAAGTACAGAAGGCGTCAAATCGAGCTTCGTAAGAAACAAATCAAGCAGTGGACTGCCTCCGAGCTCGAATTCCTCGCTGAGGAGGTTGAGGCCATGAAGTCTCAGGGCAACGAGTTTGACGAGAAGTCATACACTACCGATCGTGCTCAGCACATTGAAAAAGAGGCCGAGAGACAGGAGAAGGAGGTGCTCCGCAGCTTCGGCAACAACTTCTGGAAGCAAGACACCGCCATCGCTCCCCTACGTGGAGCCCTAGCTACCTGGGGTCTTACCATCGATGATCTCGACGTTGCTTCCTTCCATGGTACCTCCACAAAGGCCAACGACAAGAACGAGTCATCTGTCATTTGCCAGCAGCTCGAGCATCTGGGTCGCAGCAAGGGCAATGCGGTCCTCGGTATTTTCCAGAAGTACCTTACTGGTCACCCCAAGGGTGCTGCTGGTGCTTGGATGCTAAACGGCTGTCTGCAAGTCCTCAACACAGGCTTGGTTCCTGGTAACCGCAACGCAGACAATGTTGACGAGGTCATGGAGAAGTTTGACTACATCGTGTACCCCAGCCGCAGCATCCAAACCGATGGTATCAAAGCGTTCTCTGTCACATCCTTCGGTTTCGGCCAGAAGGGTGCTCAGGCCATCGGTGTCCACCCCAAATATCTCTTCGCCACCCTTGACGAAGCCACCTACAGGTCTTATGCTACCAGACTTGAGGCTCGCCAGAAGAAGGCCTACCGCTTCTTCCACAACGGCATGATCAACAACAGCCTCTTCGTTGCCAAGACCCACGCGCCTTACAGCGACGAGCAGCTCAGCTCCGTACTGCTGAACCCCGACGCTCGTGTCACTGAGAACAAGAAATCGGCTGAGCTCACTTACCCTTCCAACTTCATGAATCTGTCAAAGAAGACAGTGTCAGCCAAGTCCAAGAGCACTTATGAGGCGGTTCAACAGCTCGCTTCGCAGCTGCAGACCAAGGACTCTACCGTCGGTGTCGACATTGAGGACATCGCGAGCATCAACATTGAAAATAATGTTTTCATCGAGCGCAACTTCACGGCGAAGGAGATCGCGTACTGCAAGCAAAGCCCGTCGCCGCAGAGCTCCTTCGCTGGGAAGTGGAGCGCGAAAGAGGCTGTCTTCAAGAGCCTCAATGTGCCCAGCAGAGGAGGTGGTGCCTCGTTGATTGACATCGAGATCTTGAACAACGAGAATGGCGCGCCCACCGTCCACGTAAGTCAAATCCACGTTGACTTCCCTATTCTGCCACGAACCAATACTGACTTTGCGTAACAGCTCCATGGCCAAGCTGCTGAGGCTGCTAAGAAGGTCGGCGTTTCAGACGTCAGCGTCTCGATCTCCCACGCTGACAACCAGAGCATCGCAATTGCGCTGGCCAAGTTCTAAAGGATTGGCACTTGAGGCCAGTACTGCAATTGGTGCCGTTTGTATTCTAGCTTGGACATAAAACGGTTCTACATCTTTCCTATGGGTGTTCTTTGGGGCGTTTCAAGAGTCCTGATTAATCGATGGTTATTATAAGGCTTGTAAGGTGCTCTCTACAATGAATTATAAAATGTTACATGAGATACATGAGAGGAAAAGCATGAGACCAGGGGTGTGAATTCTCAAAAGACTACGTACTACGCGGCAGGAGGCAAGATATGCTGGTGGGTGTAGGTCAAGAGGCTTAACATTAAGCTCCGTGCTTACTATATAGACAGATAGGTACACGAACAGTGCAGGTGGCTTTGATCATTTTCTAGGTACCTAGGAACCTTGTGAGGTGAATTGGTTTGATTTTTTTTTTAAGGCTGGCCAGACATCTGTAAGCAGGTAAGCTCTGACACATGATTGCAATGAGTGTCGTCTGGCTTCGTGTGTCAATTGAATGTCAATATATGCATTTGAAACGAAGCATGGTGACTCCCGAGTGAAAAGACATCTGCCAACTTTGTCCACTTTTTGAAGCTGGAGACTATCACGCAAGGTTTTCAACGGCATTCCTCAAATGCTTTCAAAAACGGCCAGACTTGAGTATGCCACGCCTGAAGAGCTGAACATCAGGTTGGAAGAACAAGATGAGCCAAGCGCGGCGTTATTGATCCAGGCTGGTTCCCAATAGAAAAGCCCCGACCCGCCGCTCGTGGCCGCAACGACAGCGGCGACGTCCTCGATGAATTCAGTCTGCCCAGCTGCGGAGAATGGGATACTCGTCAGGTCGCTTGGGAAGGCATACGCGGGATCCGGGCATGACACGGGCCAATCAGTCTCGGCGACGACAATCTCTTTGCCCCAGGTGCTAGCCATGTTGGCGAGAGACGTTTTGAGCGAGGCGAGGGTTGCGGACGAGCTGTAGAAGGGATAGTACGAGACACCCATCATGTCGAAATCGGTCGTCAAGAGCGGGCCTTCGGCAAGCACGGTTTCGTAAAAGTACTCCTGCTCTGCCCAGCTCCAGCCATTGTCCAGGTGGATCATGATCTTGGGCTGTGTCGAGAGGTCGCTGTCCTTGATGCCCCAGGCGGCCGAGTGCAGCAGGGTCGCGATGTTGTAGTAGCTCGACGTGGAGCCGGTAGGCCATAGCAAGCCTGCCCTGATCTCGTTGCCGATCGAGATGATGACTGGCGCAAGGTCCGCGGCGGCAAACGCGTTGGATACGGCTAGGGTATAGTTGTATAACTCCCAGCTCAGGTCGGAGATATCGGTTGGCCATCCGGAGGGAATGGTCTGGTCAGAGGGGTCGGCCCAGGTCTGTATATGAGTTAGCAATGAGTAGATTGGGAAGTTGGTTAGGTTCTAAGCATAGAGGCCAAATTTGTAGTAGCGCTCCTCAGAAGATCCTCCACCAACAGACTCCTTATGATATATTCCCAAGGGCAATCAGAGCCTGAAGGAAAATACGAATTTGTTTCAGGTGAAACGAGCAAGATGTCTCTGAAACAAACTTACGTCCGACAAGTGTAAATCGAGATAGACCGACAAGCCAGCATCCCCGGCACGCTTTGCCAGCTCGAGGTTGTAATCAAGTCCGTAAATACCATCGGATGGATTCACCCAAACTCGTTGCCTGATGAGCAATGTCTTTTTGTCAATTTTCCATTCCCTTTGAAGTTGAAGATAGCGTGAGCTGGGGAGTATACGGACCGCACTGTATTAACCCCACTCGCCTTCAGAATTGTTTCCAAAGGCTCTGTAGTACCGCTGGTGGTTTTGTAGGTATATCCCGCATCCTCTTCGACCACGACTGACGACCAGTCCACGCCCTTGTAAGTGAGAGCAGCGTCTAGGCCGCGTGCTAAAGCAAGGCTGCCGATTACTTGTGAGAAACGCATTTTCTTATGAGTGACAGAAGAACACTGAGATGAAACAATTGCACATAAACAAAACTGCTGTAAGTAACAATTCACACAAGTTACGATGAACAATTTTCACAAATTTTCCCGCGTCTTGTGTACGCTTCTTATGAACAACGCGCTCTGTGCCGAGCCAATTCCGCCCGCTTGGGGACGTCACGTCGTCTCATTGATGGAATCTCGCATGGTGGAGTAACCTGTCAACACCACGGGGGGTGTTCTGCCGTGCAGCCACAAAGGAGACGTTCTCCCCACGGCAGTTAACCTTTTTCAGCATGCCTCCCATCACGAGACTTGCCACATGATTCAAAAATCTCTTGTCCTCGGTGAGGAGGAAATCAATAGAAGGAGTCGAATGCGCAGGGGCCGCGCAATCCTGGTCTGTGTATGTCCGTGTATGTGATTTGCGGATATTGATAAAAGGCATGTCATTGCCAAAAGTCCATAGCCGAGCATCCGAAATTTTGCAAAGATATTTTTGAAATGTGCGCTGAACACTTGTAGCTATGACCACACAGTTGGGAGCTCGAACGCATACAAACACACCTGCCAGTACAACACGACTTGTTTGGAGGGATGTGCTCAACTTCGCGACTTGTGTGACATTACCACCTGCCAAGAAGAGCTACAGCGACTAGGATTGCACGAACGCCTTCATAGGAGCCCTTAAACAGTGTGTCTGAGAACCACAGACTGCCAGAACCTATTTGGCGGATATTCAAAGGCTTGTTGACAGCGCTCTTGCGTTAGACAGGCCTTTTCAAAAATCGCCGAATGTGTTCCTAAAGCAGTCATCATTTAGCCGACTGCCGAGAACGATGGAATGAGGGTGTCAGCAATTCATCAGTACCTGGGTTAGGTAGCTATCGCTATAAATGTATATGTAATGGAGGAGTCTGACACGATAACTTCACGATATTATCAAACGAGTTGAATGGATCAATGGTCTATTCAGTATATATTTAAGGAAGTATATATATTATATAAAGAGGAAGGTCTAATAACAGTGTATATAATTATTATAATCCTTTTTTTTAACAAGTATATAATTATGTTCTTTATACTTTTTTATATTGATTTCTTTTATTTATAATAAACTAAATCGGGCCCTTCCTTCTAATTATATTGTAAATTAATAATAGATAAATAATTCATTCATCATTCATTCAATAGTACTTGGTTTGTGTAAGTTGAGTGCGAATTACTCGCCTGTAGAATGATCATCCCTAGTGAATCTCAACCGAGACTGTATTTGTTCCAACACACTCTTCAAGCAGATACCCGGCACCAACTCTTTGATAGACAGGGCCTCCACTGCTGTCTTGTTCCACTTTCTGCCTCAACGCCAGAACATAGTGTTTTCCCGATGTACCACTGCTCAACATACTTTCAACCCCTGGCTTGTCAATGCCCAGAATGACACACATGCCTGGCGCAATCTGAGAGTTTCCATCAGGATCACCAACATCCAATACAACTCTGCACTGTCCCTTTGGGCATCCGTTCGAGTGATAATCTTGGGCCTCCATCGAAAGTGTCGTGCTGCCAGCTTTGACCTCCGGAAACCATGGTGATACCACGCGTGTCCAGTCAACTTGTCCAAACTCGGGGCTCAGGTAGTCGATGCCACCCTCATATGCCATCCAGGACCACGACGGGACCTTATGAAGGGCGTGATCTGATAGGAAATTGATGGCTCGAAGCGCAGCCTCATCGGTCCCTCGACACCAGAGCAAGCTACGCCGTAACAATCCCCGGCCGCTGCTATGGCCACCTCTCTCTGGTGTCTCCTCATCGAGTACACCAAAGCCACCTCGGGCATTCAAGGCGTTCAAGATTCGTTCCTGCAGACCGCCGATGGCTAGCGGTCGATCAGTCGGGTTTGAGAGGCCGAGTCGGGAGTAGTCTTGGTAAAGCTTCTGGAAGTGTAAAATCTTTTCGGCTCGATCTACGCTATTCATGATGCTCTTAGGGAAGTTTGAGTCGCCCAGTAATGATGCTGACGGGCTTTCGGAGCGTAAATGCATCAGTATTCGATAACCCATGAGTGGCAAAGAAGGGTTCCAAGGTTGCTACTCACTTGGTCATCTTCATCAATGACTCGCAGCGTACACCATCTCCGCACTCAAAATACGCCTGATGGTCTGTGAAGTAAAGTGTCCGGCGCGCAAGCGCGTGTTCCTGCAGGACCCAGGCTCTTTTGTTCAAGCTCCCCTGCAGAACATGGCCTTCGAAGTCATCAACTGTCCTGGATATGTAGTATGGGCCAGATTCGCCTCGCAGAGCGATAGAGGCCAGTTCCGGCCGCGGAGCAAGGAAACCAGCGTAATGGCCTGGGGATCTACAAGCCGCCAAAACGCAGTAGGCACCACTGTAAACGTGGCCCATGCGCGTTGATTGCTCCTCGAAGTCGCCGCCTTCTCCTTGGACAATGCAGATTGAGTCGATCCATAAATACGGATGCCCGATGGCTCGCGTTGCCTTGACCGCATCCTTAAAGGTAGCAGGGAGGTCGTCCAGTCTGATTCCATTGTCAATAAAATCCCGTTTGTTCTCGATGGTTGTGCAGAATTTGGGACCTGTGCCCCATTGATGAGATAGTGCGGTCCAAGTCCCTCGGGTCCATTTTTTGGTCTCTAAAAGAAACACTCGATCATCTCTGCCACCCCCGTTCACTGCTATGACCCTGGTAGGCAGTTCTCCAGTACTGTCGAGGCTCTGGCGGGAGGAACGGTAAGGGTCCTGCTTGCACACCTGGTGACGTTGATCGCAATGTTCAAGCCATTGTCTGACGGTGTTGAAAAGTCCCTCTGGGTCTGCTGCGGGTCCACGCGGGATCTTCAGTGCACCGCTGTCAGGGCTTGTGTGCGATCCTGATGTTGATATTATTTAGCAAAAGATGCCGACCCTTAGAAGGCGCAAACCTCCTTATTATGCATCTGGACAGGGCGTTCATGCTCACCTGTTTTTACGTGGAATGACATCAACGGAGTCGGGCAGTCGACTATTCTCAAAAGTGATTCATCCCTCTGAAATGTGACGTGAACGGCGGTGGATTGCACCTGATTTCGAAACTGCCAGAAAAAGGCGCACAAATCACAGCCGTTGTGCTTGTCAGATGGCTTTCCTTCCAGGTACTTCCACTTATAGCTTACGCTGAATGGTTTCACGCAGAGATCGCTCTGAGCCTTGTGACATTCGATGCACAACTTGGAGGTAGTGGTCTCATAGGGATGAATATGGGTGACCGGGCTCGGATGATCCAGCCCACCTGCAAGTTGGACCTTCTTCGCAATCTCCAAATCAATGCAAACATTCCAGTAATTGTCGAGCTCAGTTTGTCCGTAATCGCGCACCTCAGTTCGGAAGTGCGACAGTGATACATGCTGATCTGGAGAGAGAAGTCTGTTGCCAACTATCCTCGAGGCTCTGGACGTTGCAAAAGACTCGCCTCCGAGGACTGGATTGACCCCATTCGCAATTGAGTTCCCAAGAGGTTCAGGTTGGCTCTGGTACCAGTAACTCTCTGGATCATCGTTTGTTGAGATGATCGTCATCAGATCCTGAAACCTCTTAGCATGAGCGCGCTCAGGTCCCGGCGCCTTCAGCATCTGCCGATCGGAGGGCAATGTTGCAGTTCCTTCATGCTGCACAACAGCGCTAGGATCCAAAACAATGATTGGAGCTGGCAATGTATGAGAAGGTAGTGCTGCTCGAGGCGGCCGGACACTTGTCGTTGGTAGGACGGGCCTCATGAGGGGATCAGTCTCCGAGGGAGGCACATTGGACTCGATAATAGATGCCCATGTCGCGAATCTTTGCGGAAGCTTCACCACAAGAAGATTGTCCCGAACGAGTTCGAGTAGATCCCCAAGTGCAGTCTCTCCAACTTTGAAAGCCGGGTCAATCTCCATTCGCTGTATGTATCGGGTCACTTTGTCCTTCACAACTGCAGTAACTCCATTCTGCACCTCGTAGTAAGGCCCCTTGAAACTTTGGTTGAACCTTTGGAGTTCATCTTGACCATACGCCAACCAGATCAAAAACTCGAGGCTAATGCAACCCATGGCCCAGGTGTCGTACAACCTGGAACGACGTTTGCGCTGTTGAACAGTGTCTGCCCGTGGTGATAGGCTTGACCCATGGTCTCCTAGACCTATGGACTCTTCAGGTGATTCGTATCGACGTGTTCCGGGCGGCGAGATGGTGCTTTTGGACCTGAGTTCCGTAACATGTTCCTGTTCTTTTGCAAGACCCCAATCACCAATTTTGAGGGTGCCAAACGAAAATGATGGTTCGTCGTTCTTGAACCAAAGTATGTTCTCTGGTTTCAAGTCTCCGTGCCGATAATTCAGCTTACCGCCTGGGTAGTGAGCCTTACTGAGAGCGTCTGCAAGCCCCTGAAGCTGCTTGACAGTGGACTTTACAAGAATGCTCGTCAATTCTGTCCTGGGCAACTTTTCCCAAAGAGTTCTCAAGTTTCCACCACTGGCCCACTCCAGTAGGAGGAAGTACTCTCGGGAAATTCCAGTGCCTCGTCTAAATGCTGTGTAGAGCTGAACAATGTGGGCTTCTTTCAATTCGCTCATTCTCTGAAGCATCGTTGCTTCCTTCCGCCATGCAGCATCAAGCTTGTCGTGGGTTATCTTGCCTTGATACAGGAGCCGTTTGATGGCGACCACCTCTGGGCATCGAAAGTTCTGCGAGTTTAGCCAGTGTGCAGACTCGTAAGATATAAATTCCTCAGCAAACTGAAATGTCTAACTTACATCATCTCTCGGGTGGACCAGATGCGACCTGTGGATAGCCCATTTAGAGACACACCCGAATGAGCCGCTCTCGGACTCTTCAAACTTCTTTGTGAAAGGAAGAATGGACTCTTCTGTCAAATCACAAGCGTCTTCATCAACAGAGAATATGGGAGCAATGAATTCGTGCTGGTACGTGCAGAAATTCCTAATCTTGTTGGGTTTCCAAAACTCCCTATCCCAGCCAATCGCTCGTCAGGAATCGGTCACAAAATGTTTCGGAAGGAATCGTGCAGAAGATATCGTGTTTTGTGTTTATACTAAGGGTGGTATTCACATACTTGTGGTTCTCGAAAGTGGATTTGAGAATTGGGAGGCTTTGGTCGGAAAAATCATGTTTTTCGAACCAATTCATTAGCGTTAAAAGATCTGTCCCCTCGAAATCACAGCCATAAATAGAAATTGCAAACAATTTCTGTGCTCTTTTCAAGATGTAATCGTCGACGATGGCGTTATTGGCCCCTGCAGGAAGTCCGAGTGCACGCAGGATGAGGGCTTGATTCGTGGGTGAGATGATTTCTGTCAGAGCATCTTGAGGTGCAAATGTTTCGGGTCTTCCGAAGACACTGTTTACCATAATGCCCTCAATTTTGTTGGCCAACGATTCAGGATCGTCGCCTCCATCAGGCTGGGAAGATATGCTGGTCATTTTTGTTGCCGCTTGAAATCTGCAGCATTGATACAACGAAATTACAGGAAGATGACCGATTACTTAAGTAAAGTAGGAAGTATGACAAGTAGGCAGTGGATTGATACCCACCGGGAGGTCTGCTCAGCTATGTCTCCAGAATCCTGCTGCTCAGGACCACCAAGCGCAACCAAGTTCATGTCTAACGAGTCTGTCTCGTATTTGCACCAACTATTTCCCCATTACTTAAAGCTCAGGAAGAGAGTTACTACCTCGGGAGGCATATACGAAGATCTCGTGGTCCGAAGGCTGAAATTTTGCTCACCGGTTCATGCAAGCCATGAATGCGGCTGCATAAAGGCGAAGCATGGGGTGGACGGAGGCCCTGTTGGAATTTATGGTGTTGGAGGGACGTCCGGCCCGACACCGAGACATCTTTTCTAGAGCTGAATATACCTACCTAGGTACATCTTCAGATTGTATCTGCAGCCTTGGAATGCGCTCTTCCATTTCAATTTCAGTAGCTAACCTAGATACTTGCCCAGCTGAGTACCTCTCCGTCTCGCGTGGGACCCGGGCCAAATCTTATTCGATTAGACCACCTGGACATGCATGCGATAAGTAATGGGATCAGCTTGTGGCTTGAACAACTGTAGACCAGTACTAGACATCAATATGATCGGCTTCACTTGACACCATTGTGGAACCTGTTATTGACATTAAGTACTTCGTAAGATAGCCAATGTGGCGATCAACCTAAGTATAAAATTCCTCAACCATCAATATTGATTGATATGGCCCGTGCGCCCCAATTTAATTACACATCAATCAAGGACTCCCCAGCGTCAACCTTACTAAATACTAAGTATAAAGGTCCGGTTGATTTAAGTTGATTGATATTTTAGACTACCTGAGCCTAGCCTTGAAGTTGGCTCCATCTATTTCACCGCCCGTCTATTGAGCCTGCACTCATCTATCTCATGCTTGGGTAATGTAGGTCAGCTTTGAATGTGACATCTGGAAGTCAACTATTGTGCCTGGTCCACGTACTGGTAATAGGTGTTTAGGACCCGAAATACGGTATGTATCATGAATCAGCTAATGGAACCGCGATCAGTGAACAATCAAGATATTACATCCAAGACTTGGCTTGAGATCTGAATGTTTTTCTTACCTCGACAGTGAAGGGAGTGCTTTTGTACACTGATTTGAGTTTGAGTGCCAGTTGAGTAGGGTCGATATTGCTGGCTGCGATGTTTTGCGCTCCTTGTTGACGAATCACACGTCCGCGATAGAACCGCCGAAATACATTCCATCTCGGCAACATTTCCAGGTGTGGACGATTTGAATGCTCCGAATAGACAAGAATAAGCCACAGTTGCACCTGGGCAACGAACAGGCCGGGCAAAGAATGGGCAATGAAATCGAATCAGACAATTGGGGAAGAAATGGTTATAAGAAGGCTTCAAAACACAGGACGTCTTGGTAGGCATTCCCTTGGTTTTATCATGTGCCGGCATCCTGACTTCAGCAGGATTTCAGCTCGGGTCTGGAGCTTCATGGTGGTCATTTCTCGACCCGAATCCCAGGGTGGGCAGCAATCGTGCATGATTGCATGTGTCTCCCTAACGTCGTGTGACTGATTGGCCCTCGGGATCGAGTTGGAGGGCCCTTCTTGAACCCCTTCCCAAGAGGGCATCCAGAGGTGTGTACGCAAGTGCACAATCATTAGCTTGTATCACCACACAATCTCCTAGTGCTGACATACAGTATGTGGAAAATTGTAAAAGCCCCGTGGCGGCTCACCATTGATTACCCTTCATGTGGCAGTGGCATCCTGATATACTACACCATCTCCAGGGCTGACATTCCGCATGTGAGGGGTTGAAGAAGCCCGAGCCCGTGGCTGCTAACCATTGAATGCCTTGCATGTAGTAGTGGCATCCTGAAGTCTCCTTGAAGACAGGCCGCTTTCGGCATCCTATGCGTGACAGCATAAGATAAAGAAGATAGTTGCGCGTCCTCAAAGCAATCGATTTATTCCGCATTACAGCCACCCACCGAACTGCAAGAATAAGCATGAGAGTCGCAGAAAAAGACATGGGAATCAAAAGTAATTTGCGCCTCGTGCGTCAGCAACGTAGGACACATGGACTCAAGTTACTACTTTGAGGTCCTCCGAGGTATACTGAGATTGTGGCATAGCTGATGTTCTGACTGCAGGAAGCCTTGTATTCCCACACCTCCACCATCATCATTTCTGGAGATTGGGTGTCAAACGTGAAGATTGCAACTGGCGGCATACTTTGCCCTAATATTCCGACCACCAGGAGCAAATACTGGCGGCTAGTGTCAGGTTTGGATCGATGCGGCTGAATGCCATGCAAGCGCCTGGGTAAGTATATTTGCCGCGATGTTCTCGTTCTAAGATTAGATACCAGTGCTAGTCGTGCCCAGGAGGGGAATCAGCTTGTTCTCGAACGGGAATCGTCACGGAACCATGGTGGATAACTTGAGAATGCATTGAGATATCAATATGTACGACTCCGTTGCCCACCTGCATATTGGCAGATGTCCGGTGGCATCAGTCTCTGATGTCGAACATCAATGTGTCAATCAATCCTATGCAATTATATGTCCGCACTTTTAATTAAAACAGATTTTTATGTTCTCGGGAAAGCCCCTCCAAAAGCTTCAGGCCGAGGAAAAAGATTGCTGTGTGTCAATTATTGAAACCAGCATGTCTAGATCTTCAAGGCCGCCACCACCGGGGAGACGTGCTTCAGTTCCTGCCATTTTTTCAGCCGAACTCACACGAAGACCATTTGAGTCCATGGCGTCGCTGAACAGTACGCTCGAGTCAAGGGTTGCATTTTCGGGACCCATGAACATTGATAGACACGTAGCCGGTCACCAACGGTCCATGAGCGAAGGACATGTCAAGACAAGGGAGCTGGAAACCATCAGTGAATCTCAACGCCACGTTCAGATCAGAGCAGGGCCGGAGCATCTGCCAAATATCCTTGGTGAAGCAGAGAAGGTACGCATTCTCTTTCCAAGCTGAGTGAATACACGGTTGTAGGCCCATGACGGTCATGTTCACACAGTCTCAGAACCAAACCAAGAAACGACAGACCAGCTTCAGTAATACTCGAGCACAGTCGGCCAAAGTCAAAAGCCGGGTGTTGAAACATCTCAAGCTACCCCTGAACAATGAAATAAAATTCGTGCCCGGAAAGACAAGATCGCCTGGGGTAGAGAGAAGCCCGAGGTCCTTCGCCTCCAAGAGCTCTCACAGAGAGGCACATTCCTCCGACAGGCTTGAAGACAAGCTTTCAAGGCTGATCATGCAGTCATGTAACACTCCATACTCGCATTCGATTCCTTCGTCAGAATTCGATGACTCCAGTGGATACAGAGTAAAATGTTTGGGAGATTTCATTCCTTGCAATGAACTCCAACAACTTATGAGTTTGAGGGAAGTTGAAGAAGAATTGGAGATTTGCAAAAGATCCGATCCGAACGTTGTAAGACGCTTAGGCCGCGCTCTGAAAGAGGCTTTCGATCCTGCCAGCGACGAAGGCCCTGAGGCTTTGACCACGAAAGAAGAAGCCAGGATAATTTGTGGACAGGAACACTTCCAGGTCCAAGATACCGACCCAAAGAAGGCAAGAAAGGCGTCGCTCAAGCCCGAATACATCAAAATATTCGCGATCCTGGCTTTGATCGGACGCCCTTCCAGCATCACATCCTTTTTCGGTGTGTTCGGGGACGACCGCCTTCCACTTGATGCAGGCCCAAGCCTGATTAAGAACTTCACCAAGGAACTACCATCACCATTCAAGAGCAAGCAGTGGAGCCCTTGGACAGTCAGAAAGTTCGCGCGAATGCAGTGGACCGTACTTTCGCCTACCTTCTGTGGCAATACCAACAAAGAGGACGTGCCACATTATCCTTTCAAGCCTTGCGCTGTTCTGCCTTTTACCTCTTCGTTGATAAAGTACTTTGACAACAATCACACAGGCAGCGAGGTAGCTAGGACCGAAATTCATCCGCATCACCATGATTTCTCAGACGACAACGGTGTGAGTAATCAGCCCAATACCAAATGACTGCTTTGATTTTGGTATTTTCTTTTGGGTCAAACTTCCCTTATGTCACCCCCACCGAGCTAACTTCTATATTACTTGAAGGTTTCTGTGCAAGTTGTCGCGGTCAAGAAGCTTTTAGGCGGCCGAAGGAGACAGCTCGATTTTCAACGTGAAGCGGCGACTCTAAGAAGAATGAATAAACACAAGCACAAACATATCGTCCGACTGCTAGCTACTTTTGAGCAAAACAAGGAGTATTACTTTGTCTTTCCCTGGGCAGGGGCAGACCTCCACCACTACTGGGAATGTGTGAAACCCCATCCATCGGAAAACGACCGACTGTCTGCACTTGACTGGGTGGCTGAGCAGTGTGAGGGTTTGGCCTCCGGTCTCACACACATTCACCGCCATTGCACCTTCTCAAACACGTCATTGCTCAACCACAGCGCGACCTTGTCTCCGTCCGCAGCTGATGAATCTCAAAGATCTCGGTCCAAGACTTCTGCCCCAGGTGAGGACGGTAGAAAGGACCTGCAGCTCTACGGTCGCCACGGAGACATCAAACCTCGAAATATTCTATGGTTCCCAGATGAATGCGGACAAGGAACTCTTAAGATTACTGACTTTGGCGTCTCAGAGTTCAAGAAACAGGCCTTGGTCGAATGGCAATCACGGGATCCGCTCCCAATCACTCCAACATACGCTCCGCCTGAAAGCAGATTGGAGATAGCAATACCTTCACCATGCTTCTTGTACGACATCTGGTCCCTGGGTTGCGTATACCTTGAGTTCTTGGCCTGGTGGTTTGGTGGCTGGAACATGGTCCAGGACTTTGCCACGTCCCGATTTGCCACATCCCGCATGGTACCTGGCCCGGCCGAGTTGTTCAGGGACTTCAGGTCCGACACTTATTTCGAAGTTCAAAATGTTCGCAATCAGGAGAAAGCTGTGGTAAAAGAAGCAGTATCGAAGGTCAGTCCTTGCTATCAGAAACCGTGGTTTCTCGAATTCTCGTTTTAATATCTGACTATTTTGGCACTTACACAGTTTCTTGGCGATCGAAAAAGTGACGAGAAATGTGATAGTCTCGCATATGGCCTCCTAAATCTTGTTGAACAACACATGTTAGTTGTTGAGCAAGGAAAAATCCTTGGTAATGGAGCTGGGCGCTGGAGCTCTTCACATATAGCAACAGAGCTGAGTCGTTTACGGCAATTGAGGAGGAAAGCACTGGAAGACATTGAAAACAGGAGTATGGGAGTTGTGGCTGACAAGGTGAATGAATGGATGAATGAATGAATTGTTTATCTGAGTCTCTGTCGGAGCCATGCGATGCATTGCAGTCCTCCTGATCAGATGTTTTGACGGTATCGCGTCTCAGGTAAGCTTTGTTCTTTCGGGCGCGAGACACCACAATAATTAGTCCCTGGTTTGTCTGGTCGTTGGATAAGTCAGGGATTGAACTTTGAGCTGAGCTTTTCAAACCCCACCCTTCACTGACTGCGGTACTGCTGTGTCATGATGTCTGAGTCCCTTTAAGCATGCGGCCGCGCATCAACAAGTCAGACTCAAGGTTCACAAAGTCACCCGAGGAGGCGCACAAGGTTGCTGCGCTGACTCAAACACGGTGGACTAAGCATGCACCATAATGAACAAGTATGAAATGCTACCCGTACATGACTGGCTCGCTGGTGTTCGCATACTTATAGTGTCTCCTCAGAGATCATATTATTGGAAAGTCAAAGTTGCTGCGTGCTTATTAAGTCGCTGCTCACGTTTCGCAGGGCTGAGGTCGTGTTAACCTTGCTCTGGCGTTGCAATGGGTCGTCGATCCGTGACGGCAATACCTTCCAACCAAGAGCTGTCTGTGAGCCAAGGTTCAGGATGCAACCGTCCGCAAATGCAAGCCGAAAGTCAATGGAAATTTGCGAACACGATCGACCGGAGATGATGCCAATACCAACCGATCGTCGGGGTCCAGAATCAGACTATCGACACCAAACCAAAAGCCTAAGTTTGGTCAAACGGTAATGGACAAGATTTCATTACAAATCAAGCTGTCGTTAAGTCGTCTCACTGTGTGAGTAAATCCAGAAAAAAAAAGATTTCCTGGACATGCAGACTTGTGACACGCTACCTGTGTGTGTTGTGTGACACCGAGAGGCCTATAGACATCTTGCTCTTTTGCACTGCCTCTCTTGGGCTGAAAACCCTCTTTGCGCCGTCATGTCCCCAAGACCCGAAATCCAAACGCCAAAAGTATGCTCCAGGCATTGTGCCACCCGATAATGTTACCTGTATCTTTCGTGCTCCATATCCCTTGCGCCATGCACGCGTATCGCTAATCACAGTATAAGAACATGAAGTATATAGACACTGGAGAGCGTAGAGCCTGTGCTCTTGGTAAAGGTATGAATCAAAAAGAAATAAAAAGCTGCGAACGTTGACGAGCCGGTCATGTCAAGCGAGACGCTGGACCTAGCAAGCCGAGATGGGGCTGGTATAGCGTAGCGGACTATGCTGATCCGACGAGGTTCTGCGTGGGCTGAAGACACGGTTCATCAGGGCTCGAGGACCATTTGAGCCCACATCGCCCAGTGTGGGCAAGCGGTGAATCTTCTTGGTTTGCCAGCGCTCCTTGATACAATCATCAACGAGAGTCATGAGACCCGATGCAACAATGACACTGTGCACACAAAATTAGTGTCTGAGACCAAAACTCAAATCGGGTGTCTTTCATGGAAACTTACTCGGCGACGTCGGTCGCGGCGTCGAGGACGCTCTTGTCGTTGATCCACATGTAGCATGGTGGGATCCAACCTCCAGCTCTCTCATCATCCTCGACCTGAACAGGTGATCGGGTTTCGGGTACGATGTGTGCCACTGGTGTTGGCTCTTCATCACGGATAAGATGGAAAGAGACGACGCCCTCGAGGTGCTTCTCGACCACACGTTTCCAAGTATACTTGTGTCCCCACCAAGAGAACTCATAACGCTTGCTGTTCTTGGAACCCTTCCTCTCCACATCCACGCGTGCGTAGTTGCTGAACTCGAGCTTGATGGCTTTCGTAGCGCGAAGCTGACTCTGTTTGTGCTCGCCGCCGCCAGAGGCGCGGGAGGAGAAGCTGAGCGCATCCGCATTCGTGTCGTAGGAGTGAGAAGTAGCTGGGCGTTTGTTGGTCGAGACGGTGGAACTGCTGGAATTTTGGCGACGGGATTGTGGTCGTGCGGCACCGCTGAGGGTTCTCATGGCGCTTGACATGGATCGCTGAAGGCCTGGACGGCCAGAAGAGGCCGGCGCAACATATGTTCGCTTGGAGTTGCACACCTCGCGCCCGGATTCGCGGCAGTATCGTCGGAGAGAGAAGTCGCGCTTTGCCAGGTCGTACATGCGCAAGTGGAACAGTTGAACGGCTGTTCGTCTCCTTCCTCCAGGGACGATGGTGTCCACTCGTAAATTCATGTTGCCGTCTGAGGTGTCATCATGCCTTATTGACAAGCGGTCCATGCTGGGAAACAGCCGAGCAAAGTCCTTTGGCGTTGATGGACGTACATTCATCTCGGATAATTCATGGTTGTAAGAGGGCAATGGAGGGATGTAGTCGGGGTCCTGGTATCTGACGAGGTCGTCCTCGCGTTCCAAGTCAAGGTCATCTTCTGAATCCTCGGTCGAGGCGTAAGTTTCCACCGAGGATCTTCCGTATACCGAAGTGCTTGGCGACAGATCCTCCTCACGCTCATACTCCACATAGCGGATGTGGGGCTTAAGCTGTTTACTTGAAGATATCGAAGGGGTCCTACCAGATTCAACACCCTGGTTGCCGACTTCATAGGATTCGTACACGCCTGGAGGGTTCGAGTATAAAGGCATTATGTGTTGTGTGCTGCAATTCTGAAGGACCGAGGATGGTGTGTCATGCCGGGGCCTGAGAGGAAGGCCAGAAGGTCATATAAAAAGACGTGTAAGCTGGTCCGTAGCCTACAACAGGACCTTATGCCTTAAGTCAGGCGGCAAAAAGGCAGATGTCAGCGCCGGGCTGTGGCGACGGGGAAGGACTAAAGGTTGTCCCAAGGCGATGCCCAATGTGAGGCTGTGAGCCAGTGGTCGGATGGGGGTGTGTAGACGGCTGATGTGGCAGGGCGAATGCGCGAGGTTGTCCGCGAGTTAGGCTGTAAAGCTGTCGAAAGAGTTTATTATGCAGGGGGATTTCATCAATAGCGTCTGTATAGAATGAGGCGACTGCTGTTCTAAGATATTACAAGAATTCTGAGGGTCGGGCTCGAAATGATGACCAGGGACAGCATGTGCGAAAGAATGATATATGAAGCACGTTCTGATCGACACAGGTGGGCCGGGGGCCAGCACAAAGTCATCCCGTGGAGAACAGGGACCCGAGCTGTAGACAGATCCGAGAGCGAGGAATCTCTTGGTGCTGCTGACAAAGAGTCTCGGTACCTAGCCCACAAACCAATGATGAGTCCTTCCTGTCGGTACCGGTACACACATACTTTTGTACAGGTACCAGACCGAGCTGCAAAGCGACGGGAGCCACAGGCAATCCGGCGGCACGAGATGTGACAACAGGCGCAGGCCTTGTCACTTCGTTCTCGTGCGCGGGCGGTTGCGGGAATTGTGGGCGGTCATTTTGCCAGCCTAGTTCATCCGGTGCTCTGCATGATTTCGTTTCGATGCAACAAGAGAAGCCATTGATGTTGTGTAGGGACATTCACAAAGTACCTACCGTCCCAGTGTCATATATGGTGTCACGGCACAGAATACGGGGGCTTGCACATGTCTTGACCAGTCACACCAGGCAGAATCTGTGCTGTGTTACCTTCCTCTCGGACTGGCTTCTCCAGAGAGTTTGCTGAGTGAGCACTCTCACCAGCCTGTCATGGCCTTGCCTGTCGCAAATACACACCTTTGTGGATGCAGCCCTCGCGTGCAGAGTGGGCCGCAAGGGTGTAGGTACTTTACAGTGGTACGGAGCACTGCAGAGGATCGCCACGCGGTGGGGGGGTTGGGGGAAAGGAGAGTGTGGGAGTGCCCTGCATCGTCTGACAGGTCGGAACCATCTGAAGTCTGGCACAACAGCATTCGTGGACACAAGCCTGGCTTTTCCGGGGAAAGTAGTAAAACATCGCCGGGCACCGCCAACTCACTTGGCTACCATCTCCTGAATGGATGTAAAGCGCCTGATGAGGATGGGCAGATCCCTCCAGGAATATCAGCAGCTCCGCGGGCGGCTCCATGGGAATTTCTCCAGATTTTAGACTTTCCCATAGCGGACAATAGGGATTGTCCGGATCCCCCACGGATGGAAAAGCCAGGCCCAACATTCCTTGGCATTTTGGTGGCATGGTACGGATGACATGGGCGTGGGACGATTTTCTAGCCCACAGCAGAAGCTAATAAGGAAGAATGCGGGATGAAGATTAGTTGACATGAATGGATTACATGTATTACATAGCAGCTGTTGAGACGACAGCTACTGGCTAGGGGTACAGGGCAGATTGCAGCACACTGCGTTCGAAAACATGCTATTGGCTTTCCATTTCCTTTCATCAATGGCACACAGGCTGTCAACGGCGTCACTGTCACTCCACTACAGTCGGCTGGTGGTACGACTATTCTTCTACATTTCCGTTTTTTTTTTCTTCCTTTCGTTCTTGTTTCTTTCCCTTCTTGTTTCGTTCTCCTCTACGTTGCACCCATGTCTTCTCAGCTGGCTACTAAGGATATAGAGTCTTCGATTCAGTCAAAGAAAGGAAAGGTATGACAGAGTTTGGCTGGGGTGTGTATACGCGAACCAAATTTAGAGAACCTCGGCGCATATCCTAGGCCTAGAACACCGCTAGAATTTTTGAACCACTTGACAACTGTAACGGTACTTGGATACATCGTTCGGTTCGAACCCTAAAACGACAAGGAACCTTGGAAGGCCCAGTTGAGCATGAGGCCTACTAAGTACATAGTATCTCGCCGAGGCGGTCTTGCGCTTCACACCCTCTTCTCCTCACCACTACCCAGTCCGAATTTTACCGCATCTCCCACACTGCGCTGTTCATCGAGATGCATCAGCAACTCTTCTGACAATTTTTACTTTTTCCAATGCGCAAAAGAGACGCAATGCATGGAAACCTTTCAACGGCCGGAACCGGAACAGACAGAATTTACACAGGCCCAGAACTATTGGCTCTAGACAGTATCGACGTCTGACCATACGCACGGCGCCCTGCAACAGAATTGTCTCAGACGTGGAGGTACTAAGTGACGTAGGGATTTCACGTTCAAAATTCCTACCGCAAGTAAGCGTACTTCGGAGGATAGCGCCTTGGTTGTCTCTCGGAATTACGGCCACATGCAGAGCATTTATTCTTCAGGCCTTGCAGTCCAATGGCGTTGCGCCAGTCAACGGTCCAGGCCCGTGGCTCTGATCCCCCTTTGGACAGCAATTCGGCCCTCTTGCAGCACTATCTTGCTGCCCAGACAGCCAGAGCAGCGATTTCGCGATCCTAGTCGACGCCAGTGTCGATGTGTTGACCTCATCTAGCTTATTGTCTAGATGTCACGAGACCCTATTTTGCAGGCGGCGCACAATAGCCTGCCAGATGGAGTATGGACAGCGTGGTGACGTCTGTAACAACGTTGCAAACTCCATACTGAAGAGCGTCTTTCAGTCGGGACCTGCGCGGTGGGCCCCGGCCATAGAGTACTGTAGGACTCAACCTGTTGCCCCTCGATCAACGCTTCGGGATGCACGAAGATAGTTGCCAGTCGCAACGCGCCGACAACTGGCACCGATCGAACCACGCTTTTTCAGTGAGTTGCAGTGAGTTGCAGGTCTTCAAATTCCAGACCTGTAGTTGCCCCCGAAGCCTTTCGGCTTTTGGGCCTGTGGCCTTGATGATGAATTTCTTTATTGTCTTCACATCGCATGAACTATAACTCCCACGACTGGGCCGCTCAGATTGCTGGAGTCGTATTTTAATCGGGCAGTGTTAGGCAGAAACCCCCCCCCCCTTCCTCTAAAAACCAAACAAAAACTATGCTGGTCAGCCAAGCGGGTTAGTACAGTCACCATCCGGTTGAACGAGAGCAAGTGTCTCGAACACCATATTCTACCCAAGCCACACAGGGTCGGGGCCTTCATTGGACCTGTTTCTTAACAGGCTACTGGCCGGGTACTCAGGCACATCATTTTCGTGTCTTGTACTGGACCTTCCCACAGAGGCAAACAGCCAGGCTGGAATGCCCTTTTGGGCGCATGATGCAGCTGATGTGCATCGCCGGCCATGCAGACCCAACGAGCCGACTCTCGCGTGCGGCAGCCTTCTATAGCGAAAACAACGGAGCAGAGCCCTTGCCCTGAAGCGCATGCAGCTGATAGTACTGCCTCATCTCACTGTATCAATCACGACTTCCGGATGTTGTGGCAGGACCTCATAGGCGGGCGGCTCGCGGCTAGAATTATCAGACGAGGCCCTGCTGCGGAACGGTATTCCGTGCGCCGCGACAATTGTGGTGGCGGGCGTTTTTTTTTCTGGTTCTCAGTGTCTTCCCTTGTGCCCGAGGGCCTGTTGATCCAACTTGGGGCTGTCCTTCCTATTCGCTCAAAGGCGCGAAGGGCGGAAGGGTGTATGAGGAATCATATTGAGGAACTGTCAATGCTACACCATCTTTGGAACTTCCCCTTGACCGTTGGGCTGTTAAGTTCCGAAGAAGTGATTTGTCGACTGCCTCGTCGCAGTCTCTGGCCCACTTCTCCGCGACCACCACGAACACCGTACGCCAACTATGGCAACCCGGAGCGAAAGACCACTCAGATTCGAGTTCGAGACACATGAACGGCAATCTTTTTGAGTGGTGAAGAAGCATGTTCTCTGACGGCGTGACTAAGCCACCGGAGGTTTTCATCCAGATCAACAGGATCGTCAACTTTCTTACCGACACTCGGATGGTCTAAACACCAGTCATTGGCAGGACTCCTCTCCAGTCAGCCGTCAATGGTGTGAGAACACTTCCGTGGGCATCATGATTCGCACAGTCGACAGAATCGCCTGACCATCATTGCCCAAAATAACAGCCGGCGCTGACGTTTCTCTGTGTTCCAGCTTCCTGTCCAAGCTGCCCGTCATCCCAACGCCCCTGTCGTGAAACCCCTTTCGATCGGCAACTGCACATGTTTGACAAGCGCATTTGCGGGGGGCTTTAGACCCTCTTTTGCCATGTTACACTGCATTATGGGTCCCGAGGAGCAGCCTTCAGATCAGGCCGCCAGCCCACACAGTTGGGTCGTAAGAGAGGCGGACGGCCATGCTCTCGACTGTGTCCACCGCTCAGAAGCAGAAGCAACATCGTCCACCTGATGGATCGTGCATACTGTATCTAGACATTAGTGACGTCCTAAGCAGGCCTGCGAGTGTATTCAGCCGCCCAACGGGGAATCAAGGAAGGGTCAACAGAAGACGTAACGTGTCCGCCTCGATGCATATGCACTGCAATGGTTGTCTGTTCTGGCGTTCGGTAGTAATCCTCACGCTGCCTCACGATTACGAAGCCGTGCTTTTTTGTTCTAGTACTTTCATCTCGTGCTGCAATCGATTCCATCGTTGCCCTCCCAATGATAATGATGGGATTATCCACATTTTTGTGACCAGGCTTGTGTTTGGGTGTCATCATTTGCCAATGTGTCGCGCAAGATGCAGATAACTACTTTAGGAACGATTCGGCAAGCGTGTAAGCGTGTGTACGTGAGATGGATGAGTGTCGATCCGGAAGATGTTCATTGCTGCCGTCATACCGTGAGGATGACATGGAGTTGTACCACTCGCTTGAATGATATGTGGGTAGGTAGGTAGTATCTAGGGCAGTCCGCCAATGTGCTGGTCGACGTATCTCCTGATCTTGGGCGACTTCGTGGCAACAAGTTTTTGACGAAAATCAACACGCGCATAGTAGACAGTGCAACATTCATTATCCATCTACAATTACTCTCGTAAATGAAAGTATAAGCATTGTCGGCAACGTGACGTCCCGAGTCTTGATATCATTTCGGATGACCATTGACTGGATTGCCGCCAAAAGACACTGATTACAGTTAGGTAGCCCAATCAGTGAGCTCTTGGAGAATTCAATGTGCTCAAAATATGTAAGATAACAATGCAAATGATGAAAAGCGACTTTGGCTATGCTCTGTTCTCGGGTCTTGCCATGGATTGATATTCTGGTAGGTACTACACATGGCAGTCCTTTTTGGTAACATCGAGAGAGTCTCCCATTCCTTGAGTTTCAATCGGCGTGATTATTATTAATCATCTTCAATATCCTCATTGAAAAGTCTTTGAGTAAGGGCACACATTGTTTGGGCTGGATTACACAGCACTCAGTTCGTCGTTGGTGGATTGCACGAGTGTCTGGTTCACGCAAGCTTCTCACTCTTCCAGTATGATTGTTATAAGATGAAGAAACTCTTCTCTATCTAAACATGAGGACTATCATTACCTTGTCTGAAGCCGACTAAATTATCTCCTGACCTCTCTGCCAGCCTCTAGTATCGTTACGAACTTACTAATCTCGCTTCCAAACGACCCCGTAAGTCACATCAGGCGTCTGACAACCCAAGATACTTGTGAGTCTTCGGCGTCAAAGCTTGGAAGACCTCCGAATTTCTTGTATTTTGAAGCATAATCTACAAGGTCAGAGTGATGTTTACGTATGTTGCTATTGAGGTGGATAGGAGCATACCCATGGTCCCCATAGTAGAGGATGCAGTTACTGCGGAAGAAGATACGGGTCCCACATTTCATTTCAATAGTGCATGCAAGCAGCTTTGTACGGACAATTCCAAGAGTTTAATCGCCTACGAACCTAGTCTCTTTAGCAGTAGATGCCTTACTCAGGTCCCTCAACGGCAAAGTTTCCAAGTAAGGAGGTTGAAGACCGCCATCGTCCCAAGATTTCCAGGCTCCTCCCTCCACAATGACCGAGGTTTCCGTCTCAATATGCACACCCTGATTCACGTTACCCGCGGGTCGGATCTGCTCTCTACTATCAGATTCCAAGTCGCTCCTGATGGGCCACCAATCTCTTCCTTTCCTATTGGGTTTCTGGCTCTGGCTGCCCCCAGCATCGCGCTGGCCACCTTGGACCCACACCAAATTGCCCAGCGCGCGCCTCTGACTTTCCGATGTCACGGTGAAGCGGTCAAGTCCTGTCTGCTTGATCGTTTTCTCATCGCTAAACAAGATTGTGCTGCTCCAGACAATTGTGTCGAGAAGTCCCGTCAACGCCATGATAGGACCTGATATAGCCATAAAAGTTGTGCTATTCTCGGTCACAGCGAAGACAGAGCCCAGCGTGACGGGTGCTGAGCATATGGTGAAGATGACCGGGTATACAAGGAATGCTGGGTGGTGACCCGAGGGTCGCAAGCGCGTGCTTTGTTGTCTTTCCGCAAAAGAACGCGAGGTTTCGGTATTGGAGCGCTTCAGCGCAGGCGGCATAAAGCGTGCTGATCGTTTGTCTTTGAATAGTCCCCAAAAGGTGAGCGTGTGTAAGAAGCAAGCTGCTCCTAGAGCACCAAACCCTGGGATGTAGACTGTGAGGCGCCACAAGTAATAATGTCTATTAATCCAGCACTGTCGATTGTATATTAGCTTCCTTCGCTGCAGAGTCTTTGTTTACTCCCATAATTGTGGACAATCACATACCCAAAGATTATTTCTTCCCCAAAGGTCTGTTCCCCGGGAACCCAGCATTGGAATGAATGTCAAGATTAATGACAAAACCCACACAAGCAAAATGTTGATCAATACAAAGCGCCCTTTTGGCTTGTATCCATGAGTGATTGTGAGGTATGTGTAGAGAGCCATCGAGGCCAAGAACATACTGCTCGACAGGCAACCAAAACTCACGAGCATTCCTTGCGCATGACAATAGCTCGAGCCGACGAGGATGGCATTCTTCCGGAGCCATACTATGTTTTCCAGATAGCAAGCGGACAGGAATACGTCGGCGAGGATCAAATTGTGAATAAGGAGGAGTAGCGGATTCGGTCCGTTGTAATGTGTGGTGCTGGACGATAAATCTCCGTTGGTCCCCAAACTTGCGGCCCGCGAGCGCGCTCGATCTTGTGGTACGCTTTTGGCTCGTCTGTAGGCGTTCTCGGGCAGGCCAAGAGACAAATCGACCTCTTCTTCCCGGGGACTCGAGGAGGAGGGTGCAACAGCTTTCCGAATCCAGCCCGCGTCCTCCAGCTTCCACGCCATCAGCCGATATGCCATGTGAAGCCAGAGCAAGGTAGTTGCAATGGTGGAAAGTAGTCCAAAGACGGCCATTACTTTCTGCGACGTGCGACCCTCCGCCGGCAGCGGCGAAATCGATCCAGTCTCGTCCATCCACGCCATCTTTGCCTTGGAGTAGGCTTTGCAGCCTGGGCCGCAAAGATGGGCAATAACTTGGATTAATCAAGCCCAGTGATACAAGCCTTGAGGAAGAGTTTTGTGATAAATCACATGGCATCAAGTCTACCCAAGAGGTTGGCCAAGGCGAGATAAACCAGGTATAGTCTCCAAATGAGTCGTGCGCGCCCTGGTCACCTTGTTGCAAATGTGCACCCCTTCTCTTTTGCATTTTCAATGGACCCAAGTACAACCGAGATGATCCATTGCGGAAAAATGACCGCGGACAGAACTGTCCAGGCTTCTCACCAAGGTTGAGCCATGCGCTTATGTGGGTCACGGACGTAACCACTGGAGAGATCTTATTCACATTGGGTTATCGGATCGTTTGCTGTGGGCGTAATAAAACCGATTGCGTTATGTGGAATATCGCAAACTATTCTATAATTGGTTGTAAGATCCTGCAGTAACTGGAGCGGGCTTTGAGAATTCTCTCAAAGTTGCGCTCAGACATCTTGTGCTAAAAGTCCATACTAATTTTCCTTCCTTGTAGTATAGCATGTAACCCTGCGACCATATGGCCAACCCGATGAAACACGTTGAGTGCCCCCTCGGCGGCTTTCCTTCTAGATTGATTAGTCTCAGGAAAACCATCCATATTCGTGGAGCCGTAAAGCTTCCCCCCGAGCAAGTACCTGATGTTCACGCGCATAGACATACCTTACCTAGCCATGGAAGTCCCTCCACAGAACCTGACAACGGATTTCGACCTCTCCGAGCCTTGAGACCAACGCCCCCCCCGGCCGGACCAGGTTTTCCGCGCAAGACAAGTCATACCTGGTATTCACCCTGCCTAAAGCACCTGGCAGGCGATCATGGGGCGCGGTCTTTGCAAGGGGAGACGTCACTCTCAGCTCAGGTTCTAGGCCTCGATTGAGTATATCGACCGCTTTAGGCTCGGTGAGCTAGCTGACTACTGAATCTGTAGCTGGCCCCTAAATTGATATTATAGCGGTCTGGCCCATGATGGCCATCAATTAGCTCAGGATCTTTATATGTATGCTAGCATTTTCCGAAACGGGACATGTGGCGGTGAATTTTGATACCTGTTACCGATTGAACAGGAAGGGCAAACCCTCAAGGAAGAGTCCTCGCAATGTCTGTGATGTGGGATAAGGACAATAGTAAGTGTGTCGATGTTGAGGCTGGTGAGGGATGGTCCAATCTTGACATGTGGAACTAGACTACCTTATCGACTTGACTCATGTGCTTTAGCTTGATTTGATCTGGCATTCACATGCTACGTAGAGGCTTGGCGCGAGTTACCCAGAGGCAGTCATGTTGTAAAGAAATGTGAATTAGACATAGGGACTGTGCACTAAGTCTTACTACTGCCGTATAAGCATGTGTCTATAAAACCCCCACCCCCCTCCAAGGCCAGACCATATCCATGAAACGCCCTCGCTTAATGCGTGTGACCAAAGTAAAAGACCAAGACCGTATTCAGATCACCCTATCCTACCCCTAAATGTTTACGAACTCCCTAAAATGCGACTGTACGCATCTTCAACCTCCCCTGCAAGCTCCAATAAACTTACAATGACAATCTGATGTGTCAGATTCGGCAGCCGTTCTCGATGCAAGCCGATCCACTCCAATGGCGGCGTCGCCTCACCCATGTCTCTCAGCTGCGGCGTCTCAATCACCGCTGGTACGAGCGCGTGATACTCGTACTTGGACTGCGGGAGGTCCACCTCAGCTGTGATCTTGCCTTGCTTGATGCCCTCCTCTCGCTCCTTTCTCTGTTGCTGCTCGTCCGATGGCGACGACGACCCCGGCTCTGGCAGCACTCCCGTAACCTTGATTGCGCTGGTAATCGAACCGACCTCTTTTCCGTACGCCTGTGCTAGCGACCGGGAATGATTTGCCCACATGCCTCTGATGTACGAAATGCGACTGTAATTCCACCCGACTTCCACCTTGCCCTCGAATGCCGACTTGAAGATATAGTCAATCTTGCGCGAGTTGGGAGTCTGCCACGTTTGCATGACGGCCTCAACCTTGGGAACCTTGAGGATGGTACCCCCCCGTGAGCCTGTCGCTGATGCCACCACGTCTTCAACAGCGAGCTCGCTGAGTGCTTTGGGAGCCCCAGCCGTGCGTACGCCTGCCAAGCCAATGCGAAGCTGGCCCAGTGTCAAGCCGAGAATACTGTGTATCCGACGGTCATCAAGGGAAGCAGCGAACCGAGCTTGTGCGTTGAGGGCCTCTGCCTTGAAAACTTGATGATCCGAGAAGGTGTTTGGGAAAATTCCAAGGTTGAGTGCCTTGAGTGTGACCACCACGTCGGTGTCCAAAGAAATAGGCGCCTTAGACAAGCCTTCATCATCCGCCGTTTTGGGAATAGACGGTCTCTGGACAACGGTCGACGTCGAGACAGACTTGCGTTTCATAAACTTCTCGATTTCCCTCAGGGACGTCTCGAAACTGGCCTTGCGCTCCTGCACAAGCTTTTTGAACGCCTGATACAGCGCAACGCCCTGTGCAGCAGACGTCGTTGTGCCGAACACCTGGACAGCCTCACCATTGATAGTCGCGACAAGCCGGTCGCCAGAGCCGTCCTGAGACCTCCGTACGTTGTACATGAGGAATTCAAGCGACGTGATGTCAGCCACTAGAAAAGCCTGGTAGTCAAATGCTGCCTTGACGCGCAGCTGGCTGAATATGACCGAAGCCTGCACCATGGGCGTCTCGTTGAGGGCCTGTTCTCGCTCGGGCCATTGTATCGACGTGCGCAACTGGAAGTCTTGTAGGGCTACGAAGCCGCTCATGCGGCCCTGGCTCTCGACGCTGATGCGCTGAAAGCCGAGACATAGGTTCTGCTCCCAGTCTGATGTCTTCTTGGAAGATACCCAGAACTCCTCAATCACAAACTTGGACTTGCCGATGGCCTGGCCGAGATCGACGTTGATCTCGAGGGCTGCCACGGAGACTGTGGCCGTCCATGGGAAGGCAGCTGTGGCGGCGACTTGTTGGTACCGCTGCACCAACACACCCTGCGAGGTCTCCGTTGACATTTTGGCCACCGGTGATGCTGTTGTTTGGTGGCGGACATCTCGAGGCGCCCAAATCTCCCTGAACAGCAAAAAGTCCTGCAATTGCTTCGCGTTGATAGAGACTTCCATAGGACTGAACTTGAGAATAGCTGACACACCACTTATGCCGCTTACGTGCTTGCTGTTCATAAGAGAGAGGACAATAGAGTCCACGTTGAACTGGCCCGTCTCCTCTCGCGAATACACATGCCTTACGGACGACCTCAAATTTGTGATGGCGCCAGAGATGGCAAAGAATTTGCCCTGATCCACTGACGCGACGGTGTTTACGGTCACATACACGTCATCAAATGATGCCGTGGCCGCGACACGCGCAATGGGCTGGCAGCTCATTGTGAACTCCTGCTTGCAAACTCGCATTCCCAAGTTCAATTTCAGCCGGCCGATGACGGCGCTAGGGTCGAGAAGATACTCCTCCTGAGCTGTCTTGGCTTTGGCAAGTGCCTGCTGGGGCTGGACGTTCTCCTCAGAGTCATTGCTGACGACCTCCTTGATGCTAGATGTCAAGTCCATCACAAGGGGCACGAACGACGGATATAGCGTGTTGCTGGACGCGCTGATTTTCAGCTCGCCGTATAGAGAGGGGTCTTCCTGCCCAGGATCTCTGTACTCCACCTTGAAGGCGATGCCGGGAGACTTCAGAAGCGTCCCGCTTCCACTTTCGTCCGTGGAAAATTGGCCATACTTTCCTGCAAGCCCAGCACGCGGGCTGCGAGCCGATCGCGATGCATCGTTCGTCTCTTTCTCCGCAGCCAATGATACGACAGCACCAGCAAAATCCGCATCAAGGAGGAGTGATTCCAGCCGCTTGTTTCCTAGCATAGGCCGGCGCGGCTCAGCTGGCTTTCGTCCTGTAGACGACTCTGCCTGCTGACTGGGCCTTCTGGCAGTGGGTGGAGCCCAGTGTTCCGTAGCCCGCCGTACGTTCTTGATCGACAACTGGATGGAGTCGACGACATTCCACACCGGAATCACAAAGCCTGACGTCAGACGCAAGTCGAGAGACTTGCCCACAGCCTGAAACGCCATTCGGCGGGTGGTCGCAGTGGACACATAGGCCACGTTGAAGACCACCTCAGGCACCAGAGCAGAATTGGCAGAACGCATCTTTTTGTCTGCGGAGGTCGGAACTGTCTGCACCTGGAAATTCTCGACTGACAAGCGGGCAGAGTTCCGTGTGCGCGTGCCGAGCTCGATCTTATCCCAAGTGAAGACGAGGTCCTCTTTGCCATCTGAAGGCTTTTCATCTTCCGTGAGAACGAGCCAGACAATCTGCATTCTCCGAATCTCAAAGGTGTACCTGACCGAAGTTAGGAAGGAGTCCAAGAAATCAGGTTCTTCCTGCTCTCCCTCTTGCTCATCGTTTATCATGATTTTTGGCTTGGTCTGCCGCAACTTCCGCAACAGCTCCAGCTCGCGAGAGGTATCAAGGTCCTTGATCTTATCATTCATGTAACCCAGAACGTCGACAGAAGTTGAGATTGTTTCGGGAGAAAGAATCACATCAAAGCTATCAGTCGTCACATTGAAGTGCCTCTGTTCAGACCCATCCTCTGCTAGCTGTGACGTCGCAGTTATCAATGCACCAAAGACAACTCTGCCACACGTCCGAAAGTCACCCTCGACCCCTCGGTCGATCTTCCATTCGATCTTTTGCAGATGGACATGTACCTCTGGATTGTCCAAGACTGGCCTCGAAGCCGATGGGCGGTTTGTCATCCGCAGATGAATGCGTCCAAGACCGAACAAGATATGAGCCAGTGGCTCAGTATCAGACTTGAGCGGCGAGTTTCCAAATATTTCCAAGCCTTCGAAAGTCACGTGCACTTCATATACCAAAGCATTGGATGGTTTGGCTGCCCTCTCCATGGGAGTCGCCTGCGGCGTTGGCTCTTGGTCACTCGCCTTGAACGTCTCACGGATAGTACCCTGGATTTCATGCAACTGCTTTTGTATGTCGTTAATCGAGCTAGAGATCTCGGGCCTATTCAGAGCGCTAAGCAGACTGTAGACCGCCGACGCATCCAACTTGACGAGCTCCACGGATGCCGAAGTAGTGATGAGGTTTTCGCCCTCGCTGGAGCGAACTTTCACGCGGCCGTTCAAAGGTGGAATCTGAAGTAAAGAGAGTGAGCGCGCCTGTTTGTTGACTCTCATTTGGATTTCGTGGGAGTTCTCTTTGACGTCGAAATTGAAGACAAGCTCCTTGCCGAAATTAGCAGCCATCGCTGCACGGGCGACCACGCCAGATATGCAGTATGTCAGAGACTGTAACAGTGGTACACTGATGTAGTACTCGTCGAGGAACATGGCCACATTAACCTTGAATGATGACAGACGCTCTGTAATTTTTCGCTCTTGCTTCGTAGCTTGAGATGAGGAAGGCAATTGGCTTTGCAAGCGATACAGTTGAGCAGCCTCATCCTTGAGCAAGAGATCAACGACCTCCAACAAGGCGATCGGATCCTGTTCCACGGCCAAAGAGAGCTCTTTGCTGCTAGCTGAGCCCTGAATGGTGTGGCTGTCCGTGTCCTCAGTCGCTTGCAACGTGTGAGAGACGATGACAGCTGGATCGCGGAGCTGGAAGACGCCGAGTAGTTGGCCGTGACTTCGCAGGCGTGATGTGACGCCGTCGCAGCCGATGATGATATCAGTATCCGACACTTGGCTTGAACTGTTCCTGACGAGCAAAGAAGCTTTCATACCACTTGCAAGAGTGGCAGCGTTCAAGTTGATGGCATCAAATGCAATTTCTGCGCGATGAATAGCGACCGCAACCTGCAGATCTTTACCAGAAGTCCTGGTTAATGACTTCGGCTCGCTCATTTCCTCTCCTGGCTGTCTTTCGTTCTCTGACAATTTCGTGTACAGCTTCAGCAGATCTTGAGCAAGCTCTAGCAAATCCCAATTCAGCTTGATGGCAGCGTCGCCGCAATAGATGTTTACAATGGCAGGAGAGCAGTTGTGAGCCTCACTCTCATCATCCGGTACAGCAGTGGCCTCGATGTCGGGCAAAGTCCTGTCCTGGTATCTGGTTGTGATGTCCACGAAAACGATCTCATTTTGTTTGGGACCAGGGTCGAGAACAAATCGAGTGTCTCGCAATCGCATAACGGAAAGAAGTGCAAGACCTGCGTCAGGAGACCCAGAACTGGCCGATGTTTCCTTTCCAAATATGTGCTGAATGACTTCTGAGTCGTTGGTATTGTTGAGGTCCCAGCTTCTCCAGCGGTCAAAACCGCTCACAACTAATTGACGGATATCATCAGGAACTGTGATTGCTGACCCAAGACATTCAAGTCGCAGTTGCTCGCGCTTTCCGAAGTCCAAGGTCATCCAAATTTGTCGAAGTCTGCTCGTAAGCTTCCATGAGTCATATGTGCGAAGGTGATCCGTAGCCGAGCGTAGAACAGCCGAAGGTCTGATCAAGAATGTGGGATCAATAGCGTTCTGGCCCTCACTAATTAGGCGATAAGTCAAAAATTGCTTCAACGTAGCCCCTCTCGACGTCGAAGCAAAGGCCCTTCCTAGCTCGGAGGCCAGAGTCGTGGTCCTGTGTATAAGGGATGCGAGAAACTCGATCTCTTGAGACGACACGCTGCACCTAATATTCTCAATATCGCCGTCAAGATAAGTCACATCTTTGGCGCCCATTGACACCAGTACGTTCTCGATCTGCGCCTTGGCAGCTGCATTAGTGTCTGGCTGCGAAGCCAGTCGCTCAGCAGCCGATAACTCCAAGAGACCCAGCCTGGTATGAAAAGAATTCTTCGTACGAAAGCTGTCTGCATCAAAAGCGTCTGTCCAAGTCGTCTCTTCCCTGGTTGTGAGGGCTAGATCGCTTATGCTCAAGTCGTACTGATCCTGCTCTTCTGCTGATGGCTCCGCGGAATCCAGCTGCGACGAGTTGATGAAGCGCAGACTGCCCCTGGGAATGCGCACATGGAGATCGCTGATGGTCCCCTTTATCTTCCGCTTCTTCTGCTTGCCAAAGATGTCTGCTAATGCTTCCTCTTGTAATGTGTCGAGGATGTCTTCTGGCTCAGAAGGCTGCAAGGCGGTAATGAGAGCTGCCACGTTTTGCAAAGCAGTTGGGTTCACAAATCCCGTCAGACCAGCCGGCATTTCTATCAGTATGCTGGAATATGCCCGGTCCTCCTTCAATGTACTAGCGTCCACATCACTTAAGTCGAACGCAGTCTCATTGGACACATCATCCTCATCGGACTCGATACTAGGTTGCAGAATCTCCGTAGTATCAGGATGCACCGTTTCTAAAGGAAAGTAGGGCGCAAAAAATTGACTGGAGAAGGCGACGGTGTTGTGTATCTGGTCTCTGGTATCACCAAAGTCACCATAAGCGCTATAGAACGCTGAACGATGGTCAGTTGACGCTGAAGGATCTCGTCGATGCAAATTCTGCTGCTCTGCAAGAATTTTGTCCGCCGGTGTGAAAGGCCGGAGGCCCTCCGGGTATCTTGAATACGAGGACGATCTTTTTGAGGTCCCTAGGCCTATCACACTGCCCGCACTCGAACTTGACATGCTCAAGAAAGAAGACTTATGCTGGAGACGTCTCGAGCGTTGTGACGAGCCGCCAGAAGATAGAGAAGATCCGTAATCGCTGACATCTTCCGCGCGCGTGGGCTGAGGTACGGGAGGCACAGATTGTGCAGGTGGGTCGACAGTTACCGCAACGTGATCTCCTGGAAGATCCGGTAAAATAAGAAAAGGTGCCCGGAACATCCTTTGATCCTCGCGTTGAATCAATTCCTGTTGTAGTTTTCGTTCATTCGAGAATTCGAATTTGCGAGCCACAGTCGCCAGGTGCACATTTGTCCGAAGCAAGAGATCTGTTTCAACGGAATCATGTGGTCGTGCTCGATGCCTCGAGATGGAGTCGGCATTGATACAGGATAACTCTATGTCGGGAATATTGATGTCGGCACGCTTCGAATAATGAGTTCTCGCCCAATCGTTATAGTTGACATCGATTGAGCCTGTAGAAAACAAGAAAGCGGCCTCGTCAACATGCAGCCATAGCCGAACTGACTGCACAAAGACACGTAGGAAGGTCACATCGTAAAGGACGGTCGCAGAGAATGGTATCAGAGCATTCTCGTCATCGTCGAAAGCTAAGGCAAAAGCTTTACCGCCTGCCATCAGTGTTGTGAGAAATGCCGCAGTACACTCGCCTGTGACAGCACCGACAGATAGGTCCCAATTACAAAGAAAGGTTGGCTCTGTTGGAGGTAATCCGAATACGCGATGCCCATACACATTGAGGCCATCTATGAAGAGTTGGGTTGCAGAACTTGCTGTCATGGGAGTGTCCACCCCTGTATCACTATGCCCGAGAGCCAGATGGAGCGGACTCAAAGTAAGATCGAGATCCATGTAGTAGTTTGTGAAGCGCAAGTCCGCACCCAGACTGGTTCCCTCGATTTGGATATTCCTCTCGGAAGAATATAGATTGGCAGGCAGGAAAATCTTGGGATCGTCTGCTTTGATACTCAAGATCACGTCCATGTCGTTGGATTTCTTGTGAGGCGGTCTTGATCGCAGTTCCGCCTCAGGGTCAGCCTTCTTAAGCTCCTGTAGATCCTGGTACTCCTCGAGAGTCTTGAAATGGACATCATCTCCGAAGTAGTTGTCTTTCATTTTGAGGAAGTATCTGATTACAAAGCCGTAGAGATGGAAGACAGGAGATTGACCAGTGACATTCAGCACCAGCGTATCTGTCGTTGCTGGGGACGTAATCGCATTATAGTGGTATTTCCCATCTACGACCAGATTCTCCAGATGACCCATAGCCATGGACTTGAGGAAGCTGGCTTGCGTGTTCCATGGCGGAACATGTATGTTGATGAAAGCCTCATCAGCGCGAGCGTCAAAGGGTATCACATTTTTGGCTGGTCGATACCTGTCAAGCGCAATGCAGGTACTCGATTCAAGTAGTGGACTCTTGATGATAATATATGCGTTGTCATCGAAATCGGTCGGCTTATTGATGATGTTTCCATCGTTCACGTTGAGGTAGAGGTTGAGATTAGTGAAATGTAAGTCGAGGAAGTATTTGAACGGCGTAAAGGTGAGGTATTCAGCAGGCGGTCCACTTGACCAGTCATTCACTAAGTCGGTAAGGAGGAAAATGTGGTCCCTCAGAATGTAAAGTTTGAGGTCATCCGTCGTTATGTCGAATCTCCACTGCCGAAGGGCATTCCACTTGAGTGGCGTGGAAAGATCACATGATATGCCTTGTTTGCCAGATGTCCAAAGCACTTCATGGTTGATGCTGCTGGAGATTTCCGTCTTCGGGAAGTCCATATTCAGGGAGCTGGAATAGCCATTTGGCCCTGCAACCATGTCCATTTGATATGAGACAGTCGAATTTCCGGCAATCTTGACGTCAAGCCATCCGTACTGACGATCATGCCCTCCAGTGACTGTCTGATCGGTTTGCTTGAGTCGATTTCTGGTCTTCCGTTTGTCTCGCGCCCTGTCGGCCTTGGTGGGAGGTTCCTTGCCCCTATATCTCCAGTTCTTGGACTCTTCTTTGATCGGGATTCGAAGTGTCACATCATCATCCAGCTCCACATATAGCTTGAACTCAGTAGGCATTCGAGCGGCACCTGTGGGCAGAGGTTTGGCGGGCTGTGAGTCTTTGCAAAGACCGGGAAAAAATACCCTCTGTATCTCTGCACGGTGACGATCTGCCCACGGTCCGTAATTGACAGTGCCACCTTTGATTGATAGATTGATCCCCCACGCCGGTGGCACGTCTCCATTGATGTTGGCTTGTATTTTTGGGTCCTCAGGCTTCCCGTAGGTCTCGGGCCGTCGAAAAGAGACCAAACCTGGAGTATCCCAATAAATAGTGAGAGTTGCCTCTGGGGAGTCCAAAACCGTATTTACCGCAGCATATTCAACTGAAGCCCATTTTAAGTGCTCATTCCTTTCCATATCGTCGAGATACCTGGTGAGACCTTGCCAGTGGTTTGACCCAGGCCTTGGTCTGTCTGCGGTTGTTCCTGATGTCCTCTCGTCGATCGAAAATGATTCAACAGACGATTGCCAAAAGGGGACCAGGTCATGCACGTGATTTAAAGCTCTCCGGCGAATTCTACGAAAGATAGACCGTCTCGGTAAGGGAACTGAATCGTCGGCGACTTGTCTTTCTCGAATTGCCCTATCCACCTGATCCTCTTTGAAGTCTTGGTTGTCCCTCATCTCTACGACTGGGCTGTCGAACTTTAGCTTGTATAGCTGGCGGTAGGGATCCGGAGTTTCTGTAGAGACAGCATCGATTTCTCCTTGTAAGCTTTTGGCTTTGATGATCATGATTGATTTGGTATTCTCGTTGCCCATAACCATGCCAACTCTTGAGCACTCCAAATTGATTGGGAAAAACTGTAGCAGCAGAGGAAGATCATCTACTGATGATTTATCACCTTCTGCAGCTGAGTCGACCGTCGCAAAAGTCGTCTTACGCTTTCCAGAGCCCATGATACTGCTTTCCTCGCCGGAGGTGCCACGGTTCGAGAAGGAATTGCGGATTGCACCGTCACCCGAAGCACTGTAGGTCGGTTTGTGAGCGCGTCTTCTCAATTTGGAGCGGCCTTCCTCCTCCTGGGGGGCTACATTTTCCGGAGGCGTTGTCATATCACTGAGCATGCCCTCCAGGACAGACTCGTATGCGCCACTCCGATTGTAGACAAACCACTCGAGGCCAGACAAGACAACGTTGACACGGCAAGGCAGCTTTGTCTTCCGCTTGTCCTTGCCCTCAGCTTGAGCCTTGGCTTCATCTTTTTCGCTCTCAATGCCAACATCTCGCACCCTCCACTGCCAGTAGGACCAAGTGATGTAGCCCTTTTGAATTAGGATGGTCTCGTTGTTGCCATGGTATCGTAATCGAGTGAAGAAGATGCGGCCACCGAGAAGGGAAATTTGAAGGGCTTGAATGTCTATGTATATACCGTAGGCCCTCCAGGCGTAGGCTCGGATAGCGACAGATACAAGCGAGGCGAAGGCTCTATTGAAGTAGCCCAGGAAGAAGATCGACAAGGCAAGAGCGCCGACGCAGTAACCCAGGAAAATACTAAAGCAGCACTTAAGTCAGTGGACGATTTGTAAGCCTTTGCCTTGTTTCTGTGTATGCAGTATTTACCCGCTGAAGGCAGAGTCCGCGTAAGGACTCCGCGGATTGTCGGCCATCTTCTCCAGGTTTGCGTCGCTGACCGCGTCAACTGGTGATGTGCCAATGTCTGTCAACTACTCCTCCACAATCGAGCGCCTCCTCCATACCGCAATCACGTCATGCCGGTCTGGATTCGCGCATTGATAAAAAGCGAAATTTCTGACACCTGGGTGTATCGCAAGCTGGTTCTGCGGGAAGTCGTGGATGTTGTTGAAATTACTTGCAAGGAGGTAACGATCTAAGCTCCTGAAGGTTGAGAAGTTACCTAGTATTGGCGTACATCAGCACAGACAATTTGGACAGGGGTAGGTGCTGGCGGACGTTAAGCCATACCCTGCCCGCCTGCGTCCAACTGCAATATACTGGCTTAGACCCTGTAAGAAAACAGGGATATGTAAGTACCCTGGAGTGTGTTGTACTTTATACCCGTGTGCGACTGCATGTGCCAATGCACGCAAGCCCCTCGTCATCTGAGCTTCGTGCGTGCCGCGCAACGGTTATCGCCTCCATCTTCAGCAACACGTCTCGAGGATGATGATCTCTTAGGGTTCCCTCCTGTCGCTCTCGTGTTGCTGATTTCTTCTTATTCGAGAGGGATCTTGTACCGTTCACGTACGGCACCATGTCTTCAGGCGGCACGGGCCAGAAGCTCACCTATGCCACCACGGTGGTCGCTGGTGTCGCGTCCTTAGCCGCGACCCTGCTGTCTATCGTGTAAGTCGTTGAACCCTCTCCTTGTCTTTGCGCTGGACGTCGACACTGTGCTAACGTGCTGCTTCTCCAGATCAATATGGCTTCAAACGTATGCGTCCCGTTCTATGGCTCATGGCACACAAGTTATTGCTATTGCTGTCGATGCCGTGGTGCTGACGCTCCCTCTAGCAAGAATTATAGGAAGCCGTTATTGCAGCGATATGTCGTGCGCATATTGCTCATGTGAGTTATACTTCGAACCTTCCCGTTCTTTAGTACTGTGGACGTGCATTTTTGTTGACTCTGACGTTCCACCACCCTAGGGTCCCCATATACTCAATATCCTCATGGGTCAGCCTCATCTCTTTCGCCGCCGCCCAATTTGTAGATCCTATTCGCGACATCTACGAAGCCTTCACCATCTATACTTTCTTCCAGCTGCTGATCAACTACCTTGGTGGCGAGCGCGCCCTGATCATCATGTCCCATGGTCGAGCCCCTGTGAATCACTTATGGCCATTGAATCACGTCTTCGCCCCGATCGACATCTCCGACCCATATACGTTTCTCGCAATCAAGCGCGGCATCCTGCAATATGCTCTCTTAAAGCCAATTATGGGCATCTCGTCCATCATTATGAAGGCCACCGGGACCTACCAGGAGGGATACATTGGCGTAAGCTCTGGCTATTTCTGGGAGAGCATCATCTACAACATCAGCGTCAGCCTCAGCCTGTATTCGCTAGGGCTGTTCTGGGTCTGTATGCACGACGACCTAAAGCCATTCAGACCCGTGCCCAAGTTCCTCTGCGTCAAGCTCATCATCTTTGCCTCTTATTGGCAAGGGTTGACGCTATCCATTCTCGTCTGGCTAGGCGCCATTCCGGATGATGTCAAGGGCTACACACCCGATAACTTGGCCGCAGCCATCCAGGACGCTCTGATTTGTATTGAGATGCCCATGTTCGCAGTGGCGCACTGGTATGCCTTCTCTTATCACGATTTCGCCGACAACACCCTGTCTGCAGCGCGGATGCCCGTCTGGTATGCTTGTCGGGACGCCTTCGGCCCGAGGGACCTCATCCAGGATTCGAAGGAGACCTTTAGTGGAGACAAGTATAAGTATCGGGCATTCGACTCGGAGGGCAGGATCATGGCACATGAAGACTCCAAGTCGCGACTGGCAAGATTGAAGGCCGGCATGCGGTATGAGCGAGGTGGAAAGGCGAAGTACTGGCTACCGAGCCCCGGCGAAATCAACGAAAACACCTCCCTCTTAAATGGGGGTTCGAGCCGCGAGAGAGCTGACCTGGCTACTGGAGCGCTGGATGAGGATCCGACGTTGGACGATGACATGGAAAATCTATACCAAAAAGCCAAAAGACTCGAGTTCGGAGACTGGAATGTGAGTAACTTCTGTGTCTACCCTTCTGGTGATTCAATGACTGAAATCTCTACAGTACCCAGTAATAACAGCAAACAAACCCTACCGTGACATGTGGATAACTCCCCAACCAAGCTTCGCCCGCCTCCCCGGCGTCGAATCTCGCTCCTCATCTTCCTCTCCTGCCCTCCCGCGCTCTGCCGACGTCGTCACCCCGAAAACGAAATCAAAGAAACCCCGCAGCAAAGGCAAAGGGAAAGAGTCCCTTTCTTCCTCCTCTTCCTCAGGCGCCAGCAAGCCTGCAGCCGCCACTACTACCGCCAACAAAGACGGCCACTACCATTCCCAAGCGCCGCCACCACTCCCTCACGAAGCAGATGCCGGACCTTCGGGATTCGGCACCGCTAATGAAGACTACAACACCCTCACCGCCGAATACCTCGAGGCGGCGCAGCACACTGGCTACGATGGGCGCGTCAAGGATGTAGAGAACGAGGGGCCACTAATCGAGGGATCGAAGGCGTGGGAGGAGGCGCAAGGGGAGGAGCACGACCCAGATGCAGTGAAAACACCTGACTATGTGGCGGTGGATGGGGCGGACGAATTCAGCAATCCCTGGGAGGGCAAGTGAACGTGTGTCTAAAGCGTGAAAGAGAGCGAAAGAGCATGCGAACTTTTGGTTTGATACCCTTTATATCGCGGGCAGGTGGGGGCTCTTGCGCTTTTTCGTTGGCAAAATGCAGGATTGTGGTTTTGTTTGTGCGTGGACTTAGAAATACATTTGGCTCAGTGTTTGGGATAGCAGCCAGGGCATGGCACGCATAAGACGGCATTGCATGGCGTCTCGTCGAATCAATACAGCACGGCGTTTTCGTTGAGATTACTTGATGTAAGCGTTCTGGTGCGTTGCTCTGAATGTATTTTCTACATTGTGCGTCCCAGAGGAGAGGCAGTCCTCGGCGATGTCTTCTCGAGTGAAATCTGTCAATATCGCTCCTTGTCACCTCGATACCCACAGAGCAAGAAGTGACAGCATGCCGCCTTCTTTGTGACGTTGGGAAGATTGACTCATACACTCCCGCTTCTTGTGGTTTCTCTGCTCTACAATGACCGTGATGCACTCACATTCCGTTTCGCAATTGGGCTATTGGTTCAATCCCATGAGATATTTCCTGCGATTTCAAACCCTAGGTGTAAATGCTGCCATCACATCATATAATCAAACCGCACGTTGACATTTACAGGCAGGATTTTGGTCATCTTCATCAAATTTCGAAACTCTTGCTACCATAAATAACCAAGCAATCAAAGTCGGACATTCTCGAAAAGTGTTCCGGTACTTTCTTCCTACTCTTGACTTGCCACTTTTGCATCCCCAACCCCTTCCTCGATCTTTTACCTAGACCGTTTTCCTTCTTCTAGCAAGCATTTTTGAATCATTGCCGAAGAGCACGCTCTATGAGATACGCCACATGAGGCGACGGGAAAAGTCTATGAGCCTAGAGTAGAGGAGTTTACAGCTTGTCATAGTACTAGTGGCTAAAGTTAGTGATTGAGTGTCAAATGTAGCAGCAGATTTAAAACTTACGTTCTCAACACCTGGAACCTCGACCTTGATACCCTTGCGCTTACGCATCTCCTGGACCATGGTACCGACCTTGGAAGTGGGGTCGAGAGGAGATCCACCGGGCAGCAGCTGCCAGTGATCGAACACAGACTGAGGGAAGGCCTGTCCGGAGGTGGCGGCACGCAGATCGCTGTTGAAGCCGAAGGACTCGATGACGGGCAGGTAGGACTTGATGGTGAACAGAGGAGTACCAGGGCGCTGCTCCTCACCAAAGACGTGACCACGTCTCCGGGAAAGAACACCGTAGACACCACCCATAGCCTGCTCAGGGACCTGAATCTCACACAAGAAGACAGGCTCCTGGAGGGCGGGCTCGGCCAGAAGGGCAGCAGCGTACAGGACACGACGAGTGGTGGGGATGATCTGACCACCACCACGGTGAATGGCATCAGCGTGCAGGGTCACGTCCATGATGTTCCAGCGGACGGAACGCATAGGCTCCTCAGCAACGGGACCCTCACGGGAAGCCCACTGGAAACCAGAGACGACAGAGTCCTTGATTTCGTTGAGGTACTGGACAGCCTTGGTCTGGTCAACAAGCAAGTTGGGGCCGTTGGTATCGGGACCGAAGGTCCAGATCTTTCGGGCATCAGTGACATCCCAGCCGTGCTCGTCAGCGAGAACACGGGCACGGGCCTTGAAATCGTCACGGGGGGTGATCTTGCCGGCCTCGATGGCCAGGGCAAGCTCCTCCTCCATGGGCTCGGCAACCATGTAAATACGGTTGTGCTTGTTGGGGGACTTGGACAGGGCGGTCATGCTGGACTTGGCACCGACAGTCTCACGGTACTGCACAACAGGGTCGGAGATGATAAGAGGAACACCGGCGTGGTCGTGCTCAAGGTCGTTCAGGCAAATCTCCAAGTGAAGCTCACCAGCGCCAGCAACGACGTGCTCACCAGACTCGTTGGTGGAGGTCAGGACACAGGGGTCGGACTTCGACAGACGCTTAAGACCCTCGACCAGCTTGGGAAGATCCTGGGCGTTCTTGACCTGGACGGATCGCTGCACAACGGGCGAGACAGAGAACTTCATGACCTTCAGGTTGTGGGCAGTCTTGTCGGTGGTGATGGTACCAGACTTGAGCAGGAACTGGTCGACACCGACCAGACCGACAATGTTACCGGCAGGAATATCGTCAATGGCCTCGACCTTGCCACCCATCATCAGGACGACACGCTGGATAGCCTTCTCGTGAAGGTCCTCCTTGCGGCCAGGAACGTAGTTGGGTCCCTGAATGCGGACCTTGACACCGGACTTGACAGTTCCGGAGAAGACACGACCGAAGGCGTAGAAACGACCCTTATCGGAGGTGGGCACCATCTTGGAGACGTAGAGCATGAGGTCGGCGGAAGCGTCGCAGTCACGGACGGAGGCGAAGATCTTGTCGTCCTGAGGACCCTCGTACAGGGTCTCGGCACGGTACTTCTGGGCGGTCTTGGGAGAGGGCAGGTGGAAGATCATCATCTCCAGCAGGGAGTCGGCGGCGGGCAGGAAAGTGCGCATGACAGCCTTAAGCAGCTGCTTGCCCTCCTTCTCACGGTCCTCAGGAGCCAACTTGAGCTCAAGCTTCTCGAGCAGCATGGCGGTCTCCTCCTTCTTGAAGTTCATGACAGCGGAGAAGATCTTGAAGATGGGGTCCAAGATGAACTGGTTGAAGGCACGCTCCAACTGCTGGCCCTCGTGGGTGCCGTTCTTGGTCCACTTCTTGGTCTTGGGGTTGAAGTAGTTGTCGCCCCACAGACGCTCCATCATCTTGTTGCGGTCGACACCGAACTTCTTGGCGTAACGGACGGCGAATTGACGGATGGTGAAAGCCCAGCCGTGCAGACCGGAACCGAAGGCGACGGTGCCCTTATCGGGGTAGACCTGGACGTCACCGAGCGACTTGTCGAAGTAGGTCGAGATAACGACGTTGACGGACTCGATGGTACGGGAGAAGGACTGGTACAGATCCTCCTTCTCGACCTGAAGCTCAAGGAGAGCACGGTCGACCTTGTTGATGATAACAACGGGCTTGATACGCTCACCAAGAGCCTGGCGAAGCACAGTCTCGGTTTGCACGCACACACCCTCAACGGTGTCGACGACTGCCGAGTAATTAGTAAATTGATTTTGGTAAGCAAGTATTTCAAGGTCGCTTACCAACGAGAGCACCGTCAGTGACACGGAGAGCAGCAGTGACCTCAGAGGAGAAATCAACGTGACCGGGCGAGTCGATCAGGTTGATCAAGAAGTCGGTACCATCGGTCTCCTGACCCTTGATATCCTTGGTGTCCTCGCCATCGGGAAGAGTGGCGTACAGGGAGATGGCAGTAGACTTGATCGTAATACCACCTGTTTCATGTCAGTATATTGCCATGGAGCGTATCAACTTGGGGCTGTAGACTTAGAGTGGTAACGTACGCTCCTGCTCGTCAGCACGAGTATCGGTGGCACGGGCATCACCAGCCTTTCCGGTGGAGATGATACCGGCCTTGGCCAGGAGGGAGTCGGTGAGGGTAGATTTGCCGTGGTCGACATGAGCAATAACACTCATGTTACGCACATTGGTCGGCTTTTGCATGAGACTGTGAATCTCATCGACGGTGAAGCTGGAAAGTGAGTGCGCAGGTTAGCAAATAGCCATCCTGCGTGTTGAATGATATGAATTTCTCCCCCAGAAGAGCATAAGGTGTGATGTCGAACAACCGTGTTGGGCAGGCTGATTAGGAAGACGCTCCCTTTCTGATTTTTTTTTTTTTTTTTGGGTGGTCTCGGTGCGGTGGATGATTCGGCATCAGCAGATGCCATGGGAGCAGGACTTACTTGACCATCTTGACGGATTGGGCTTGAGAGCCTGTCTAAATGGATCGAAACTTGGTGGTCTGGGGGATTTAGAGTGATGCCTCGAGAACGGCAATCGATATAAAAGGCGGCGAGTGAAAAATTTCGCACGCCTGGCAGACTCAAGACTCGGAAGTTGAACCTGCGGTTTGGAGGTAAAGACTGCAGGCGGGGTCTTTTTGTTAGCTGGGCTGTGTGACACCTGACAAATGACTCTGACCGAAGCGCTATGCTCCCGGAAGTGTCAAAGGGAGAAGGCTAGACCTCAAGATTGAACATCCAGAAGCTCAGAGAGGATGGGTAGGATGTGGGTGGGCTGTACGTACAAGATCTCGCCGTCAAGGCTTTCGCTTGCGAGGAGAAAGTCGAGAGGAGAAAAGACGGGAAGGTAAAAATCGGGTTGGGATCGAAGAAAGTGCGGGGTGGGGCAAAAAACTGCAGAGGCGGGGCGAAATAGCACCCATAGGTTGATTGGGAGAACAACACTAGAGCCACCTTGGGCATCTACTTGGGCAGTTCAGTAGGCTGTGGATCCACAGTTGCTAAGCCGGGGGGTCAGCCCACTCTCTAGATATTCCTGAAACCTCAGACTCCTGATGTTCCTGAAAACCCTACATGTCTATTTAATACTGAGTACGGGTATCCTCAATTCTGCACTTTTCGACTCACTGTGGAAGCTAGTCAAACCCAGGCACCACAGACAAGTTACTTTTACCAACGTTTGTCTCACAAAAAAAGACTTTTTCCAAGAAAAATGCACAGGTTTTGTGGGGCTTGGACTTTTCGTCCGCTTAATCGCCGACGTCAACAACGGTGATTGTGTATTGGTAGGTCGACTATGTTCGAAAGAATTTAGGAAGACCATTTTGTTTGTCCAGGATTCTCTGCAATGTTTATTCATTGTACATTTGTGTATCCCGTCGACACATTAAGGCCGGCTTCTTATGTGACATGCTGTCTGGTGACATCCAGTCATTGACGCAACAGAGGTCGGGGGGGGGAGGGTGAAGACAATTAGTACTACACTGAGAATGAATAGTTCGGTGGCCAGGAGCAGTGAATTAAGTGAAGGACCTGATTCGAGTCCATCTCCGAGATATCTCTAGTATGGCCACATACCTACCTCCTAACCTATTTGTCTGTTGTATCAGTGGGCTCCCCAGTTAGCAACGGATACGAATGAAATGTGAACTGAAACGAATGAGAATTATTGAATCGACGTCCCGCAGCTTGAGCGAAGTTATGTACTAAAATTTCTTTTGCAAGCCCTGAAGAATTTGTGCCCTCGTTCGTAGACGACTTCCATAGAAATAGATGCAGTAGAACTATGCTGACTAGGCATGAAAAAGCGAGAGCCCAAAAGAAACTGGGTGTAATCGTCAAAATCCCTTTCAATGCATGACCCTACTCAATACCACATCTTTCTTGATCAGGGTTTTGGGACCAACAGAATGTCAGTCGTACAGTTTACTTCTGCAAATGTTGATCAATGACAGCTTCAGCACAGGCCACCTGGGTGTGGTGGGTCGAAGCTTGGGATTGGAGTCCCGAGGACCAATCGCCTGGCAGCCGTTAGCCGCAAATGCGCGCCGCAACAATTTCTTGTAGACGTCAGGTCAAACCAACCACTTCAACCAGCACTTTGCGCCCTGCACCACCCTTCACACTGCTGAGGCGAGCAGTCGCATCCATCAATGGCGGCAACAGGCCGAACGCTGTCGCCCGGAGGCGCTCTGCTCCGTTCCTCACGCATGTTCTCCCTGCCCAACGCAATACCACCACCACCGGGCGATTTTAGGTCAGCCAGCGCCTACCAGGTCGACACCGCGACCCAACCATTTCCCACCTTGCAGACTATCACAACTCCAGAGAATTTCCGACAACGCGGCGACTGGGGCTTCAAGAGAAATTTTCCTCTGCGGGCGACCACCGGTACCAGCACGCCCTACCTGCGCATCAAGCAGGTCGACTCGGTCGAGCATGTCACGGATTTCAACTCGGCGGCGGACCATACGTTGACGCTCGAGAAGTGGCAGGAACTCAATGTGGCCATCTCGCTGCCTCACGTCAAACATGAGAGAACAGACGCCAGATCGGGCCGCGAGCTTGAGGAGCTCAAGTCCGTCTTTGACGACAAGTATGACTTCACGGCCATCGACGAGGAGAAGATCAGACAAGCCGGACACAGGCGCTGGAAATACAAGGGCCCATGGCTCGCGAATCTCGCCGAGGGCGAATTCCAGACCTACTTGAAGAAGCAGGTTCGCGGCAGGAGGGCTGAATTCCGCGAGTTTCTGAAGGTGCAGATGGCCGCCGACCAGACTGAGCAGGCAAGAAAACGCGCAATGGACCAAGGGACGGACGAGGAGGTTCCAGAGGTGCGGCCAGAGGATATCTCTGACGAGCACATTCTCGACTTTCTTCGCAAATCTCGCAATCATCGCCTCGATCTCTACAATTATGTGTCCAAATTCCTCGACCTCGCACCTTGCGAGCCTGAGGAGGAGAAGATCACCTTAGACTACTTGGGCGACATGGCGCCGGGTGAGACCAGAACTTTCGACGCGCAGAATCCTTACGCCAAGAGTGGCCCGCCTATCACACACCCTTCCGCCGGGCTTTCATACTTGCGCTCCGACTCGTTCTTGGACAATCATCCTGTTTATGGACCGCAGCAGAAGCATAGGCCAGTTCAGGCCAGGGTCCTCACTGTCAAGACTGACAAGGACACGGTTGTCGGTGTGGCTGGATTTGTCTCACCTTCACCGGTTGGTAAATCAGACTTTGGATACACTGACCAGCATGATCACAAGACACCAGGTGGCCCCAAGACATGGGTGAATGTGGTCTCGGCACAAATCAACTCGACTGGTCGCACAATAGTGCATGTGGAACCAGCTACAGGAACAGCCAACTCGGAAGCAAGGCTCATTCAGCAGGAAATGCAGGGAGAGACTCAGTTGTACAAGGCACGGTCGGAGGAGACCCAGCTCAAGCACCTCGAAATCCGGGGTCGGGAGTCTAGTCTCAGAGGCCCGATGGAATCAAGAATGTTGCGTAGGCGCAGATCTGTATGGCGAGATGGCAATTCGTCCTCGTACGGTATGTCTTCGACGCTTAGAGGCTCAGAGAAATCCCCAGAAGGCAGAGACTTCTGAGCTGTTGAATGAGACGGCTCACAAGACAAGGCACGATGGACAGTGAAAACACTGCTCACATATCAGCTGAGCACCTACACATCTCTGGACTAGCCAACCAACTTGTACAATACATGGATGTCACGACTAGACGCATTCACCTCATAAAATCTTCTCATCATAGCAAGTAATAGAGTGAATTGATATGCAGTCGTCTGAGAAATAGGCTCCTACGCTAGCAGCAGCCCCTGTCGACTTCCAGGGGTATCACGTGCTAGGTCACGTGTAGCCCTGGACAGGATCCAATCCCAGTCCATTGTAGCAATGCTGACTCAGCACTTCAAGCGCGATGGTTCCTTCCCGATTTTTTTCGTGAGGGTTGCGCACCAATATCCTACCTCTCAACCACCCAATCTTTGTCGACACCCACCCATCACCAATCCTCCTCAAACACCGCCAAAATGGGTCGCGTTCGCACCAAGACCGTCAAGAAGTCCGCCAAGGTCATCATTGAGCGGTACTACCCCAAGCTCACCCTCGACTTCGAGACCAACAAGCGCATCTGCGACGAGGTTGCCATCATTGCATCCAAGCGTCTCCGCAACAAGGTAATTCTATACCCTGGACGACCACGAAACAAGGTCAAATCAGCGATAGTACAACTGGACACGGAAAATTGACAAGCTGTCAAATTTTAGATTGCCGGCTATGCCACTCACTTGATGAAGCGTATTCAGCAGGGTCCCGTCCGCGGTATCTCCTTCAAGCTGCAGGAGGAGGAGCGTGAGCGCAAGGACCAGTACGTCCCCGAGGTGTCCGCCCTCGACTTCACCCAGAACACCGACTCTGGCCAGCTCGAGGTCGACCAGGACACCAAGGCTCTGCTCAAGCACCTTGGCGTAAGTCCATTCTTTAACACCAGATACTCTCTCTACTGCATGGGCTCGGCATCTAACTTGTCTTTCTTCGACTACAGTTCGACTCTATCCCCGTCACTGTCAACACTGTTGTCCAGGCTCAGCCTCAAGAGCGTGGCGGCCGCCCATTCGGCAACCGCCCTCCCCGCCGCGACTAAATCGTCCCTGGTCCAACCATTACGACTCGAACGAAAACGGCGCGACATTGATCATGTGGGTGGAGACAAGAAAAAGTTTACAAAACGCATGAGGGAATTCGATACGGATATCAGGCTTGGTTTTGGGATGGGATACCTGGTGGTGGCGTCTGCGGCGTTTTCCACGGCATGTACGATGATGCTTCGCCATCTACTGCCATCTACTACTTGGAAGGTAGTGAGCTCCCAGCTAGATCCAATGCAGATCTCGTGCTCCTACATCGGTGTCGCTGATTCTCTTGGGTAATTCCGGAGAAGAGGCTTGATGGCCATTTCCAACTTCCATTGCTTTTGCTGTTTGATGCTGGGCTGCGTGGTGTGTCCACCAGCTCTCATTGACCGCATTGCTTGGCTCTCATGACAGAGATCTCTACGCGGACTGTGTTCGCTATTGTTGTGTTGATGTTCATGCATGTTGATTTGTGACTTCCTATGGGTATCGTAGAATCTAACCGTAAACTCCTAAATTTCCCAGTAATGAGGCTTCATACCACAGGGACTGACTAAGCTACTGTCCCTTTCTCTTGCACTCTTCACGAGGCAAACGGCAAGTCTGCACTTGCAGGCGTTAGGGATGATGAATGCTCTCCCAACGAGAGAGACGTGATAGCTTCTAGATATCAAATTGCAACCCAATCTTCGCTCTCAGAACCCTCCGCAGCGTCATCTGGCTTGACGCCCCCAAACTTGGGTCTGTACCCTTCAATGCTGCCTTCCTTTACAGGGTCCGTCCCCAAGGACGGCGCTTCTGCTTGCGTGACTACCTTCTTCTCGCGGATGGCAAGGTCAAACTGTCGCTTAGACACATCGCGGGCATTGTCACCCCTCTCGACGGCCAGCGCAGCCTGGTCCTGCGCAGCCTTGCGGTCCTCCTCGAGCTGCAGACTGGCAACGTCCTTCGCCAGTCTCGCGGCTTCATCTTGCCCCTGCGTTGTGCTCTGCACCTTGCCGTCTGCGGCAGTCTTGTCCTTGCCGGCGTCCTTCTCCGGATACAACTCTACCTTCAACTCCGGCAAGCCTACGCGCTCCCACGCGGCCGTCTCATTCAACTGCACCTTGACCCATAGCGCACGCCGCGTGCACTCGGTACTACACCAGCGCTCCAGCTCCCTCGTCTCGACAATATCAAAGTCCCGCCGCCCCTTATTGACCATCTTGTATGTGCCCGCGCCGGCGAGCCGCCGCCGCCGGTTGGGGCATAGCGCGTAGCCACACCGGTTGTCAGCCAGGTTGCGCTCGGTGATGAGGTCGTCGTAGTCGGATGGCTGGAAGGGGCGTAGGAGCTCATTAAAGGCGGTGACGTCGGCGGGGTGTGGGGATGAGGGTGGGTGGGAGGTGTGCTGCGGCAGGTCGAGGAGGGCGAGGAGGTTGTCAAGAATAGCAGCTTCGGTGTCTTTTCGGGTTTGGAGGAGATTTGCGTGATGTAGAGCTACGGTGCGGGCGTCGTCGTGTGGGTTGGGTGGTCCTTGAAGGCTGCTTGTGGGAGTGGCAGAGGACGCGGGTTTCTTGAGGATGCCTTTGAGGGGCACCTTTGGGTCGGAAGCCATCTTTTATTCTATGCGCGGTGGGATTGATGGTCTTTAAAGAACAAATCTGGTCTGCCGTAGACGATGCACATATATGCCCCGGATGTGGTTCGAGAGAGCTGCTGGTGCCTCTCCTTGGCTTGCAATAGAAACTACGGAAGAATGAGGAAAGTTATCGAGCTCCAATGAAATAAAGATGGCGTTGTAAAGTTCAAGATTTAGCACAAACTTTCTGGCCTGCGAGACTGGCCTCAGTGATGTGATCGGTGGTGGGGCAACTCTTTGGAGCTGCTAATCAATTTAATTTCAGACGGCAGGCAGGGCAGGCTAATTCCCAGTCACAGTGTCCAGGAACTGTATAAACAGTTCAACAAGAAAAGACCACCTACTTAGAGACCTTCGCTACCGAATGGCAATACTGACTGTTCTGAAGTTCAACAATTTAGTGAGATAGACTGAAGCATTCGCCCAACAGGACAAGTCGTACGTACTTTGATCTCCTGTGCAGGAAGCTGCAGCAGGACATCTACATACTCCAAGCAGTCATGAATGGTGTGTAGCGGCTTGATGTAAAACACACTGTCCGTACAACAACTGTCTCGGCTGTTGCTGCCATTTTGCTGGGTCCCGTGGGGCTGGTTCGCAGCGTTGTCGGGCCAGTCGTGGAAGGGTGGAAAGTATCTACCTACCCTACCCACCTCCTACCCAAGCCGTATACTGTTGGGCCTCCTTCTCCCACTGCAGCGTTGACCTCCTCGCGTGTGGTGGTAGACACTTTGCCTCAACTACCTCGCTGCTTCATGCCTTTGCACTCAGTTAGATCGGACGACAAGTGGCCGCTAGACTCGATATATGCTTAATACCTACTCAGCAAAAGCAGAAAGACGAGACCCACCTTCACTCCCATTCCCCCTTGCCTCAGGACGCACAAGTTGGGCAGACATAATTTTGAACAAGACGCAGAGATCGTCACAAAAAGAGAGAGAGAGAGAGAGAGAGAGAGAGGGAGGGAGAGAAGGAACAGGAACCTTGCCTGGCCCTAAGACCGGTATGTATGGTGTGGTTTCTACTAGAGTGGAAATGCAATGGCTTGGATTTGAGTTGCATGTTGCGCCTATCATGACTCCTTTTTCGTCGTTCATGCGCTGACGTATGACTTTGGACACTGACATACGAATGCGTGACACAGGTGGTAGAGAGAATAGGTCAACAACTAACTAGTGACCTATTTTTTTTTTTTGGCCTTTCTCCAATTTACTCCGCCTCGGAGTAGGGTGCTCCTACTACGCCTACGTCTGCTCCTCCTAGCCCGAACGACCGGAACGTTGACGACTCCGACTGTCTGTTTGGCTTCCTTCCGTCCCAGGGAAGCTTACGGCAGCCCACCTGTCCCCAACCTGCGACCTACCACCTTCTTACAGGTAGTTTCAGCCTCACTGGCGCGCCTTCCACCCCCCCCTTTCCCACTTCAATTCAGCAATTCAGTGTCAAATCCCACTCTTAGAAGATCATTGTACTGTACATTGTCTGTTACATTTTCCCCCATCTTGTGGCGTCTTTCGCCGACCGGCTTGTTCGTACATAGCACTGGCGTACGCAGTCGTCAAACTCTCCTCACACGCATCATCTGCATACGAAGCATACACCTGCGCCCCGCACCCTCGCTCCAGGGCGCGCGCTACGTCAGAGCCGCATCCGACCAGCACCACCCACCCACACCAGACACTGATTCGCGACCCCGAACTGTCCGACCACTTCAACCTTTTGATCTTGACTTTGAGCGCAACACCATGTCGTTCAAGGTCAAGTCCCTTTTCGAGTATTCCTCCGGCCACGATGACGATCTCCCATTCGGCATCGGCCAAATCATCACCGTCACCGAAGAGGTCGACGATGACTGGTACTCGGGCGAATATGTCGATGACGCTGGCGCAAAGCAGGAGGGCATGTTCCCGCGCAACTTTGTCGAAAAGTATGAGCCTGTAGCTCCTCCGCGCCCAAACCGAACAAGGCCAAAGAAAGAGTCAGAGCCTATCGCTCCGGAAGAGCCTGCTGCTCCACTCGTCGAACCGGAACCCGAGCCTGCGCCTGCGCCTGCTCCTGCTCCTGCGCCTGCTCCTCTGGTCGAACCGGAGGAGGAAGTGAAGCCCGTCTCCTCGCCTCCTCAACGAGCTGTCGAGCCGGTCACTCCGGCCTCTCCGCCGGCTCCGAAAGCGGCCGAGCCCGTCCTTCCATCCTCACCACCTCGAGCACCTGCAGCCGCCGTCGCTCAGTCCTCTCCGAAAGAGGCCCCTGTTAAGCGCGGTCCGCCTCCTGTCACTGAGAAGCCGGCCACAGTCAGTAACTCTTTTAAAGACCGCATTGCAGCTTTCAATAAGTCGTCGGCGCCCCCAATTGCCCCTTTCAAACCGAGCGGGCTAGGAGGTGCTGGTGGCAGCGCGTCTTTTATCAAGAAGCCGTTCGTCGCACCGCCTCCTAAAGGCAACACTTACGTCCCGACTCAGCGAAATGCGCCCGTCGCCCCTGTATATCGGCGCGAGGAGGATCCTGAGATTAAAGAGAGGGAGGCTGAGAACACAGAAAACGCGCAAAAGGCCGGTCTGCTTCCTAATGAAACAAAGGAGGGTGACGAGGACGAACCCAAGCCCATGAGCTTGAAGGAGCGTATGGCTCTTCTTCAAAGGCAACAACAGGAGCAGGCTGCAAGGCATGCGGAAGCTGCCGCCAAGAAGGAGAAGCCAAAGCGTCCGGCGACGAAGCCCAGGATGCTCAGCCAGGAGTCTGCTGTTGAAAGTGCTGCTGATGAGGATATCGCTTCCCCAGCACCTTTGGAGCGCACTGATAGCGGTGAGACGACTGGCAAGGCTTCCCTAGATGAAGCACGTCCTCCCAGAATCCCGGCGCAACCTCGTCGCAAGCCCTCCACTGACCCCGAACCAAGAGATGGGAACGAGGCCGATATGTCTGGTGCAGGCGAGACCACAGACAACCAGGAAGAAGAACTCACTGAACGCGAGGACAGTGATGAGAAGCCACGTCGTCCGTCTCGAGGATCTCTGGCTGCAGGCGGTGGCCCAGCGGCTGCAGAGGCTGAAGAGGCCGAGGAGGATGACGAAGATGAGGAAGAGGAAGAAGATGAGGAGGCTCAGGAGATCCGCCGCAAAGAAGAGCTTCGCGCTCGCATGGCCAGACTTGGTGGTGGGATGGGCATGCCCGGTATGTTCGGTATGCCGATGCCTGGCGCTGGGGCTCCCACTTTGCCGCCGAAAAAGAAGAAAGCCTCAGCATCTTCTGAAAAGGCACGAACAAGCGAGGACTCCCAGGCGGTGGCTTCGTCTCGCGCTGCTCCTCCTGTTCCCACCATGATGGCGCTGCCGGGTATGGGCCGTCCTAAGCAAGCAGAGGAAGAGCCTGCAGCCGAAGATGAGGAAGAACAGCCTACACCGCGCAGTCCACCGACTGGTAAGTCTTTTTACAAGAACCCCAGTTCAAGATTGTAGATTGCAGCTGATCGATCTTTAGCTCCGAGTGCTACCGCTAGTGGTGCACCTCCCGTTCCTGGTGGACGACCTGCTCCACCACCCGTTCCCACCGAATGTATGTATTAATCTCCCTGTATAGCGGACAGGAATCTAACAAAGTGAAGCCCGACCTCCACCTCCTCCTCCCCCTGCCCCTGAAAGCGAAGGATCCGAATCTGGAGATGAGCTATCCGGGACAAACGAACCTGCGGAGACGCCACGAGGTGAAGAGCCTCCTGCGACCAGGGCACCACCGCCTTTGCCTCCCATGACCGCTCCAGCGCCACCTGTTCCCACCTCTCCTCGGTCGCCAACATCTCCCAGGTTTCGTCACGACGATGACACACCGGCCTCACCACCATCCAACAAGAGGGCCAGCAGACTTCCTCCGCCAGTCCCAGGAACTGCTGCTGCCCCACCGTCGCAGACCCGGGCCCCTCCGCCTCCTCCACCTGGCGGTTTGCCTCGGACTTCTACTAGCAACGACATCGCAGGGGACGAAGAAGGCACTGAGTACGAAGGTGATTATGATACTGATATTGGTTCCTCGGTTCCCCATAAGGATGCTTTGAAGCACGGACGGGAGTCTAGCATCGAGGACACACTCTCGGTTGCGTCACCGACGGTGGCTCCTCCTTCGATGCCTCCTCCTATACCTTCGGCTGCTGCCCCCCGGGCGCCTCCTCCTTTGCCCAGTCAACCACCCCCAGAGCCAGACTCCCGACGATCTGTCGATGCACCCCGAGCGGCTCCTCCGCCGCCGCCGCCGCCTCCCGCAGTGAAAGATGCTTCGCAAGTTGAAGAGTACGACCCTTTCAATTATGGCGCAACATCTCCAAAGGTTTCAACAATGCCGTCCTATACCCAGCCTCCACCTCCTCCACGTCGTCCTTCGCATGCTCCCTCGCAGGACTCGTATGCTGGCGAGTCTTCTTACCAGCAAACTCCTCTTGCACCTCCCGGAGGGCGAGCACCTCCTGCGCCTCGCGCTTCCACGGACTCACGTCCAAATCGGCGGTCGATAGATTTGCTAAATAGGCCGTCTATGGATTCTAGTCATGTCGCGAATGACATTGACTTGGCTCCCCAATCTGGATGGTGGATGCAGCCGAACGGTCTTCCACCACAACTACAGGGTCGCAAGGACCTGTTCACCGAGTCGGAGGAGTCCACACAGCGCGGGCAGAAGACGACCACTACACGTGATGTCTATGTCTTGTTCCAGGACTACTCCCAGACCGTCATCACCGTACGCTATGATCCTCAGGACGCCAATGATGTTCATTTGGAGCAACGGCACGAGGGTCCACCACGCAGCCTTCGCCAAGACCAGCTTGAGGAATCATACGAGCGTTTTGGACGGCCAATCTCGGAAGCTGTGAGCAAAGTGAAGGAGACCGTTGTCGGAGATGGAACTCCCCAAGGCCTTGTCTTGGAGCTTCTCAAACCCTTTAAGGACGCTCTTCCCCCCGTCGGCACACGCGCTTATGGCGCTCTTGTCTACTCCAATCTCGCCAACGCCAGCACCACCCAAACCGATCAAATTCGGCCAGGCGATATCATCAGCATCCGCAATGCCAAATTCCAAGGAAAGCATGGTCCCATGCATGCAAAGTACAGCGCGGAGGTCGGCAAGCCAGACCATGTGGGTGTTGTGGCGGAATGGGACGGCACCAAGAAGAAGGTGCGCGCATGGGAGCAGGGCCGCGAGTCTAAGAAGGTCAAGATGGAGAGCTTCAAGCTCGACGACCTGCGATCTGGCGAGGTCAAGATCTGGCGCGTCATGCCGCGTAGCTGGGTCGGCTGGGAGGGCCAGAATTAGGAGATGGGCCGACCGTCGATGCCGATGCGGTGCGCTGGGAAGTGGTGCCCTAGCTGTGGGTCACGCGAGGGCTCGTCACCAACAAGATCGTCAGCGAGGGTGTCTAAAAGGTCGAGTGGGAGCCACCAGGTCTGTGGTTCACACCCTGCTAGTGGCCAAAATAGCCCGCAGAGGAGCCCGCAGAGGAGCCCGCAGAGGAGCCCGCAGAGGAGCCCGCAGAGAAGTGCTTGGTAGTGCTGCTTCGCTGGACGTGGCGCAGGTTATGACGATGAAGAGAAGGGTTCACGGGCGGTGTAGCTGAACAAGAAACGTATCGTACGTGTTGTGATTTGCTTTTTGATCGCCATCAAGTCAAAGCATTGCGAAGCATTCTGGAGCGAGCGGGCGGCTTGCTTTCGTCACATTGTCGGTCGTTTGTTTGTTCTCGGTGCTGACGACTCGCTTTGGTGTTGGGAGATCCTTGGTACCGTATGGTGTCAGCTGTACGGTACACAGATGGGTGTGTATGTTGCTCATGAAGGTAAATTGCGGTCCTGAGTCAACGTGTAGTGTGGAGAGAATTACGGACATAGTTACTTTACTTCTTGTTTCGGCAACTTTGTACTTGCATCGCCACTTTCGTCCTTCTCAAGCTGCCTCCCAAGTCATACTGTGTTAGAACAAGATTTCTTGTTAGACCTGCGTGTGTCGCCGTTGCCATTCTTCGCTTGATGCATCTCAGCACAGATCTGGCAACTCAACAGTTGTTGTAGTAGCTAACTTTCGGTTCCTTGTTCTCGTCATTCCTTAGCATACCCGCCCTTTCACTGATGATCGGCCGCACGGCTGAGGCCTCCCCGTGCACAACCTTGGAAGGTTGAAGGGCCTTCCGTGTGTCTGGGTTATCGTTGAAAAGCCCAGAGCGCTGAAGCGCAAAGTGAGAACAAATGTGTGCTGGATGAAGACCAGGAATTATATTCTGTTTATTTTACCTGAACGCCAGTATGATTGTAAAGACAGAGATGTAATATCGACTTCGCCACCCAATGCATTAATTCTGTTCTGATCCTACAACAGTGCTGAAATTGCCTGGCCTAGTATTGCCGCCGCGATATTTTCAGTTCACTGTGGTCAGGTCCGATGAACAATCCCAATAAAAAGCCCCCGAGGTGCCAGTCCAGCTTCACCACTTGATCGCATCCCCAAACCTGTCGACGAAGCATCCGCTCGCCAGCTTGCCGTCCCCAAGCTTCTCGATTAACGGCAATAGCTCCTCCATACACTCCTCCACACTGACGGCCCCTTCCTCCTTCTCCTTGACCAATCCAGTCTCCACACGACCCGGATGCACACTCGCAAAACACACATCAGGCACGTCCACACTCATGCTCTTCAGTATGGCATTCAGCGCTGCCTTACTCGCCCGATACGCATACCCGCCGCCTGTCGCGTTGGCACCTATACTCCCCATACGACTGCCCATGACCACCGCTCTCGCCGGCGGCTCCCGCGGCGGAAGCGGTCGTGTAGTCTGCAGCGATGCCCGGCTGCCCTGCACACGCAGCTGGTCCAGCCACTCGGTGGTTCCGCCAAAGGCCGCGGCCACCTCATCCTGCCGCTCCTTGACGACATCCGCGTACAGCTGCAAGTGCGGAATCACCGTCTGCATCAGCTGCAGCGTGCCGACCACATTGACGTCGTACGTGCGCCGCATGGTTTCGGCGTCCATGACGTCCAGGGTCTCGGCCGCGCCAACGTTACCCGGGAGAGCGGCCTCGACGGCGGGGACCAGACCGCGCACGCCCGCGCAGTGGATGAGGAGGGAGACGGGCCGCGGATACCTGCGCTTTTGGCCTGTTTTGGCGGAGGGGAGGGTGGAGTAGAGGTAGTTGTTGGCAAAGTTGTCTAGACGCTTGAGTGAGGCGGTGACGTCGAGCTGGACATATTTCCCACACTTCCCGATGTCTGTCTGCCATTGGAAGCCTTTGCCGGGCAAGCGCCAGGCTATTTTGTCTACGCCCACAACATCGTACTTGTGGTGCTCGGGTGAGGCAGGCTCCCGGGCAGAGAAGTGCTGAAACAAGGCCAGACCTAGACCGGAGGCTGCTCCCGTGATGAGGATGATGGGTGGCTGGTCCGGAATATCCTCGTCTTCGGATTCTTCATGTTCGTCGACTGGAGCTGTCGCTGCTGAAGCTGCTGCTGTGTAGTTCTGTGGCTCCTCTTCCGTGGCTGAGGGAGGGTCATCCGAGTACCTCTTCTCGGGCTGGAATTTCTCAGGGTGGATTTTATCCTCATAGCTATCCTTGGTGAGAGAGCGGGTTTGAGGCGGCCGTTCTGCTTCCGTTAAATAAGGCGCATATAAGGGTGGGCTCTGGGGCGAAGCTGCCATGAGCGCCTCGGAGAAGGATGGTGGACTGGTCACTTGCTCCGGCGAGCTGATGTAGAAGGGATCAGTTTCGAACCGATTGTCCTCATACGGATTGAGCTCATCGTGATCTGGCATCCGGAGAGGCGGCGGTGGCGGTGGCCGGTTAGGAGGCTCCTCTGTGTCGACGTGCATCATCATGGACGCGGCCTCGGGTTCCTTGCCCTTACCGGCCCAGAGTTTCTGTGACCACTTCTCAGTTAAGGACATGATGAGCTTATGTATATCAATCGATCAATCAATCAATCAATCAGACAACCAATCCAAAATCTATTAAGACAATTAATTTGAGTTGAAAAAGTCTTGAGTTCCCTTTTCCCGCTGATCCCGTCTTAGCCCATTTACGTGCACGGTTGCAGAAGTGGTGTTTCGAAACGCTGGGTCTCAGGGGCTTTAGAGCCAAAGGTGAAACTATACCCAAGAAGCGTGATAGCCAGAATGCCTTGTTCCCATAGTCTTGGCATGCTTTGCCCGAATATTATATAAGATATTTGATATCTGACAGTCCCGAGAGCTCCAAAAAAAGGAGTGCAGAGGCCAAGAGTATCAAGGAAATCTTGCCTGACTTGACTCCGTCTGATGTTCAGTCCCTCCAATAATCTAAACCTATAAACAAGAAGTGAAGTCTTAAGTTAAGATGTCGCTGTCCTCCCGGTCTTGGTACAGTTCACCTCACCATTGACGATCATCCCAGCATTACCTTCTCCCCTTTGATCCTGTTCGCAACCTGGAAGGCCCCAGGCTTCATTCCCAACGATGTCAGGCTGCGGTGTAGCCCTCTCGCGCCCGTTTTCTTATTTTCCTCATCCGACTCTGACGAAGGTGGTCTGGGAATGCCGCCCTTGACTGCGCAAACCGCTGCAAAGTCAAGCGTCGGATACCCACAACGCTGTGGCCTGCGCTCGCAGATCCTCGCCGTGACGACGATTGTCGCCGCGCTGAGCGCCAGCAGGATCCCACACAGCAGTCCGAATGCCCATCTACTGATCTGGCCTGCTACGACCTGGCGGCTACCAATGGCCAGGGACATTGTGGTGTACATGTCTTCGCTCAGGCCGGTACGTGGCCTTGTGACTTCAAAAATACTCTCGTTTGAAAAATAGTTTGCGTGGAAGTAGTTGAACGGTACGGACATGGCCTTGCGGACGGCGGCGAGGGACATTGTCCTGGCAACTTGGTTATCATTGACGGGCAGCGCGCTCACGGCGTAGATGGCGAGGGCGGAATTATCGCCTTTTGTGACATTATTAGAAGTGCCTGCTGTATCATCCTTGGATCTGAAGCCAGGAACCACCGCAGAGATGGCTGTCATGTAGTCATTGAGTTCTATGATCTCTTGCTCGGGTGGCGAAAGATCTGTGACAGAGAGCACGGAGAAGTTTCCGCGATCATAATTGACGGTCGCGTAACGCTTGAAAACGAAGAGTGAGGAGGCAATCTGCAACGGACTGGTCCAGCTTGTGTCGTTGAGGCACTGTCCCTTGAATTGGATGGCCAGGGGACAATATGATGAGCCTGGACATTGTTTAGCTTACACGATGCGACAGAAAGTCAACCAGGTGGGAGGTCTACTCACCAAACAGAAGCTCATGATCTTCTCCGGTGGCAGTACACCAGTATGACGCCGCATAATTAGCTCCCACCGTATAGCACGTCCCATTGTTGTAGAGGCCCTCAATATCATGCACTGTACCATACTCCAATTGCAAAGTACGTGTGCGCGGTACGACATATGCTGTCGATTTTGGGTATAGGGTGAGATTATCGGATTGTGGTGAGACGCCCAGGATTCCACCTGTGAGCATGTGTGACTCGGCGCAAGGGGTCCATGATTTATCTGTATCGGACACGGTGCATCGTCCATGTTCAGGCCCAAGTGAGTCCACGCTCCAAGTATCTTTATTTGACCAGGAAGGACTGCCCATCGACACCAACAGAGCTGTAAGTATTGTGTCGTCAACTTCAGAAATGAACGATGAGTTGAACTTGTCGATCCCAGCGGCCACAGGGTAGGTATGCTGGGGGAAAAACACCAACTGGAGTGTGATGTCTCCCATGAGAATGATACCAGGCAAAGGAATGGTGCAGATGACCAGCAGCCGGAAGAGGCTCGAGTACTTCTCACTCCAATCCGCCGTCAACAACAGACGAATCAGTCCCCACATGCCCGTTCCAGCGTCCAGACCAACAAAATGCAACAGGCTGACGCCTTGAGGGCGAGACGCAAGTGCCCACTGAAGGTCCTCCACCACCAGAACGACCAACGCGGCCAGCAACAGAGCGCATGCTTCCGTTAAAATCCGCAAGACCAGAATGGCGTTAGATGAAGAATTTGTGAAGAATCTTTCCTGCATCAAGCTCTTGACTGAGCCGTTCGCGTACATTGCAGTGATCGTGACCATCACAACAGTGGCGAGCAGCAGACCGGGTGTCCACCAGCCGAAACGACTGCTTTCTTGAAGATCTATCACGGCGCTCATGCGTTTGGTTGATCGGCGCCGTAATGGTGGTGTGCCATTGCCGCCAGTCTGCTCAGTCGGGGGCGGTCCAAAGTAACTGTCTCGGTTCGATGGCGGTGGGCGCAGAAAGTTGTGATTATATCGAGACTCCGAATCTGGTGCTTCGCTGTACTTCGGACCGCTGGCCGGCTCCTCTATCCTGATGCTTGGCCATTCTGTAAAGTCTTCCGTTGCGGCTCGGTGGCGCTGCTGGCCGTCTTCAAAAGTCTTTGTGCTTCTGCGCTCACACCATTCTTGCTGCTTGGTCCATGCATGCAACTCGTTGAGAGTTATGGCTCGACTTGCTGTTGTATCCGTATTCGACCTGCCACGGGAGGCCTCAGGCTGGTAGGAGGCCTCGTAGTATTTCGAATCGTACTCGCTATACCGAGCCGGCCGGTTCATGATGACCACGAAGACGCGCTGCGCTGTTTCAACAAGGAAAATATGAACAAATGAATGTATACTTCCAAGCCTTGAAGGTCCAGGTGACCAGAACTTTGGGAAGCACGCGACATATTTGCCTGTCAGCCAAAGAGAAACTTTTAGAAATCACTCGATCGCTCCGCTTCGTTCCGTCTGTACGCTCGCGGATGCTCAGCAATCAAAGCAACCCCAGAAGTGGACCTCCCCATGTTTCAAGGTCGTGTAAACGGACAAAACCAATGCCAAGAGATTGACAGTGTTGCGGTGATGGCTTCGCTTGACAGAGGACGAGTCATGGCCTTGCAGACGTTGGTAAATATCGAATCCACATTGAGCCCCTTAGGGCTCAGGTTTCTCGGGAAGGACGATCTTGTGGAGCGTCATGATCTTCCTATATCGAATGAACCCGAACTTATTGGATGAGGGAGCAAAGGAAAAGGAGGACTATCTCGGGAGACATCAGTGTTGGAGTTGAAAAGGTCTCTATATTCAGGTGTCCTGGAGTTGCCGACGAAATAGACGAGGTTCTGCTTGGCTTAAGCTCCACTTCGGGCTGTCAAACAATCCCTACAGCGCGAGGGCGTTGCGAAACCTGACAGGACGCGACAGAGTTCCCCGGACTTACTAGCATTGTCCAATTCGTTGGTCGTCATTGAAGAGCATGTGGAAGGGCTTGTCAGCTTTGGCTTCTGGCATCCACCTGCAGTACCTAGCGCGTTATACTCGGCGTTCGTGTCGTCTGAGAAGTGATAAAAAGATAAAATGCCCATAGCCTCAGATATCATCTCGGCTCCTGAGAAACGCGATAATTTTCGAGTCTTGGTCGCAGTCCTCACTGACACGTTGCAAAGGCCAAGAGCTTGTGAGCTTGACTGATAAAGGGCTGGTGTCCTTGACCGATACTCCGGAATCTTTGCACTTTTTTCATAGATTTTGGTATCTCAGAACCTCGGAATAGCACCAGCGTGCCATTCTCGCAGCCTCCTGGAGCGCTGAATTGCGAGCTTACTGATAGGGTCGTTCATGCTCGTGTCATTTGCAGCATTCGAGGCAGTGATCGCAAAAAAGCTTGTCTGCTATTGTATATCGTCCTTGGGCAGCTCCAGGTGGCAAAACTTGAGGGACTTCATTGAGACGCGTAAACTCACTCGGTATTTTTAGTAGCTAGACAAGGGGTCGAAGGCCCAGCAAATTGCATTAGAGATATCTAGTGGAGGCCTGTTGGCCATGAGTCGAGACTTGAAGGTGGCTGACGCTTGTCCCTTGCCTCTGCGAAATGTGATTAGCTCGAGAACGCTGAGCAATGAAGGTACAGACATCTTGATGAGTACGACAGCTCGATTGGCTACCTCACCAAGAACAGCGCCTTTGAGCATTTAGTCGAACGGCCTGGTCTGGGAAGACATATGGAAATGGATGGTTGCTTTAGGTGCTTGCCCCAGCGGCGACGGCTCATATGTTCTCGACTAAAAAATGAACCAGCAATGTTCGGTTAGTGAGGGTGAGCCGTCACGGAATCAGGTAGGAAGAGCGGATGCTGCGAGTCGTATTATGACAGAGTCAAGTACTCAGCCGAGGGGATAACATCCAGTGCAAAATTCTCGTTCGTCATATCGGCAAAGGCTGCTAGTATGATTTGGTTCAGAAGACGAGTTGCTTTCGGGCTGCACAGGCGTTGGCTGAACCGATCAATGGGATCTTGAGTTGCAAGCAGTCCACAGCTGTACGTCTCAGATTATGCAGTCTCCATGCCCTGATCTATTGCCTCGGTTCTTAGGGAGTGAGTCAGATGAACACAGACGCAGATCTGATGAGTTGTGTCTAGTTAGAATCAGAGAATATGACCTCCACGATGATAACTACTAGTTGAACTGGGTCGACCCTGCTCGAACAAGCATGAGCGATGTGACCAGCTATACATTATTCAATTTACCGAATGAAAATGGACAAGCGATCGGGGCAATTATGCCTCTGCGATCTCGCGGCGAAAAAAATGACTTGACAATTGCGGCAGACCCTTCTACTGCCCTATTTTAATGGATTGGTACAAAGCTTACCGTCCAGTGTCATCATGATGCGTAAATACAAGAATTTCAAGCTCAATACAATTGAAGATGCTGTTGTACTTCCAAGGTTGTGATATCAATATAGGAGCCTGCAGACTGCCACGTATACTCATCATCATCCCCAAACTACCCAAGTACGCACGAAGAGAGACACGTTCATGATTTTTCATTGCTTTGCAATCCTCACAAGAATTGCAGTGCGATTTCCATAGAAGGCGTCCTCCGGGGTCAATACTGAGAATAGAGCTAATATCGCTTGTCACCAGTAGCACTCGGAAGAAAAGCGATTTGTTCAGCTCTCCGGAGTCGATTCTGAACAACACATGAAGCCTGCAGTCACCATAATGATTAAAGTGATATGTGTCATCTCGCCTCCTGTGGCTTACTCGCTTTCGTCCTTTCTTGCAACATCCAGGCTGCATCTCCTGTTGTAGATAGTCCAGTTATAAAGTCCGATATGCGATCCCGGGGCGGGGGGGTGATCGGTGGTGGAAGAGTCCCAACAGGTCGGTAATTTAGCGTGTCTAATAACAGTTATCCGGAAGTCAGTTCCGCCCAATCATGGAATGATTTCGGTTAGCCAAAACGGAGGATCTAATCAACTAAAAAGTAGTCAATGATTACAAGGGTTAAACCTCCACAAATGGTCCCCACTTCCCCAGACGGAACTCTCCACGAACGAGCAGGGCGTATGATAATGTAACCCCTGAAACATATAGCAATGGCCCCTACGGAAAAATATACAAAATGCACCGAAAGGGTCTCTGCGGTGTGCATCCTCTCATAAGTCAAACGCGATCACATTGAACGCGTGAGCCTTAATCCAGGGGGAATGGACACAGCTTGCACACATTAAGCCGTGAGACTTGGCAAGCAGCAGCTGAACGAAGACTGCTAACGTGGTGTCTCGCACAGCATGTTTTGTGTACAGATACAATAGATTACACATCAAATGCATTTTGTGTCATCAAACTAAGTATGAAGGATTTTAGAGGCTGGTGGTCCGCTCCGATATCCCGGATGACAACCTGTCTGGTCTTTGAGCCCTCGTGGAGTCTTTCTTCTCGACTCGTGAGTTTTTGGATTGTATCTCAAGACCAGCGGCTGGTTGAAACCCAACCCGGCTCTCTGGGACCTGTCACATCCCGATAAAAATGACCGTGATTCGCCGCGCTGGCGCCGCGCCAACCCTCCATGAGGATTCTGTTTGCTACCGAAGTTGAAGCCACAGTTGCAAGACCTGGTCTGTTGTGCATCTTGCAGGGCCGGCTCCCCGAAGAGGCGCTTTTGTATGCTCAGAAACAGTGGGAAATTGTGAGTACTCGGACATGTTCGAATGTCTCCATTACGGGCCGACAACGTCCTCGTACTTTTTCCTACGACAACGCAAGATCGGACACGCACGATCAAGATACAGGCGAGGCTTGTCCGCCAGGGAGAAGATCTGGCTAAGCACTTCTTTGGTCCTGGGTAGCAGTATCCAAGCAGAGCCCAAATCATTTATTTGACCAGGTGCAGACCCACAAGAGCCCACTTCCAAATATCAACATACTCTGGGACCGATTAGCCTTCAAATAGAACCCGCCCCTCCCACGCGAACGAGCCTCTCCTTGGTGTTCACAGCACAATATACTACCTAGGTATGACCCAGACCAAGAGAGGGGTTCCCTTGAAAAAGGGTCTCCCCATGCAATGTGGCTAGGATCAACGGCCCACGCTTGCAGCATGCCACTATCTTCCCCTGCACGTTGTGGCCGTATCTCGCCTAGCACCGCCTAGCCAACAACATGAGCGATGCAGAGGTAAAAATGTCCTGATGATAAGTTTTTTTTTTTTTTCGTCTGGGGAACGGGAGCTCCAGATTATTAGCGTCTCCTTTCATCCTGTCCACGTCCCACCCCTGGCGTCCGCGCGCCGCGCGCGCCTCACCCGACTCCAACTGGATGGGATCAAGGCCCGCATTCCCGAGCACGCCCGCAGAGACTACCAGGGAATCCGGGGGTAGCATCAAGAAGGAAGAGGTCAGATGGTTTTCTGGGGTCTCCTGCAGATCCGGGGTAGCTAGCTACCGTTCCATTCTCCATATAATAAATAGTTCAGGGTTCCCGATACTACGTCCTCTGGAGACCCTCTCTTTGTCTCCAGCTTACGACAAGCAAGAGGGAAAAAAAGGCCAGTACTCCTGGCAATTAAGCCCAACATGTCGTCCGAAAAGCACGGTGACTTTGTCGACGAGACGAACCACGGAATATCCCCTTCTGAAGACATCCACTACCCTGTCGTTGCTGAGGGAACTGGAAAGACTCTCGATGAGAAGGCTGGTGCCAAAGCCAAGGAAGTCCACAATGTCAGTACTGATTGATGTCTTGGTTCGCTAGAGCCACTGTGGAATTTGGTGGTCACGAAACAATTCTTTTCTAACACTTGATGCTTTTCTTTAGGCAGAATTGTTCGCAGCTGTTCAAGACTCGCCTATCGAAAGATGGAGCAAGAACTCGATCAAGCTCTACTTTGCCGTCTTTGTAGGATTTTGCTGTGCGTGTGCCAATGGCTACGATGCATCTCTCATCGGCTCCATCACAGCCATGCCCGCCTTCATGGCCGAGTTTGGCACAGAAATAGACGGATCAGAAATCTCCATCATCAGTTCGCTCTACTCTGTGTAAGCATTCGCATCAAAACATATCCATTTCATACCGGTCTGGGAATGAGTGACTCTAACCCGGCGATCAGTGGATCAATTGTAACGGCTCCCTTCGCGGCAGTGATATCTGATAGATTTGGTCGACGTTGGGCAATGTTCAGTGGCGGTTGGGTCATCATTGTCGGGGCTATCATCGCCTGCACCGCGAGTACTGTGGCTCAGCTTACGGTTGCGCGTTTCATTCTTGGTTCTGGTATCGCAATCATGACCGTCGCTGCGCCAGCCTACGTTATTGAAATAGCTCCAGCTCACTGGAGGGGACGATGCACAGGTAAGGTTCTCTGAATTACTGGGGACATCTCAAGCAATGTGAATGGGGGCTAACTTGAGCTTCTAGGTTTCTATAACTGTGGATGGTTTGGTGGTTCCATCCCGGCCGCCCTCGTTACCTTCGGTACCTCCTACATGACGAGCAACTGGTCTTGGAGGCTTCCTCTGCTCTTGCAATGCTTCACGTGCTTTATTGTCATCGCCAGTGTCTGGTTCCTTCCTGAATCGCCACGTTTCCTAATGGCCAACGACAGAGAAGAGGAAGCCATCGCATTCTTGGTCAAGTACCACGGCAACGGCAATCCAGCTTCGCGTCTCGTTCTGCTCGAGGTTGAGGAGATGAAGGAGAACATCAAATTGGACAGCTACGATAAGGTGTGGTGGGACTACCGCCCTATGATCTTCACGCACAATGGCCGATGGCGCTTTGGCCAGATCATCATGATCTCCGTCTTTGGACAGTTCTCCGGCAACGGTCTGGGCTATTTCAACGCGGCCATCTTCAACCTCATCGGCGTCACCACCACCGCTCAGCAGCTGGGCTATAACGTTCTCAACAGCGTCCTCAGCGCCATCGGTGCAGGAGTGGGCGTCCGCTTCAGCGACAAGATGCCTCGTCGTACGGTGCTGGTCTGGGGTACAGTCGTGTGCTCGCTGCTTCTGGCTATCAATGGCGGAACCTCGACGGGCCTGAGGAAATACGTCCTTGCGGATGGAACGCTGCAAGATGCGGGCAAGTCGCTGGGTCAGACCGCGCTCGCCTTCTACTTCCTTTTCAACGTCATCTACTCGTTTACATACACGCCGCTGCAGGGTATCATCCCAGCTGAAGCCCTTGACACGAACCTGCGTGCAAAGGGTTTGGCTGCTTCGGGTATCATTGTGGGCCTTTTCGGATTCGTCAATCAATTCGCCGGGCCCATTGCGCTTCACAACATTGGCACCAACTATGTTTGGGTCTTTGTCGCTTGGGACATGTGTGAAGCAGTCTTGTGGTACATCTTTGGGTAAGTTTTCAAATCAACCTTGTCATGTCATACATTTTTCTTCTTTGGCCTATTTACTAATCTTGACCCTTCTCTGCAGTGTTGAGTCTCAAGGTCGTACGCTCGAGCAGCTCGACTGGGTTTACAACCAGCCCAAGCCCGTCCAGGCTTCTCAGAAGGTCGACAAGGTCGTTGTGCAGGCTGACGGTAAAGTCACGGAGAAGATTGTTGAAGAAGTGGAGCACTAGGTAAAGACACACCAAGAGGAGAAGAAACGCGCTCGCGTGTATTTGGGCTTAGCCTCGGCAGTCGGCTGAGAAAGCTCACTGATGGACTGTGGGGGCCATACACAAGGCTTTTGGTTCAGTGCATCGGTAGTCTGCGGACTGCTCGATTGGTGGATTAAATAGAGGCTGGCATGGGTTTCCCAATACAGGTGTACTACTACTACCCTACTACTAAGTACTACCTGGTCTGCATGGGATCTTCCCTGTTGACCACTTACACGAGACAAGCAGGGATACCTACTGAAGGCACCCTAATAAGGTAGGCTTGCTTCTTGGCGGGCAGACGGCTTTGATGTCGACGATATGAATATAATACCCAATTTCCTGAGATACTCAAGACTTGCCTTACTGGTATTTTCCGCAGTCCATGTATCTATGGATTCATTTTAATGCCTACACAGTCAATGGGTACCCACAGTCCGAAAAAAGTATATGCTCCTTGACACTGGCCAGAAGGTTCTCACGAGACCGACAGGCTCCGGGTACCCAACCATTTACTATATTTGATCTTAGTCTTGATCAATTCATAAAGAACGCAGTGAACCACGTGAACCAAGCATGAAGAATCTGTATAACATAATAAGTACTCTTCACAGCTGTAGTTTTGCAATAAATATAATGACCAGTGAAGGCAGAATTCACAATTTGGAAAAGAGCAAAAGTTACCTTTGCGATGCTGTGAACCAACAGCCACACATCTCCGTTCTTGACTTGGATCGTGCCAGTGACTTGGACACTCGTTCTGGATGTCTCAAGCCATTTACTCATAAGCACCTCCTCTTCCACAATATTTACGAACTTTGATACTATTAAGTATTCAAGCCAAATATCTATGGCATGTTTGCGAGCCTTCTACGCTTGAAGTAGCCTTCTAAGAACCCTAACCCACCAAAGCCCCGCCCGCCTCAAGAGTGGCGTGGGGCGGAGCAATTGCTCCCCCGGCTGACGGCTGACGCATGACCCTCAATGGCCCAGCCGCGTCTGACGCGACGTCACCGCCTGTTCACCAGCGGAATTTGGTGGGTTTCCACTCACAAGCCCCTCCCTTTCTCTTACTTTCCCCGCGAATTGCAACACTTGAAAGCTTTCAGAGTACCGACCTAAATTCTGCTACCCTCTGCAACAACGACAACAGCTGAAGAAAACGTGATCCCCCCCAAAAACACACATACAAAACTCCCAAATACAGTCAAGATGTTCAACGTCGTCCTCAACTTGCTTCTTCAGTTCAGCCTGGCCGCTCTGGCACTCGGCGCCCCAGTCGTGCAGGATGTTTCCGCCACCACGGCCGGTAACTCCTGGCAATACGGCACCGGTGGCGGTATCATCGGCTTCATTGTCTTGGTTCTGGATATCATCGTCTTCAGTAAGCCCTTCCTTTCCCTTGCCCTTCAAAAAAGATTTCTCGTCATGCACAGACACGTACATGTTCTTGCTGACTGACTTTCGTCTACCAGTCGAGGTCCTCAAGTCCAACCGCCCCCCTCTTCACAAGCTCCTCTGGTGTCTGGTTGTCTTCCTCTTCCCTATTGTCGGAATGATCGTCTACTGGCTCTTCTCCAACCGTGCCGAGCACAACAGCGGCGGCTCCTACGAGCCTCTTCCCTAGATGATTCCAGCCTGAAAGAGCATGCTCGCCGCTGTTGTCCACTGTACACGAAAGGAGTGACAATTTCTGCGGATCAGCTGGTTGTTTAAATCAGTTTATGGGCTAGTAGCAGGAGGGTGAATTGGGCAACCAACTGGATCAGTACTTTTTCGCTGGTGGCGGAGTGATGATGGGTTGTATGAAGTTAACGAGGCAATGAGTGTTCAATTGCATTTTGCATCTTGGGGAGTACGCGGCGCGCGAGTGAAAGCACCTGGCTAGGAGTGGGACGGGGAGGGTTCTGCTTAGTTGCTGCGTTATGAATAATGGAAACCCTCCTCATCCTGAGCACCCTACCTTCTCGAGTCGCCTTGACGTGTTCCTCGCGGGCCTGCGCCTTACCTCTCATTGTCCCACAGAAGGTTCTACATGGGCGACACCAAAGGAATAGAAGTTGTCTGCTGGACACCACTTGGCTATGATGCAATGTTAAGCTCAGGTTCACGTGAACAGTTTCCTCCTGGGTAATGATCCCACAATTACACTAGCCCTTAGCAACGTGGACACTACTTGAGAGACAATTTGCACTGAAACGCAGGATTGGTCAGTTGTACAATCAGATGGGATCCCCATTTCATGGAAACTGTACGTCCGAGGCATCCATTCAGTTGCGCACCCACATGAAGAAGTAGAACAATGAATTGCCAAAGCTCCAGGCATTCCTCAAAGAAGCCACAAGCAGCCAGTCATTGCACATATTGCTGCAACACTGCCTTATTATAGATCCCTTTTGCATACTTCTCAAGTCTCCATAAAGTAGGCATAGAGAAAAATAAGCTGCCTACCTAGGTACACATATACAAACGAGTGTGCTCAGTCTCGAAAGTTCGACCCGGCATAACCCTTGCACAAAGCTGCTAGCGAGCCGCGGTGCTTCGGGACTGCAGGGTTTCCGACCCCCAACGCGGCAGGCGGTCGGTCATCTTTCTGCTGCGCTGTCAAGTTGACGAGATGCCACCTCGTCTTTCACATGCCCCATTTGCTTGCTATCTAGAAAACTCGTTCTTCTTATTTTCAACCTCTTGTTGCGTCCTCAAACGGATAGCACGCTAAGAAACACCATGGTAAGCTCTCCAAGTAGCTTCTGACCGGGCACAGCACCAGCTGACCACGCGCGCAGAACACAACCTTCAACAGCGCTCTGAAGCAGAGCACCGCGATCCGCAGAGACCTCGCGAACCTCTCCTCACAGCCCCTCGCGACCGCCGCTTCTACCGACTCGCCCAACCCATCCTCCTCCGCAGCAGCCATCATCAGCCCCGCCGCCCTCGGCTCACTCTCCGCATCCCTGACCGCCTTCCAAAGAACCATCGACGAGTACAACTCGCTAGCTAAGCAAGAGCTCAATCCAGCCAAGCAAGAGAAAGCCAACGAGCGCATACGGAACTTCCGCACCGAGCTGGCTGAGTACCGCAAGGAGTTTGACTCGTTCAAGGCCGCGCGCGACGATGTGCTGCATAGTCAGAACCGGAACGAGCTGCTGGGTCGCCGGCCTTACGTGACCGCCACGCCTGAGAACCCATATGCGAATAACTCGGGAGCGAGCTCGAGTGTATTCGCGAGGCCTACGGGTGGAGGCGGCAGCGGTTCGGGCTATGGGATGGGCAGCGGGGATGTGACGCGCGAGCAGCATGCGTTGCGCGAGCAAGATTTCTTCAACCATACCAACTCCGCATTGGATGAGTACATTGCGCGCGGACAGGCGGTACTGGGCGATTTGGGGACACAGAGGGAGATGTTGAAGAATACACAGAAAAAGTATGCTTGGAAAATTCTCAATCGTGATTCTGGCTGTTCGCTGCTAACTTCGCATTACAGATTATACTCGGTAGCAAACACGCTTGGTGTCTCTGGAGATACTATCCGGATGATCGAGAGGAGAGCAAGGGAGGACAAGTGGATATTCTGGGCGGGGGTCGTCGTCTTCTCCTTGTTCTGCTGGCTGTGTCTCCACTTCCTCCGATGACCATCTCTATCCTGAAAAGTGGCTGCCATCACTTGCGCTTCTCGATTACATTTTCATCTGCAAGAGCACGGCGTTGTGGCGCGGCGGGAAATATCAGGACCGGCCCCTTTTTGCCTTTCTTGGGCATTGCACAGGCGGCTATGCCATCTACTTTGAAGAGTCACGTACTATGGCTTCAACGCGATCGTGAACAGCACATCCTTGGTTGTCTCAACCTCGACCACCGTGGTCTCAGGAAGCACATGATTGCTCGTGCTCAGCATTCCGCCCAACTCGGTCTTCCAGTCCTCCACATCCCACTCCAGCCCTTTCGTCGAAATCACACTGGGCTCTTTGATAGGTATGATGCCTACATACTTGTCGAATACATCCCTAAGCACCTTTCCAGCGGCATCCTTCTCCCTCACATGAATGCGATGCCGCCCTGTTTTGAGCAAGAATGTCAGCGATTCGCCGCTCACCAGGAACATCCGCCCGTGCGCATAGGTTGGACTGGTCTGGAAGAGATACAGGTGGTGCAGCTGGCTCAATCCCTGGTCCACGCGGCCACCAAGCCCGCCCATGGCGACAATATCCATGGGTCCCTTGCCGCGAGAAGCTGTGGAGGAGTGTATGTGGTTGACGGCTTTGCCAAAGTCTGTGGAGTACTGATCTGAATCGTGGACAATCTGTGTTGTTTGGGAACGGGTGGTGAAATATTCCCTTGTTGTAGCAGTGAGCGAGTCCAGGTCGCCTATTATCACGTCGAGGTCATTCTTGGCAAGCATTAGAAAAATGTGCTTATGCAGTGGGTGATCACAAAGGGGGGGGGAGGTTTGGGAGGCGTGATGCCGTACGAAAGTGTGTCCTCCATCCTGCTCATTTTGGCAGGTCTGGAGCAGGCGGTTGGCGCCGCCATCCGCGGCCACTTTTAGCGATGCTGTAGAATATGAGTCAGTAACGAACAGTTGGATGTACTGGAAATATACCAAAAAATTAATCACCTTTCTTCCATAACGTCTTCAACGTCGGCACGTCACGCAGCGGCTGGTTGAGAATGATCAAAGCGAACCGGGGGTCCGTGAGATCCTCGTCAGCGGCCCCGGTCTGCAGTATGCGGGCCGGATACCATTCTGTTGGGCCACCCATCACATGCAACACGTAGTAACAAGGTGTGAGGCTTTAGACGATACGTGCGTGAGAGTGGTGGAAAATGGCTTGGGGCTTGGCAATAAAAATTTCACCAATGGTTGATTTATGAGAAAGGCAGGCGTATCAGTGGGGAAAAAGGGAAGAGTTCAATGAGGGTGTGGAGATAGGGATTTTATGACTAACGCTGGGATAATTACCCGTCAGGTGGGCTTAATCAGCGTCTAAGTAAGAAGATATTGATATTGGATAATTCGGGCACAGTTTACTTTAAACTCAATCAAAAGTCTTCAAATTGCCTTGATATAATAGTATGCGCAATGAATATGTATACTTTCTCTATAAGAGTTATCGGGGTATGATTTCTTGTTGTGCAGTACTCAGGCACTAGGACGCAAGACTTGTGATAGATTCCCTAAATTGGATATAAATTTGACAGCAAAAGGAAATTCCCCAAGTAAATAGCGAAATCAATACAGTTTAGGAGGAATAAGATCAAATCTGTTTTCTGAGAATTTTATGATGAATTATCAGGAAGCAGACTCATGCAGCAGTGACTACTGACTCCTGAGAGCATCTTACATCCATGAAGGTCATGGCGGCCATAACAGAGCCTTTGCATTGATCCAGCATCCCGAGGTCTGGAAATCATATAAAGTAATTCTTACCTGTCATATAGGTGTTGAGATATTGTGTGAAGTTAGCAAGGCAAGATGTCTATTATGCTCTCCTTGCCGTGCATGCTACCTATGTAGTTCAGGTGCCCTTCTCCTTCTCCATATCATAGGCACAGAAAGATGTACGCGTTCAACAGCAGCAGTCTTGCAGACCTGTCCTGGTACACATTAAACTGCCCAAATATGATGTGAAGTCTCTATCAAAAGCTCCTGAGAAGCTAGTGGGTGTTAGAACTGTGGTGCTATTGTAGTAGTGACCTTTAGCTCTTGGACCATCTTGAACGAGGTCACTTAAAATTGGAGAGATATGGTCCAATATTTGACCTAGTAATCACTAGCTCTTGTTAAATTTCATATAAAGATCAATCAAATGTGTCACTCCTGAAAGAATCCTTTTGCTTTCCAGATTCTACTAATTTTGAAAATAATCTTCCTTGATAAACTGAACCAGAACCTAAACAAGGACATACGCAAGATTTCCTCCTATCAATCTTCACTTGTAACAATTTTGCAAGATGGAGTTCAAAGCTTTGGTGCAATTCTTTGCCCTCCCCACTCTGCTTGCTTCAATTGTGACTGCATTCCCCATCGAGGCATCCTCAACAGATGCCACTGATGGTGTGCATTCATTGGTCACAAGACTATCATGCACCGAGCTAGCCAATTACAAGCCTTCCAAAGTTGAGGAAGAATCCGTCACAGATCAATATCTCTTTAATCTCACTCTGGACTCATTCATCACTGAGCGCGATCAGAGATGTCCACCCTTTCTCTTCTGGGAGAGTGATGGCTGCAGCGACTCGCCTGATCATCCATTTGGATTCAACTACTTGCCGGCTTGTTATCGCCACGATTTTGGCTATGATCAATACAGGAGGGTAAGTACTACATGAAGTCCTCATGTCATTCAGTCCTTTCGATCTTTGCTTGTTTATTTATAGTGAGGGTGACTTCTTCGCCCAAGCTGCCTCATCACTGTACAACCTATTTTTCATCGTGTGGCATCATGCTTACTTTGTTTTCTCTAGAGCAAGGCAGATTCACCCAAGGAAACAAGGAAAAGCTTGACCAGAATTTCAAACAAGAGTGAGTGCTATCAAACTTTGGTGGGGTTGTCGTTTGAGAAATGCAACTGTCCTAGAGTCAGGCCGGCTCCCGCAAAGCCTTGATGGTACCACCATCATCAAGGCATCTATCTATCTAGCCTTGCTTAGTTCGCCACGCTATGTTATTTAGCTCCTGGGTCCCTCTCCAGACTCCTGTTCACTACATCCCTGATGATGGAGCTGTGACTGATCCTTTTCATAGTCTCGACAACATCTGCGCGGCCCCTGGTCTGGAAGCTGATATCTGCACTTCCTGCAGAGAAGATCCAGACAGAAAGGATGTTGACTGCCAGCACAGAGCTGAGATCTGCAAATTTCCAGCCAAAGACGTCTGTGGCTGCCTGGCTGGTAAGTGCTTCCATCCGTTTCCTTCAACAAAACCATATGTCTTCTCAATAACCAGATTCTGACCAATATTGCCGCAGATTTGTACTACAGGGCTGTTGTGATTTTCGGCGGCAAAGGAACCATCCAGCCCGGCCGAAAAGAGAAAAGAAGCAGCCCGTTTGATAAGATAATAGGTGAACACATACCCAAATTCGATCTGGGCACCTTAGGACTCTGTCTGGCCAAGCATCTGCCTTCAGCAAAGAGCAAGTCCACTGCTTGAGGCGATATACGTAGTTTGGGAATTTGAGGGCTTTGGTGGAGGGAGATGGACATCAGATTAAATTTATGGATAGAGCAAGATGATTCTACACGTTTGTTTGTGGTGCTAGATGTCCTGTACGAGTGTTTCCTGACAAGGTCGACCACGGTGAACTTGAAATATAGATCAGACCTGTCTTTGCTCAACGTACTTAGGTATTCATGCAACTTCTTTTCCTTTTACCTTGCGCATGTTTTCTCTGAATCTTCCCTTCCACTATGCAACATCCGGCCTGACTTCCAAGATTTGCATATTAACACAACCGAGGATATGATGACACCAAGAATAATTTCCATTGAATTTGCCAGGAACGCAAACTTTGGTTGCTGATGTATGACAATGTCTCAAGAAACACCAGAGAGCAGCTGACTCAGCGAGAGCTTTTGAGCTTCACGACCCCGCCAAAGCGATATGGACGACCAAAGTACTTTACCGTTGCGTATGAGAAAGTAAAGCAAAAGGTAAATCAAAGACTAACGACCGTTTCACAGGTCGAAAAAGCCCAAAAAGAAGTGGACATTGTAAGAATCGAACTCACGACCTTCCGCATACAATCGACAATGCGAAGCGGATGTTATACCCCTAAACTAAATGCCCTCAACTTTATGAATTATGTCCCACATTTGTTCACCATATCGTAGATTCAACTTTATCGTTGCGTAGACATCGCCTGATTCCTCTTCCACATCGTGGATTCATGGATGTGCAATGTTGGAAAGTCAACACGGACGTCCGAATAGCGAATTCAAAGGATTTGCAGTAGCGACCGCAACCGCAACAATTTACATCCGCCAGTAGGTAGCTACGTCGTATGGATCTTAGCTGCAAATTTGGATCTGGCTGCCAATGCAGATCTGTGGGGCCCGTAGCATCTATGGTTTACTTCGATGTTGCTGTGACAGTCAGGACAATACTCATTTTGGCGCGGCATGCGAATTAATCATGGCGGTATACATTCTCGGTGAACGACATCGGGAGCAGGGATATCAACACTTTCTCAACATATGAAGAATCATTCCGAATTATTACCGCCTTAGTTAACGAGGATATAGGGACACAGGTCAAACAGCCTGAGCCAATGAAGCGATTGGGACCTGGAAAGAGGCGAATGTCAAGAATTGATTTGACCGCCCGCTGCTACAAGCGGATCAATCCCGAGCACACACACGAGCGATATTTCGCGCAGAGAGATTCGCCCAGCATGGCGGGAATGGCCCAGGCGCGGATCGACATGCCCAACTAGTCATTTAATGAGGACGTGGCAGTACGTCTTGCCTCAGGCTCGAGATAAAATCTTTAAAGTTCCGGGACGCTGCTGCAGGGTCGATCACTACCGTCTGGGCGGGAGAAATCCCGATTGGGGAGAGAAGCTTTGTTAGCCGCCAAAAACAACCGTCTCTCCTTTCGTTGATACGTACCTCCCTTGACACCCTCCTGCAACTGTCCGAATGTATCGACTCTTCTGAAGTGAAGAGGTGGGAATAATAAGGAGGAAATTCAAAGATATGGAGTGTTGTTTGAAAAGGAAAAAGAAAGCGTGACTCGAATCCAACGCATGTGATATTGCGCCCAACGTCCTCGTGCAGCCAGCAGATGCTACTTAAAGAGCCAAACGCTCTGCTCAAAATGGTCAGAATTGCATATTTAGCGCCAACGCTAATCCATGGGACCCTTTCAACATACAAATAAGATCATCCAGTGGATTTAGTTGGTTACAGGCCAGACTATCTGCCCCCTAAGGAACAATAAATGATCTGCGGTTCTGTCTTTCCACATTTCGGAGGGTCCCTGCTAAATACCTACCTGAGGTAGCCCAGATGCCATCTCACGCCCCGAAGCGCAGAAGGGGAGAAATGTGTCAACGTTAAAAGAAGAAACTGGCAGCATTTTTGCGACAATGTACTCACGCAACAATTCGTCCACACGCGCGATTATCGACAGTCGCCTCTATGCCGAGGGAACTTGCAAAAACGTCTTCCGAGGACGATATATCAAAGGCCCTCGCACAGGGCAAGAATGTGTCGCCAAGGAATTCAAGACCGGTTCTGTCTTTGCAGACCATTATTTCAACGAGGAGCTCAACGTCGTGCAGCGTACGCAGAGCATCATCAACAGTTGGCATGCTGCAGGCATTATCGATAGCCGAATTATTCTCAATACCCCCGAGATTTGGGAGTATACTCGCGGAGGCAAGAAAACGCTAGTCGAGCCTTTCATCCGGGATTTTCAGAAGTTCAACAGCAATACTGGATGGGCGCCTGTCACGAACAACGTTTGGAACGAGGCCATGCAGGCGCTGAGTCACTTTTCGTATCATAACTCGGGCGGGCAATTCCTATTGTGCGATCTTCAGGGCGGCAGCTATGAGCATGGATAGTACGTATCTTCAGCTACTAGCTTATTTCATATCATCGAAGAGAGCGACCGACTAACAAAACCCAACTAGCATTCTCACGGACCCAATCGTCATGTCTTGGAGTTACGACTGCGGGCCCGGGGACCTAGGCCCGAAGGGCATCTGTTCTTTCTTCCTGCGACATCGTTGCGGACGATTCTGTAAACCACATTGGATCAGGCCTCCGTTGACAGTTGGCGTGCCTTTCACAATGGCACGAGGAACCACAATGACATTTCGAGGGACGGCCAGGTCAACGGCCAGGACGGCTCGAGTTCGGTCAGGCGCATCCACAAAGGTTACAAGGACGACGACGCACCGTCGGACATCGACGAGGGTCAGGTAGTGAAAGGGAGAGCGCAACGATGATCATGATGCCTTTGTATGGCGTGGATGGCTAGGTTTGCTTCTAGATTTGTGGGCGCTTCAGTTTAGCATCAGGGCACGGCGTTTTGGCTGCATCAGCACGATGTGCAGCATTTCGTTGAAGTTCAGCGGGCGTATTTCAGGTATACTTGGAGCGAAACCACATACATGTCCATCTTCTATGTTGACTTGGACCACATTTTGCTGTTGATGCCGAGCGAGTGCGTTTTCAAAAAAAGAATGATTCTTGGATTCTAATTTATCTAAACCACTACCCGTGCAGCTTTCCTCCCGCAATCATAATCGCCGTAAGCAGAACCCAACGCCAGATTAATGAGATAACTCTAGAAAACATGGACTGACATGGCCTTTTTGACCATCCAACTGAGCCGCGTCTCGCCGATAATACCTTAGCAGTCAGGCACACTAACAGGAATGTTCAGAGGCACGCTCGTAGCCAATCCACTGAGACTCGTCTCCTTGAATTCATTCCGCATACCCTGCGCCGTCAACCTCATAGCACGGATTGCGTCGTCCAGTCGCACTTTTTGCGTGCCGGAGCTGCTCAGTGCCAGATTGGCGCTGGAGATGGCCTTGATTGCGCCCAAAGCATTGCGCTCGATGCACGGGGCCTGGACGAGTCCACCAATGGGGTCGCATGTAAGTCCTAGATTGTGCTCAATGCCAATCTCTGCGGCCTGCTCAATCGTCTCGGGGGATGCGCCCATGCAGGCTGCGAAAGCACCCGCGGCCATGGAACAAGCAACGCCCACTTCAGCCATACATCCACCCTCAGCAGCGGAGATGGTCGCTCCTCGCTTGTAGAGCATGCCGATGGCCGCGGCAGTGAGGAGGAAAGTATGAACATCTCTGTTGTATGTGTGCACGTCGCTAATAAACGAGGTGACGTACTTCAAGACCGCGGGAATAATGCCTGCAGCACCGTTGGTGGGGGCTGTTACAATCCTGCCTCCAGCCGCGTTGGTCTCATTTACGGCGATGGCGTAGACAGCAAGATGATCAAGAGCGTTGAATTCGGCTCGGCGGATAGGGGAAGGTGTGAGGATGTGGTCAAAGTCCCCGTGGACCCGGGGATGTAAACGCTTAGTCAGAGACGTGGGCCTCGCTTGCTCCGTCTTCGCTGGTGTGAGGCTCTGGGAACTAGCCATGCCTGTCATTCCGACGATGCTGGCTTGCTCGGGTGCCGCAGCAGCGGCCGCAACTTGCTTCTTGTTGGGATTGTAAAGGCCCCGCCCGAGTCGGTTGTATAATGCGGGAGCTCGTCGGTGAAGCTTTAATGAGCCGGGCAGGATCGAGTCCATGGGCGCTTGGATGCCCTCTTCGATGCTGTTGTCCATCACTTCCCATATTCTCATAATTTTCGAGTAAATTTCCTCGTCTGTATAGCCATGGCTTTTTTCGTTGTCGTACACCAATTGTGCGATTGTGAGGTTGTGCTTGTGACAGAGCGCCAGCAAGCTAGTGGCATCTCGAAATGGATACCGTGGTTGCGCAGCAGCTCCCTCGTCGGCCTTGGACTCTGATACGGGCTGGCTTTCCGTGGCTGACACAAGTCCTCCGGCGTCTCCAGCTGGTATCTGGCCTGGATCAGAGAGCTGTGCTTCGTCCTTTGGTCGAACTTCTGCGCCACTCCTCCGATCTCCGGCCGCATCAGATCGACGAATCTCCTTGTAAAAAAGATTTTCTGCCAAGTCCTTCGGGTGCATGGCCGGCGCTGCGACTCCCGAGTCTTTGGTGGCGGGAGAGGTAGCAGGTGATTCAGCACCAGATCCGCTCCCAAACCCAGTCGACAGAGCACCATTGACAACGAATCCGCCGCCGACGCTGAAGAGATCATTTGTAGCCAGCATCTCACCATCTTTATCGAAGACCCTCAGCCGCATGCCATTGCTGTGCAGGGGAAGTTTCCTGCCCCATTCCCAGGTAAAGTCTCGCTCATAGTCAAAGTTGATCTCCTTGCCTTTCCCGGGCAGGCCATGCCCTAGAATCAGCTTCTTGGTCTTTTTGATATCCTCGAATCGAGTTGGTACGTAAGCTGTGTCAACGGTTTCGACGTCGGCACTCTCTAGCCCTAGGAGAAGAGCGGACGGTGTCATGTGGCCCTCACCAGTGAGAGCCAGGCTTCCGAACAGTGAGACCCGGATCTTGTGGACTTTCTGTAATAGGCCTGCCTCAATCAGGTCCGTAACAAAGATGTTGCCAGCACGCATAGGCCCGACTGTGTGTGACGAGCTCGGCCCAATACCAATTGAGAACAGGTCGAATGTTGAGATGACGGCGTGCTCATGATCGGCTTCACTGTAAGTACCAGTTTCCTCAGGGCCATCAGCGTCCGCGCTCGCATTACCAGTTGAGTTGGCTCTCCTCCATGCTATGGACCCTGAGCTACCCACTGGCACGCCGAGGTATGGAGAGGGTCGATGTGTCGTTCGTGACAACGAACACGTCGTCAAGGTCCTTGCCGCGTCTAGTCGAATCCGTCCTGAGAGCGCCGAAGACGCGGGGTTTCCGACGAGAGAGGACCGGCACTTTACGCCACGCACCGACGCGAGGTGCCGCAGTGATGCAAGGCGCATCCTGAGACTACTGATGTAGTACGTCGTCGTCGTTCTTGATGTTGTTGCTGCCGATTGGATGAGAAAAAAAGCAAAGCGAATAACTGAAAAGACAAAGGTCAGCTGAAGAGTGACTCGGCCCAATGACAGGGAAGTTTATGTCATCTGCCGATAAGCCATTGACCAATCAGAAACTTCCTGCCGGTCGAAAACGGTAATTTGTGAAAGGGAAAAACAAAGGACAGGCTGTAAATTTTGAGACAGATCTATCTCGAGGTTCACGGATGGTACACACAAGATCTTGTAATCTTCAGAGGAGACTTGGAAAAATAATCTGTGAACTTGATCAGTCAATTGGTAAATGAACAGTATTATTCACCTTTCCCCTCCCCTGTAATATAAAAAAAAAAAAAAACCATAGATAGATGTACGGCATCCCTGCCCTGAGCCGGAATGTATCAGCTCTGAATGTTTTTTTTTTTGCAGGTTGCTCACGACTCAAGGAGCCGTTATTTTCATGTATTAATTTATAATGGAATTACCTGGACTCTGATGGAGCCCCCACTTGCCATGCTGGCCTCACTTGTCATGTTGAAGTGAAGTGCGTCTAATTATAGTCATTACCGCGAGTACACCGTCGTTTACCATTTTGGTAGTTAGCATTGGCATACCAAGAATTCGATTGTTGAGCTTTTGCATCCCTCAAATGATAGCAAGCTTGATGGGGAACATTGAATCAGCTGTAAAACAATATCAACAAGGGCAGAAAGTGATCAAGCAATATTATAAGGACTTAGTTGCACAACGTTGACTATGAATTCGCATTCAAGAATACCTACCTAGGTAGGTAATCACGCATGACCAAGGGAATGTAGGCATGGTGGGCATCCCTTCAAATTACAATCCATATGGGTGCGATCAGCAAGCGTCTGGCTACACTTTGAACTCCGAAACAAAAACATCACCACGTAGAAGATAAGTCTCGAATTTACTAAGTATTCGAAAAGATTGTCCCTATGTCCTGGGTATTAGACGGCTTGGTTCTTCATGGTCGGAAAATTGCAGAACTAAAATCCACCGAGCCACCATCTGCTGCATCCTGAGACCCGTTGCGAAACTCGTTCCCGGGAAATGTAGAGTCTCCTAACCAGAATGAATCATCAACGTGTTGATAGCTCGTAAGAATCGGCTCTGAATAATATTCGCGTACGAAATCCGGATCCAACATCCGCGTGATTGACGTCGTGCACATCTGCGGTGCAAAGTCCAACCTATCCGAGTGCTCCGGCGACGTGGTCATCCACGTATTATCCATTGCTGGGAAACACATGGACATGGTACTGTAGTCGGTGTTTTCGCTCAAATCTGTCGAAATGGTCGAGTTGCTGGGACTTAGGGTGCTACCCTTTGACGTTGTAGTGTCTGTGAAAACAATCCCCTGATGCTTATACCCATTGGAAGATTGAGGTATCTCTTCGGGTTCCTCGTGAAGCTCCGTTACACGCTCGTGTTGGTTTGTATATTCCTTGAAAGCAGAGCCCACGCTCTCACTGATTAAAGCCTTGATTCTTCTCTGTTCCTTCAATTGTTCCCCACTGATGACATGATTTTTCTCGAGCTTGTCAAGTACCGTAGTCGCAACCCGTCGTTCTACAAATTGCTGAAGATCGTCCATGACGCGAAGGCCCCAACCGCAAATTCCGTCACGAGCGTCAAGATCTGACAGCCCGACCGTCAGTTTGGATCTACTTGTAACAGTGTGTTTGCTTTTTTCGAGCACTTTGCTCGCAGCTCTAGTGTCGGGGCCTTGGTGACAGAGATCGCTAAAGCAAGAGGCATCCAGCTCTGGACTTTGTTGGCTCACTTGCATTAAGCTTGAGACTCACTTGCTGCCCTACTTTAATGACTTGATAGTACTGCCTCCGCCGCCGACGATGAAAGATCGACAACTGTAGGATTTGCATAGTAAACTTACAAGGGGAATTTGGACGCGGTCTATCAGGAAACAACAAGTCCCATATCTCGAACCATTTGTTGAATTCAGAACCGTTGTATTGGCCTTTTCGTCTCTTGAGCATATGCATCTGGGCAGGACTGATGCTCTGTGACGGACGATCGGAGATCTTGCACGGCTTCTCTGCTCGGAGATGCTCGTCAAGGTCCTTCTCTTTCTCAAAGGTACAGGCACACCTCGCACAGGATGGCCGCTGTTGCCCGTGGCGGCGATAAAGATGCTCTCTGATCTCATCAGAATTGGTCGTCAAGAAGGGAGAGAGACACCTACTTCAGCCTGGGAATGCTCGGCCAGGTGGTTCTTGCACAGATCGCGTTGGCTTCGAGTTTGTGAGGATTGGCTATCAGAAAATGGCACGCAAACCGAGCATTTGGTGAATCCACGGACTTTGAGCGTGATCTTGATGCTTCATGGTACTCTTTGTTATCTTGTGGCGGGAATGTTGCTCGTTTTGCGATAGTTCTCTGCGAAATCGATTTCCAGCTCTGAGGGGATGATGAAGCATCCATTGAGATCGATATAAAGACCTCGTTGAAAAGCTACAACGAAAACAGAGTAAACAGACATGGAGGGCGGGAACATGAAATGCGCGCAGTCTGCGAAGCCGAGGATAAGGTATACCTATGGTAGCTAAGCCAGGTGGCGTGACAGGCACCCGCATGCGCTTACGGATATATGCTCTGCGACATCCATGGCAAAACGAGACATTCGCCTGCAGCTCTGCTGACACTGGACCCCCTTATCAAATCGGGGCCCAAGAGACGCCAGAGCCTATCCATTGAAAAAGGACTTCTGGCACCGTACTACAACAGACCCAGTCTTGCCTGCACCGTAGACAACCATTCATTCAAATACTACAAGGACACAGAGCAGGTTACTTATCCGACGCAGCTAAAGACCGGACAGCAATGAGGAGACACAGGTAAATGAGCAGCACGACCGTGGAACCACACTGACCACGGCTAAAGGGGGCGAAGCAAGCCACCTTGTATTGCAGGGCGCTAATGCTGATGTCCAGACGAGAGATCACCAACCGAAGGCCACCACCTAGCGAAATGCACATCGCGAGGGGGACGGGATTTCTCAACATTGGTCCAGCCAGCTGGTAGGAGTGTGTGTGAGTGGGCTGAGCTGAACCAATCTCCATAAAGTGCACTTTTAAGTGTCGTTTTGAGCGCCCGTATCAAGGCAGAGTTCTACGGCCTTGGTCGTGGTGTCTAAATTACCGTCTGGCCCTGTTTAGCCCACTCTCTCCCGTGGACCCCCTCCCTCAACTCCCATCTGATTTGACCAGCTTGAGAGGCGACGTCATGGGCTGCAGAGGAGTTCTAGTCGTTCTCTGTATGAATGAGTGTCTGGTTCCACCCTCCGTCTTGATGCCGTCGCTGATAGCCTCGCCATTGCACTCCGTATCCCCACGGGGAACAGCACAGCGCAACATTTGAGGCTCCAAGTGGAAGCTCCGCGCTCGGATCAGTTCGAAAGTGGATGAGTGCTCCTGTTCTCTGCCTCCCGTGAATCCCGCAACCAAAGTCTGGCTGAGGCTCTGGTTGAGGCCTTCCTGGAATCCCCTTGCCCTACCGCTGAAGTAGCGGCGTAGGCGGCAACTTTCTTGCACCATTCTCTCGTTTCCAATCTCTCCTTCTTTGAAAGCTTCCTCTCCTTGATACGCAGTGACGAGATGGCCGTTCTCTGAATGTCGATGACGGTGTCTTGGCATCTCAGAGGTGTGATGAGCAAACCTGGCCTGCGATCCTGACCCCTCTCCTGCCAGCAGTCTCCGTCCAGCCCACGTCTTCTGCCCGTTGCAGAGCTTGAACTCGACACGGTAAGACTTGACTGCGTGAGATAGGACCCACTATTTCTCTCGTGCTCAATGGTCTCCCACCCGAGCCTCTGTCCTACCCACACAGCAGTCCCCTCCACCTGCCCCCGCGACCACCTTGACATTTTCGTCATGCTGGCTATGCACACGCTTTTCCTTTCCTTGTCATGCTTTCTCTGGATGTTGAAGTTTACTAGTTCATCACTGCCTTCAGACTCAAGTCGATCTGACAACTTCAACATCTTACACATCAAAGTGAATCAAAAGCCCAAGTTCACAGCCTCGTGGGCCTATCTTGTTTTTTGTGGTAAGTGATGCTATACCGTCTTGGTCTTTGTTCTGCTCGAGTCTCTGCTTCCGAGGTCTTGATGTCCGTTGGAACTTGTGCGTGTCCGAGGACAATACCATTCTCTTGTCCACCTGGGTAGCCGTTGTTCCTCAACTCGTGGTATTGAAAGGCATCCGGGCACGACTCTCTCGCTTCGCTCTTGGAAACTCCTCTACACACCGGGGTTCTGTTTGGGGTTGGCTGGTCACGAATGTCAACATCACCATCGTGAAAACATGCATGCTCAGAGGGTCTGGACAAAGACTGACTGGCAGTATCAATAGTGCAGTCTCTTAACAACGGTATCCTGCACGATCTGCTCGAAGTGGGCTCCGCTTGGTTGAAATGACGGGACGCTTCCTTCGCAGCCTCGCGCTGTTCACCGACACCGCTTATACTCTCTTCGGGACCTTGATCTCCAACTCCGGAAACGACATCCGTCGAATGACTCAAATTCTCTTGGAACATATCCTGCTTGAGGTGAGACGTTCTGTAAACCCCGGGAAAAGTCGTGGTGGCTCAATATGACTGACCGCAAGTGCCCGCCCAGACTCCCACGATCACCAACCTCCACGTCCCGACTTCTCTGGTCAAGCCTCTTCAGCTCCGTCTGAACACGATCCCGATATCTATCGTCCGTGTGGCAGCAGTGTCCGGTGCAGTCCCGCATGTCGTTGTCATCTTGGCTTTATCGGCTATTGCTACCACTACCACGTCTGGCAGGATAAGCCGATTCACAAAAGCCACTTCGCGGTCATATTTGAGGCTGACGCGGGGGACGCGACGGCGGAGTCAACGTACACGATTGATCAAATGCGTCTCTGAACTAAGAAAATTGAGAGACTGTCTTGCCCGAACCTTCTCCCAGTTTACACAGCGGAGTAGCAAAAGCGCAGATGGCTCGCATGCTCCTCCGTGCACACAGTCCACTTCCCGGCAGTGTCCAAAAACCTCATTGGCATCAAAATCCCTGTGTTTCACGATGCTGGTGGATGTATCCAAAGCGGCCCCAATAGTAAGTATCTGGCCTTCCAGAACCTCACGGTCACTATTGCTGAGAATACCAAGCACTCGACCGGCAACGCCGTGGCCTGTGGACAAGGGAATGTGGACGTGTCCACCGATTGTCCGAGTAAGCTCCCCCTTCCTTCACGGTTGCTTTCGGATTGTGCAACATGCCTGGGTAGAGCGATTGTAAATTCTGGTCGTGCATGTGCTGACACATGCGTCTCGCAGTCCAACCCGGCGTAGGTCTGACTCCTGGCGCCAAAGCATTGATCGCTTCGTGTCTTGTCATAGTTCCATTCGTCTTCATCGTTGCAGTTGTCGGTGTCCCCCAGGTCTGGAAGAAGACGAAGACGGATTTCGTCAACTGGAACGCAACACGTCGTGGCTTTTGTCCCGAAGAATGTCGATCCTCAACCTGCCACGATGACACGACAGCTGGTGGCCAAGAGAGCCAAAACACTGCATCAGTGCAGGCAATTGACGGGAGTATTGACAGCTCCGTCGTCTCGGTCAGAGACTACAAGAAGGGAGGCCTCTGGCGATGGCTGCGTTTTCGATTTCTTCACTTGCGCCTCCTAAGGCTTTCGCAGAGACAAGGCCATAGTAAGGGGACTGAATTGGCCGAATTCACTCAAAATATGCAAACGAGGAGGGAAGAGGCCCTCATCGAGGTGGGTACACGTTTCGAGGATGTAACCTTTGAGATACCAGGGGCTGAAGAGCTTGATGCTTTGGACCTGGTTCAGTCTTCGGATGCTCAAGGCCATGTATCGGCCGATCGGTCGTGATTCGCGTAGCCTTCCTCCAGCTATCAGACTCAGGTCATATGTGAGGATATTACACTTCTTTGGTCGGTTGAGGGCGGGTTTGATGAATGAGGAGCCTCTCGAAAATCGAGGCTTCTTATCTGGTACTGGGCGCCGGTGGACACCTTGAGGACGGGAGATTGAAAATTCCACGATTGTTGGCGTACCTGGTAGACTTGAGTTCAGTGTGCGTTGTCCAGTTGAAAAATAAAAAGGCTCTTTTAAAACTTCCTGGTGTCCAACGACCATTGCGTACCCAAATTCGTCGCTTGGGAGTTGGTCTAAACGTCTCGCGTATTCTTTTGCCGAAAACATTGTCAAACAACTAGGATCGAGGTGCCTAGCAAGCCAGACAAGCCCGCCTAAGTGTCTCTTGCGCGAATGACACATGAACATATCTAGTTGATAGATATAGTCAGGGCTTTGATCATGCCGCGCATGGGGTTCGGTCGCAGCCCCGACCCAGTGAACTGGGAAAAGTGGCCCTGTGACAACCACGTGATCTTCCCTCGCCTTACTCCATCCATCCCTCGGGGGATTCGTCCTAGGTGCCCGAACAAAGTTAATCCGATAATAATCTGGAATGAGTTCAGTCAATAGCTACAGGTCGTCGCCATCTCTTCATTATCGACAAAGCGTGAGGCATGATGAGCCGAGAATGTATCGCCTCCACGGCCACCTCCTCGCCTCAATGACTGACCTGGTAAAGCTGAAGGCTGTTTCCAGATTCGCAGTATATCGCTGGGAATGTCAATATGTATCTCATATACCGTTCATCCCTGATTCTGATATTTGGTGACGGTCAGCATTGGACATACTTCAAAGCCCATGAAGTTCAGCTTCTTTCGACCCCAGCAGAGCCGCAACTCGCAAGAGTGCCTATATATGAGGCTCAAAGGGCCTTCACACTATAGGCGAAATGCATTGGTATATAGACAAAGTGGAAAAACATTCGCGCAGTGTACGTCGTAGGGCTGACAGCCCTACGACTCCAAAGTGCAGGAATCCAGATCTGACGTTGATGACGGCCCCATAATTTTTGTAAGCTGCTTCACGAGTGCTCATTGGATACAACGCCAAAACACGCGCCACAACAATTTCATCGCAGCTGCGCATTTCTCCTGCATGCGCATTTCTATCCGTTGCGCGTTACGCAGCGCGGTTCCGCATCCCCATATGGAATCATTATCGAAAAAGTAGCTTTTTCCTCAGCTCTTGGTAACGTGGCTGGGTCTTGCAGTGCCTCGAGTCGAGGTCTGCAGCCCTACGAGCCTTGGCCTCTGCCTTACTATCAGGCTTGCAGAAAGCCTTGGTACGGAACTGTTAGGCCAATACGATCCAACCGCTGATACACTGGTCTGTGTGGGTAGTACCGAGGCCGCCTCGGGCACGAGGACTTGGACATGCAGATGTGTGCTTATTAAGGCCAACCAAAATGAGCCAAAGGCTGAGCGCCACTCAGCTTCGCGGCTATTCGGAAAGTGGGAAGGAACCGCGAGTTTCCTCATCTTCCAAGGGGCCCATGTACAAGGTCTCTTCTTCGTGCAGCACGCGCATGATGCGCCAATGCCACAGATACCAACAACGCAGCATCATCCTGAGGCGCGATAAACGGACAATAGCAACGTGGTGATATGATATGGCGGCCTCCCTTATCTGGCCCGAAAGAAGTCTAAGGCAATAGGGATGAGAACTCGCCCTTGTGCTCTCTCTAGTTGAATGATTTGGACGGGCAGTGAAGAGCTTCAGGCAAACGATACGCCACTACAACCGACCAATGTATTTGATCGGGCGTCCACGTCCAAGATGAGTCACTTCGTGTAGGAGGATAGGACAGGGGATCAAATACACAAGAAACGCGTGTTGAATCTCGTCACCTGTGCTCAAATTGCTAGATACCTGAGCCGCGTCAACCATGGTAAGCAGTACTCAATAATCCTGGTATTCCATTCCATCAAAATCACCGTGTAGACCCTTTCAAACAACTTGAGAAGATTGAATAGGTGGTGAGAAGCCTGATTACCATCGTTGCGAAACGATCAATCGTGGACAACTCAGTGGACTTTAAGCTGAAAGGTATCTATACTATCACAAGCGCTCGTTCCCAATAAATTGTTTTCATGTTAGAAAAAAATGGGCAAGGTGGCTGACTGATTTGATCAATTCCATGAATTATGAGCTGGAAAGCTAATTGGTCCAGATACTATCTGCTCGACATAATTTAGCCAAAAAAAACCCAAGGCAGATATTTAAAGTGAAGAGTTTTCCTCGACATCATGGTGTTGAACAGCTGCGTGATCTTTCTCCCGCAAATCCTCAGGCCTTTCAATACCAGCCAACCCAAGCGACTCGTAAATCCGATCCATCCTAATTCTGTCCGCCTGGGCAATGGAGTTCGAGTCCGCTCCGAAGTACATATCTAGCTCCTCAAGTGTCTTGTCCTTCGTCTCCGGGACAAACTTCCACACAAACAAGGCACCACCACCACAGAAGCACGCAAAGAAGATGTATGTGCCATAACTCATACCGTGATCTGAAAGCATGTCCTTGGTTGTCAGACCGATCACGAAGTTGAACATCCAGTTAGTTGAAGCCGTCACGGCGACACCTTTGGAGCGCATTGAGTTGGGGAAGATCTCCTGCGCAAGAACCCAGGTGACAGGTCCCCATGAATAGGCAAAGTTGATGGCGAAAATCCAGATGAAAACAACGCACGCCCATCCAGCGCCTGTGTCGAGACCATCTGCCCAGGCATCTAGGAAGGACCCTTCAATTCCAGCTACGATGGCGTGGCAAATCATCATGCCGATGGCACCGCAGATCAGGAAGTGCTTGCGACCGAATTTGTCAAGGAACAGAACCGAAGGAATGGTGAACAGGATCTGAAAGATACCCGTGACACCAGTGGCTAGAAGGGTGACTGTGGTTGAGGTAAGGCCGAAGCTTTCGAAGATCTGCGGCGCGTAGTACAGAACTGAGTTGATACCGGTCTAAGGATGGAGAATTAGCATTGCATGGCCCCTCAGTGCTATTGGCTTATCAAGGGTGCAAGTATGAAAAACTCACAAATTGTTGGAAGATCATGAGCCAGATTCCAATCCATACACGTTTCTGCATGTTCTTGGCAAACAGCGGCTTCCAAGTGCTCAAGAATCCGCCCTGAGCCTTAAGCTCACCCTCGACCTCTTCGTCAAACATCACAGCAGCTTTGATCTCAAGGAACTCGGCTTGCAAGACGGGATCCTCAGCGGGAAGGCGACGAAGCTTAGAAAGAGCTGCAATGCAGTCCTCCTCGCGGTGCTTCATGGCAAGCCATCGGGGCGAGTGAGGTAGGAAGAACATGCCAACAAAGAGGATCCATGCAAACAGCATTTGGAAGGCGATGGGGAACCTCCAGTCGATGTCCTTCTGTCCGGAACAGAGATGCCCATTCGCGGCCTCGTAGTTGAAGTCGCCATCGATGTACCAGTCTGCTTCAGGCACGTTGTACGGCTTGCACTCTGTTCCTCCAATGAAGTGGAAACCGTAATCGAGGAAGAAGGCGACAGTCGTACCAATGGTGATAGACAGCTGTTGGAGGGAAACGAGGCCACCACGAAGCTCAGGAGGGGCAATCTCGGCTTGGTACAGGGGGATGACCATAGAGAACATGCCGATGCCTACACCGCCGACGATACGACCAGCAAAGAGCATGCCTGAGGTTTTGGCCGCACATTGAAGACAGGTTCCGATAGTGAAGATGATGGCCGCTAAATTCATGGAGTATTTTCGGGAGATGGCATCGGCGGTGTAGCCACAAAACAGAGCGCCGAACCAAGCCCCAAGCTCGAGAGAGGCGACAAGCCAGCCCTGAATAGTGTCGCCCTGAAGATCTGGGAACTGAGCCTGGAAGTTTTCCATAACAAGGATGGGCGACATGACACCTTGATCATAACCGTACATGATACAACCGAGGGCGGCGAAACAGCATGTCAAAGAGACGTACGGATTCTTCAACATGCCGACGATGCCATGCTGCTTCTCGGCGGCCAGACGGCCCACAGCCGACTGGCTGGTCACAGCGCCTGTTGCACCCATTGTGTCGTCTTCTTGTTCTCGAGCACCAAGAAAAAGATCGAAGTTGAAACGATGTGAAAGATTTGAGAGAATACAAGGAGAGCCGGCGGTCAACAGAGTGGCGATCAAGTAAATTTATGTCTTCCAATTCTGGAGTATCTTGACTGGGGCCTCAAAGCCACCCCAAGTCAAAAAGTCCCCCTTGAACAATAACTTGCCAGACGATATCCGAGGCCATGTTACCTAAATCCGGGAAACTAAATGCAAGATATGCCCGAGAATCTGGGACATATCCACCAACTGACGCGAGCAGTCGCGATCAACACGAACCCGTCTTTGCAAACCTAGGCACGAGATCAACTACATGCAAGGATCGCCGAGGTGCAACCGAGATGGCCTGGAAAACTTACACCCATTGCTGTGGGGAAGACATGGAGTCTAAGACAAGATCTGGGGGTGACGGTACGCCGTCGAGTCTGGGGAAGGATCAGGCTCAGGCCATATCGTGGAGAAGCACATACGTGGTCATGGACTACAAGCTGGAAAGAGGTCTTCCCCGGATTACCAATTCCTATACTTTCGACGGCTCGCTCCGACTAACCTTTCCGCAGCTGGTTGGATTCGGCCACTCTCGCGGCGATATTCTGGAGCAGAGAAAGAAATGTGTGTGTGATAGTATCCATGGTCTGAGCTGCATTGCAGAAGAGTCAATGTTGGCCGCCAGTCCAAGTAGCCTTACTGGTCTGAGCCGATAGCCGTCAATTGTCCTCCTATCGTCTCCGCCGTACCACATTTCCGAGAGCAAGAACTAGCACGCGGCTGAAAGTCTCAGGCACACGAGGACCAAGAGGCGCGAGGCTGGCCTATAGGAAATAAGGTTGATTCCCGCATATCAACTTTGATATATTTGGTCACTGCCCATTGCCAACTCGTTAATAATAACAGCCATGCTATCCCAAAGCTCGCTGCTCAACTGCTTTGCGAGGAGTACAAAACTTAAGAAAGACAGAAGGACCTTGGAGAGCAGGTCAACGTTATTCCCGGGGCCGTCTATACTGCTCAGGCAGCCCCCCAGAATGACTACCCCAGATTCCCCGCTGGGGCCCCATCTAGACGCGTAGGCGATCATCTACTTTTGACGGTAAGCGACACATGATTGACCAGTGCTTACCTACTGTACGGCTCTCTCGGGAGCAAGGCCAACATCGGCAAACACGGCACGCTCTCTCGGCGTAATTTATACAAATACAGCCGGGGACTACGCAGTCCACTGTCCTGCTCCGGTTGCGTCCTGGGTCAACAGCGATAGCCGAGTATTCCCAAGAAAGCTGCAGCTTGACTGAGAATAGAAAAACAATTGGGTCCTGCAATAGTCACCATGGGTGCCCATGGGGAAACGCACGAGAATGGAGAATTTCTCTCTTGTGGTGGGCTTCTCCCCCCAAAAAAAAAGAAGGAAAACGAGAAAATTGGAGCGCGTCAGCTTTCGTGATGCACGGCGATGGAGTCGATCACTCCCGGAAGGGCCAAGACTTTTTTCGGAGGTTGACCGAAACCCAGACTGTCGGGCTTGGGCGACCGGCCTCGACCGCCGGAGACGAGTGTCCACCTCGAACCATGCTCTCCGCCTTTTACTCTCCCTTTTCCCCAGGCTACCTGCTGCACGCACGCGGGGGAATTTGCACAGTGGGTCTGGGGTGATAGTAATCCATAATGATGAGGATAGACAGGCCGCTTGACCTGGACGTGTACATGTGTGAATACGGGCTGTTCCGAGCCAGCACATGTACATGTCGGAAGTACAAATCCAATAAGTCGTTGTGACACAGAACGCAAGTCGAATTAATAAGGAGGAACAAAGCCCGGCACGGATTGGCTCGCATAATTGCTACCGATGTCAAGTAGGTAGGTAGGAATTCTTCCTCCCCACAGAAACACACAATATTGGTTACTACAGGTTCCCCGCGCGCCCAACAGCTTGGAGGGAACAAAATACTATCCGCGCGCTGCACGCTGTACGCCGCAACTGATACGCATCATATCTACCCCCGTCTAAATTTGATGCCAAAAAGTCTCACAGTCATGCGTTGATTCTTTGGAAAAATCCATTTCCCCCACCGCCTCTAGACGCCGATGACTTTTAGGCTCGGAGATACGTCTTTTACTCCTTTTTCTCGGACGGAGCTGTCACACAGATAGTTTCAGCCAATCTCCAGCGTGATCAAACGGGAGCGCCCCAGAGTGGCGTCGCGCTGAACCTCATGTGGCGGGCGTCTTCATGCACTGTCCCTTACCGTTGCTTCGCACGGAGACTCTGGGTAAGGCGGGATCAATATGTCCATGTCACGATATGAGCGGACTTCTTCTTGGAATATATAATCAATGATTAAAAACATCACTGTACATTCAAACAGCGCTGATTGTCCTCACTAGCAGCCGAGGCCCACCCACGCAACATCGGGTTCCACTCGGCTGAGGTAGGCCTTCTTTCCTCCCTCTCGTCCTCCTATGTACGGGGTATGTACTAATGAAAATATGAACTAAGTGAGGTATTGAATAGATGGTTGACTAGGAAAATGCTATTCTTTCCTTTGATTCAAGCCTATATGTCAACAAGCTTGTGCTCTATGCTATGCTTTGATTCGTGCCTCAATATCATCAAAAAAATGCCTCGATTTGCTTGGCGCTTACTGGTGCTCTGCCAGGCCAAGAGAGTTGTTGCCGCCGTTGAAAGCGACGAATTGCGACTTGAAGAAAATGTCACCATAGATGGCCAGGTTGGAGTTACCGCCAGACTGAACGCCGCCGAAGCAAGCTGGTTGAAAGGAGTCATGTTAGCGATTGATTTAAAAACAATGGGATGATGGCACATTAATGACTTACTGTTACCCGACACCTGAGCGAAGTTGATGTCCGAGCCCTTGACCCTAGCCATGTAGTTGTCACCAACTGCCAGCATCAAATCTGGCAGCTGAGCATTGCAGTCAACCGTGACACCACCAACTTGCGCATTGTTCTGTGCGCTGGGGATCTGAGAGTAGTAACCCTGGACAACGGTAGGGTCGGCGATGATGAGAGTGGTGCCGGTGTCAGCAATAGCCTGGCCGACGGGGTTGCCAGCCTGTGCAGCACCAGTCCCAACAGCGAACTTGGTCGAGGGGAACTGCCAGAAGCCCTGGGTGGTGTTGACAGGGACCCAAGCCATGGTACCGTTGAATTGGGTTGCGTCGATGGCACCAAATGTGTAGGCACCGGCGGCGGCCTTGCGCAAGTCGGCGGTGAAGACGGGCTCTGCGAGCGAGGGCATCACATTGTCAAAAAAGGTCTTCTGCTGCGTAGGCTTGACGGTATTCAGCTTGGAGTAAGCCAAGCCAACCAGACCATTGTTGTTGGTGTCTTGGACGAAGGACTGGGAAACAGCGGTAGCCATCTCGATGGCCTGGTCAGTGACAGTGGCGCCGCCAATGTTCACAGTATCGGTGCCGACGTTGCCAGCAGCTCCGGAGCCATCACCGTAGCTGATGCTGAAGGTAGCACCCTGGATCATCTTGAGAGTGGTAGACTGTGTCGGGTTGTAGAGGGTGTGGCCAGTCGTAGAAGCATTCCCGAGCTGGGTGTTGAAGACCCAGAGATCAGAGGAGCCTGAGTCGAAATCCAGGTTGAGGGTTTGTCCACCAATCGAGACGGGGGACAGGTACTCGACATCACCAGCCTCCGGGGTATTGGTAACCTTTCCGACACCAGCTGCGAGCGCCGTGTTGTTCGTAGCGGCAACAGTGACGTTGGTAGCAGCAGAAGCGACGTTCGAGTTGGTCAGCTTGTCTACGACGGCGGAGTCCGAGCTGCTCGAGCCGCTCTTGATCGCATCCATCAAAGCAGGGGGGATGTTCATGCGGTACTTCCTCAGCGACTTCAACAGTTGCTTAGGTCCATCGTGACGCTTGAAATTAGGGTTCTTGACCCGCTCGACTGTGAATACTCCTCTCTTCTGGATTTTTGGTGACGGCGCCGCGGCTACCAAGGCGGCTAACAAGCCAAGGAAAAGGAAGACCCTGTAGTACGACTGCATGTTTTCGGCTCCGCGAGAATATTATAGATGTGGAGGGAAAATTATATGAAAAGGCCACGCCAGGTGGGTCAGGTGAAATGAAGAGTAGGAGAGGAGGGGAGATGATACTCAAATCTCCAAAGTTTCCCTACTTCTGTGCGCGGCACCGAACAAAGAATGAAAAAAAATGAGTCGAAGAGAGGATGATGTGAAGGGAGAAGGGAAACGTGAGAAACAAAAAAAAGAAGATCTAGTGGGATGTCCTCCGTACATAAACAACTCAAGCACTGCTTGGATGAGCAGACAAGAAAGCTTACCCACAGGAACGAGCGACCCATTTGTAGTAAAAGCTCAAACAATAAGCTTTGCATCCGTAACGGGGTCTAGGATGTTGAGATGAAGGTGGTAAACACGGAGACTCGGCGCCTGAGCATGTCTGGCATTGCCATCCTGAGTTACGTACTCCTGACAGGATGTGGTCCTCGCTAGTTGGTGGTTGGTGCAGCAGGTATGGGTTTTCGGACGAAGGCGTACCACCATACTGAATGCCAGACGTACGCAGTTGCAGCGGGATATCGACATCAGACAGCGTCTGTGGCAGCGCAGTGGAGCCATGGTAAGGTTAAACAGGATAAGGTCGAGGGACCCATGGAGGCACAAAAGGAACCCTTGTGACAAGGAGGGTGATGCAGCGGTCCAAGAGCCGCATGGGCAGGGGTAACGAGGGGTGAATCCGGGGCACGCAGAGCCTCATGCAAGGGTCTGCAACTCTGCAGTGACCGCACGCCATTCGCCTGGCGGCAACTATGCCTAATTCGTGGGTTCCATGCTCCGCATAGCTTGTTTGAGGATGGTCGTAAAAGCTGGATTACCGGGGGGGAAAGGGAAAAGCCACACTCGATGCATATGTCTTGAGCCGACGAGGTTGCCAATGATGGATTTACCCAATAGGCGGCGGTGTGAAGTTTATTGACAGGAGCAGTCGAGGCTCCAAGAGGATGCCAAGGCAGCGTGGTTCCAGGGAGCGCGTGGCGTTTGCCACGGCCGCTTGACTGGTACTGCATCTGATGTGGACAAGTGAGGTCATGGCCTTTCCAAACCGACAATTCTGCGTATCCTTCCAGACAAACAGACTATTTTGATCGTTGTATCTAAATTTGTCCATTCGTGTTTGCCATCAGTAGGTGAACGATTTGGGAAGATTCGGGATCACGGCAGGAGGAGAAGCGGCATGGTTTCGAGAGACGGGACCAGACGTTGACAGCGTATGAAGCTTGGCAGAGTGAGGATGACAGTTCGGACAGCCGGCCCAGATGGCCAAGCTGTAATATGCTGTGCGAATTGACTCGGGAAGATAGAGCCCGGGCCTGGAGCGGCAGTCAGATGCTGTTGTTCCAATCAACAATGGACGGAATCATCGCGGAAGTAGACAAGCATGTCTGCAGTCTTGGTGCCTTGTATTCATGTATTGGACGTGGATACCGGACGAAGCTGAAGCCCGTGATGTTTAATTTCCGAAGATGTTTTATATTTAGCTGCACAGGCGAATTGAACATCTATTTAGACGGATTACCTGGGAAACATGATCGGGCTGTGCGCTGGAGGAAAGAAAGACGAGACCAGTCACCCGCTGTTTCAAGATCGATATCGACAGCACCAAAGATGTGCTGATCTGCTATAGCTGCAAGTCTTGTTCGCGAACGCATTGGCGGCACGCCAATGTTTGGATTGGTAGCTTTGGCGATCAAGTGAGCTTGAAGTGCCTTGGCTGGCGGGCCGGGTGGCTAGTTGGTTGACATGCAATAGTGCTGGGTGGGAATATAGGCTGCGACAGCCAGTCGCGGTGCTCAGCTCGATGATCAGATGAAGCAACTACCGCAAAACATCCGAGACAGAAGTGGACCTTGGCTTTTCTTGTTGCCTTTGCTTGTGCCCTCCTCTCTGATGGGCAGTGCCTGTTTAAGCCAACCGAAAGCATCACTACGGACTGTCACCATTCCGTGTACGAAGACATGTCTGTGAAGCCATCAGATTGGCCAGCCCTACGGTCCTCGAGAGGGATCGTTTTGCTGCTCTGCTCTTGGCTGTGGGCCATGCCATGGCGGGTTGGCAAACCTTGGTACGGCAGATCGGCACTGGGCGACGACGATCATCGACATGCCATCACAGCCCCAGCCCCAGCCACAGCCACAGCCGTCGCTAAATATAAATGGAGTGTTTTGAGGATCGTGAGGATCATGATGACCATATCACTGCAGTGCCGATCATAGAACAACAAATCTCTGCGCAATCTAGGCCGTTGTCGATTGCATGGGGGTCAGGCAGTGGTGTAGTAGTGGTAGCGGTGGTGGTTGTTTCAGGATCTTCAGACGTGCCGGCTCCAGTTTCAACCAAGATCCACTCCAATCGACTGGCCGCAGTCACAGGGGCAACACCACCGCGAAAACATCGGACGTCTTCCACACTCAGTTTTAAGCATGATTCGGCTTGTGGGTAATTCCGAAGGGCCGCGGACGGAGATGAGAAATCGAACTGGCGGGTGGAGAGCTTTTACAACTCGCCAGGAAAGGCCAGGCGGCCCCAGAACAGGCCTGTATCAGAGGGAATTGAAGGGTGTAAAGTAAATAGTCAGGTAGGCAATCCTGAATATCTGGTTCGTTAGACTGGCCAAAGAATTGGGTTGCTGATGATGATAATTTCAAAAGGGGGGGGGGGCTGCAATACGGCAAGACAACACCTAGTTGATGAATGCCCGAGATGTGGATGGAGAGGTGATGTCGCATTGAGGGTGAGGTTGTTATGTGGGCTCCAGCCCGGGCTGACAGCCAGGGAAGGAAGGGGTAAAAAGTCTTGGCAACTGAACCTTGAGCGTGACCCTAACTCAAAAAGATCCCTGCCTACCTACTCTTTCTCCGCCCCCCCCCCAAAAAACAACAAAAGAAAAAGAAAAGAAAAACAAAAACGAAAAAGAGGGTCACTGCTCGTCATGGCAGACCACCAACCGTTGCTTCACCCCGGTATCTTATCTCCTCTTTGCAGTGAGTCTGACAGAGTCTCCATTCAATTCCATTCTTGCATCAAGGAGATTGGGAATACGCTCAAAGACGACATGAAAACAGCCCGCGAGAAGTGACGTCGGCGCCCACAAATCCCAAACTAGATGCGCTGCAGAATCTCCAGATGCTGATGCAGGTGAAGTGGATATCATGGGTGGGCTTGCAGAGAATGACTCCAGACGACCCACAGCGGCAGGAAGGATGGCAAGGCCGGTGTAACTGAATGCGACTTACTTGAATGGAAAGAAACATAAGATGAGCAAAGAAAATCCTTTCAATCATACCATAGCACTCTGTGGTGTTGCTTGTATGGAGAGCACAGCACAGCATGGCGGAGTAGGTATTGTCCGTAGGTACTACCTCTACCTACCTAGGGATGGTAAATCGTAGGAAAGCGGAACCTAACATCCGACAAAGCCTGGGAAGAGCAGTGTAAATACCTGTTGGAACTAGAGACCAACAGGATGCATTACACTGCGCACGAACCCACGTAACCCGTAAAGCCAAACTCAATTCCCCGATCGACTTCACAAGATCAGTCCAAGGTCTCGAAGATCCGTGGTTAGCCACCTGCCATCTCCTTTTGTTTTTTTCTCCCCGAATGTTTGTCCAGATTTTCCCTTTCTAAGGGCATGACTATGAAAGATTTTTGAATGCTCTGGTATGTACATCTTGGCATCTGAAATGATTGCCCATGGAAAATGAGACAAAGTAGCCAATATCAGACAAGGTGGGAATTGCCCATGGCAGCAAACTCAAGGATTACTTGATCAAGACGTTGAGAGAGAGAGAGAGGTCTTGCAGATTGAGATTCAACAACACCTCTTTGTGTGCGATCCTTGATCAAAGAAAACACTCTGGGCTGAGGAAGACAGTATTTTGCAATTCTGAGCAATGTATCAGTACTATTATAGCCTCGCAATCGCTCGCATTTCACCTGGTCTGAAGAGTGTCACTCACTTACACACTTTTCCATACCTAGTCAGTCATCGGCTTACACACACCTATTAGACTGGGCCCCAAACCCTGTCCAGCCAAAACCCCGCTCCGTTTATCCAGGTACGGTCCGGGACCCACTTTACCGTCCACCGCCGGCCCAGTTTTGCGCCATCATTTGACCATACATTGGCCTCGGCCCAGCCTTGTTACCTTTTCAGCTCTCTCTCGCCGTTCCGTGGCTTTGCACTTCCGTCTTGTTGCCTCGTCCGTCTCGACTATCGGCTCGTTCCAGGTCCCAGACCCTACCATCACGAAAACGGTCAGCAGCTCATCTCCGTCCACGCCGGTCCGGATTTCGATAGCCACGCGCCCCCGGCACCGACTCCGCCTGCCCCTAGCTCCAAGTGTCCATCGACCGCTCCGAAACCCGACTTGCGTCCATCGATAACGGAGGAGGCGCATACACATTGCACTCCTCTCCGAGGGCTATCGAGGCTATCGAAGCCTGGTTCCCTCAACACCATCCCCACTGTCCTTCGTCTTTGGCGGTGGCTCGGTCCGCCTCGTGTGGTCGACCTGGTTGACGAGCCTTGAGGATAGCGTCCAATTGGCAGTCATCTCAGGCCAGACCCGAACCAGGTTGCTGGGTCGCCATCAACTTGACATCGAGGCCTTCTTCTTCTTCTTCTTCGTCGACTAACACTGCGGGCAGCGAGGCTGGGGCCAGCCCTGCTGCACGCGAATTCGAGCAAGCAGTCGTCCTCCAGGACGACAAGCAGTCCACCGTCAGCAACCTCCTCACCGACCTACGCTGCATCGCGTCCGAAAGATCTCTCGCGGCTACCTCCATTGGAAGCATTCGGCCTACTGAATCGAATCAATCCCCTTCGTCCAAGTTCTCGGACCACTCCGTCGTCAACATGTCCGACGACGACTACGGTTCCCCTGAACCCATCCAGGGCGCCGGCGAACCCGGCTCCAGCTCTGGCCGCAACCACACGCCCTCCCACCGCAAGGGGCCTCGATTTAGCTGGACCCCCGCGTACGAGACCACCTTCTTCCGCTCGCTTTGTGAGAGCGTCAACTTGGGCCTGAAGGACAACCACAGCTTCAAGTCCGAGGCTTGGGACAGAGCCTGCAAAGCCCTTGCCGAGCGTCACGGTGCCTATCCCAACAAGGGTCATTTGATCAACAAGAGCGACAATGCTCGGAAGAAGTTTCGTTTGTGGAGGGGTCTGCGTGAAGATCGCGATTTTCTCTACAATCCCAAAAACAGGACTGTGACGGCTAGTGATGAGGCCTGGAGAGCACACATCGAGGTCAGTGAAACTTTCCTTGCATCTCGTGTCTTTGCCTGGTGAACTATCACTATAACGAGGCCAGAAAGTAAATTTGGCCTGTCAACATTGACTGGCGCCCCGAGTTCACAGATCCCTCGCCGATTTCTTCTACACAGTTGAGATCGGAGTCGGGATCGATTGGGGTTCGCTAATGGAACAGAATTTCCCCCTTAGACAATCGCGAGACAGGCGCTGACGATTTATGACCACCTACAGAAAGAGCCCTTGTCCAAATCCCTACGCAATCGCCCTTTTGAGCACGAACAATTCATGGAGATCCTATTTCCGGATGTTGTTGGATCTGGTGGCGCCCCAAAACGCATCACTAAACCCAGGCGCAAGGGCACCGAGACCATGCAAGACTCAGACGATCTGGACGGGCCCGGAACCAACGTCATGAACCTCCTGTCTCCTGGCAGTAGCTCGATGCCTTTCGCCCCCTCTCAAACTCCCATTCACCCGCCCACTGTACCCTCCAATGGCACCGTCCGTCCGTCCTCGACGACCATGCAAAACCGCACATCCATCGCCTCGAGCTCGGCACTCACTCCCCCAGACGATGAGACTCCTGCGAACCAACCCTCCCGCAAGCGCTTCCATCCCTCCAACAACACTACCTCGGGTTCTGGCGAGAAACGCCGCCGAACAGGAAACAACAACTATATTGATCTGACCCACTCGGCCCAGCTGATGAACATGGAAAATAACCTACAAGATGGCAGCAGTAATCAGCAAAACCACCAGGCCAACAACGCCGGAGGACCCTCCTCCAGTGGCCAGCCGGGTGTGTCCCGCAACCAGCTCGTCCAAGAATCCATGCTTGCCCTCAGCGAGTTCGTTCGTGGCTTCCGCAACGCCCCAGCCCCTCCTCCACCAACGCCGCGCTGGACCGCGCAGGCGATGGAGATTTTCTTCCGCGACTTTGCGGACGAAGACCCGGACCTGCAGCTCAAGATTGGCGAAAAAGTTCTCTGCGATACCAACAAGGCCACCATGTTCTGCACCATGCCCGAGCAGCTGCGCCAGCACTGGGTTAAGCGGCTGCGCGAGCTTCACCACCGCCTGGATGTAACGGCTGGAATGAACAGCTCCATGAACAGCAACGCGGCGGCCGCAATGAACGGCAGCAATGGCCTGTTGAATGGTGGTGGCGGTATCACAGGCATGATGCAGATGGGTGGGCCAGTCAATGGCGGTGGTATGGGCCGGAACGGCAGCCAGGTCGGCTAGGAGCTTCCTGTCTCCGTTTCCACCCCTGGATCTGCCGAGGAAGTGGTTGACGTTGCTGACGATGCTGTGGGCGGTAACGTTGATTTGATGGATGTCTCGCATGAATCAGACCAGAGCCCTATTCCCGATGCCAATATGCTTTGCAACGGCATTGAGGACGTTTAAGGGACAGCGGCAGCTGCAACCTGGTAAACAGCTAAGCCGAATGTCATGATGCGCCCTCTTTATGGGCATTTGAGCCATTTGGGCTTGGACCTCGATAGCTGGGTCTGCAACCTTTACAAAGCGTGCTGGCGAGGTTACGCGACGACCATGGTGAGGAATACTTTCTGGAGTGTGGCTTCCGGGTGGTTCTGCGAGGTGTCACAAGGCAAGCTTATCTATTTTCCCGTGGGGGGACTTGTTTGCAACACTCCCGACTCTTTGATTGAGTCAAAATGTGTTTTTCTTTTTCTGGGGGGACTTTACTTGGGATCATGGCTCGGCAGGCTTTTCTGATTTACGGCGTTTAATGGGAACAACAACAGCAACAACAAGGGTGGAATCATACGAGGGCAGGCAACACATGGTTTCAACTTTCTTCAACTCCTCACAAGAAAGAGAAAATTCAGGATGATTCAGATCAAATGCAAATGGGATGGGTATGGATTGGCCGGGGCGTTCTTATTCTGTTTTTTTTTTTGCTTCTTCTTTCAAACTCCCTATGGAGAGAGGGGAATGTCGATTACTTGATATGAACATAATGAACAATGGAAAGCTTTCTTGATGAATTGCAGTGGTGTTCGTTCCGGATCATTCGCACTCAAACAATATTATTGAATGACATGGATGTCCTGTCTCCTGATCTAATTTACTTAGCTGCAAAGGGCTTTGGCACATTATCATAATTTCTACCTGGGCTCAGACCAATTTGCAAGCAATACTCCTATTCAACGCCTTGAGTTCCACTACACCAGTGTGGAAGCTGCTCATTAAACGCCGTGTTTTGTAACACCCAAGCACAAGTTCTCCTGATCAAACATGAGTCTTTGCCCATTTCCCATGTGAGACTCAACGGACACATTGTGCAAAAGAAAATGTGAATTCATCAAACGTGTCTCCTGCTCCCATATTTGGTATCGTTCGTGAAGTAAAGCTTGAAAAACCCGTGCCCGTTTCCAATGCGCCCAGTAGCTACTTGGAATCGTAGGTGGACCAAGTCATTCCTGTCTCATGTGCATTCACGCTCCCACTCCTCTACAAAAGCCCGTCCAGTGGTTGGAAGGGAGCACATCCCGCTGTAAATCCCATTCACTCTGTCATCCCGCGCTCCAAAGCTCCTTTGCGTGCAATCCCTCCACCTTAGCCCGGCTGGTGGGTCCCGCTCAACCCATATCACAACCAACCTACGCTTGAGGATGCCTCCATGCCTGAACAACGAATATAGCCTTCCCTGAACCCGTCAAGTTCTGGGCGATCAGATTTGCGTTGCGTCATTCTCCCCCAGTCACCGCGCCGATTGAATCTAGTACCACGTGTGTATGATGGGGACTTTGGTATCTTTGGCGCCATTTAAGCTTTGCTGCTGCTGCCGCGAGCCTTGGTGAAAAACCTTCATACAATGTTAGTGTCATAATTTATGCGCGTAGATTTCAAGGGCAAAGAGTGAAGCGACACTGAACGTAGCAACATACCGAGAGAAAACGCCCTCCACAATACCCACAGCACCGACAACAGCGGCTCCCACACCGGCATGTGACCAGCGTAGTGCTCCGCGCTCGTGCAAGCCCCATGCCTTGTATCCCAACACAGCGCTCAGACCCACGACAGCTGCCAGGTTGGCATAGACGATTCCACTAGCCTGGTTGTCAGACAGGGCAGCAATCTTGGAGAGCAACCAGTTGTCGGCCTCGACGGCCTTCTTCTTGGCCTTCTCCTTCTTAGCCTTAGCCTTATCGGCCAGGTCCTTCAGCTCGTCCTCGCGCTCAATACGCTCAGCCTGGGTGTCGGTCTGAATTGACTGCTCCATGAAGTCCGAGGGGACGGTGCGGACGGATTGGGTGTCTACATCAATCAGACTGCCGGTTGAGGTGGTCTGCGACTCATTGGGCTCAATCTCGGGAACTGGAGGGGCAGCAGCCTGGAGGTTAGAGGCGTGGTTAGCTTGAGCTTGGAGAGTATAGGCCTGCAGGCCCTCGACCAAATTGGGATGCAGGCGGATGGGGAAGGAGGCGCGCCGGGCACGCTGCTGAGGGTGCCACGACTCGGCCGCGTTGGGAAAATTAAAGGGGAACTCAGTCATTGTAATATGATTCTGGATTGGGGAGTGACTGCGTTGCGAGTGAAGCTGATGGTAGGAAAACGGGCTGATGCCCTTGCGATTGTGCAAAACAGGCAACGAATGGAGGGGTTAATTGACTCACCTCCTCTGGAGTCTGGTAGGAGTTCCTGGCGGCAATGTCGGCGTAGGAGGCCACTAATGGATTTTATCAGTATGTTGTTCTTGAAATGAAGCCATCACGATGAGGATGGCGTGTCTTGGGGAGGGACCTACTGTTGATGTGTGTATGGTGGAAGGTTGGTAAAAATTTGGTGACTGTTGGTATGCAGTGGTCTTGAGACACACAGCAATCAAACAAAAGAGTCTTGTTGGTAAGGTCTTTCAATGCGGTTCTATGCAGATGTAAAGTGAAGCTGGTGGGAAGATGCTCTTATCGTCGTGGAGAAGAGAAGAACATGTGATGGATTCGTCGAGGGCAAAACCGGGATGGGAGGTGAGTCGTTCCAGTGACGAATGCAGCAGGCAAGCTTCTTGGGGGAATACCCCTGCAATTGTGACGTATGCGGCTGCAGCTAGAAAGAGAACGACATGCAAATCCACTTTTCCCACTTTGGAAATCAATTCTGGGCCAGCATTGGCTCAAGAGCTCCACTCCTTGCATTGATTCGAGATGATTCTCTGGAGCAAAATGTCTTGCAAAGTCTGAGACGAATACAGCAAGGACATAGTAAGCCCATCTAATCACTGGTGGAGTAAGAGTATTATCGTGGAAATGCGTTCCACAGGTGGTGAATTGAGATTGTTGAGATTGGTATTTCAGGTCTTTCTCACCTCAGCTCGAGAAGGCATCTAGAATACAGTGCCAGTATCTACAATATTCATGCGCCTTCGGATGCATTATATAGTACAAATATCATCGTCTCACTCTCCCTATCTCTTCCATCACCAGCTAACAGCTATGTTTACCTGGACTCCGGAACGTTGGCAGACGTGGCGTCGAATGATCTCTTGGGGATAGCGCGCTGTCCGTCCACCAGATCATCCTTGAAAGCCTGGCTGTCACCGTGCGCAGGAGCCTGGGTCGCCGGGGCAGGAGCAGCACTCTTGGGCGCATCTGCTGTCGCGTCGTGTGCCTTCTGCTCAGGGCTAGGAGCCACAATTGACTTCTTTTCTTCTGATTTGGCGGGTGTCTCGGTAGCTGGTGCTGGCTTAGCCGACGTCTCCGGTGCAGTCGCCTTGGACGTCGCGTCCTTCACATCAGCGACAGGAGCGGCAGCGTTTGCAGCTGCAGCCTCTGCCTCTGCCTCAGCGGCCTCCTCGTCCGCAATCTCCTCGCCGTAGACTTCGGGATATTTCCGGAAGCAGTCTTGCATGTGCCTGTGTCGCTGTCAGCTACTATCCCCACAACCGCGATCCTCCGATAGTATAACATACTGGAACTTGTCAACGCAGTCCATGCCCTTCGGCTCCTCGGTCGAGTACACAAAGCAGCTGAATGCCGACTTGAATTCTTCTCCGCAAGGCCCATGCGCCATGCCGCCTAGGCATGGGCAGTCCCAGTTGATCTCGCCTGTCTCCGGGTTGAATGCGCCCTGTTGGCCTGCCTCTTCCTCCAACTGCTCGGGTGATTTTTCTGCATCCTCGGGCGTTGCGACAGCAGCAGCAGCTGCCGAACCATCCTTCTGAGGTGGTGGTGATTGGGGCGTCTTCTCCTTCGCAGCCTGCTCTTCTTTGGCCTTCAACCTGGCGTCTAAGGTTTTGCGCTTCTCCTCGACTATTGCATCGACGGTGGTAAGGTCTGATTCGGCAAAGTGGGGTGGCTCAGTGGACATGCGCGCTGCGACGAGGGATTGGGGTCAGTATTTGGTTCCCATCTCTTCGTGCTTCGCACTTGGAAAGGGGGCAACACATACAAGGCAGCTCATCTGCGAATATCGGGCTGGTGTTGTACCAATACAGCGCGCCTATTGCCGCGCCCCATCGTGCCGCTGTGCCTTTCCATGTGTACCGCTTGTCTGCCGGTGCTGTGCTCGCGAATCGACGTCCGGTGAAGGACGCTACGGAGGACTGTCGCAATGCCCGAGGGCCTGTCCTTGCTGCTGCACGAAACATTGTGATTGATTCGCTAAGCCAAGGGAATGAACACACGCGAACAAAGGAAAGAAGAAGGGTGTTGCTGAGTGGCAATCCGTCGTTGAAGGTGGAGATGGAACAGGTGTAGAATTGGTAAGCCGAGATGGACTCGGCCCAAACTTACAAAATTTCCAAGCTCAACGCCGAATCGGCCAACTGCAGGGGTGGGTGGCCCCTGTAATTCCCCAGTCTGTGAGATCATGACCCGGTTGCTGACTAAGTCGTTTTTAGAAGGCACACTATGGCATCTGATCATGGTTGGACCAATTTCTTCGTCTTCCAACTTCAAGTAAATGTGTTTGACTCCGAACTTATACGCATGAACATCTATCCTAAATTTTTATTTTATTCGAAAGTGGTGAATCCAAACTGGCAGCCCCAGTATCAGACATGGATGCTTGAGAGGGTGCACTAAGTTGTACTTTTTATACTGGTAAGTTGATGCATCTCGAGTCCACTCTCACCCATGAAAGCAGCTTGCTCTCGAAATCATGACCATCGCTTGAAGCCCGAGTTCGACGATTTGACTCCTTGTTTAAGCGGCGGAAAATACTCACTACGACATCTCAAAACCAGCAAAAGCGCAACCTGTACATTATACCATGGCCACGGCAACATCTCACGACGGCTTTTCCGGGGGTCCTGGACTTTATGAGTAGTGGCCCCAATGACACAAAAGGGCAACTACGCTTTTTGGTGTTGGATGAATGATTAAAAAAATATCTCTTATGTAACTACTTTAAGTCATCATGGTCTCATTACATGTATTCGTCTTCATCCCCACCCCTCATGCAGAAACAGGTGCAATGGTCGTGGCCACTTTGAAATCCCTGCTGCTGAAGCCAACGTTGATCGTGAAGTCCCCGCTTGGGATCAGCCAATCCTGTGCAACAACGTCCCAGTAGCTGATGTCCCTCCTCATCAACTCAAAAGAAGACGTTTGCGTCTCACCCGCCGCGAGCATGATCTTGTCGAAGCCGCGCAGCTGGTTGGGAGGCGTACCCGCAGGCGTGCTGCTAGGGAATGTGATGTACAGCTGAGGAACAGCCGCGCCGTCGACTGCGCCAGTGTTGGAAACGGAAACGGTTACATTGTACAGAGTCTCCCACAGAGCTGGGTTACCACCGGGCTGGGCAGCCTGAGCAGCGGGGGCAGCGGAGAAGTTCGCACCAAGCGCCTCGACTGAGATGTCTGCGAGCTCGAATGTGGTGTACGAGAGACCGAAGCCGAACTCATATTGCACTGAGATGTTCTTGGCATCAAAGTAGCGGTAGTCGATCTCAAGTCCCTCGTCGAACCAAGCTTGCCAGTCGTCGGTACCGTTGGTCAGGACGGCGGTCGTGGGCGGCGCGTTGTAGTCGCTGGAGTTCTTTGCGATAGTATAAGGCAAGTGGCCAGAAGGGTTCTCCACTCCGTACAACAGATCCACGAGAGAGTTGCCGCTCTGTTCTCCTGGGTAGTGGGCAGCCAGAATGGCGGTGACGTTCGGGTTGTCGGCAAAGGGTAGGATGTTGATACCGGACGAGTGCGAAACGACGACGGTGTTGTTGCAGTACTTGGCCACGGATGTGACCATGTCACTTCCATCCCAGTCGAGGTCGAGGGTCGTCCTATCGGCGCCCTCCTCGGCGTAGCTCTTGACAAAGACAAGGCACACATCAGGCATGGCAGGGATCCAAAGATCAGGCATCTCCGAGGTGATGACCAGGGTGTTATTCAAAAAGAACTGGACCATGGCATTATCTTGCTGAGCACGAGCGGTGATAGCAGTCAAGGGGTCGACAATCAAGGTGGCACGGCCAGTACCGGACCCGCCTCCGACATATTGGTTGCCAAAGTCAGCGGCGCCATTGGTGTACATGCCTTGAGTAGGCGCGCCCGCGTCGTTGCCAAACAAGGCAATGTTCTTGGGAGCCTTCAACGGCAAGGCGCCGTTGGTATTCTTAAGAAGAACTGTGCCAGCTGCGCCGTGCTTTCGAATGAGGGCGCTGTGATTCGCACGGACGTCCACATTCCACTCGCCCGTGAGATTGAAAGTCTCTCTCCAGGTGCTGGGAGGGGAGAAGGTGTTGAGTTGACCACCGGCAGGGTCAACCTCGGGGTAGCCAGAGTCCTGGCCGTGGAAGTAGTAAGGAGTCATGATTCTCGTGATCATATCGTCGAGACGCCCCACGTCCAGGGTCCCGTTGGAGACGGCGGATGTCACATTGCCTCCAAAGAAAGATCCACTGTCAAAAGCCATGCCGTATTGTCCAACATTACCTGGCATGTCCATGTCCAGGCCGGCTTCGATGGATGCCACACCAGAGTGAGTACCACCCCAGTCGCTCATGACATAGCCCTGGAATCCAAGCTCTTCCTTCAAAAGGCCGTTTTGAATCTTGGAGTTTTGGCACGCATAAGAGCCATTGACTCGGTTATATGCGCACATGATCGACGAGACCTTAGCGTGGACGGCATTTGCAAAAGGCCAGAGGTAGAGCTCGTGAAGTGTGCGGTCGTCAACGTTGGAGGAGACGGACTCTTGAGTGACTTCTGTGTTGCTAAGGCTGGGGTCACTCGTGTATGGGTATGTTGGGTTTCTCTGTGTCTCTTGCTCGTAGGCAATGAAGTGCTTGGCACAGGCCTGTACGCCTACATCTTGCATGGCGGTGATGGTCTCCTCCATTGCCACGCCAGTCAGATATGGGTCGGCTGCGAAACCCTCCCAGTTCCTTCCAGCATAACCTGACCTGCCTAAAGGCCCGGAAACAGGTCTGTAGAGGTTTCATTAGTCTCCTCGTGTATCTGAGTGAATGGTCATGTTACTTACCCAAGGTAGATATGAGCTCCCTTTCCCCTGAATTCCTCGCCCATGGCATAGCCACGCTCGTACATAAGGGCCTTGTCCCATGAAGCAGCGGCGGATACTCCAGCGGAAAAGACACTGGCGTAACTTGCAACACGGATAGCCAGGGGACCATCCTGAAGACAAAGACCTGGAAAGCCAAGCCTCTCGATGGCAATAATATTACCAACACAAGGGCCAGGTGTACCTGTGACCATATTTGCCTTCTCCTCAAGGGTAAGCTCGGCCACGAAGGCTTGGGCTTTTGCCAGAGCATCTTCCCAACCACCTACACCAGTTATGTTGGCTAAACAGACATTGTCAGTGATTTTTTTAAGAACATTGATATGTTGACGACAAGGGAGTACACACGAGATGGGTACACAGGTTCTGAGGAACCATACTGGTCCAGAATGACAGTATCGAGGGGCTGGACATGGCTGAAGGTGTCACCCTTGACAGCAGGAAGCAGCAGTGCAGAGACCAGAAGGGATTTGGCTGTGGACGCCATGATGACTGTTGAGAGAGAACGAGGTCACCTGGATGGCGTTGCATTCAGACATCACAAAGGACGGGCGGACTATTGATGATATATATATATATACCGACGCGATAACTGCTGTTCATTGCTATATCATGAGTCGCCTGTCTCTTAGTTGCCAATCTACAGGGTCCCATATCGGAATCTGTGTCCCCTCCGTACTACCGATCCGTTCGATCGTGCCCTGGAATCAAGCCAGACTCACTAACAATGGTGAGTGATGATGCGGAATCCGGACGAACGAGCAGCGAACTGTTCCCCGCAAAAAGAACTGACTCCACGTAATAACTCGGATGGTCAGCTGGCCTGGTGTGGATACTATACACTGCTTGAACAAGGAAGATGGATCCTCGGCCCATGAGAGCTCGAGATAGACCATGCAGACGGCCACTTTGTTTGCTCGGGAAAAGTCAATACCCAAGGTAGGACCAAGGAAATCCCTAGTACGAGACGCTAAGCCAGGGGAAGGGCCGACATTATCATGTAGGTACCGGAAGACAAGGCTGGCCCAGTCTCTGTCTCTAGAAATGAAGAAGAGGAATTTCGCACTCAATGCTCTAACATGAATTTCGTCGACGACTTTCCCACGGCAACGCCTTTCGCAGCACGTAGCACCACACAGAAATTTAATTCAACGCCTTTCACCTTATACCATGAAGACCTGGCAGAGAATCTTGGTGCTTGAGTAAGCCTGTCGTCACTTGTTCTGGCTGGGATTTTTGTCATTCAATTTTTCAAGAAATGTGGAGAGAAATTGTTTCTGTGAAGTCCCGGACAGTCCAGCAGGCATTATACTTTGCGGGGAAAACGTGGGCAAGTTGCGGAGGTTGGGGGTGGGTACCCCGGATCAATGCGCTGATCAAGATCCACCCTCTCTCTCTCTCTCGGTAGAACATCGGGTTTTCCGACTTTGAGCGACATCCGACGATGAAAAAGCATGCCACTGTCAGATCAGGGTGACAGAATCACGTACGCAAAAGCTCGCCAAGCCTTGACCACATCCACAGTATCCAGGTACACACAAGTCCGTTCACGAGCATTGTTGCCCTGATCTGGTAGGATTACTCGTTCAGGGGTCGGCCAATTGCTGCGTTCTCTTCATGGAAATGCCCTGAGCAACACAAGAAAACCAGGTGTGCGCATATCTTGATTCGTGAATTTGGGAGCAGCTATCAATGGCTGAATCAGTGCTGCAAACATATTTTTCCTTTTTGAGGTAGCAGTAAACCTGACTTACACAACCTTGCACCCCCAGAACTCGCTTGTGAACAGAAGCAGGTGTGAATGCAACATTGCAACGGTGCCAGAGACAATGATGGGTCAGAGTAGCCCTGCCAAACCAGATTGTCGGTAAGTCGGACGCGCATCATTTGCCTTTACACAGTACGGTCATGTGTAGTATGTACTACACAGCAGTTTGCATGTCATGTTAGCTTGACCTCCCCGGAGAAAACCGTGCTATTCTCGAATCTGGTGACCGGGAAGCGTGGGCTTGGAAAGAAAATACCCACTTCTCTCCGCACTAGAATCGGCCCTTTCCCAATAATTACCCCAGAACCGGGGCTGACGTCCGGCTTGGGTCCCCCAACGACCGTGCTGTGAACTAAATGATGCAGTAGCATGTAGTCCTATACCCCAACTTGCTGTATACCAAGTACTATTACTCCTGGCGGGCGCCACAGGCAACCAAGCATCGTATTTTAAATCTGAGTAGCAAGCCTATGCGTCAAGTCCATGCGTCTTCGTGCCCAATGCCATCATCATAGATGTATTATCAAGTCGTGTGAATTTTCGAATCTCAAGCAGCAACTTTAGATCGCTTCGCGCGTGGTATACGTCTGAGGCCCACCTCAGGTTCACATTACTAAAAAACACGGCATTCACCGCCATGAGGTCCTGCGTTACATTTCCTGGCCTGTTTTTTTTTTTGCTCTTCTCGAAAAGGTGCTGAGTGGAGCCTATGACTGACGATGTTGTGGTCTGCCCGGACCGGTGCAGTACAATGAGTACCCTGATGGGTAAACAAATTTCCGAGGGTGGCTCGCACGTAGTCTCAACGGCGCAATCGAGGCACATCACCACGTGTCGTCATATGGTTGTCTTCTAGTAGAGACCATCGTTTGGGTCATAGTGGCTCGCAAGCCGGCAAGTAGAACCCGTGATGAACGTGGAGAAGGGCGAGATGAGCTATCTTGTCCCGGTGAATATATTCTTCCCAATATCTCTGTGGAACATAGTCATAGAAGAGAGGCATGTCCCCAGGCTCAATGTACCGCGATGCCCTCGAGGCGATAGGTACGTGAGGTATTGCATCATATGTACGCTTCTGACATACATCAACACCTTTCGAGAATCAAGAAGCTTCAAATCATTTTTCAAGGTTTTTTACATTTCAAATACTGATTCTGTCGCCAGATCATATCAAAATGTAGTATAAAGGCTATTGTGACCATGCGTCTATAGCACATGGCTCAAGAATACGTCCTTGCCCTCATCCAGCAATCAATGGATTTTTTGCGTAAACAGATCCCCAGAGCAATTGTTGAGTGGAAGAGATTTGGGTATAACAGATTTAAAAAATACAAGTAACTGCCTCACCGCTGCCATGCAACTTCAGGAATGAATACAACAACAACCCACTGGGTCGTTCCCACATCGTTCTTCAGTGGCGTCCAGTAACTAACATATTTCCCGGTCATGTTTGGGTCACTACCACCTGGTCCAAGCCTCTCGAGACTAAAACTTCGCCGCGATAAACGGTTATTTTCCGACGATGGCTCCCCTGCCATAGTGGACAAATTGCCAGAACTTGTTTTTCTGGACAAGGACAGTCCTCTAGGTCGGGAATATTGACTGCCGCCCAGGGTGATATCCAGCTTCGCGGTTCGCCCTTCAGCCAGACTTGCTCGCACTGTAGACTTGAAGGATCTGGTGACCGAAGGAGAACGTGCCTTTTCCGAAAGGACTTCAAAGACGTTTTGCCCAAAAAAATTGACGACGTTATGATTCCCAGTACCGAAGCTATCCAACGTGGCCGCAGAGCAAAAGGCTACTGGAAGCTGAACCCGACCAACCTTCTTATCATGTCGTCCCTCGACCCTGTCCGGCTTTATGTATTCCAGAACCATGTATCGCGAGTAGGGCGATACAACAGTGTGGAGGTTATTTGTAGGCGATGAGAATGACATCGATACCCGACTCCCCATGGGCGTTGATGGCTCGGAAGCAGACAAGTCGTTCATGCTCTCCGTCCCCGACCCCGAGAACCCTAAGTCAAGATGCGAAAGGCGTCTCCTGAACGGTCTCAGGAACTTATTGCGAGATACGCTCGGCGGATATTTGGCCTGGATTTCGCGCTCGCGTTCCTGCTTCTTCTCTCTAGAAGCACCTTTCCACCACTCTGGTCGGTCTTGTTCCGATGACACCTCTGTTGGCCGCTCCGGAATAGATGGGACGTATCCCAGCACATGACTGATGTCTTCGTGTCGCTCTAGCATCTCGGTAACATCAATCTGGCCACCGAGGTGATACTGCGTCTCACTATCAGGGCCAACGAGTCGGGCCATAAAGACCAAATTCCAGAATAACCTGCCATCCCTGGTATAATTCAAGACCAACTCAGTGAACTCGTCTTTCTTCGAGATGCCATCTCGCAGTCTATCAGCACAGCTTCCTCGTGTGCCAGGCCCTTGGAACATGCGGCAGTCCTTAAAGACCATCTCTGCATGGCTGTAGCCCGTGAGCTTAGCCAGACCAGCCGAAACAGAAATCATCGGGTTAGAGCTGTCGCGGGGGTCCGTTAAGCAAAAAGCCTCGCCGAATCCAGGGCACGTTTGGTTTGGCGAATAGAAGGGACCAACGGTCTGAAGATTCAAGGAGAGCTGATGCTTCAAAAAGTCAGGATAGACATCCTGTGCCAGACTTTGCTCGATAAAACCCCTTGCGTCGTCGAAGAGGCATTCGATAGTAGGCAGTAATGTGCTGGATACGTTTCGGATGTTCCCCTGGAGATTCCTGCTCACGGGCATTGGGAATCTCACTGGGGACGTTGCTGCTAAGCCTGTATACTTTGACGATATACTGGACACTGTTGAAGCCACCTGGTCGACGCCCTTGCTGAACTCTGCGATTTGAAGGAGCATGTCGATATCTTTTGTTGAAGGACCGTTTGCATCAGCGAATTGGCGCAAGCGAGCTACCGCTGCTGCGTCGCCGAGAATAGCTCTGAAAGTGCTTGTCGCAAATACGTCCAAGACCGGCAGGGGCTCAGCTATGGAGTCTTCGAACCGTTCGAGGCTTGTCTGAATGTTGGGCTCGCCAAAGGGGTCCCCATTTGCACTCCATGGTACGGGCGGATAGAAAGGATTGTGAGGTGCCCCCAGATTATCGTAGTCTGTGTACTGTCGCAAGTGTGGATCATTCATGTAAACGTTTAGTCCTCCACGAGCTCTCAAGCGTTTGCCAATCGCCTCGGGTCGCTTCTTCCGTGTGCTGTGCGACGGCGGTAGAGGTCTTGGAGAGAGAGGCAATGTCTCTGGCGAGTGAGGCGGTGATGGCAGCCCCGGTGAACGTTCAAACTCGTTTTCTACTTCCAATTGTGGAAAAGGAGTGGGTGACATGTCTGCACTACCAGTGGAAAAGGCTCGTTTCCCACTTGACGGTGGGGTGACTCCAGGAGATTCATTGGACTTGTTGACGAAATCTGTTTTGGTACGAATTGGCGTCAAATGACGGGGCGATAGATTGTTTGTCATGATCTTGGCCATAGAGATGCGTGATTATCAAAATGAGGTGAAGAAATGGGCCTTGAGAATGGATACAACATCTAGGTGAGAAAGCCCCGGGCTGTGGTGATATCAATGACACGGCTTTAAAGTGAATCGAAGTTCTCAAGGGGCGTTTTCCCTAATTAAAGACTTAGAAGATGTTCCTTGGGGGGAAAATGTATGTTAAAACAGATGGTAGTATCGAATGGTACGAATCGAATATGTCGATGAGAAATTTCATATCTCTCAGCCACTTAGCATTTTTGCGGTGCAGCATTCTTGATTTATCCTGCATCGAACAACATCACTGTGAAATCTCGGTCCCGAATCAACATTTCGCACAGATTTAATTCTTCTGAACCGCTTCGAGTTTTTGTCGGATTCAGACTACGGCGAGTCTGTGCACGCGAGCTGTGTAAACCGGGTTTGCGCTAGGGAGCGACCGGTGTTGGCGCCGGCTCATCTTCTCATTTCGAGCCATGAAACTCACCAACAAAACCTATTTCAAAAGTCCGCCACATGGCACTCATGGGTAGCGGACTAAATTCCGTGTATTGTCCTCTTGTAAAGCCTGGCTGCTTCGGGGCATGGCGCTCTTGGTATGACATGTCCGCCTCAGGGGCGGTGCATGCCAGCCTGGAAGTCGAATTTCAGCAGCCTAACGGACCACATGTTTGCCGAGTTTTGTCCTTGGACTCAACGAGGCCGTGACCCCTATATACCCTCTCGAAATGGTTTGCGTGTGGGAGTTCGATCGGTGACTAAGGAGCAATATAGCGTTGATCGATGTAGCCCTAGCGGGACTGCGGCGCGTCTTCCGTTGCTTGGTGCTCTATACCCTTAGTTAAAGCTTGTTTCCTTCTTTCTATGAGATACTCGTCGCGTGACAACCCCAATGTTCGAGTAACGTCGCTCATGTAGCGCGAGGTTAGATGTAGTTATCGAGCGTTAGCGACTGTGCGGGAGGCTTCTTCTTCGCCCTTTGCCTTTTCGAAATGTTGGCCCCCAAAGAGGCAAATACGCTATCAAATTAGCTTTGCTTGAGTGCGTTGTGATGAGGAAAATTTGAAATGCAAGCAAGTGCATGTGATCAAATCGCTGCGGACTCGCAAGACACTGCCATTTGAGTATAGGTTGATGCGAATTGACAAGGGGAACTTGCTGAGGACAATTGTGTCGGCTGGCCTTCTACCAAGAGCAGACAAAGAGTTGTTCGGACCCACATCAACTTCAAGGCTCATCAATTATGTTAGGTCGATAGTATCTAGTGGTCATCAATTTCTAACAGGCTGCTGCTGTGGTGGTCATTGCAACTATTGGAACAATCCAGCTAGACCCCATGTGAGAGCCTGTTTGATGAGCTTTTCCGCGGCTTGGGGAGCAAATTGGTATGCTTATTCCATTCTGTGACATTCTGATGATCATCAGATTATTTCTCACCTGCCGTATTACGCCTCCTTGCTCTGACCCGCACTGGATTGGCTTCGTTCTAGAGAGCAAAGACATTCGCCTATGACGCACATCGTATGAATTCCCATTTCTGATTCTCCCAATCGCTTGAAGCTATTTGGGAGCCACACTTCTTGTTCCTGATGAAGTTCGATTTGTACCGCTCAGAATCCAAGAGCATTCATGTGTAAAAACAAACCAGAGGCGTTTCCCTCGTTTCCCAGTGACAAGACATATCATTGATACTCAAAAAAAGGTCGCACGGGTAGCGTGACCCAGAAAAGGCCTTGTCAACCTAACTGGATTAGGAGAACTCCTTCAAGAGACTCGCAACATACAAAAGCCTCTAAGCTTATGGCTTCATCTCATCGCTTCTTTGGGTAAGTTCAGCTGACGAGTGTATCCGGCGGACCTGTAACTCGCCAGAAACTGCTTGAATATTCAATCCAAGTGGCAGTACAGAGGTGTCATGGGACCGCAAGGGATGTGCTCTTCGGGCCCTGTCGATACCATAAGACGCATGGCTGTCTGCGTGTGACGCGTGGCTATAAGCTGCGAAATCACATATGCCAATACGTTAGCTATCGAGAAGTCTGGAGACGCGCGAATGATCCTGCAAAAATACTCGTCCGCAGTGCTCGGAAAGTAGTTTCGGGTAAGATGGATATGGCCTGTGGCTTTTTTGAGAGCAAAGTGGTAGGCCGAGATTTGCTGGAGACAGTAGAGTCGAAGTCATCACTGACGTGAGACATGCTACCAGTATGAATTCAGTGGTCAAACGACCGAAAGCCAGCAAAACATGTGTCAGCCAGATTTTTGATACCTTTCTCGGCGGCACCATGTGGTCCGCACCCAAGTTCATTGCTCGCTGATTTGATAGGAATTCCGGCAATTTTTGGGCTTTCTGATGCCACGCTGTGCAAACAACGGACTGGATCATGGTGGTCAAAAGTATAAAAGGGTAGTCATCCATGCCACTCGAAGACAGTTGCCTCGTTGTAAGCAGATGGACAGACAGCCCGTTCCTTCTTTCGCAAAGCTTTGAACAACTCGTGAGACATTACAACCATGATGAAGAACGCCTTCAAATTCGCCATCATGGCGACACTGTTTGCATATTCTCAAGCCAAACCAACAGTGAATGAACGCGTTGCTATCTGTGAAATCGTCCCTGAGTATGTCCTTCAAATATTTTATAGAAGCATCGCCGGTTCAGTGCGACGGAGCACAATGGAACATAAGTAGCTGACTTCCGATATCTAGTTGTTCTGAGGAAATCTTTGCTGGAAAGTGCGGATGCTGGTAGGTTTTTCATCCACAACGTATAATCACTTTACCCTTGGAATGCCAACTTACATGCAATTTCTAGGGGCTGCTGTCCGGCATTGCCCTCTACCACTCCTCTAGCAGATCTTGAAGGCCGTAATTGTCTAGCCATACCCGAGTAAGTACTCACTAAAAGCACTAATGCCCTGTGATTCATGTCTAATAGAGCTTTCGTGTAGCTGTAACGACCCAAATGATGCTGGCCTATGCTCGTGTGGGTGAGTACTCGTCTCTTGGTTGCCGAACCACATGCCCTCGTCCAACACCGTACGACGAGCAGCGCGCTAATATTGAGTGGTGTAGTGTTTGCTGCCCTCCTGCTTGAACTATCTTGGTCAGCTCAGGGATTCAAATGAGGATGCGTGCACAGAGACGCTTGGTAGTGGTAACCTGTCATTTCTGTACCTATGTATTGATTTCGCGAAGCACCTTGACCTTAACATTATGCAATTGACTCTGGACATATACTGTGCCAATTTCAATCAAACACAAACTTCAATTGGATTTTGAATGCGATAAATTGATTCATAGATTTGGATTTGCTACAATAAAATTGTCTGTCGCAACTTGAGAAAATCGGTGTTTCTTAGCCTAGCATCTGGCACATGATTGTTCTATATTAGACCACATCACCTTCTGACATTGGGTAGGTAGGTACGTGCCCATTCAAGTATATTGGTGCTTTGTCAGGGAATAAGAATAAACTTAGGGTTTGAGATCTGTAAAGTGACCTCACCTTTCGTGAAACCAAAACGCTCCTTTGGGTTCGAAATATCTGGACTTCCATATCATACTCGATTGCTGAGCAATGCCTCTTTTGACAGACATACTCGGATATATGAGAGGGAGTCCATGGCGCAGACACAATCTCACCCTCATTGCCAATTCAATGATCGTATTTGCTCACTTCTGAGTCAGTGGTGCATTGAAGCCCTGCATTAGGCAGTGCGGGATCTATGTTAGCTGGAGGGCTAACTCTTCCAGGTATCATTCTTGTTCCGAAAGCTTTCTAGAGGCAATCCCGAATACCGGAGGCACAAAATTAAGACAGCTATCATTTGCAACAAAGAAGCCAGTGACTGAGACTGCTCATGTTTGTGATACTGTCCTTATTTGCAGAAGATCTGCAGTGGGCGCAACACACATGCCTTTTCATGCTGGAGGGGGCCAATCGACAGTATTATACAAGCAGTACCTGGGTAGGCCACATGAGAGTATCCTGGATGTCATTGCCTTTGATCAAGTGTGCTCCAACTCATTTGCTGCAACGATAGGTAACTACTCAGTTCTTCAAGACAAACTTTCCGCCCAATAGCAGCCAGTTAAGGGCCAGTTCGAGGTGTCTCCACTAGAAACTCGATATGATATGCAGCACAGTTTCTAGCAACCCTGCAGCTTGAGCAAGTTTCCCCACTGCTTCAACAACATGCTCAAACCTGTTGAATAATATGCTCAAGTGGGACTACAGAAGGACAAAGCGCAGATTCACAATAAATAAGAACAACGAGATCTTACTACACTACCAATTCTGCCAAGAATCCAAGTGTAATTCTGTCAATTCTGCAACCCACGTTGTCTGCCAGGTCAAGAGTAATTCCAATTCGCATCAGTGATCGAGCATGTCTGCAACAGAGACGTTGACATGGGCGAAGCCGTCAGTATCGGCAGAGAAAGGTCAATGGGCCGATCTTGTCACTCTAGATCTTTCCAAGTTTGATCAGCCAGGAGGTAAACAAGAGCTTGCTGCTGAGTTCACAAGGGCGATTGAAGAAGTGGGTAAGTCTAATGGCAGACTGGATCGATCTTGATGCGATAAATATTTTGATGGTTCTTGTTCTGACGAAATGCAGGATTCTTCTACGTCAAGAATTTTGGTCTGACTGAAGAGGAGGTTGACAGGCAGTTCGCCATTGGCCAAGCCTTGCTCGCGCTTCCGGAAGATGAAAAAATGAAATATCTTGCAAACATGGAGGCGGGCGAGTACAATGGCTACAAGCCCGCCGGAACGCGCGAGCTAGTCCCTGGTGTGAGGGACAATTATGAGCTTTATAATGTCCCCAAGTTCACCCCGCAGCATGCAGATATGGCGCACCCGGATATCATCAAACGGCATTGGAGCGAGGTTGAGCATTTCTCGAGGCACGTGCATCATCACATTGTCCATAGACTACTCGTTGTCTTTGCGCTGGCGCTTGGGTTGGATGATGAGGAGTGGCTTGTAAAGAGACACCGGTACGACGAAAACAGTGCTTGCCATCTCAGGTATATGAAGTATCTGGTGAGAAGCGAAGAAGAGAATGCCAAGTGCGGCGGGGTTTGGCTGAAGGGGTGAGTTAAGTTTTCATGTATGAATGGGTGTCTTCGTACTGACCCTTTACAGGCACTCAGATCTAGGTAGCCTCACTCTGCTATTTTACCAGCCTATTGGTGGACTGCAGGTTCTGGGCAAAGATGGATCATGGAAGGACGTGCGCATGGTCCCGGGCACTCTCACCGTCAACCTCGCGGACGCCCTACATTTCATCACGAGTAAGTTGTCATTGTTTTCAGAAGTCCTCCGTTCCTGTAAAAAGCACACAAGCAGAATTGACTAATACCCATGTAGATGGATACCTGAAATCCAGCATACACAGGGTGATTGCTCCTCCGAAAGATCAGCAGCATGTGGACCGCCTGCGAGTGATATATGTTGTCCGCATAGAAGATGAAACCGAGATGTTGCCGATAGATGAGTCACCAGTGCTACGAGACCGAGGCCTGCTTACGGAAAGAGTCCTTGACAGTAATGGGAATCCTATCAAAGCGGGTGAATGGGTCAAGCAGCGAGTGATCAAGAACATTGGTCCGGGAACAAGCACAGCAGAAGGAGATAATGCTGATAAGGAGGTCGAGATCATCAAAGGAGTAAAGGTGAAATACTTTGACTAATGATGTGAAGGATCATGAGTTACGGGAGATGAATAGGTGATGAGGTCGTCTTTGTGGTACGAAGTAAAACTAGAACACAAAAGCCGAGTATCTCAAAATAGTATCCCAGGCCGGGATATCGGGATTGTCTCATCAGATATTGCAGTCAATCATCAACATTATTTTGGAGAAAATCATCTGTCTAAAGATCCCAAGGATATTGCCCATATGGGCATAGACAAAAGGCATCTGAGGAAAATAATAAATTCAGCGTACCTAGGTACATTCATGGAAACGTAGACTCGATATCCTAGGAGGCAAGAGAAGATGGAGGCATTCATCATTTGAGGGTACAGGACATTCCTGCTGATCGACATGAAAAAGTTCTATGATTTCATTGCTATGCATCTAGAGAAGGTCAATACCTCATCTAATTCTCCCAGTACACTTCTCGCTAGGTATTTATCTCTGCTTCTCCCCGGGGCGGGGGGAGCGCTGCCCTAACCCTTTTGACGACTGCTTCCAAGCCTTGCAGTTTGACGTCACGCAGCCTTCGTCTCAGCGGATTGTGCTCTACAGACTACATCCTCCTCAGCTAATTTACGACGCACGCCAACAAACGAAATTGACGCCCTTCGAAGAATTTTCTAGAGAGATTGTGGGTTGAACCTTCAAATTTGCCTCATAAACATGCCTACAGGCACGAAACGTGGCCTGTGCTGGCCCACAGACAACCATGGCAAAGACGAAGCATTCACCTTCACAAAGCCCGGCTCAAAGGTGTCGTGGCTTTACAACTGGTCTCCCAACCCTACACCCAACGCGAAAGGCGTAGAGTGGGTTCCGATGCAGTGGAATCACGTCAACGCCGCCTCTCTGCACGAACACGTCCGCAACGCTGGCGCCGCAACAGTCTTGGGTTTCAACGAGCCCGAACTGCCAGACCAGTCTAACATGCCAGTCGAGCTTGCTGCCAATGAGTGGTTGCAACACATTGAGCCACTTCGAAAGGCTGGCATAAGATGTGGAAGTCCGGGAATCTCGTCTGCGCCTCATGCCGTGAGCTGGCTTGCTGAGTTCTTGTCCAAAATCCGTGCTGGTGGCTCGGACATCGACTTTTACTGTTTCCACTGGTACGGAGCGGAGTTGGGCCAGTTTTATGATTATATCTGGTCAACGTACCACCAGCTCGGCCCGAATAAGCCCGCATGGATTACGGAGTTCGCATGCACGAATTGGAGCAAGGAGAATCCGCTGCCTAGGGAGCATGTCGAGAACTTTGCGCTTGAGAGCGTCAGGTATCTGGACACGTTGGACTGGGTGGAGAGATATGCCTGGTTTGGGCCCATGAGGGACACGGGAACCGTTGGACGCTGGGCTGCGATGTTAGATGAAGCTGGCAAGATCACCCCTCTGGGTAGAGCATATACATATGAGTGAACCACACTCTGGGCATCGAAAGGATGAAGAAGGTTTGGTGAGACGTTGGTCACCGAAGCCCCAAGATGATCCGTAATCCCTGGTGAAGCACATAACTGTAGACAGAATATTTGAGAATGGGGTCATCAAATTGCAGTGACGCCCATGCAGTATGTCACTGTAGGTGCCCTGTTACCTGGACACGGTTTATGGAATCATCTCTCGTGAGATCACCTACGGAGTAACTGTGTGTATGATATCCACTTTGAGATTAGGTGGCATTTCACAAGAAAAGCTCTTGTATGAGAATCCATTTATTTGGAGAGAATTCGCATTCGATAGCTCATGTAGAAAGTCACTCATGGAATGGCCTCTTCTGGGATAACTCGCTTAAGCCGAGATTTTCGTGGGCTTGTCACATCTGGGGCATCCTGCTTTGGGTAGCTATGGCGGTGTTTAATGCCACAGACCACGTAGGGTGTTATCAACAGCCTTGCAAGCATTTTGAACGGTACGTATCCGAATTTGAGACGACTGCACATTTTCATTTCCCGTACATGCTGCTGCACACCATGCCATACTCGTGTTGCCTTATTTCATCATAAAACACAGCCTCTTTCCGTGCGCGGAGTAAAGAGTGATGGAGACCGTAATGTCAAGCAAGCAAAAAGCCTTGAAGCCTTACAGAATGCCCAAAAGGCCACCACCTCCCTCTTTACCACCACCACCGCCCAACCCTCCAAGCAGACCGCCGCCGCCGCCACCTCCGCCCAGGCCTCCTAGCAAACCTCCACCTCCCTGCTTGCCTTGACCCTTCTTTCCACCTCCACCTCCGCCACCCAAACCTCCCAGAACACCACCCAACAGACCACCCACGCCATCTGTAACCCCACCAACGGTGTCACCTACACCACCGAGCAAGTCCTAATGAAATCAGTCAGCATCGGTCATATCCCGAAGCACGGTATCCTAGACCACGTCCAGCGTGGACGTGATATAATTGCGGAGTGGAGACGTGTAACAGCAGTACTTACACCTTTGCCTATCTTGCCGACTCCAGAGCCTAGTCCTCCGGTGATACCACCTACAGCATCACCGAGGCCACGGCCTGCACCGCCTACGATGCCTCCCACGGGGCCTGGAAGCCCATCGCCCAAACCTCCAACCGTTCCTCCAATAGTGTCACCCTGCAAAACAATTAGCATACGTAAGCCATACCTTTGAGCTAGGAGCAATGAGACTTACAAGGCCCTTTCCTACACCACCAACCGTATCACCAACGCCCTTTGTGGCGCCAGAAAGCGTGCCGCCGATGTCACCACGACCAAGAGCCCCCGTGGTATTATCGAGAGTACCACCAAGACCCTTTGTCGCTGCGCCCAGTGTGTTCCCGACACCACGGGTGGCACCAGACACCGCCTTTGAACCCACAGGAAGATTCTGACCGAGCTGGTCGACAGTCCCCAGAGCGCCTTGTCCCAGGTTCCCGACTTGGTCCATCGCCTGGCCTCCCAAGCCCTGGCGGCGCTGCTGGATTCTTTGGGCGATTTCCTGCTTCTTGCGCTCGTCCTGGATCTCTTGGGTTGACCTCTGCGCGTCGGGGTGGTAGGTCTTTTCCTTCTTCTGCTGCAGGCTCTTTTCGGCCGCCGCTGGTTTCTTGGCGCTGGCCTTTTGCGTCGGTCGCTCGACCGGCAGGGTTTCGATCTCCTCGGGCTTGGGCATGCTGGTGGCCTTCTCCCCGATCTTGGCCTGCGCCGGCCTGGCCGCCGCCGGTGCCGCGGCCTTGGGCTTGGGCAGGGCCTGTTTGGGCCTGTCTGTCAGGCCCGGAATGTTCTCCCCCTTGGACAGGGCCCCTGCGAGGTTATATGTCGGCTTGGGCTTCTTCTTCTTCTTCTTTTTCTCGATGCCCGCGGTTGCAGAATCAACCTCCACTGGGACAGCGGCGGACTCTGGCTTGTGGACTGACTTTTTAGCAGGAGCTGCCGCCTTGGCAGCATAGTCTTTGACATCTGTGTTTCTTGAAACACCAGGTGAGGCTTTGTTAGCGGCCTTGAGGTCCGCTACTCTCTTGGCAGCAGCATTGGCTGAAGTGTTGGCCGCGGTCTGCTTTCGGAAGATTTCCTCGCTTTGAGTGGTATCATTCTCGAGTGCTTCCTCGGCAGCTTGTTGGGCTGCCAAAGCCTTCTTTCTCGCAGCGGCTAAAATAATGCAACTGTTAGTTATCCATCTTGATGTTGTTCCTTCAAAGCCACATAAACGTACATTCAAGCTTCCGGTTTCTCTCGAGTAGTTTGTTCTTCTTCTCTAGCTCCTCTAGGGAAGCTGTGCCGACCTTGGCTGGTTTACCTGCAGCTTCTGCCTTCTTTCTCGCCGCAGCTGTGAGGACGACTGAGTTAGCTTGGTGACTTCTCAATTTCGATCTTAGATATTCACATACACTCCAGCTTTCGGTTCCTTTCCAAAAGGATGTTCTTCCTTGCGAGTTCATCGAGAGATACTCCGACCTCTGGTGTCTTCCCAGCGGCTTCAGCTTGTTTTCTCGCCGCAGCTGGTAGAAATCGATGTCAGCATGAGGACATATCGAAAAACCTAGATTCATACGCTTTACTTACACTCTAGCTTGCGGTTACGTTCAAGCAGAGCGTTCCTCTTCTCCAGGAGCTCCACCTCTCTGGCTAGTGCTGACAAATCAGGCATGGTGGGCTTTCCAGGAGGTTGATTTAAAATAAAATGGCAATACAATTTGTTTCAATCTCGGATTTCGGCAGGAATATCAAGAGATTGTTTAATCGTTTGGACACTTTGCAACTAAATATGTGGCTGAACAGCTTTCACTGTTATATTCGACCTAATGGCAGCCTCAACCTGTGACGTAGGTCGCAGTATGGTCAGCGAGGGGGGAGGGGTCCTCGAAGAGGCGAGACATTTGATATGCGCCCGGTGACGTCGAGGTCTGGGCCTCTGTCGGCGTTCATTGGCTCCACGACAAGACCTTCATGCACGATAATACTCCATCGCGGCTTTCACACGCCACACCTGACGAACATCCTGCAGGCTGCCCAGCCACTCACATCGTCCACAGGGGCTTTTGCGAGGGTTGGTGCCGTGTCACCGCCTGGTGCCAAAAGGTCCTTTATCACACATCGCGATCGAAGGGAGTGTGGCGGGAAGAGGCAATCAGAAGGGGCTTCAGGATTTTTGTGGTCCTTGATATCACGAGCTTTATGCTTCATGCGGTCTAGCGCTCATTTATGGGTGAGCATGGGGGTTTTCTTGGTGCGAGTGAGTTGGTGTATCATGCATTTTTGTCAGTGTTCATGACAGATGGTAAGACATCTGTGCGGACATCTCTATACTACATGTCAAATAACAGGGAAATCGGAATAAACGCAGGTGGTTGGCCTCTTTTTTTTCTAATTGCTGGCGATGATGGAATGCCTAGACGATGCAATCTAAATTGACAACCGTTTTCCGCACTTTTCTTTTCACAAGTCATGTTTACGGCCAGGAAACCTGTGTTTGGGATGCTGGAGTTATGACCGAGCCGTGCTGTCGGCCCCGGCGCTGATACCGTACCTTTTTTTCTACCACTCGGAGAATTTCCTGAAGACCAGGGCATACGCACACATGATGGTACTGACTCCACTCTCGCAAGGTCTCGCCTTCGAGACTTTGCCGGACCTGGGGAAACACTACCAAGTAGATTCTGACGTGTCTGCCGCCAGACACATCCGTGCTAATGAGTTCGATCCTAATTTGTCGATATGCGATGCTTGTATCTTAAACAAAATCCTTTGGCTGACAAGTTAATACAACAAGGGCTACTTACCTCCTCTTCGCATACGAGAAGCTGATTAATCCTGTGTTAGGTATGCTAGCCATGAAAGCCAGGAGCACATCCGCCAACCCGGAATCAAGCTCGAAACAGGATCTCTAAAGAAAGGAGTGCAACTTAGGTGTGGTTCTTGAGTTCACACAATTTTAGGCCTTTGGATTCGGAGCGTCAAGCCAAGTCTTACTACTCAGAGCAACGGCACCACATCTACATCCGCAAGTGAACGTACGACAATTCTTCTCGTCCCATGATAATGGCTCGGGTAGGGAAGCCAACCTGGCATACCTTTGCACGAATGCTGGCAACCCCCTGCCCGGTAAGAGAAAAGCATTCTTTATGACATGTAGACAGGATACGTGCATCGGCATGAGAACACCTTCACAAAAACAATAAGGCTAGACGGGTGTGTACCTTTTTTTTTCCCCCGAGTCTGGCTCAGGCTGCTTGCTTGGTTGTACGAAACTGGGTATCTCTGATGGCAGTATACTACTGCTTCCTACATGTCTCTCATCACCTCCTTGACACCCCCCTTCGTTTTACCCAGCCTGAGTATCTTAGTCAAGAATCGCCACCAGAAAATACAATCAGCCACGAATTCCTCAATTTTCAGTGAGCCAGTGACGAAGAGCATGACGAAGAAAGCAGCCCACGACATCCACTTGAGCTTGGATCCCGAAGAAACGGTGATTCCCACGACATTACCACCCAGGCCTATAATATAGGCAACGAGCGCAACGACTGTCAATACGACGCTTCCCAACAAGAGGAAGAAGGTTGCCACGGCTGACACTGTGCCACAGAGCCCGTAGATCCTCGCCGGGACCTCGTCGCCCCCTCTCACGGTGAGAGCAGTCGCCGCAATGAGAATCAGCAAGAGCAGGCACATGAAAACCACAGCCAGGGCGTAAATGACCACGATGGGGATGAACAAAAGATCGACGGTCCAGCTCGCCACGTCGCTCTTGGCCTCCTGCATCAGCTTTTCGACCTTGTTGGTCGTGTTATCGACCGACTCCCGAATGTCTTGCTGCGCGCTCGTAGGGACAAAGAATACACCCAGTGCCTTGGCAATGAGGTTGCCAGGCTGGAATCCAAAGATAGTGCCGTTGTTCTCGGTTGCGTTGAAAGAGATGGATCCGGTAGAGAAGAGTTGACTGCAGGATGTTGCTGTCGAGTTCGTGGATTCGTTTGTCGACGTTGTGGTGCAGGACGTGGTCAAGTGCAACGACATTTTCGTAGGGAGGTCCAAATCATCAAGAGAACTGGCGGCCTCTTTCAGCCATGCGTTCAGGTCGTCTTGAATGGTTCCCATGACCTTGTCAAAGAGTCCCTCAACAGCACTTTCGATCTCGTCAATGCCGTCCCCGATTTCCTGAATAATCTCATCGGCTTCGGCTTCCGCAGCCGTCGCAACAGCTCCCGCAGCAGTCTCGACGGCCGATGCTACCCCTGACACAAAAGTCTCGACCGAAGTCTCGACACTGCCAGCGGCGCTTGCGATATCACTCGTTATTGAGCCGAAGCCCCGGCGTGTTTTGCTCGCTGATGTTGTGTTGTGTACAAGTTCAATGGTGGGTGGGTTGAATTTCGCAAAGTCGCTCATATCAATCTGACCTTGGGGGTCAGCTGCGATGTACACAGAAATAAGGTAGGAGGTAACAGTGAACTCGTGGTGAAACTTACAGTTATCAGGGCAAGATCACTGCCTGCATTGCCGTGTCTGCCGACGACGAGGATGATAAGTGTCAGGACGAGCGCAGCAATGGTCAGGGCCAAAGAAGTGCCGAGTCTGAATATCCTCCACATGTATCGCTTCGATGCTTTTGTGCTGGGTTGGCGCGGTTGTTTTTCTGAATAGTGTGGCTCTTGAACTGATCCCTCTGACTGCCAGTCGCCTCGGGGAAAGCCATGCTCAGGGTGGTGCTCCATGTTGGGTATTAAATTTACTGGCCGGCCAGTTATTACAAATCGTAAAATAGATAGAACGAATAAGAGAAATATAAGGAAAATAAGTTGAAGCGGTTATGCCTTCTTGATATTGTGGAAGCACAGCTACTGGAATGTATTCAGAGACATCCGGGGGAAAAACCTTGCGGACAATCAACACACTCCTCGAGGGCCTATATACATCTTTGTGCTTCCCTGGAGATCGACAGGCCTCCACGCGCAAGCATTCCACATATCTCAAGACAAGGCGGTCCATTCCCAGAGAACAAAGCTAATTGTTCAGCGTATCAAAAAGGCACGACAAAGAAAGTCAAGGTCGATCAACAAGGTGTTGCTGGTATCCACAGTGGATTCATTGGCTGACGTTCGCCAGCGCTTCACCGGCAGTAGGCGCCGCGAGTCCAACGAGCGCCAGCCGGGTTGGTCCGGGGGCTCCACTATTGTTTCGTACGGGGCTTGTTTCAACCTGCGCGAAGCGCTCACCAATGGATTCTTCCTGTAGTATGGAACCCACTCGTGCAAACGATTCTCGCTGCCTTCGAGAAGTCGATTGGGCTCATGAAGTGAAGCTCCTCTGGTGCAAGCGATATTATGAGTATCTTCAAAAGCACTTGTTTCCGAAGACATTGTGTTGATAAACGAACATCATTTTGTAATTGCACGATTGCACAACATTGATTGATAGATCGCCTGAGCATCTCATAGTTGAGGTGAGTGATCACCAAAGAAATGTTCCGCTTCTAAAGCTGGCTACGTATTTGCATTTATCTTTGTACTCTGCAGCCCTCACAATCCCTCAAGTTCGATCCGGTTTCAAACTCACATCTGGTATCGCAACGCCATATTGACGATAGCCACACTCGCATCCAGACAGAAAGACTGCGACCGATAAGAAGCTATTTCCTACTTCAATCTGCCCGAATTGATGGATATGAAGGCCTGGTTGATTCTCAATCTGAAGTTCAATTACAATGTCTAATGCCTCATGGTATTGTAAGCCACCAACCATTTCAGCTTTGCCAGAGATTCATTGGCATGCAATTGATGTCTTCTCTGCATCCTCGGAGAATCCACATAAGAAGACTATCGGGCCAAACAAGACCAACCGCTTTATATCTCATAACAATTTCCTTCCTCAAAGGCTATGCTTGATCCGTCAAAGGTGTAGCGAATTGCCCATTCTTTTAGAAATACTTCAGGCTTGTTGTGATGCTTCTACCAAGCGTCAGTCAAGCAATAGTAGAGGAAAATCGATAAGACTGGCACAGTTGGCTTCAACCTCTGTTCTGCAATACCTAGGTACGCAGCTGAATACTTGAATTGGTGTGGCAACCTTCCAGGTTGAAATTCATAACAAAGCCTCAATCTTTTGGAACATTACGTACCTAGGCACACACACAACTCCATAGTTCTTTTTGTTCTCTTTCCTCCTAATTAAAAGTAGTGTGATACACAGTTCACCCCCACCAACATTTGTTTACTTACCACAATTGGTAGCATGGAAACCATAGATAGTAATGTTTCTTGTTATGACTACCTAGGTAACCCGTGCGTTCTTGGAAAAATCCCAGTATCTGAAGAGTCTTCCAAGTCGTTGGCGGCCGCCTTACCCTCTGACCTCGGATGAGATAGTATCAGGTGGTGCTCTCAAGATTACAATTGAACTAAGCATCAATGATTTTTGAACACTCGAGTAATCAACACATGATCTCCAAGAAGGTAGCCATTTTCTATCAGAGCCTTTTTGAGGCTGATCTACCAAGCTAATTCAATTCTCGAATTCACCAATCGGCAAGGTGCTTACACCCATCGAGAATTTATCAGGTGCTCGATTCCATAAAGAATATCATCAAGATTAGAGGGCCGTGGGACCGGGAAGTTGCAAATTACTTTGAAGAACAATTACTCAGGTGAGTATCAATGCTCGCACCTGTAAACGGGTTTGATGAAACTGTGAAAGGGATATGATATGAAGAGACCATGAGTATCAGCTCAATCAGCGATGTCCGGACAGATACAGGGAGAGATTTGGCTCCAAATTGTGTGTATGCAACCACGATAGATGAGAGCCAGTTTTACCAGCTTCACATATCTTGGGCGCGACAGGAGCTACGTGACCGAGAAAATAATCCACAGTCTAAGTAGTCATCAATGTCAGAAATATAGATCAGGGTCCTCATATTACTCAAGCAGGATGCTAATCTCATATTTTGAAATCAAAGCATTCCCAATCGCCTTATTAGTAGTGCCGTCAGAACCGGGTTTCATTGATTTCAAATGACCGTCTGGTCAGGAGAATTGTGAATTGAGGCTATTTCAGTAACTGGGAAAATCTGGGCTCGGCCCATATCTGCTTTTTGACAAAGTAGTATTGTGAGACAAGACCGCAAGGCAGTGGTACCAGGGTAGTGAGCATTGCTAAAGCTGTAGGTATGTACCAAATCAAACAACTAGTGAGATACCTTACTGTTCCGTATACATTCGTTGGGATAATACACGACATTCAACAAATTGAATTACTCTTTCTCCTCGGACCGGAATCCTCGTGACTTGACTGAGACGCGTATAATCAATGAGGTTCCATGTCGTCAATGGACGCACTTATCGCGAGATGCCTGGGAACCCTGGACGCTTGAATGCAGGAAATGAGAGACCATCCCGTCATGTAACCTTGTTGCGCAAGCTGACAAGAGTGGGCTGGATTAACCCCAGTTCTAACCGATCTTCGAGATGCATCACTAGCGTCTGTGACCTGCACGTTGTAGGGGTTGCACTTCTGCGTTAGGGCCCTTGCATCGTGTGTTGTGGTGTCTTGTGTGTGGCGACGTTGTTCTGCTCTATTTCCCCCCAAGACAATCTTTTTTTTTCTAAAAAAAAAAAAAAAAAGACTTGAAGCAGCACGTCCCAAGTTCATCACGTCTGGCTGACGACAACAGTCACACATCGTGTTATCTCATCCGCATGGAGGGCCAATCATTGAGAGGCAGAACACGAATAATTCTAGCGCACGAACCCCCAGAGAGATATTACGATCTCTCAACCCCGAGCAGGCAGGTCATATACACAGCAGTAGTAGTACCATGCACTTAGTAGACAAGCATTTTCTCAAGATACTTAAAAAAGCGGCAGGCCATCCTTGGCGGCCCACCAGGACCCATGTGTCCCGCCACACATTGGGATTCGTGCCCCTGACCTACACTTGTCAGGATATTGGCGGCATCATCCCGCGTTAGGCAAGTGAAAGTGGGTAAAAGATAACCAGGCGATTTACCGTGCATCAATTACCCGGAATCCCTCAACGAAAGGAAGAACGGCGGTGACACTACCATTCCGCAATTACGGCCCTCATGTCTCAAAGGATGCTGCTCCACCGCTCGGTTCCCGGCTAGGTATCAGGCACCTATGGAGGTCCTTCAACGGATAGATTATATAGTAGACATGGGGGCTCCATCTTGATCAATTCTTGGCTTTCCTCTTGCAGCGCCCTTTGTTGAGTGGTGCCGTCAGAAGCAAGCCTGAACCTTAGTAGTCCTGAGAACATCCTCCGTTCATCATGCTGTTCCGTCAACTTGGAGCCATCCTTGGCGGTGGTGTTGCCCTTGTGGCTGCCGGTCCGCTCTCCCATTCGGTCCGCGATATTCCTAGCAGACCCGATGCGGTCTCTAAGCGAGCTGTTCCCAATACTCATGTTCTCCATGAGCGTCAGTTGCCGCAATGGACGTCGACATGGAAGCGAAGTGCAAAGGTGCCGCGGGATGCTCTTCTGCCCATGAGAATTGGGCTCAAACAGAGAAACTTGGAGGCTGGTGCTCTTATGCTTCGCGACATGTGAGTGATCGAGATCTCGAGAATCTGTTTCTTTGAGAGGGGAGCCGGTCTGACTCTAAGAATCATATCAGCTCTAACCCCCGGTCCTCGAACTTTGGCAAGCACTTGTCTACTGAAGATGTGACCAACATGTTCGCGCCATCTCAGGAGAGTGTTGATGCTGTAAGTAACAGAGTAATCAATGAGCGCAGAACGTTTTTGCTGATTTGAATTCTCAAGGTGTTGAACTGGCTGATGTCGAGCGGCATCTCAGCCGACCGCCTCTCACTCTCAGCCAACAAGCAATGGATTCAATTTGACGCTGAAGCCCACGAAGTTGAGGAGATTATGGTGGCTGACTTCTACGTCTTTGAACACTCCGTCACCGGAACCAAGAATGTTGCTGTGGACGAATACCACCTACCCCAGGATATCCAGGAGCATGTCGACTACATTACTCCTGGCATCAAAATGCGCCCCGATCCAAGGGAGTTGAAGAAGATGAAGAACAAGCGTCATACGATGGACCCCGTAAAACGGTCCTTCAAGCCTACGCACAGCTTCATAGATGAGGCCAAGCCTCAGGCCGTGATCCCGAACTTCAACACGTCCATTCTGACCCCCGAAAACTGTGATGAGTATGTCACCGCCGCCTGCATGCGTTCGCAATACGGCATTCCCAACAATACTCTTGCAGCCCCTGGTAACGAGCTGGGCATTTTCGAGTCGCTCGATGATCACTATAGCAAGTACGATTTGGATGTATTCTTCAGCACTCTTTACCCTTACATCCCCAACGGCACGTACCCTGAGGAGAGGCTGGTCGATGGCGCAGTGGGTTCCATCGAAGAAGCCGGTATCGATGAGGAAGACGCTGGTGTGGAATCCGACCTTGATTTCGAGTCAGCGTGGCCTCTGATTTGGCCCCAGGGTACTGTTCTCTTCCAAAGCGACGATCAATACTACGAGATCAACCAGACGAGTGCCGACACGCCTTACCTGGGCTTCTACAACACTTTCTTCGACGCTATCGACGGCAGCTACTGCACGTACAGCGCCTATGGCGAGACTGGTGACTGCACCACCGCGGAATGCCTTGACCCAACCTACCCTGATCCCAATGGGTACTCGGGCCAGCTGCAGTGTGGCGTGTACGAGCCCACCAACGTCATTTCCATCTCCTATGGCGGTGGCGAGAGCGACCTGCCCGCGTACTATCTCGAGCGCCAGTGCAACGAGATCATGAAGCTGGGTCTGCAGGGTACCACGGTTGTCATGTCTTCTGGCGATTACGGTGTAGGAAGTTATCCCGGTGACTTTGGCTACGAGAGCGGCTGTGCGGGCCCTGATGCGACGGTCTTCTACCCAGATGCGGACGCAACATGCCCTTACGTACTTGCAGTTGGAAGCACGCAGTTCGACCACGTGAGCAATGGGTCGACCACGTTCACCGAGAGCGCCACAGCCCGCTTTGCGTCTGGAGGTGGTTTCAGCAACTACTTTGACGCGCCCGAATGGCAGACCAGCGCCATTGCGAATTACTTTGACGAGGTCACACTGAACTTCACCGGATATGAGAACGCGGGCACAAACTTCAGCGACGTTGGTGATGGTGTCTACCACATTGGCGGGAGAGGCTACCCAGATGTCAGTGCCATTGGTGACTATTTCGTCACTTATACCGAGGGTGGTTGGTACAGAGTCGGCGGAACGAGTCTGTCCTCGCCTGTTTGGGGCGCGGTGTTGACGCTGGTGAACGAGTACCGACTTGCGGCGAATAAGACCACCATTGGCTTTGTGCACGAGATTCTGGTGAGCTAACCCCTTCTTCCCACCCCCCGTCAAGGATTCGTAGAGGACTAACGTGAGACAGTACGCTCATCCTGAGGTGTTCAACGACGTGACGAGCGGAAGCAATCCCAACTGCGGCTCAACTGGCTTCCTGGCTTCGGAAGGCTGGGACCCCGTCTCTGGTCTTGGGTAAGCAGCACCAGCACAACGAGTGTTCATAAATTGGCTGGAATATGCCAGAGTACGAAATATACTGACAAGGTCTCATCATTTAGGTCCCCCAACTTCCCCAAGCTGCTCGAACTTTTGACGAGTGTGTAAAGTGGAAGGTCAAAATGCATTGAGGGTGATGTTCACATAATGTCATTTGAAGATGTCTTTCACTTCTCCAGTATATAATGTTCTGTATCAAATATCACACTGGGTAATGTGAACAATACAAGCTTTGACCCACCATCCCCCTTAAAACGATTGAGGATCTTAGACGTCGTCTTGAAACGCCCAGTCGCAATGACGAGCACGGGCATATGACTGGTGACATGCATCACTCAATTGTAGTGAGCTTTCGTAATATATTTTGTGGCTTTGAGTTTTATGCTCCCAAATTTGATGGTCCTTGCGGAAGAAGTCCCAGAGTCTAAAATATGTTTCGGAAGTGCTCCCTTAGCCGAATCTGGGTGGATGTGTCTGTGAAATCAATTTAAGCTGAAGGGCTTAGGTACAAGGTAGCATGCTGAATGCTGTCAACGTGGAGAGTGGAAACACCTTGATCTTCCGTCTAGGATACCTAAAAGTGCATCTAGATGAGCACTTGGATGCTGTCACTCAGCCAGCGCAGTATCTGAAAGTGATGGAGAACTCGGAAGAAATTACGTGTGTGAGGACCAAAAAGGCAGATGTACCTAGCTGAAAAAGACACCAGCCAGGCCGAGCTATCTGTGCACCCAGATAATGAATACCCTGTACAGTATTCGCAAGAACCTTAGCCGGAGTACTGATGTATTGCTTGGAATTTCTGACATGCTCCAGATCTATAGATATTTGCCCGAGCGAATGGCTTTCAAGGCAGATTCGACCAAGCGACACCCGGTGATGTTGACTTCTGTGCTGATGGTCATGAGCCCCTGAGTATGGATTGTTTAGTACCTACCTTGGGTATGTGGCATGACTTACCAGCTCAAAGACTCGCCGCTGCGATTATCTTGGCTATACTTTCAAAGATTTGAACTTATTAGCAGCATCCACCAGAGCTTCCTCGATGCTTTTCTCGTGGGCACTGTGTCCACTGTCGCTGATGATATTGTAGTCCACATTTGGATTCTCCTTGCCTCCCAAAGCCTGATACAGCTGCCAGCTTGTCTTAGCTGGGCAAACCACATCATAACGCCCCTGTGTGATGGAGATAGGCAGATGCTTGATCTTGTGTGCGTCCCTGATCAGCTGCCCATCCTCCATCCATCCACCATTGACGAAGAAATGACTTTCTATTCGAGCGAAGGCAAGGGCCCATTTTGGGTCATAAGACCTGGCAATGTATGCAGGGTCAACGAATAACTTGCTCGTGGCGTTTTCCCAAGTACTCCAGGCAGTGGCACTAGGGTTTGCATCAGTATTCAGAGCTTGAAGAAGACGGCTAAAAGGACGACGGCGAACGTACCATTTGAGCTTCTCTTCCTCATCATCTCCCGTCAATCTTTTATAATAGGCGGCCATCATATCACCTCTCTCCGCTTCTGGGATTATCGCTCTGTATGGCTCAAAATATTCTGGGAACAGCATGTCCGCGCCTCCCTGGTAGAACCACTCCAACTCGCTCCTCTGCAACGTGAAAATGCCGCGCAAAATCAGGCCAAGACAACGGTCCGGGTGCGTCTCGGCATAAGCAAGCGACAGTGTCGAGCCCCACGAGCCACCGAACACGAACCATTTGTCGATTTTGAGGTGCTCACGCAGCTTCTCAATATCAGCCACAAGAGACCAGGTGTTGTTGTCCTCAAGCGAGGCATGGGGCGTGGACTTTCCTGAGCCACGCTGGTCGAACAGAACGCTTCTGTAGTAGGATGGATCAAAGTAACGTCTATCCCCGTCTTCTATCCCACCGCCTGGTCCGCCGTGTAGATACACGATAGGGACGCCGTCAGGCTTGCCGCATTCCTCGTAGTAGACTGAGTGCACGGGCGAGACCTGCAGGTGGCCTGAATTATTGGTGGCAAACGGGGCGTAAAGAGGGGCCATGGTGAGCTGGGTTCATTGATGTCAGGGAATGATTCGTATCAGGAGTATCAGTAATAAGGCTTACTATTTACCTCTGCAAACGAATTTCAACCTTGGTTAGACCTTCAGAGAGGAGGGGTCGTGATCCATTGCCGGCAATCCTCATTAAGGGTTAGGGTCTGTCAAAAACAGACAGGGATCTCCCTGATCAGCCAGCCCAGCCTCTTTGAGCTGTGTGACTCCGTCTCGATCTCGTGAATTCTCCACCTGTCAACCTTCGACGTCCTTCACGACTTATCGACCGTTGTGTCATCACCATCGGCTGGAATCGATTCCACAGCTATCAAACCAGAGGGTCAGTTCAAAGGTGTCCACTACTTCAACTCTCGCACAAGTGGATGTCCGCGCCGCCCGCTGCAACACAGTCGTCCGCGCAACGGGTCACTTCGCACCCAAGGCCACGAAATGCCGACTTCTACCCTTTGAGTGCGCTCTCTGGAAGAACCGGGGCCTTGGGAAGGACCGTCTGCAACTCGTAGAGTCGCCTGCCTGCGAGTACTCGAGCCGGACTGCCCTGTATTGTGGCTGTGGCGGTGGGAACTCGGTGTCTCGTCGTCGCCGCCGACAACTTGCCCGGATCTCGCACCAGAGTCAAGGCTGCTCTGAAGCCTGGGTGGGCGGGATCTCGTCTGTCTCTAATACGAGGCACGACGAGGGTCAGGTTTTGATTGATTCTTGCTTTTATTGTGCTTCTGCTTCCACTGACTATAGCTGACCATGTCCAGTCCTGATAGATCCTACTGATGTCTCAGGATGCTCCGACCGAGTCCGGTGAATCCAGTCACGCCGATATTTGTCCTTCGAAATTCGACAGCGATGGCATAGATGTTTCTGGCGCCCCCGCTGTGGTATCTTGGCATGAGGAAGATGGTGACACTTCATCGCGACATCTAAGTCACACCCCTCACGACCACTTGACACTATCAATCCATCGTGACGCTTCTTCGAACACAGCCTTTTTCCAGCTGAAGGCGAACGTTGCCTTCAAGAACCGACGCGACAGAACCAATGTCTTTCTCTCCGTTCAGCCTGAGCGAATAGGGGCACTTGCTCTTGTCGAACGTGATGGAGGTGAAGATACAGCCGCAATCAAGTTGGGCACCACGACCTACTGTCTCCAATTTCGCTTGAACCGACCTCCCAATTTGATTGTACCGCAAGGCGATCTCACACCAAAGCACAAACATTCTCGATTGGTAATGGATTCATTACAGGCCCTTGCTCAAAAAACAACTTTCTGCGTGAACTTACCGACTTCGACACTGTCCAAAACGAGATTAGTATCACTCCGCGAGTCTGTATCATCGGGCATTCTGCGTTCCACGCCCAGGTTCATGGATATCGCCAGTCTTTATGGCGGTAAAGGAGGTCGGATCATTGAGCATGCGTCACCATCAGCAGATGCTTATGGATCTGCGCCTGCTGTTGTTGGGCCCGAGACAGAGAGCCCACCGTCGTATGACGAGCTCGGCATGTCAAGCCCTGTTCGGCCAGTGGCAACCCAGAGTAAGATTTTCCTACAGCAACGATGCTATTTGCTCAACGCCGCTGACCCAAGCTTGCAGAGTCTGGGACTAAACGACGCCGTATCAATACCCCTGACGATGCGCAATCTGAGAAACCATACGAGTGTGTGGCCATCGGGGTTGAGGATGTTTGCAAGATGATGATGGAGCGCATCGAGACAGGCTTCAACCAGATTGGATCTCGATTAGACCGCATGGAGCGCCGGTTGACTAGTCTTGAGAGGTCAGTGGAGCACCACGCTGAGAAGCTAGGACTCAGGATAGACGGCGTCCACAAGTGCTCAAGTGAGCAAGCGGAAGTGCTGCGGGACGAGCTGGACAGGGGACTCTATGACGTGAGAAAGGAAATAGACGACACTGTCACTGTTCGAGTTGAAGACGAGATGTACGTTGCTCGTGACCAACTTGAGGATTTTGTCAAGGATGAAGTCAAAGGCGCCGAGGAGAGGCTCGAGGAGAGGCTCGAAGAGTCGCTTAATAGTGCCAATGTGTCTGTAGAATTTAGCTGGAATAGATGAAGCTTTCTCCATGATGCCCTCTTCCCATCCAAGCTACAATATGGTGCCCCAGTTGATTCTTCCATTCTCCTTGGTACTCGGAAATTCCCTCCCGGTCCAGGCGGGCTTCACTCCGTATCCGATCCCTAGAGCCTCCTTCATATCATGCAAAAGTCCGTGTGGCCTCCCCTCTTGTTTATCAAGCTCTCTTTGCTCCGCCTTACGTTGCTTTGCATCCTCCTTGTCTTCCTTTGTTCCTTCCTCCTGCGTGTCTTGGTAGATTCTCGCAACCCACAACGCCACCATGAGATCCAGATGTCGTTTATCGAGATGTACCATGATCTCTAGTCTCTCTTCCTCCATTTTCCTCTCCGTAGCCGGCGTGTCCACGGCTACAAGGGTGCCTCCACCATCGTGCCATTCGAAGACGCCCTTGTTCGGGCGAGCGACGTAGAGCGACCGCACGTGCCCTTCTTCGTCTCTGGACGTTGCCTCAAATCCAGTTCTCACCCCCGTGAGCCCAAACTTCAAAACACCCTTGCGCAACCACACACCACTGAATTGGTCGCTATGCTGGCCACTGACTACAAGCTCGCGAGTATGTTCTAGTACCGAAGATCGGGGTCGGTATATCTTGTATAACTCGTCGCGCTGCCGTACCGTCTTGAGGGCTCCGTCTTCCCTCAGACGACGATTGGGGGCTACATTGAGAAGGCAATTTGACATGGCGTGTCCATTGAGTGGCTTCAGAATCTGGTACAGAGCGCGAGCGCCTGAGACTGCCGTCTGGATGAGAGTGGACTGGGGAGCTATGATTAGAACTCCGGGTGTAACTGAGAACGGCGGAGGAGCGTGCGAATTGGTGGCGATGTCATGCTCGTCTTCGAGGGAATCGTCGACAAGTTGCTGTTTCTCTGGGGGAAGATCGATGGGGCTATCTGCCTCGCCAACAACCTCGGAGTAGGCCGGCGGTGGCTGTTGAGAACTTGCAGGTGAGTCGGGATGAGATGACATGACACAGAAAGGATGCAGTCAAAGAATGATGTGGGGAGCTTTCGATATGAGTTGATGATCAGTAAATAAGCACCAAAAAGTAAAAAAAGAAAACTGTGTGATGGAAACGATGCCATACGAACTAAAGTCAAGGAGGATCATCAGTAATATAAGGAACACTTTGTGGGGGCTAGGTACTTTGTTAGGTAGGCCGTCAGCTTGAAATGCCTAGGAAGGAATAGTCTACCAAAATTGAGTTGCATACTGCGGAGGTCAAGTTCTCTTTTCGCGTGTAATCAGTCATCTTGAAGGATGCACCGAGTTGTATTCGTGGCTGAATATGGCTACGCTGGTGACAACAGCCGAATAATTCGCGCAAACACTCCGTCAGCAGGCGACTTGCGTCAGTCCTTAGAGTCAGCCTTTACTTGCTGCAGGCGCAGCTGACCTCTAGGCAGTTGAACGAGGGTTTTCTGGAGTTTGGAGAGCCTTTGCGTCGCTAATTTTGCTGTTCAGTTTCTCTGCACTGCCTCGTTTTTGCGAATATTTCCGTGTCTATTCTTGTTGATTTGCTTGTAATTAATGCAATATCTTCAGGACTCTTTCATGATCGATATGCACCTGACTATTCAATCGAGCTATCTAATTTTCCGCAAAATTTGCTTTCCATCAAGGCCAAATATCTCGTTAATTACAGAACCTCACATTGTCATTTAGGATTGGTAGATAGTGATGATAAAAAGTAGGGCGAACACGCTGTAATACTGGGTCTTACTGCGTCACTGTCATTCTCATTATAGCCGATGCGGCTTGACAACAGACACGTAAAACTCTGGAATGAATCTGGAGCATACCTGGGTAGCACGTGGCCATCCACGCAAGGAACATGTTTGGTGCTCCGTAGGCTCCCTCAATGTTATACCGAGTCAGAATGCAGTATGCGTTATCACCACATCCATCTTAGCATAACTCTTGCTCCCCCTTCTGAAATTGGCTCGTTAGACTCTCTGATGGGCTTGACTTTGTCACAACCATATTTCCATCTTTACTCCTTGGCGCCGAATAGTATCGGGATCACGTGCTACGAAAACTCATCAATGGAAAGAGACTAATTCTAATGATTCATTCAGCCTTCTGTATCCATACCTCACACTAAATTTGAAGGATGAACTCTCACCCGATGACATACTGCTGTGACCATGCTCCTACAAGTTAATACAATAATAATGCGAATGAGTTTGGGGTTCATTAGCAGACTGCAGGTGAGCAAATATTATACATGTATGATATTCTTAGTTGAGATTCATCGACATTCTCGTTTCACCCACTTGCCAAGTGCAATACTGTGGTCACGGTACCAAATCTCAGGGGTGCAAGATCCACTATGCTCGCTTATTCTAACTATTATGACCTGTCTGCCCATTAGGTAGGTACTCCCTTGATACTCCAGTTCCTAGGTACTTCCTTGGCCCACATCATTTCTGCTATCAGTGGCGGTCTTACCTCAGACCTCCTATCTTTGTTGCCATTCTATCAAAGATTATCTTCATTCGGAGAATTTCATCAGATGCTCATCTCAACTTGGAGTGCTCTCATAATTTGACTATCTAGGTATGCAGAAATCCTCAAGGCGAGCATTCGCACCCTATACCGATTCACATCAAACGGCCCTGCTTCGGCGGAATGGTGACTCAGGAAAATCTTGGGGAAAGTGGATCTCCAACTGTGTGAGTATGGGGAAGATAGTCTGGGGTAATAGTTCATGACTCTTTCAGGCTGGCGGCCGAACCAGAATAGGAGAGGCGTGCAATGCTAGCCTAACGGCATGGCACGCACGGGGTATGTTCAAGTTTGGGGTCGGAAATTGTCCAACGTTTTGGCAAGGAAGGTATCTGCCAAGATACTAACAAGACACTCGCTTAGGCGGCGACTTCACTATCGGGCCTTTCTATCCATCTAGCCTCTCAGCCTCACCGGAAGCCCTAACTGAAAACTCACATGTGAGAGACGCCGTCGAACCTCATAGTGGATATAACGAGTTCGGGGTCCTGTCACAGATAGGGGCTCCACCTGCGAGCCGCTCTTTGGGTTCTGGAATAAAGTCAACACTAAACGCCTTGGTATGCGAAAGATTGAGCGAAACGTCGTCTACCACAACCATGTACCTAGACACAATCACGCTAACCCGCATACCAAGACATTAGACGTGTGCATGAATCGATCACCCCGGACAAAAAGAAATATGGCTCGATATTATAAAGAGGCAGGCACTGGGTGAACTTTTCAACTTTGGTCGAGACCATGAAACGGGCCTGTCTACTCACTTGTCTTGAAAAGCTACACTCTGTAGATCCTGGCATTTGAGTCTTCTTAACACACGACACCAATTCCCTCGAAAACATCATCATCATGGCAGGAGGAGGAATGCCAGTTGCGGGTGGCGCTGTCGTTGGAGGCTATCTGACAGGACGAGCGCTAATAGTACCCCTATCTTTGGTCATCTCTTTATTCTTCTTGTGGGGATTCAGTTATGGGCTTCTTGACGGTTAGTAACTAGGCTCGGACTTGGACTTGTGTGTACGAACACAGCTAATTGATGAATTTTGACAGTGTTGAACAAGCATTTCCAGACCGTGCTTGGTGTCACTCGACTCGAATCGACGGGACTTCAGGTCATGTACTTTGGCGGTGGTTACTTGCTATTCTCGCCGATCGCGGCTGAGGTCCTGAAACGCCGAAGCTACAAGTTCACCATCATCATGGGCCTTTGCTTGTATTCCCTTGGAGCCATCATGTTTTGGCCGACAGCGCATTTCACCAGTCCCGAGAACAAGAAGGCTGGTTTCGGTGGCTTCCTTGTGTGCACGATGGTCATCGCCTGTGGACTTGCCACTCTCGAGACCTCAGCCAACTCCTACGCCGTGGTCATCGGTAACCCAGCCACTGCCTCGGCCCGTCTACAATTCTGCCAGTCATGGAACGGTGTTGCCTCCTTCATCGGCCCACTGATCGCCTCCAAGGCCTTCTTCTCCGACGAGGGCTCCCAGGACCTCACCAGCGTGCAATACGTCTACCTTGCTGTGGCCTGTGCTGGTGCTGCGGTAGCGGTTCTGTTCTTCTTTGCCAAACTGCCAGAGGTCTCGCAGGATGTCATTGAAGGGACCAGCACGGCTGACAATCCAGCCATCGACCACGACGGAGGCGTTGGTGCCGGACCGCTTTACAAACAGTACAACATGATCTTTGCGTTTGTTGCGCAATTTTGTTATGTTGGCGCTCAGGTCACAATCGCGAGTTTCTTCATCAACTACGCCACCGAGAACGCGAACTTCACTGCAGCAGAAGGATCGAACATGCTTTCATATGGACTCATTACCTTCACGGTGGGACGATTTGTGGCAACTGGACTTGCCACTTTCTTGCAGTCTGACTTCATGTAAGCAAACCCTGTCCCTCAAGGGTCTATGCCCTTGTTTCTTCTTATTGTACTTTCTAGCTAACATTTTTCAGCATGGTCATGTATGCCAGTATCGCCATCGCCTTGACAGCATACGTTTCTGCTGGCCGCGGTATTCCTGGCGTGGCTGTCTTGATTGTGATTTTCTTCTTCATGGCGCCAATGTACCCGTCGCTCTTCTCTCTGGGCACAGCGAACCTCGGCCGACACACCAAGCGTGGTGCCGGAATTCTCGTCATGGCGGTCTCAGGTGGCGCTGTGTTTCCCCCGATCCAGGGTGCCATTGCGGATAGCTCAGCAGGCACAAGAACGAGTTACCTTGTGCCCATGTGTGGGTTCATTGTCGTCTTCACCTACGTTGTGAGCCACTGGATTCGAACAGGAAGGCACATTATGAGGGTGAAGGAGGTTGTAGCTCTGACTCCAGAGGCTGCGGAAGAGGCTGGTGCCAATAAACTCCAGGTTGAGGCTCTTGAGATTGTTGGCAAGAATGGACGGTCGACTCATGCAGAGGTGTGATCGAGGATCCAGCCAAAATCCATTCATAAATATACCTAGTTTGATTTAAAGCACATCATCCTGAAGTGCTACGTTTATATGTAATCCAGGCTGTTGACCTGCAATATCGTATCTGTTCTGGACCGAGCTGCGTTGTGACCTTTGTGGAATGTTGCTTCTTCGTATGTCACGACATACTTACCTAGGTACCTAAGGGAGTCTATATCCTCGTTTCTATGGGAAATAGGCAGGGCGGGATATATGAAAGATGTACGTGTGCAACTTCTATATCCCAAAGCCAACGGGAGTCTCCTACTCTCTAAGACTACCAATTGGAATCTATATCCAAAGGGTCTTTTTCTGGGGCATCGAGCATATTTGGATAGGTACCTACCTAGGTACCTGTACATGAAGCCTAGGTTTCGATCTGGGAAAGCTACCTACCTAGGTGCCTTAGGTACCTACCTACAAGGTAACTTGGGATGAAGAGGGAAGTTTCTGGATCGAAAGGAAGGAGCAGGGCTGGTCTGTGCACCGTCAGCTACTAATTACCTACACCTACCTACCCTACATCTGTTCGATCCCACTCACCCCCCGTTTATCTCTTCACATCAACGAAAGGACGACTTCCATTTAACGTCAATTGGTCTTCCATTTCACAAGACGTCAGAATTGAACTGGTCTATCTCAACGTTTCAAAACTCGTTATAGCGGCGTCCTTGAGACATTGCCTCAGGTGTTCTTTCTTTGGGACGAACCTCGAGGCATCCTGCGTCGACTCTGAGATTGACTTCAGTTTGTCCGGCCATAACGCACCCATCTGCTCGACGTCTACACGTTCCTTTCAACTTTATCCAAACGAACCAAGTCGAAATCATCCAGACTTTACTGAAGGTATGCTCTCTAAGGTTGTCTCCAAAAAAGGCCAATGCTAACGACGCCTAGGATTTCCCTCTTTCATCTTGAAGTGCTCGAGCTCTTCGCCGGTCCTCTACCCAAAGGATGGTCACAATCACCTGCCCAGACGTCGAGCACGACCAGACGTCCTCTGCCCTCAGCTTCCAGAACAAACTTTCCATCGATGAGTCACCACCTATGGACCCTCTCTCCAAGGTACCCATCGAGCTTCTTGCTCACATAGTCTCGTTCTTGGAGCACGAGGACGCCGCCAAGCTCCGAGCCACAAATGGCACCATGAGAGCTCTTGTATCAGAAAAGACATTTGAGAAGATTCACGTCTACTATCGTGACGATGACTTCGCCATGGTGCGATACCTATCCCGGGATCCTGTGTACAGCAGATGCATCAAGACCCTCATACTGCATGGGGATGTGCTTCCGACTGTTCCCGCATGTAAGGACTACATTGAAAGAAAGATCTACGCGGACAAAGAGTATAATCGGGACTTGCGAGAGGTTGGCTTCCGCCCATCCCAATTCCCACCGCGACCGATCTTGTCGAAAGAGGAGCTCCGTGAGTCCCACCGTCGATTATCGCTGCATCAACACCAACAGACGCAGATCTTCTCAAATAATTCAGATTACGATTTCTTCATGGAAGTCGTCCCAAAGCTCTGCAACCTGCAACATGTTTTTGTCGCGATAGGAAATGAGTTCTGCCCTGGTCGTCACGGCCCGTCAATGCTCAACACTCCCGCGTGCAGTTATCGAAACTCTTGGCTTTGGAGAACCCGATCCAAAGGCACTCGTCAGGTCGACTCTGTGCTCATGGCCCTTGCCATTTCACCGACTCGTGAGAGACTAAGAAGGTTACAGCTCAGCGCCTTCTCTTGGGATTTCATCAATCAGCTAAACAATTCGCCCTCCAAGTTGGACCAGGTCATCGATGTCTGCCGCAGCTTGACTTCTTTTGAAATCTCGACCAGAAGTGCACTTCCAGACGCGAATGCATTCCAGGAGTATGAGTTCTTGACCGAAGACCACATTCGCGATTGTCGGGAGGCGGTTTCGAAAGGCTCCCTGCGCAAGATCCTTGAGTCCATGTCCCACCTGCGCACGTTGACGGTGCGATTTGCGGACCTATACTACGAAATAGACCGCCTTTTCCCTGACAGCCAGGGTATACCAGCTGCCATGAACGCCTTCCTTCCAGCTGGCTACCATTGGATGCACCTTGAAAAGGTTGAATTCCAAACCATCGAGTGTACCTCACAACAGATTCTTGATTTCCTGGAACGACATGCTTCCACTTTGAAGAAAGCGATGTTCCGAAATATTCGCCTCATCGGCACGTCTTGGCTGGTCTTCCTGCCCCAGGTGCGAGAGCTGATGTGTCGTTTGCCCCTTTCCGGTCTACTTGGCAACACATGGTTCACTGGGTATCTCTTTGGCGAGAGCACGGAAGCCTCAACTCCCCGGGAGTACTGGCATACAGACGAAGACCCCTTTCACTACAGTCCGCATGAGGGACCTCTTGCCTGGAGGATCATATACTACCTCAATTCTGAGAGTGCTATATTACCGCTGGGGCCTTCGAATTCCCTCGTGAAGCAATTTGACCTTTATGATGGGAGTGAAGGCCTAGGCGACGAAGACGACTCCGACTGGATGGTCGAGACATGTGACCAGTGGTGGATGACACATCAATCTCCAGTGGCAGCAGACCACGACTTTTACGATTAGCTGGTTGGAAGATTTCATGTATGTCGAGTGCCGAGGCCATCATTAGTTCCCAGATGGGTTTTGAGGAGATGCAGCGCCCGATGGCATTGCTTTTCTCAGTTGGCACACTAGATAAGTTGATTACCTAGTTACGATGCCGACGACCGCACACAACTTCGCCGAACGGTGCCATGGCCCGGTGATTCTAGCTTAGTTCGCTTATCGACAGATATCTCGCACATCGATACGCCAAATCAAGAAAAATGAACCACGATATCTGGCCACTATTCTTCCAGGCTGAAGGCCTCGTCATGCTGTGAGAGATTATGAAAGTTGAGTGCTGTGGGTTTCCTCACCCTGCGTCGTTGGGCTTTCGGCAAACTTTACGGCAAATGGGCAGTGCATGTAAGGGATCTAGAGCCTATTGTGTAGGTACCTAGCCGAAAACCAAGCCTCGGGTCCGGCACCCGACAAGCCAAGAACGCGAAGGCGAGACGCGAGACTGTCGACGTTATAAGGTTAGCGTTGCCACTTGTCAAGACACCTCGTTATATCTGGAAAAGTAGATTGTAAAGTCATCTTGGACCTCACACATTGCATGTCAAAGTAGTACACTCATCTACAACATGGCTGATTACACTGGAGGATCAGATCCTACTGGAGAAATCCACCCGAATCAGGAGCTCCTCCTGAAAGAGGTTGCTGCTTTCCTTTCCGAGGTGGAGAATCTGTAAGCGATTCTCTCGGATTAGACATTCACACTTCACGGCTTGTGCATGTTTTTAACGAACGCAATTTATGCTAACGGCGGCTATGCAATAGGACCCCAGGCAAATTCCTAGAAGACCATCTCAACACAAATTACGGCCCCGGCACCCCTCACTATGACACCCTGTCACATCTCATCAAGCTCGGCCTCGAAGAAGGCTGGATCGCCAATATCTCCATTGACGGCCAACGATACCGGCGGTCACGCATCTCGCCGCCCACAGAAGCCACACGCTTCTGCTCGGTGACTAGCGTGTACATGGCCACCGTCGACGGCGAGGAGGACTTCAAGGGTCAGTACCACGCGCACCCGTACGGAGAGATTAACTGCGTGATCCCGATCGATGAGGGTGCTGAGTTGATGGGTTTGAACGGCTGGCAGGGGAAAGGATGGACGAGCCCCCACCCGGGGAGTCATCATTATCCTCAATGTAGGAGGGGCGGGGTTGTGGCATTGTTCTTTCTGCCGGCGGGGAGGATTAGCTATGAGGCGAAACCTGGAGATGAGCTGCCTGCTCCTGCTTCGTGAATGTTCCTTGGTGAGGCTGTTTGCTTTCATTTGGTGTTGTATAGACGTAGAGGTAGTCTGATATTCAACCAAATGAGCTGGTTGTAAAATTGAGTAGCAGTGAGAGCTACAGTGTCGACTATACATGACATTTCTGAAGTAAGTTTGACCAGCCAAACCTCCCATTTGGACGCACTCACGAAGAATGTGAAAGGGCAATTGGGAATTGGGCTTCTCCAGAAGTCTTCAAACAACTTTTCACCAATACGCTACAAGAATTCGAATAGAACCAGGAATTTCACCTCGTCGGCAACAAGATGCCCCTCGCACCATCTCCGCCCAAAGCCGTTCAGATGGCTCGCTTCTTTTCTAACGGCCCCAAGGTCTATAATTCACGGTTCTCAAAGCCCGTAGTTGGCATACAGTGACTTCGTCTTGCTATAACAATCGATGTGTGCCGTCTACGTCCTAATCTTCCACAGCGACTCTTGAGGTACGTGACATCAACATGTGCCACTTCCAAAGTGTCACGAACGTTCATAAGATCCCAAAGAGCAGTCATACCTTGTACTCCAATTCGGCTCCACGGTGAGGGTATGCTGCGCAGCTGCCTGGCAGAGATGAAAGGTGCTTGTTCTTACTTGAGTATGGTCGTATGCCTTCAGCTTTGTGATTGCCAGGAGTCTCAGATCGTCTATCCGTCGAGTGTTCTTGATTTGAATCGCGAGTGTGTGATGATTCAATACATGGCTTGGGATTTGGACATGGCATCTGCATGCAATATATACACAAGGCGCTCATCAACTTACCCATGTGATTGGTGATCTTCCGACTTGGCTGTCAAAATGTCCCCAATTCACGTAAGCGCTCATGATTAGAAACCAGATCAAGCGATAAGTTCCTGCAGTGCTATTCACGTGGGTCGCACCTTTCACACAGCCTGTACTTGGTGGCTCTCAGTTCCGCCATCGCCAATGAACACCACTGCGCTTGGCATACCAGAATCACGCGAACCTCTCTCAGCAAGGACATGATCTTCGTGCGTGGACCTCGACGCAACAACAGGGTCAGCTTGGGCGAGCAGAGAATTGGGTTGTTTCTCAAAAGGCGACCCGCCCTGATGATAGTTGATCCCAGCTTGTATTTGAATACGATGGTGTTTCATGTCGTGATGACCATATCACAAGATAGCATACAGGTGTTTCTGGATCAGGTTTGCAATTTCAGAGTGGTCGAGGTGGAACTTTAGCATATCAAAAACCTTATTCGACCCGCGGTCGTTTATCAGTATTGGGGGAGAAAGAGAAACAAAGGAAAACATCTAGTCCACATACAAATTGAGAAGCTCCCACAAACCAAATGGCGTAACGGTAGATCCAATATTCCAATAATTCTGATTGTCGCATGCTAATGGTCTAGTGAATATGTGAATAGTCACACGATCTTTTCTTGACTTGCCGAATAATGATTTTCACAGTGTATGCTCTGCGAATGAGATGAATGCGGTGAATATTTGAGAGCACACTATCTCCAGTCTAATACAAAGATTCTAAATATACAAGGAAGACTTATGATCTATCGGGCTGATAAAGCCCACCCATCCCGAGCACTTACTACCATGTGCTGTCACAACCCAAAGAAGATTCTCCACCAGCCTGAAATTACAAGGACATCAATTCTTCATCGCAAAATGGATGTTTCAGGGTTTAGGCGCGCAGAGCAGCGCGAGCCTTGCGACGCTTGCTGCAGGACGAGCCGCTACCAGAGGCTGCGGTAGGCTGGGCAGCGGCGGCGGCCGAGGTGGTGGAAGTGGCGAGAGTAGTGGGAGCCGCGGCGTTGCCTGCAGCATTTGCAGCACCAGATGGGCTGGCACCCGAGGATGTGACAGCAGCCGACGCGCTTGCTGAGCTTGAGCTGGAAGAGCTGTCCGAGCTTCCTGAGCTAGAAGATCCACCCAGAGAGCTCTCGGCCGCAGGGCCGGGAATCTCGTAGGAGGTGAACTCGCCGTACAGGTTGAACTCGATACCGGGGACGTCACAGCTGTAGTTGGCGTTGAAGTCAAAGGCCTCATCAGGGGTGGCGGTGCCAGTGCCGGTGACCTCGAACTGCACACAGGATGGGTAGAACTGAGCACCGCGAGAGCCAGCAGTGGCGTAGCAAGTATCGGCCTCGTGCAGGGCAATGATCTCCTGACGGACCATGTACTTGCCGGCCTTGATGTTGCTGGGCAGTGTGAAGTCGATCTTACCGCCAGCGGAGATCAAATCATCGACGGCCCAGGTGTCTGAGGCGCTGTCATAGCCCTGCTCGGCGATCTTGGTCCAGATGGCTGAAGCGCCGGCATCCTCAAAGTACTCGGCAATGTAAGTGATGATGGGACCCTTGTGCGAGCTGGCAATGATATCGTCACCGCGGGAGTCATGGTACCACTCCATGGTGATGGTATCACCGGCAGCGGCCGAGACGAAATCGGAGACGGCGGTCGCGCCGGCAACGTTACAGACGAGGTCTGCGCTGGTCACGTCCTTCACGGGGTCGTTGGTAGGGGGCGAGCGGATGTAGGTGCCGCGTCCATCGCCCTGGTCCTCACCGTTGACCCACGCGCTGTAGATTCTGGTGTGGGCGGAGGCGCTGGCCACAAAGGCTGCAACGATGACGGCAGGAGTATAACGCATTGTGATGATATGATAGGTAGTCTGATGAAACAGGGAGATGAAATCGTCTGCTGACCGAAAGGTATGAAGAGAAAAATGTGTACCGTTTAGGTAAATTCAATGAGTGGCTCAGCCAAAGCTTGCAAAGAAGAAAAGAGGGTGGGACAAAGAATGAACGTGAGTGAACTGTGATGGATTGGAAAGAATGGAACGACCAGTCTGCTTCAAAGGGAGTCACTAATGGTCATATATATGTACGATATCTACCGCCTTTCGTCCCGCAATCGAAAAGCGATCGCTTTTTCCCCTTCCTTCTCCCCCTCCCCCTTCCCGCGGGCACCCCCACAAAAGAAATCAAATTAGGAGTGACCTGAAATCCTGGCAGCCAGGAAGCCGAGGCCAGACTTTCTAGAAACGAGGTTCAACTCACTCTATCGATGTTTAGAGTTGAGTCAAGTGGATCTGTTTCCGTTTCGACGGGGCCGATATTTTTTCTTCGGGCAGGTCCATCACCTGCAGGAATCGCGGGACAGGGCTGAGCGCAAGGCTGTACGGTATCCACCACCACCAAGATTGGAACGGCTTTACCCATTTAGCAGCACTCCATGATGGCAAAGAGAGTCAATCAGACAACTTTGAGAACCTTTATTTCTCTTTACTTTGCACGCTGGATATGGTCAGGTTCACGGAATGGCTATACTGCCGGAAACAGTAACCTATAGAGGTGTGGCCCATATCTTGGTGCCCGCAATATATTCGAGGCTCAAATTACTTGTCGCTATGGTGGGTTATCCTTTGAAAGAGCCATCCACTTTTTCTTCGTGAAAACATGAAGTACGTGCTTACATGCTCCAAATCGGCATCTTGGCAGGGGGATTCGACGGAGCCCACCCGGTCGGGATAGATAAATGCCAAGACCTGCCAAGCAGACTGTAGCCCATAGTTTTGTTTCCAACCGACAAGGCTGGCCCGTGGGGACCCTCCTGCCAAGGCGAAGAGGACCCGGAATTCGTTCCTCGAATCTTTAGCCGGGCTGCATGTGGCTGGGATACTAAGGCAGAGAAAGCACCTTTGAGAGATATTCCTCCAGTCATGTTGCTGGATTTGTGGCATCTCCGAGTCTTGTTTGCCGCCTCGCTTACCTGGTGTTGACTGGACGCGTTACAACTGACGCCGTCATTGTTCTTTGGCATAAGTCAGTACCATGCTTTACGAGGCACTGAGCCACGAGGGTCTCAACCTTGATCCGCTTGACATGAATAATCACGTGGAACGAATCATAGCTGCCGGGACACCGAGACTAATGATGACATGTGGGCGGAAGCTCTCCCAAAGTAATTATCCCCTACCTAGGCACCGATTGCGATCGTGCGCCACAGCAATGTACCCTATCGAAGGAGAAGTGGAAATCCGGCCTAGGCTTCGTCGGGTCTGTTTCGAGTTAGATGACCTATCAGCCATTACTTGACGCTAAGTATGGTGCCTCGTATCTTTCGCAAATGAGTCTTGATGTCCATGACCACTGCCCTGCATACACAGCGCTAAAGGAGTTCCTTGGTCAGGTCTCACGTCTAGCCGGGGAGTAGGTAAAGAATGGTCTGGAGTTTGAGAACGTTGAGATTCTCTGGTCGGTCATATTATTTTCTTGCTTGGGTTGTTTGGCAGAGATTAGATATAAGACTAGATTTTGGCGTTCATGCAGAGTCTGCTGTAAAAAGTATGTCCCCAAGCATAGGATGGATCCTCTTGGAGCAGCTTGGCGAACTGATATGAGGCCTTCTGTTGAGTGTCCTTTTAATGATGCTTCAGAAAAGAATCGTAGAGCCACAGGTCCTGGAGAAGCCCTTGCTTCAACTGATTCAACAGCCTTTAAGTGATCAAGGAGATCGGGCCACTTTTCAAGATAACCTTCTGTGCATGCATATTGCTAGGTATTCCACTGGCAGGGCTTTAGTGTTGCATCCGGTACAAAAGTATGCTTTTATTTAATATGGGTATTGTTTTCAGAGAACCTTGCCATTGACGAGAGACATAAGTTCAAATATTTCATTGCATCACACTATAGAGACTTTGAAGATATTTTTTCTCTTTAGCGCCCTCGCCACTGGGGAAAAACTTGGCCCTAACACAGAGCCTCAACAGCCTCCATGTCTGGGCTTCCCGGCTGTGCGGGCGTACCCGGAAGCTACGCTTGGGCCTCGTTCTAAGGCTTGGCTAGGTTCCTCAACCCTGCGAGTTTCTCCGTTATGGCTAGCGCATGCAACGTTAATTTTTTCGAGAGGTTTTTCGGGATTTTGTTCAATATCGCCAAACTATCAGCCTTAATCACCCCCCCCCCCGGAACAACAATGGCTCTCAATAGAAAGGTATTCAAGGTACCCAAAAATGATAAAGAAGATGTACCAATTGCCATTGTCGATACTCCTTGTAGAGCAGAGGGTCTGTCATTGACAACGTGGAGCTCAGCTGGCATCCTTTCAAATTTGCTACACAAGTTGGATATCAATCAACAACAACTTCAACAAGATAATGACCGATTCACAATTCTCGAACTCGGCGCTGGCACGGGCTTGAGTGGCCTTACCGCAGCCTGCGTGTGGGGGACAGGAGCACTCTTGACGGATCTACCAACCATTGTGCCCGGCGTCCAGGCCAACGTTGATCTCAATACAGATACTTTGAAGGCTCACGGAGCGTCAGCGGCATGTGGTACACTCGACTGGAAGCAGGCCGACACCATACATCTCTACGCCGATGGGGAGGTGGATGGTGAAAAGGGTTCCTTCACAGTGGACGATGTAAACGGGTTTCCTATCATTCTTGCTGCAGATACCATGTACACGGAGGAACATCCGCAGCTGCTAAGCCAAGCCATCTTGAGGTGCCTGCGACGGTCAAAGGATGCCAAGGCTATTGTGGTCTACGCAATGAGGGTGGCTTACATCGACTATATGCGAGAGTTCTGGGAGTTAATGGAGGCCGGTGGACTTGTGGCTGCCCAAGAGGGGAGAGAGGAGATCGACCTGAGGGAATGGGATGATGAGAAGCTACACGAGTGGAGTGTGTGGAAGTGGAAGGATCTGTGAGATGCATCAAATCACCGGCCCAAAGTACTTTCTTTCTTGGTTCCAGCCACAGGTCGGAATATCCGAAGTCGACGACGGCGCGAGACAAAGACAGAAAAGTTGCCCAGGGAAACACTCTGCTCGGATTGCCGAAGAGCCATCATATCATCCCGACAGCGCTTCAAGACTAGCAGACTGTCACAGCGGTTACATGCATCATACCCTTTTGGATATTGGCGCAGATGACACCCTCTGGCTGATATTGAGATCCATCACCGTATACAAAAGTCTGCTGGAGCCTTGTGCACAGCTGGTGACAGCTGGTGGAAGCTGTCAGATTCAAGACATGCATCCAGATTTGGACGTCATGGACTTTGAAATGGGAGAGAAGAAGGGGCAACAAATACAATTTCGATTAAAAAATTTCAAAAATTGCAAAACAAATCACAAAGTTCCGATGGCAGTTCAAGGGCCGAGTTCACCATCATCTTCATTCTTATACCCATATCGTTTCCACATCCTCATTGGCTCATGGCTGTTCTTCACAGGAGCAGCCTTCTTCCGGGTGTCACGCCAACCTTATAATTCACGCGTCAAGACTGAGCAGTATGAGACAATATTCAAGGCTACGACGCTGGGAGCAGTAATCGGTGGTGTCGGTCTCAACGGCGGTCTGAATAAACCGCATTCTCAAGCCATCATGGAACAGAGGCAGCAGACATGAGGACATTGTATCCAGAATCTACATCTGATTTGCATACCTGCACATGTGTAGATTTGGGTTGTCAAGTTTTGGGTTTTTTATTATTATTTTATTCTTTGAATATAAAAATAGAGACACTTACCCACAATGGCCATGTTAGGAGACACCTTTATCCCTTTCTTTCAAACACAGAGCACTTCTGAAAATGGAACAACAAAGGAAAGAAACTGGTTGGCGAAACTTACCGAGTCTATTGTCCTCAACACAACCGCCGTCCACGAACATCCTCCCTGGTCACGCGGCGTCTCTCAGATCGCTGGGGCACCGGAGGGCTGCCTGAACCATACTGAGCTTGAGGGGTGATATTGTAGGAGGAACACGGCGGGGGCGCACGGTCGGATGAAGGCGTATAACGTGCCGTTGACGGGCCGTGTCTCTTGGAGCTAGAAGACTGGGGCTGTCTCTTGGGCTTGGGCGAGCGAGAGCGGGCTCGTCTTGATGATGAGCGAGACGTCTTGCTCTTGGACGAAGCTGGCGGATAGTACTGTCCAGCAATCGAAGGCGGTGGTGCGCTGGCTGCCGTGGGAAACATAGGCCTGCCAGTTGATGGCACATCCCGGGAACGCTTCGAAGACGCAGGTCTGCTAGCAGAAGAAGAATGAGGAGGAGCAGGAGGGCTAGCCGTTGTCTTCTTCCTGATACTTAACGGGGCAGGGACCGCACTAGCTACAGTGAAAACAGATCCAGGGGAATGAGGCGCCTTGGGGGGCGGTGGTGGACGCCGGTCAGCACTGTGTTTGTGGTAAATGGGAGCAGGCGCTCGAGGCATGTTTGGTAGACTTGCCGGCATGGGCTCGGAGATCCTCGTACCATATGCCTTCTTCAGGGCTTGGGCACGAATTTGCTCATAGTCGGGCTGGCGGTGGAAGAAGCTGTTGTCGCTATGTCTGTCTCGCTCCAGGCGTTCAGCAGATCTCAGATTTCGCTTAGTCCGGGACTCACGAGCCTTGTCAACGCTGTGCTTGGATGAGTTGCTACCCATGATTCAGTACAGTACCGAGAGTTCTCTTGAGTATGGTCTAGAGTTTTTCTTTCTTTCTAGGTCTTGCTTCTAGACGGACGTGTTTGGCTTGTTCGATCAGGTGTGTGGTGGGCAGCAGAGGAAAGCCCACGTTATATCAACAGCTCGTGGTAATGGCCTTTGTTCGAGACTCTTGATTTCAACGGCATTGTTACTACCTGGGCCTTGTATGAATGTCAAGCGGCCTTGAAGGCAATACCACAATCCATTGTCTTTTGTGCCCTGAACCACGCGACAACGATCACTCTAGCACCCAGGCATATAGTTGGATATCAGATTAGGCAACAGGAACGAGACTAGTCTTGAATGATTGATGCGACTTTCTTACGGATTATTTGTTGCGCAACCAATCTGTAAGCCCGTGAGTTTTGGGACAAAGCCATTTTCTGTCTCTGTCACCTCCGTGATACTGCTAGCTGGGCACGAACGGTCCGACGAGTTCCTGTTGAATTTAAGCTCATATGAATCTAAACACACCAAAATCAATGAAGAACTATTGGGAACTAGGCAGCTTGTGGTACACAGAGGTAGACTATAGGGTATGTATGGAGGCATTTAGAGGCAAAATAGGGTATTTGTCAATTCATTGTCTTCACTAAGCACTCCAGATACCAAAAGTTTCATTATCCACCTGAACATAGAGTTCCAGTATTCCGTTGCCCTTCAAAATGATGCACAAGTATTACTAATTGGTATGATGGTTCAAGTTGCTGCCGCCGGCGGGCACAGTTTTTTCCCTTTCACTTCAAAGGCAAATGCTATGGCTCACTTCAGTCGTTCAATGAAAGCCCAACTCCGAGACTTCAGTGTGCACCTGTCCATGAAGGCCTCAATTGGACCAGCATACTTGATATCATAATTATCAATATCTCGACAGCAGCCGAATCGTTTATAGCGATAGGCATAGCCGCACCATCCACGCTCGACCTTTCTGCGCTTGTCAGCCTGGGCGTCGTTTTCGCAGTGGTCGCATACATTCTTCCAGGTGGCCTGCACGCACATTTTGTTTTGAGGTAAAATTATTAAGAAGAAGAAATAAAAATGGGATAGGAGATGATGATGGTGGAAAAAAGGTGACAACAGTTTTGTTGTGTTCTCATGGAAGGAATGAGCAAGGTGTGTCTTTTTATTAGACTTGAATCGCTTTTCAAAAGTTTTCAATGCTCGACACAATTCTATTATAACACATGCCACAAAGATAGGATACCTAATTGTCCAATCTGTCTTTGTGAGTAGAGGCTGTGCACTAGTTCACGTGGATGAGCAACAATTATTGTGACTACTAAATGCACTGATCTTCAGTGCTCGATGACAGGCATGTGGACAAAGGGCAGTCATTGTGAGTAGGCATGAAATTCCAATTTTGGGCCACACTCGTCTTTGTCTGGGACAACAAGCTGTTCTAGACCAACGTTTCTATGGTATCTCTTCAAGGGAGTAGGATGGTGTTCATCTATTCAACCGATGGAGCGTCTTCCGAGTTCTGCCGAATTGGGAACCTGTCCGACGACCTACCTCCAGCCTAGATAACCACCTGCAATATAACAAAAAGATGGCATTTTTCAAGCTGTCGTTAAATTTTAAGTAACAATAGCGAAGTCTTCGGCTTCCTGAGATTTCTTTTCTATCCTCGCGGTCAACTGGAATTAGTGGATACCGTCATGGTTATCACGGGTGCATATGCTGGCTTGATCGAACGCTATGCTGTCTGCAAAGAGGATAATTCTCGATGGGAAGCATTTCGCTTGATCAGTTCTAGACTGATCAAAGGCTCTGGCTTGGCTGGTCTTGGCTGGGTTGACAGCAGCTAGCAGTGGGATTGAGTCAGAAGCCGTACTCTAACATAGGGGATGGGTCGCTTGACACGTACAGTCCCAGGGTCATTCACAAATATGCACACTCACCCCAAACATACCTCAGAGGAAGTAAGGAATTCAACGTTGAAAGAGCTACAATTTGAAGAAGCCACTTCCGGGAGAGGGAAAACAACATAGGTAGGAAATGGGGCCCACCTACTGACCGTTGCCGTGAAGAGGGGGCCGGGTGGTTGGGCTCTGGGGCAGGATTATTGCGAAAAGAATCCTGAGTTTCTTCAGATACTTATGATTAGGAGAGAGACAAAGAAGGGACAGAATTAATAGAAGAAGTCAAGCCTCACATTCGCACATTCACTCACTTGCGTATTCCAGTGTAACTGCCGGGATATCGCTGGGAAGATCGCTTAGCCGGGTATTTACAATACCTGGATAGGCCTAGAGCTTGAAGGACTGACTTCCCCCGCCAAATTCAGGCCCAGCCGTTCCCGCCGCAGCACCACCACGACACCACACCTTCCACATGCTTCAAAGCCCACTTCAACTGACTGCTCTCACGAACCGCACGCACATAAATTACCACAAAAACCATGGAGTCCTCACCACAACCCAAAGTGAAAATCGCCGTCATTGGTGCCGGCGAAATTGGCCCACGGCACGCTCGAGCGGTCAAGTCAAACCCAGATGCCCAGCTCGTGTGCCTCGTCGACCCCAACCCCATCGCCATCAGAGCCGCAACCCAGTTGGGGACGACATACTGCCCGACGATCCAGGCCATGCTCAGCTCGCCTACCAGAAAGCCCGATGCCGCGATCGTCTGCGTGCCGAACCATTTGCACGTCGAGATAGCCACGGAGCTACTTTCTGCCGGCGTCAATGTGCTCTGCGAGAAGCCTCTGACGGTGGACAGCGCTAGCGGCAGGACGCTCGTGGAGCACGCTGCGGCGATGAAGGTCCATCTACTCACAGCTCATCATCGGAGATTTAATCCTTACGTAATTGCTGCCAAAAGGATTATTGACCGAGACACAAATTCCATTGGCCAAATCACGGCTGTCTCTGGACTCTGGACTCTTTATAAGCCGAAAGACTACTTTGATGCCCCCATGGAATGGCATCGCAGCGCCGAGAGCGGCGGGCCGGTGATGATCAATCTCATTCATGATATCGATGTGCTACACTATCTCCTCGGAAGCAAGGTCAAGCGTGTGGCGGCATTCGAGACGACGAAGCAAAGGAAATACCCGGCGGAGGAAGGAGGGGCTATCATCTTGCATTTCGAGAATGGTGTTGTAGGAACTTTCTTGCTTAGTGACGCTGTGGTTAGCGACCATGCCTTTGAAATGGGCACAGGTGAGAATCCCATCATGCCTCAAACTGGAAAGGATGTCTATCGCATCTTCGGCACAGAGGGAACGCTTAGCGTTCCGGACTTGAGGCGGACATTCTATGCTGAAGGCCTTCAGAAGTCTTGGAGTAGCGAAATATCACAGTTAACGGATAAGCTGGAAGATATTCTATCAGAAGAGGAGAGGGGAAAAGTTCCATTTGAGCTACAGGTTAATCACTTGGTCAAAGTAGTAAAGGGGGAAGAACAGCCTGTGTGCTCGGGTGAAGATGGACTGGCGGCGGTCAAGGTGGCTGAGGCTGTCAAGAAAGCTTTAAGTAGTGGCGAGGTGGTTCAAGTTTGACCAGGACTAATGAACACATGAAAATGAAAGCTCAAATCGAGCTGTATACTTCTTAACGTCTGCAGTCAAACAACGGGCAAGTCGACCATGGTGACAGGTTCTCACCATGAAGAGGTGGAATTAAATGAATGACTCTTTGTTAGTACTTTTCTCATTCCGAATACTCCACTTGGCAGTCGCAACAGGCGTCATCAGGCTCAGCACCGGTCAACCCACCTCCACCATGCCCATGCCGAGCAGACTGCTCATGTTAATGGGCGTTTCCCAGTGACCTATAGTTGCTCCCTCACTCCGAGCCTTGCGTCGCAGCCTTGTCACTGATTGAGACGTAGCCAATGTTCTTCGTTTCTGTTCTCCCTGTTCAACTTCTAGCTTTGTGAGGTTATTTGGAGCACGTGCTGTAGTTATAGGCGCACTCGGTGCAGCGGATGCTGGTGAAAACCCAATCTGCGAAGCTCGTGTAGCTTTATGCCGATTTTCTGGAGCTCTAACAGATAGAGAACTCGCATCAGATGCTTCCATTAAATCAAGTTGGGATAATTGAGAAGGAACGCTTCCATCTGGGTGCTTAGAAAGTGTTGTGGGCCTCTCAAGCTCATGAGCACCCATCGAGTCCCTCCCATAGTCCTCTTTACATTCAAGGCTATCCGATTTTGCAAGCTTTAGACCCTCCCAATGCGTTCCCTTCTCATCATTATAGACCCACAACACCTTCTCTGCGTTATTGTAGTCCTCCAGGTCCGAGTAGATGACAGGGAACATATTCTCACCCATGGATGGCGACACCACACCGAGTCGAGAAGCAACCCCTTGTTTTGCCAGATACGTTTGCGTAATGCGCGCCAACTGTGTCACCTCAAAGAAGCTATTATTTTCATTTCCCTCGGGTCTTGCTTTCTGGACCTCCTTCCAGATGCCCAATAGCTCTTGTATGGTCGGCTGGCGAACGAAACGAAAGCTAGGCTGGTATTTCATGCTCAGCCGAACTGCGTGAAGACCGCAGAGTAGATCCGCACCAGGTGTGAAGACTCTTGTGACTCCGCACGGGGCGTCCTGCATAAACTTGCGGCGGACCAATTCAACCACGGTGCATGGTACAGTGCTATCTTCCAGGTTTTCGACGACATCGCAATCGGTATCAGTCCAAGGTTCATTCCCTGGCTCAGCATGACGCTGACTATTTGTTGGTGTTTGTGGTGGTGTAAAAAAAGGTGTACAATCCCAGTCCACGTCATCCCAGTCCATGATATCCCATGCTTCGTCTTGAACTGAAAGGATAGGGGCCTTGGGAAACTTTATGGACATCCCTTTGAATGTTGCAACAGGTTGCGAAGGAGGAAGTGGAAGCGGAGCTAAAGGCGGGGGTTGGTGTGTGGGAGTCATTAACAAGATAGGCTGCGTTGCTCTCTTTCGAAAATGATCAGCGTATTTTTGCGGCAACCACCGCCACGCCGTGTCCCCTTTGGTAAATTGGTTGTGAACAGTTTCTTTTTCAAGTAACCTTCGAATACAGTTACAGCCTATGAAGAAGGCAACTACCCCAACCACTGCTAGGCAAACTCCGAGAGCGCCAGCCCGTGTTTGCGGAGTAAACTTCGGGGCCAAGGTACGATTCTCCAGAGTTATTGGGCTATAATTTGGCCGAAGGCTAGGAGATGTTGACAGCCAGACAGTGATTGTTGATCGCAAAGGCGAAGACAGTGCTGTTTGCAACGTCGATGGGGAAGTCAACATCGACACACTGGATTCGTTATATCTCGTAGTAATTCGTACAATCGTTTTGGTTGTGTTAGAGCGGCCATGGGAAGGTGACATTGTGTAGGGGGTATTCGTAGTCGAATGACGAGGATGAGAGGTAGTGAACGACGTGGGAAGACTGTTGGTAGCGTTGAGGGCGTCAAGTCGGGCAGAAGACCCTGGGACATATTGTCGACAGGGAATGGAAGAAATTGCTTCTCAGGTAGTAAAGACTTGAGAAGAGGAGCTGTTTCAACCCGTGGTAATTGGCATGCTGCATGTGCTAGGGAAAGAAAGAATGTGAGGTCGCCTTACTTCTAGACACTGACACTCTACTGACTGTCCGAGAAACGTACTGGCAAACTTGGGAAGTGATACATGCATAAGGTTTTTTTTTGGACAGCGTCACTCTCCATGTGGAGAGGAGAGAGCAGGAATACAAGATCAAGAAAAATACAAGTACTTACTTACGCCGCTTTGCCCGAAGTGACGCCAGTAACGATGTTATGCTCTTCGGCGGGTCTCGGGGAAGGGGCTACCAGTCAGGATTCGATCTATTCGTTTATCAAAATTGACAGAGCTTCTAGGAAGGGGTTTCCTGAGCGAATAACGTGAGACTTGGTGCTCCATGCCCCAAAGTGTCTCGAGTAATTTAACCTGCCTACATAACGATTAATTTATTGGCTTGCATGAACTCAGGCAATGTTTGCCGCCGAGGTCGCTGGTGATGGAGTACGTGAGGTCAATTGTCAACTTTACTGGGAGAAGAAGCAATATATTGCGCTTTTCAAGAAAAGAAGTGTTTTGAAGTTGCTGTGCGAGTCTGGGACCACACTTGTGGCACAGTATCCTCACGTAGACTGCAGAAGCGTAAAGGGAAGGGGAGAAATTGGAAACTTGGTTCAAGTGGTTGTGGCTACAATTGAAGGATATCGGAATGATCATCGAATATTTTTCACAGAAACCAACCATAGCGTAGGCGAAGACCTTTGCAAGATTTTGTCTTTCTCAACAAAAGGCTCACTTGGAACAATAATAGATTTGGAACAATGGAACATACTGTGGTGTAAAGTTCGTTCAACAACGAGGTGACGTTGAATCAGGGGTCGTTCGCGTGGCACAGGGGTTTGCTGAATGATGTACAGGGAAGATGCCTGTGCTGAAGTCAACAAGCCCAACTTGCATTGCCCGCCTTCTATTTCCATCGAGGGGCTTTTGTATGACTGAACAATATTCACACCCACCGCACCTCAACAACTTCGATATGAAGGCGGTGAACTAATTGTCCACACGTCAAAGCAGACCTCTTTTCGACATCATGGAACTGAGCATACTATGTCCGCCACTCAGAACGCCCTCCTCTCCCGCTCGAGGTCTGCACGCGTCCCGTCCGGCGCGAACGCCAGTCGGAGCCTGACCACGAACGGCCTCGGTTCTTCGCAGACGCACGCGACGGACACTGCTTCAAATGTCTCGTTATTCCTCAGTAATCTACGTCTCTTGGACCTCGACCACCTACCCGACTGGCCGGACATCAATGCTCTGACTTTCACCAACAAAGATGCAGCCCAGGGCCAGAAGAAGAGGATCCATTCCGTCGAGTGGGCGCTTTACCAGCTCTTCTCATTGTGGGACCCTGACGAGACGCGCAATGTACGTCATGACTGTTTCGCACACATTCACGCTCGCTGTTCTGACAGACAACTATAGAAACTACAACCCTTCTTCCCTCCCGCCGACCAGCTCCAGTCCACAAACCTTCGCGCCGCCCTCCTACGATGTCTCGACCAAGCCAAGAAGAATGGCGTCTTGGGAAGGGATACCGTTCTGCGAAAGACTATGCTTGATGAGTGCAAGGGAGACAGACTGGAGGAGATCCTGGCTGTCTTCTCGTCCGCTGTATTGAAGAAGATGGTCGCCGAACAGCATTTCAACAGCAAAGAGCACGCGGCCCTTGCGCACAATCTTGCGCTGGAAAAGCGCGGGTACTCTGGGGATAGGACGGAGTTATCACCCTTGATCCTAGCGCACAAATGGTCTCTGAGGAAGAAATTGGACCAGAAGAACGCTGCTCGGGCTCAGTACAATGAGTTCGCTCGATTGATGGATTCCAAAGAGCGTGAAACAGAAACACGAGACACACAGACGAAGATTGCCGATGGACAGGGTTCCTACCTCACGCTTTCAGAAAATGACAAAACTCAAGTGCGCCGCGCAGTGAGGAATAACTGGACTGGAAATGAAAGATGGATGGACGCCCTTCTTTATGGAGACGCCAAGTCGCGGCAAGACGGATTGCTCGCTATGCCTTTTGATCGAGTTTGGCGACGCGTGCGAAGCAATCGTCTTGAAGAGTTGCAGGATCAGGATGGCGGGCTCCTCGAGCAGCTAAACGAGCGTGTGAATGCGCAAAAGGAGCGGCTTGACAAATGGCAGAACTTCCACAAGGAGATGTTTGGTAATTTCTCAGGCAAACCTGAAACAAAGAGCCGCACGCAGGTTGATCGACAGAAGGGCATCGATCTGGGGTTTGAAGTCCATGAGTCTCTCCAACTGGGCCGGACGAGCCCCAAGAAAGTTGCGAGAACGGAATCAGTGCAATTGCATGCAGAATATAGCACCCTGCTGGAGGGTTTGGGTACAGAACTTGAGCAGGTGAACCACGTCCAGGATGCACGGCCTCTGGGGCGGTTGAGAGAGCGTACTCATCATGCCAAGTCGCCAACGCAGAGCAGCTGCAGCGAGAAGCCGGTGGAAGAATCAGTTTCTGAGCTTAGCGAGCTTGAGGAGGACCTTGCGCGACAAGCTGCAACCGCCAGTCACCAACTACGCCACCAGGACTTGGATGAATTGGCGAAGCCTGATGCTGAGTCGATACAGCCTTCCAAACGACCCAGGCCTAAATTGCCGCAGTCACTGTCTAGCCAGCATGCATTCCGGCCAAAGTTTTCACCCATCGAGATCTCCCCCACAGAGTCAACAACGCCTCGACTGTCGTCTTCACGCCGTTCGCCTGTCCGCCAGACAACCAGCAAATCGCCCTCTCCTGTGCGCTCGCCAACCCATGTCCTCCCACCTTCACCTGAACGACGACCTCAGTCTCAATCCCCAATCCTTCGCACCCAATCTCCAGAAAATTTCGCCTCATCCCCCACACAGCACAAAGCAGACCAAATCTTAGAGTCTATGAATGCCGCCTCGCCCTCTCCGGTCAAGCAATCTAGGCCACGCCACACGCTCTCTCTGGCTGAGAGGACACGCCTGTCTATGGTGCGCGGATCTAGTGTTGACCTGGACGACGATGACGAGCCGGCCGTGGGATCTCCATCCCCAACGCGTATGCGGCGGCGGAACACCTCGTCTCGGTCTCCTACTAAGCGCAGACCGGGTACATCACCGACTGTCCCCGAGGATACGGGCGTCGCCGATGCCGAGACGGACAAAATTACGGCGGAGGACGATCTTGTAGCACGTACGCGCAGGTCCATGGCCAATTTCGAAGCGACTCAACAGAAAGCCCGCCTTGAAAAGCAGCGCTCGCTTAAGCGCGCGTCAAAGCAGTCTTCTGGGCCAATTTCACGCCAGAGCTATTTTCCATCGCAGGAGGAGGAGGAGGAGGAGGAGGAGGACAAGACCGAGAAGGTGGTCTTGGAGGAGCTTATTGCCGAGGATGGGCAGGGTGTGGACTATGAGGCTGTATTCAAAAGTCGGCCGAAGATCAAGACGAGCCCGCCTAGTACGCCTATTAGAAGCAGTGGAATGTGGGACTAATGAAAGGTGTCCATCCGTATTACATGCCAATACAGATTACGCCACAGAGCTCAATCCACGCTGCTGACTGTGTCATATGATGTCTTCGGTCAATATGAGGCTTCTCGTACTTCCTCAAACTATTTATTCCCGTATGGCTCATGCAGTTGATCATCGCCAAGTCAAGTAAGTGGCTGACACTTTGGACGTGCTATTGGAATGGCTAGTTGTTTGTGGTACCCGTTTGCATCGCAGACGGGCCGATCGCTTAGTACTCGCCCCTTTCAACTTGATTCCGGCCGAGCAAGCTGGATTACATGCTATTCAATCAACAGCATACCAACGAATGAGAAATAATAGAACATCGTCATGGACCCAGGGACGGCTTACCGAACTGACCCACGAGGTGCATAATAAATACAAGTCCCATTGCCATTTGTCTTGATGACTTCGCCTATCAAGCCGTGACTAGGGATTGTGGAGAGAAAATGACTTTCCATCGCTGGACCAATGTTGTTGCTGTAATCTCATTGTTGCGTACTTACGCGGCAGCAGCTTATACCTTGCCGCAGGACTCATCCGATCCTTTAGACAGAGCTGCGGCAATCCTCACCACACAACTTGGCTTCACTTACGGCGCTGCAGTGGCCGGTGGGCCATATTATCCTTCAGGAGCACTCGGTACCGTAAAAGCAGCTGCTGATCAGGCTGCCATCCAGCTCGAAGTCCTGCCAGAAACGGCACTTTCTGCTACGGACACTGCTGCAGCCACCGCAGGCGCTTTAGTTGACAAGGTACGATGGAACACTACAAGACATTAAATTATACTGCAGTGTAGTGCGTGATGGGCTGACTTTATGAAACTGGGAACAGTATGATGGGTTGAAGACCGTCAATGACTACACCCTGCTATACAATGGCGAATGGACGAGCACCCTCCCAAAAGGACCGGTCCCGGGAATTCTGACCAACTATACTCAGGACTTGCTCTTCTCTATGGAACGTCTATCCAACAGCCCATATGCTGTTCGACGCTTGAATCCTTCCGTGGACACCCTCGCCTTTGATGTAGACGAGTCTGTTGCCCAACTCATTTCAGGCTCAACTCTACAAGGCTTACTGGATGCCGGAAGACTCTTCTATGTCGACCACTCTGCACAGGGCGACTTGGCGCGCGTCGCGGGCCGTTATGCTCCGGCGTGTGATGCGTACTTTTATATCAGCGAGACATCCGGGGAATTTCTTCCCCTGGCTATACGAACTGGAGTAGGTGCCAACTTGATATATACACCACAGGACGAGGCTGCCGACTGGTTGCTGGCCAAGATGATGTTCAGCATCAATGATTCTTGGTTTGTGGACTGGTTTCATCTAGCCTCGACGCACGAGGTTGTGCAAATTGTCTGGATGGCTGCCATTCGCACGCTCAGTGTCGAGCACCCAGTCTATGCTTTGTTGAACCGTCGTAAGTTTTTTTATCGAGTCGAGATACTCGAGACATAAAGCCAAGGGCAGTATCTGACTGCAATGGAAAATAGTCACATATCAAGTCTTTGCCATCCAGCCGATTGCTGCATCTATCTTATTCAATACCGGCGGAACTGTCGACCAGATCTTCGGGTATACCGGAGCTGCAGCGCAGGACTATACCACTAACCTTTATTTCAATGGCGGTGCTGGTAACTTTGAAGCAAACTATTTTCTCACAAACTTGCAGAATCGCGGGCTCATCAACTCGACATTTGGGCCTGAGCTTACACATTTTCCATTCTATGAAGATGCATCTACTATATACACTGCCATCAAAGGCTTTATGACAACTTTTGTCGAATCGTACTACAGCTCAGCATCGGTCTTACAAGCAGACACCGAGATTCAGGCTTGGGCTAAAGAGGCCAATGGAGCAGCGAATATCTCAGGATTCCCAGAGTCCATCTTAACCACAGAAACACTCGTCGATATCTTGACACAAATGGTAAGCATCGAACGTAGCTTGTCAAACCACTCTATTCTTTTTTTGAATCCAGACCCCCGATACACCCAGCAAACTTATATGGAAAAGTACACCCGCTCACTCCTCAACCCCGTAGGCCCATCTCGTATCGACAGCCCACCACACATCCAACACCAACGACCTCCTCTCCCTAACCGGCACCCTTCCCCTCCACCCCGCAGCCTTCTACCAACCCCTACCGACTACGAAAGGCAACACCTCCGTCGTCGACTTCCTCCCACCGTTAGACAAGTGCGTGGAACAGCTGGCCTTCAGCGCGCTGTTTGCGCGGCCTCTTCTCGTAAACACCTCGCGGTCGCTTCTACACATGTTTGACGACCCCGTGCTGCTGGCGGGGCTCAACGCCGACACGGCCGCAGCGGCGGTCACTTTTCAGACAAGCATGCAGCGGTTTAGTGAGGAGGTTGGCGCGCGTGGGTTTGATGATCAGGGGCTTTCGCAGGGGATGCCGTTTGTGTGGCAGACGCTTGATCCTAATGTGGCGCCGTATTCTATTACTACATGAGTTACTGTGGAATGTGCTCTTGAGGGGATTGAAGTGTTGCATAGGTGACGCTGTAAATGGTGGCTGTCTAATACTAAATTATATATGATTAACGACATCGAGCTAAGGGTATCTGTCTCCTATTCTTGTACATTAAAGTGAGACTGTATATTTGTTGCCGTCTGATATCGTCTAACTCGTTGCGAAAAAAAACACTTTAGAATATATGTGATGCCAAGTGAAAGAGTTGCAGGTGCTTATGATAGTAAATACAATGCGAGTTAAGTAGGACAGACCACAAAAGTATAGATGCGGCAGCATCTGGGAGAGAAAGGCGCACGGGAATGATGATGGCGTGGCGTTTCGCACACTGGTTGCGTAAATTACTTGAGACTCCGTGTAGCTGAATCGCGGTGGTGTTTAATTGTCCCGTGGTAAGGGAAGACTGCGCGCGTTGGCCAAAGGTGGACTACAAGAAGGATCTCAATAGTAATTCACACGTATGTATGCACATGGTTGATCGGTCCAGTCCAGTTTGTGTTGTGAATGTGAGTATTGGTAGGCTTCTGCATTTGCCCATGTGCCCTTTTTGCCCTTGAATCTAGGCATATCATACACATCTATTCCTTTGTGCAGAGATTACATTCAACATACTTCAGCTTCGATTGTGCCGCATCTTGATAGTATATCGAGCTCAAAGCCAAGCTGATTTCTGCGATTGACACCGCCTCTACCACCCCTGCTTCGCCAGATCACTTACACGCTTGCAAGTAGCCTTGAATCCGTCCATGAATCTCCGCCGCCACCTCTCACTCCTCAGTCGCTTCCTCTTCAAGCCGTTGCGCTCGTGAAAGCGCTGCCTGTTCACGTCTTGCTTAACGCGATTGACCTTGACCTGCATGTCAAGGCGGGCCAAAGCCTTTGCGAAGTCAATATTGCGCGCGGCGTTCCCGTTCGCGGTCGAACCCGATGCAGTCAGCTCGACTGTGCGGCCGACCACGGGCCGCAGGCGATACTTGACATCGATGGGCCTCTCGTAGTACGCCCCTTGCATTTGCCTCTCCATATCCGTCAGCTCGGGTCTGATTTGGTCCGCTAGCCCAAGGTCACCTAGATCTTGCAACATGCTGCGAGCGCTGGCCGGAACAATTTGAGCATTGCTAGGCCTAGTGGCCCACGGTTGTTGCAAATCTGAGGGGCTGCTGCTGGAAGTAGGGAAGATGGTGTTTGTCTGTGGCAGTTGTCCTTGGTTCTCTTGTTCTGTCTGTTGCCCTTGCTGTTGCTTTTGCTGTGCTTCTTGCTGCTGCGTGCGTTGCTTGTTGAGATAACCAGCCATGCCTCCACCGGGAAGGGGAGCTGTAGCTTCTGCTTCTTGTAGGGCGGATCGTGTGGAGGAGAAGGATCGGGAGAGTGACGAAGCGTAGAATGAGAGTGGTATCGAGGGCCTTGAGGCTATCGTCGACGTTGAGGTCGCCCATCGCGACGCGACGCGACCTGCGAACAACGCAGTTTGTATGGGCCTCAGCTCCATCTTCTCCGCGAGCTCAAGAGTGAATCGCAGTCGGTCTTGTGTCGAGGTCGACGCAGACTGGTCCGTCAAATCAAATAGGTGATCACGGTCGGGTCAAGCTTTGCACGTCACATAAGGATGACTTGGGGTAAAGACATTTGTGGGCACGTCGAATAGTGGTCGCGGACTTGGTGTCGATGATGGTGAATAATGCCGGGTTGCGCCGAAGCAAAAAAAAGCTAGCAACTTTTTACCCGTGTAAATGGTGGAAAACACCGGGGTAGTTGCACTTAAGGGGTGTAAACTTGGGCTGTCTTTGCTGGAGCAGGTCCCCACTTTGGAAGGAAGGTAAAGCTAGCCTTGGCGCATCGGGAGGGCAGGCGCGAACTTGCAGGTTGCAGGGGTGCCCGAGCCGCAATTGCGAGGTAAGGTTGCAGGTGGATTCTTCAGCCGGCGCAAAACATCCTCAAGCTTGCATTTTGCTTTTCTTATCCCAACTCGACGCCAATCTTCCCTCCCCAGAGACGCTCCCTATCCCTCGTCAGCGGTTATCTCGGTCACTAGTGGATCTCTACTCCTCTGGTAACAATCATATGCGACTTTCTTGGCAGAGAATCAATAGGCGACACTTTCACGAGCAGGAGATCTGAGCAGGGTTCACACCGCGAGCGAGAATCGCAAACATGGCATACAACCCATATGGAGGTAAGTGGCTTCCCAGGACGTTGTGTGATGGAGACCAACATCTAATTCTGACCGTCATCAGCTCCAGGTAACCCATACGGGCCTCCTCCCGCCTTCAATGCCTTTCCTGGCTCCAGTGGCGCGCCTGGGATAGCCCCTCCTCCCGGTCTAGGTGCGCTTCCTCAGCCTCCCCATATCTCCCGATTTGATGCAATATAGCTGACAATGATTACACAGGCCCTCCACCAGGCATGTCCTCTGCCCCTGGAATGGCACCTCCTCCAGGTGTCCAGCAAGTCAATTCTGCCTCACAAGCTAATCGACCAAGTGGACTACCCGCCTCCTTCCAGCCGCCCCCGAATTTGCCCAACATAAACTTCAACGCTCCTGTAATTCGACTGGGATCTACAAGCCTTCCGCAAAAGCCAGCGTCAGGTCCAGGTCGCCGAGAGAGCGATGCGCCGCCCTCTGCGGGTGGCAACCGGCCGGGCCTCGGTGCAGAGAGGGGGATCGAGCAGTCGCGGGCCGCCCTGCGAGAAAGTATGCAGGCGTTGCAACCACCCACACAGGAAGAACGACTCAAGACCATATTCCTTCACAAAATTCCCGCGAGTTTAGGTGATGACAATGGCGTAGAGAGGTTCCTGAACCTGGTGGGTAGGTTGCGCCGTTGGGATTCAGCCACTTCCAATCTATCAGATCATAAGGGCGAGCTCTTCGGATTTGCCCAATTTGACGACCCTGAGTCTCTTTCCATCGCCATCGAACTGCTCAAGGACGTCGAACTGCCAGCCAAGAAGCAAGAGCCTACCGATGGTCCTGTCAAGGAAGAGTCCGACGAAGACGACCCCTACAAAGGCATTGACAAGGCGAAATTACATGTTACGGTGGACGAGACGACTCTAAAGTACTTGGAGAAGTGGGAAGAGAATCTACCTGAGGGGAACAACAAACAGGATCGACTCGAGAGTGCAAGATCCTCCCTGAAGCAAGCGATCCGCGACCTCTTCAATCCGCCACTGCGTACTCAAGATGCCGAAGGAGATACAGCTATGGGCGATGCTTCGAATGCCAATGGAGACAACGTGGAGGTGATCAACATTCCGTTGGCTCAGGAGGATGAATTGGCAGACATCCCTGCCGAGATGCGAGAAGTTGTTGCCCAAGAAATCGCCGCTTTCCGAGAGCGCAGTAACCGGAGAGACATGGAGCGTCTCAAGAAAGAGGAGGAAATGGAGGAAATGGAGCGCCGACGTAATGGCCAACGACCTTCGAGGCTTGACTCTCCGCCACCTGGTGCAAATTCAATACCTTTGGGGCCGCGTGGCGTGCCAAATGCGCCCTCTGGTCCACGCGGCGACCGTGGAATGGCATTCGTCAATGGCACGAATGGTAATACACGCGAGGACGAAGACACGGACGCTAGCGATGAGGAGCTCTACCAACGAACGTTGTCGAAGCAGAAAACTGAGGACGAAAAACTTTACCTGGAGGCCGAGCGCAAGTGGGTAAATAGAGAACGTCAACGAGCTGCTGCTCTCGACCGAGAGATGGAACGAGAGGCGGCCGAAGAGGAGAGCCTGGCTCGCCGCAGGGACGAGCAACTAGAACGCGAGAGAGCCTGGGATGACGAGAAGGAAATCAGCCGAAAAGGACACCTGTACTACCGCGACCGTGCAGCATGGGCCCGGACACGTGCACGCGATCGTGCGGATGAGGAGGTCCGTGACGAGGCTGACCGCAGGGCTGAGGAATCTGAGCGCAGGAGAGAGGCGGCCGATATGGAGCAGGCCAGAGACATGGCAGACTCCTTCCTTAACCAACAGGCACAAGAGATGGAGCAGAAACAGGCGGCTGCCCAAGCGCCTGCTCGCTTCACGTTGTCGCTGGGTGCTGCGGCACAAAAAGCTCAAGCCCGCTCCGGACCTCAACGCAGAACCATGGCCGAGGTCGAAGGTTTACTGGATGACGAGGAGGCTGAGCAGACCACCAAGCGACAGTTGGTACCAATCAAGTTTGAGCCGATGGCTGATACCAAGACTATGTCTGAGGAAGAGATCCAACAAGCAGTCAAAAGCCTTGCCCAAGAGATCCCTGCCACACAGGAAGGCCTCTGGGCTTGGGACGTTAAGTGGGACTACCTTGAGGACTCGATCATCACCGAAAAACTTCGTCCTTTTATTGAGAAGAAGGTCGTTGAGTATCTTGGTGTACAAGAACAATTGCTGGTCGACGTTGTTGAGGAGCACCTACGGAAGCACGCCAAGCCATCTGAGCTAGCCGAGGAGCTGGAGGGTCCCTTGGAGGATGATGCTATTGACCTAGTCAAGAAGCTTTGGCGAATGGTTATCTTCTTCACCGAGAGCGAGAAGAGAGGATTGCCTGCTTAGTCGGCAAACAACAGCATAGGAGACATGTCAACGTGGACGACACGCGAATACTGGCTGTCGTTCTACTGGCAAGTGTCGGGTGACCGGGATGAGTGCGGGTGGAATACTTTTCCGCATCTTCATCCGCTTAATCCTAATCGGCAACGGATTCTAGGGTTTAGTCGTGCAAAGCTGGCGACTTGGAAACTGACGCGCATGATGCGGAACTGCGGCTTCAAGTCGCGGGCGAATGGAACGGCGCTGGGCCTTGCCGTGAGGACATTGCCGTTTCCGAGGAGGTGCGGGTTGGGCTTGCAAGTGAGTAGGAGTGCGTAAGGGAGCAGTGATGGCTTGCTACATATCACTCAGAATGGACACCCCTCTTAGAAGAAATACTGCAATGCATAGCCATTGTAATTTTTGAAGGGTTGAAGGGTTGAAGGGGAGTTCAGTTGTTGCAGACATGGACATATCAATCCGGTATAGTGTTGACCTAGCTGCCCCAGTGTTTTGAAGCATCGGCCTTGCAAACATAGTATGGAAAGACATGCCTGTTCAGGATGTTCTTTAAACAATGAACATTCAGACCTAATGAAGCGGCCGCTTTGCACATAAAATTCCAGTGTTGTCCTGGTACTGGAAATAATTAGTTCTTCACGACCAACCCCGCCTCCACACAGTTCATTCTTGGCTGAATCCCTGTCTTACCCCGGATTCCAGCATGGGCCGAGGTTAATTTCCAGCGTATTGAACCAGCACTAAGACGACTTCATGCCCTCCATCAACGTCCTTTCAGTGTAATTCATTCAAGCCGTCTATTTCGTCTACGAATTGGCTGATTAAATTGTTCCCCAGATAACATCTTTCAACGTTAAAAGGAATAGTTGTATTCTTACTGGGACAACAAATTCAAAGATTGGTGGCCGTTTCCAGTTCTATTCATCGCCATCGACTTACCTGAGCTATACTGAGGAAAGTCTTCATCAAATCAGTCACTAGAATTCAAAAAGAAGACCTCAAACAATCAATCCTCCACAATGTCTTTTCCCGCTGGCATAACATCCCCACCTCCCACCGTCCCAAACACCCTCATCACCTTTCCCGCCCCACAGATCCTACTCGTCACCTTGAACCGTCCCAAACAGCTCAACGCAATCCCCACCACCTCACACCCGCTGTTCGACGCCCTCTGGCGCTGGTACGACGGCCAGCCCACACTTCGTTGCGCGATCCTCACGGGCACAGGCCGCGCGTTCTGCGCCGGCGCCGACCTCAAGCAGTGGAACGCGCGCAACGAGCAGGCCTTATCCGGCCTTCCTCCTCCTCCTTCAGACAGCAACAACGGTGATGCCGGCGCTAGCAAGATGGGCGTGCAGAGCGGCTTTGCGGGGCTGAGCAACCGCGGTGGCAAGAAACCTGTGATTGCGGCGGTCAACGGGCTGTGTCTTGGCGGTGGGATGGAGGTCGTGCTGAACTGTGACGTGATCCTCGCGGCCGAGGACGCGCGCTTTGGTCTGCCTGAGGTTAAGCGCGGGGTGATTGCGTTGGCGGGCGCGTTGCCGCGGCTGGTGCGTACGGTGGGTAAGCAGCGGGCGGCGGAGATGGCGTTGTTGGGTCGGCATTATACCGCGGCGGAGATGGAGCGGTGGGGGGTGGTGAATAAGGTGGTAGGGAAGGGGAGAAGGCCGTGTTGGACGAGGCGGTGCTGTGGGCGGGGGAGATTGCGGAGAATAGTCCCGACAGTGTGATTGTCAGTCGGGAAGGGTTGAAGTTGGGGTGGGAGCCATTGGGGGGTGGAGACTGCGACGGAGATGTTAGAGAGAGGTATGTATGGGCGGATGGATAAGGGGGAGAATATGGTGGAGGGCGTGGTGGCGTTTGCAGAGAAGAGGAAGCCTTCTTGGAAGGATAGTAAGCTATGATCTTGAGGGGCTTCTAGAAGTGGTCACATGTATTTACAAGGTGCCTCAGGTACCACCAACTGATGCCTGTGGAAGAGTTCTGTTCTTAACAAGAACGCTTTGTCAACAAAACAGCAAATACGAGACCTTGGATATGATGGAGCAATGCGATGTCCTCGCTTAGAAGTGGCACTGCAGCATAAAGTCTGATCATGAGGTAAACAATCATCACTAGCCCGTATCAGCGTTCATCCTCCATTATTTGGAATGTATATCCCTCGTTGTGCTTTCACAAGTTCACATCTTGTTGCTTGGTCCAAGGCGAATATCATGTTTTCCCGTCACTTGCAATGGCCATTGCAAGTGCAATAATCGTCCATCAATTCTTGGCTAGCGCTGCAGAATACATGAGATTTCAGGACTAATAGATTATAGATATAACAATCACTTACACTTTATATTGGCTCCCTGTGAGCCTTGGGTAAGAGTTGCCTCCTCGGATCTTGGGCTGCTCGCTGACTACGGTCGATGTGGTCATCTGCTCAGCTTGGCGCTGTAGGTAGTAATGCCATATTAGTAACAACTATCTTGACGCTAGCTTCCGTGTGAAGAGATCACATGTGTCGCAGCTTGCTTGTGCCATGGCGTTCGAGGCCAAGGAAGATAGGGGGGATACAACTCACTGGTTGTTGATAAGCGACTTGAGCTTGGGATTTCGGCCTTGACTCGGAAGATATAGTGGGGGTGGTGGTCTCAGGCATATTCTTTATGGTTTCGTGGGATATTTGTGAGGCAAGTTGTATTGGTGGCAGAGCTAGATGCTTGTAGGATGAGTTGCTCCTGAAGGTTTCGTGTGTGTTTGACCGGGATGATTGGATTTTGATAGTCTTCTGCTGGGGTCTTAATTTTTTTTTTTTTTCTTCAATTGCGCCTTGCGTTTCGTACATTGCATCTCAGAGAGAGCTTCTTAAAAGTCCAGGAGAATATTTAACAATAAAAGCACAAACTCTGACATCTAGATGGGCCGGATGCAATCATGAATTTCTCTTGTGACTTCATCAGTGGCAGCAAGTCTTGAGAAGATCCAGGTTAATTGCTGTGAGTGACGAAGCTGATCCTAATATAGAATTCAGCCATTGTTGTTCTTCGTTATATTGCTTAATGTCCTTTCTTTCATCTTTCGCAGCAAATTTGAGCCAAAAAGGGGCACTATAGCTTTGGGCGATGGCCTCGTCGCTGTTCATAAAGCTTCCACATCTGATGCACGGACTACGGAAGATAGAACAGCTAGTAACTATCTTTCGGAATTGATCTTCTGCAACCTCGCCTTAGCTATTCCATTGCAACAAAGCCTATGCAGGAAGTCAGTCAAGTGTCATGCCTGCGCACAAAATATGACGGAAGAAAGTGTGGACAGCTCAGGCTGTTTGCGTCCGCCCACACTCATCTTTTGTCACTCTAGGCACATGCAGCAACATATTAGTTTACATAATCTCCTTCTTGACCGTACGCTCTTCGTGGCCCATTCAGAAACAACGGTGAAAGATGGACACAGTTGTGCGAGGCGTACTTGAGTGCCTTATCAACATCTGAACTTTACAATCCAACCCAGGCCCTTCCCTCCATAGTATGTGTGTTTGGACTTGATCAACAACCCACCAATGAAGCTCTATCAGGTCTTATGAGGTGTTCTTGACATGATCTACACAATAAATGACTATTCACAGCGATGCGGGGTGAATATCACTCAATGCACGTACCTAGGTAACTAGATTTTGAGGGGCCTTTACCACATCCGTGGACTCCAAAAGCGGTATCCCGAAGCCAACCAAGTGATGTGAGGGGTTAGGATTCTCATAACTATTCTTACATTCCACTCAAAAGCTCAAGGGCCAGGCAATGGGACTACTATGACTGTGCAGTCTTCTTTCTTTCTTGTTATTGCAGCTATTGGACCAAAACATCACATTCCTCGTGTCGTTGCCCAAAGATCAAGTGAGATGTCCTATTTATCAGCAAGCTCAACCAGAATTGCTTGGAGGACAGCGAAACCTCAGCTTTTGCCGCGGCGGTCAGTCGCTGGCCTGGCAAGCAAAGCCGCGCTCGCATCACACCTTCGAAGACCAGTGGAAGACCGGAATGTCCTTGTGACAGGCTCCGCAAGAGGGATCGGGAAAGCCATCGCCTTGCGACTAGCCTCGGATGGTTACAACGTCTGCATCAACGACATTGACGCCAACTCGAAAGCCTGTGATGAGGTTGTGAAGGAGATCAAGGCAATGGGCCGAAAAGCGTGCTCTGCGGTTGCAAATGTCAGCAAGCGAGGTGATGTCAAGGACATGATACAGAAGAGCGTGAGAGAAATGGGACCGCTGCACACTATGTAGGTGCCCCCCGAGCCACTGCCCGCAAAGATACCTACCTAGGTAGGTATCGATACATGACTGTCAAACTAATTTGATCATTAGGATAGCAAACGCTGGAATAGCACAGGTCAAGGCCCTTTTAGACGTTACCGAGGAGGACTTTGAGCGTATGCTGGCTGTGAACTTGACAGGCGTTCATAATTGCTACGCTGAGGCTGCTCGGCAGATGATCAGCCAAGGAACCTGCAAGCCAGACGCCCCAGGAAAGATTCTCGGCGCAGCCTCGATTGTCGCCTTCAAGCCCACATCCTTGTTGGGCCATTACAGCGCGACCAAGTGGGCGGTGCGTGGGCTGACACAGGCGTACGCTATGGAATTAGCCGAGCACAACATTACGGTCAACGCCTACGCCCCGGGTATCGTTGGGACGGCAATGTGGGACAAGATTGATGAAGAGATGATCGCAAAAAAGGGAGGAAGCAATCATAAAAAGGGCGACATGTTGAAGAAGTATGTGGATGACTGGACACTTCTCAAGAGGGTAAGTGTCCCAGAGGATGTAGCAAAGCTAGTAAGCTTTCAAGCGAGTAGTGACAGTGACTTCATTACGGGCCAAACGCAGATCGTGGACGGAGGGATCGTGTTTTCCTGACTCGAGAAAGCGCCCTTGCGTTTGTAGCTCGAAACAATAACAAATAGTCTTTCCAGTAACTAGAGGAATTGCACATTGTACTGTAATATAGAACCGAGTTAATTCTGGATGTTTCGATCTGCTATATGGTTCAGTGATCCGAGGACTCGGTGCATCAAATTAGCGGCCGCGATGACAGCCGATGTACCAGACATGTTGTCGGCACGTGTGCATGTCCGCATTGACAGGTTGAGGAAACTTCTGGAACACAAGAAAAGGAAACAATCTAAATCTCAAGATATGCAACTTCGGGCCAAGACAAGCTCGCACTTGTACAGATGTATTTATTCCTTCGGCCGTGGATGGCAATCAATGGAAAGCGGGTCTCTGGTTTCTAGGCGTGCTCTTATCGCTGTACCTGCGTTATTATTGCCGCGCCACAAAGTGAGCTAAAAGAGACAAGACTGGACTAGGAACAAAGTTTTTTTTTTTTTATGGCGGTACGAAGCTACCAAAGTATGAGGGCAGCCAGTCTCTGGAACAGGTTTGTTTTTTTCCCTTTCTTTTAGCCCGGAACGGTCGTCAAGTCCGTTGGCCCCCCCCCCTTTCCAGGAAACCTTCCCTCGAGTCATGTATGTGAGTGGGATAAAGCAAGTAACACTGTGGAACGAGGTCGTCGATTGTTTCGAATTGCGCATTTCTGGGAATCGGAAAGGCACTCGGGCACTTCAAAGTCACATCGCTTGTCCGCAGGTAGGGTGTTATACAAGTAGTATTATCAGGGCCCAATAACGCTACGCTCCGACTTGAGAATGCCCGCACCGCACAGACAGACAACGGCTGTCACTCGAGGGGCGGAGAAAAAAAATCCAGGGTCCAGTAGGTATTCAGGCTTCTTAGCGTCGTCATAGGGCGAAATCATTGCCAAGTTGCGATTGTCAGGCAGCATTGCCTTATTCAGCGCTGGGGGAATCCGGATCTCTGATCAAGCGAATCTTCTCGTTATTATTAAAAGGTAAATGTGGTACAAATCCCGTCCGCCCCCAAAAATCTCCATCCCAGGACTCGTCATGCATCTTCCCACGTCATAATAGTAGCCTCCCTTTGTGACACCTTTTTGCTAGGCCTGGGAGTAAACGAAACCCAAGCCCGTTGCATACAGGCTCGACACTTATTAGCTATGCCAGCGGCTTAGTGCATCCCATCCTACAAACGACGCCCTTTGAGGCCAAGTTGCCCCCCCTGAACGTCTCTGCGGATGTCACATTTCAGGGACCGCCTCGCCACTACGGCGCAATTCCAGACCGCTTCACCCTTCTTTGAGAGGTTGCCCTCCGAGATCCGACAAAAGATATACCAAGAACTGTGGGATTCGTATGATACTAGGTGGCATGTGCACACGCTCGGCGTCCCTGGCTCGCTAGGGCCGGTCTTTCCATGTATCACCACCCCGGAAGAGGAGGATATACGGTGGAACAAATTCCAGACTTCTTTGAACGAAGATATCGGCATCTGGGAATCCCGATTACGCTCGCCTTGGAATGCGCATTGGAAATGTGCAGAGGCTGCGTCAACAAAACCTTCCAGGCTACAGAAGAGAAGGGTCACGCCGGTTGAACCTGTTAGGTTCAGGCCCTTGCTGCTCAGTAGTCCTCTCCTGGTCTGCAAGCAAATGTAGGCATCAAATCCCGTGGGTCCATCGTGGGTGGGGGTCAACTAACAACAACTCATACAGGTACCTCGAAAGTGTCGTTGCGCTGGAAGATGTCTTCACGTTTTGTTTTACAGATACCATTGTTGCAAAGAACTTTTTAGCCGAGTACTCAACCACGAGATACATTCGGAATATCGACATCAGCCTTCGTACAAAACCAATAATCACAGAACTATATTTCCCAGGACCAGGCGGAGAACCGCAACCACACATTGGTGGCATTGCTATTACATCGAAGAGCAATCCTTGGGAAGAACTTTGTCGCCACCTATCAGCACTACCTAATCTCCACACCCTCCACATTCGCCTCGATTCCGAAGACCTACGTCCGTGGCACAAGCGAGTGAACGAGAGGAAATTCTTTGAGCAATTGCTTCAGGTCAAGGCACGCAGCTTTATCCTGAACTTGCCTGATATACCAGACCGACCCGAGCTCCAGGGCCTGCCGGGGTGCTATCTAGAGGGCGGCATACTGAAAGAGGCGCCGTACGAAGTGAAGAGAAGCCCAAGACCAAACAATTGGCAACTGCATCTATCTAGGGTCAGTCTTCCTGCGAGAAAAAAAAGACCCCGATGCCACGAACAGCTCGACTTTTCAATTATTCCTTCTGCGAGATGCGTTTGCTAACATAACATTCGGGCATTTGCAGATATCGCACGTCCTACCCGAGAACTGGAGTCACACGTTGTGGAATCAGGTGCGGGAGAAAATACAGGCGGCGTGATGACCCAAAGATTCTGCTCACACGCTGCGCGACTCCCAGAGATACACCGCGCGCGTGCGACGATGGGAGATTTAGTTCTAGGACGGGAGAATTGGATGTTGTACAACTAACCCCCACTGTCTCGGCAAGTTTTTTTGAGACATTTGGACTCGAGCAGGCCGAGTCATCATCATAACACTTCGATCTACATGATAATTTTCAATGTCGATGATATGCCACTAGGGGTGGAGTTCTCCGGCTGATTCCCAGTCAGACCATCATGCTCAATATCGAGTGTCCCTGCAGAGCATGTTTACTGATTTGCCGCACGCAAGGAAACACTACAACAGCGGTATTTTTACTTCTTCGATAGCACACCGAAGCCCATGCTACATCATCTGCGCTTTGTTTGAGACGATCCCAAGTCTAGGCTTTGCATAATCAAATTCCGTCGGCAGAGAACAGGTGAGCATTGTGACCATCACGTTCAAACATGGCCAACTCTTCCCAAATTTCAGTCGCTGCCCCCCTTTTACAACTACATTCTCGCCCTTCAACGCCAATACGATAGTCCAAAGCATCACCCTACGAAAATTGTAACTCATTCGCATACGCACAGGGGGGTGAAGCTGTGTTTAACCTCAGGACTGGGGAACACATCCGAGGTTGAACAGCGCAGAGGTTCCAACGGCTGTGCCCAGCTGCTGGAACTGCAAAGTTATGCTTATCAGCCTACCTTGGAGTAGCCCTGAACCAGTGGCGCTTTTCTTCCAAGTCTCATGAGCAACGATGTTGCTTTTTTCGCATCTAGTCAGCTTCCACAAACAGGCTAAAAACGGGCCAATTTTCTGAATGAATACCTACCTACCTATCACTGTCCGAGCTTGTAGGATAATATACCACCGGACCTCCCGCCCATCGGCAGACGGAAATGGAGTCCCATTATTGGTGTGAGCCCGTCGGCGATCATCTAATGCAAGTTCACCCACGCTCGCAATATGGCCATGACTTTGGCGTCTGTTATCGTGACGAGAACCGAGCTGAGTCTTCTGACGGCCAAAACCAATCCTGGGAGGTGTGCAGCCATATTGGCGTACGCCGACTACTCGCTGGGGCGTGGGCTTCCTCTGCTCTGTAATGTGAAATCTGAAGGCCGCGGTGGCATGATGGCTTACAAGAGATGATCCCCTCGGCCGTTCTTGGGGGGATGGAGGAAGTTCTGCTTCACTAATAGACAGTACATAATTCAAACGGTATGTTTCAGAACACGATGAAATGCGTATCATGACACAGTGTGAAAGTATTGTCATAGAATGAAATAATGGGCAGTCCCAGAGAGACTAGCCACCAGCCGAGGAAACGCTCTCCCAAGCCCCAACATAATAACGCGCTATTTAGGAGACGTATTTCTTTTCATTGATTTCCATTGCCATCCCAACAATATCCTCAAATGTCCCATTCATGGCGACATCTTGGCTCACATACCGCAAAGCCTCGGGTAGGCTGTCAAACATGAGATCCCTCACAGCACTGTCATCGTTCTCGTAATCAACTCTTGGACCGAAAGGATCCACAATACGCCATTTTGCCCTCTCGAATCTTCTTTTGAGATGTTTATTCAGACCAACGAAGCGAAGCTCCAACGTTTCGCCAGCCCAATCCCGCATCTGCTTCTTCATAAGCTCCAAACTCATCAAAGCTGAGGTGTCCATGAAGGTTGTGGAACTCATATCAAGAATGACCATGCGAAGACGGGGTCGAAACACCAAGGAAGATGAGTCCTCGGCCCCGTTTCGCCTCCGGACCGAACTGATATAGCTATCGGCGTGGAAGTTCCACGGCTTTTCGGGCTCGTCGATAGCGTCCACCACTTTCCCGGAGTTTTTCAGGTATGCGGTATCCATTATCCGACGTCGCAATCTTTCCGAGTTTGTAAAAATGATATCTCCGTCTGGCTTCATAATCAATGTGCTTGGCGGCACTTTGTCGCCCTCCATCCAAGAGCCCTCATACTTGTTACTGTAGAGCATCTCCAGGTCCTCGCTTGTAACGACCTTTGGCCCTTTGAACATGATTCTAAGCAAGGTGTAGATGACCATGAATCCCACACCCAGGGCCACTCCAGCAACAGCGTTGATTGGTGTTGGAGTAGGAATAGCGATGTTCATCGCCAGGAAGAAGGCCAGGAAATCGGCAAAGGAAAGCTTAAAGAAGGTGCTGATGAGTGCTTGAGGAGGCTGTTGGTCGACAACGGCAACAAGAGTAATCACTGCCAAGACCGCCTGTGGAAGGAATCGGAGAGCTTCACTCAATGGAAGCATGACGACAAGCACTGTTGCAGAGGTGAAAATTTGGTTGAGCGGGCTTTTGGAGCCTGTATAGGCGAGGATCGAGGATCTTGTCATGTCTCCACCACCGACTGGCACGCCACCAAAGAAGGAGTTGACAAGATTGATCAACCCCAAGGAAACCATTTCTTGTGACTTGGAGATCGTATACTCGTGTTGATGTGCAAAGAACCTTGCAACGACAAGGTGCTCAATGTTGATAACCATGAATACCACAAAGCTGGGGAAGAACAAGCTCGTTGCCAATTTGAGCACCGGTGGTTGAGCCTCAGGAATTGGCGTATTGAACTCCGGAAAGGCAGGCCAGAAGGGTAGTTTGATGACAACTGGCGGAGCCCCAGCACCCGCAGGGGCAGCAGCCGCTGGCGTTGTAGCACCAGTCTGCTGTCGTCGTACTAACCTCGTGGCGGGTCCTTGAAGCATCGGGTTAATCATCACCACACCGCTTGTAGCGTTTCCAACTGCTGCTTGTGCGGCGGGAAGTGGTTGAGCACCTGGCGCTGCGCCGGGCGGCAATGGGGGGATGAAAGGTGCGACTTGTTGCTGCAAGGGCAAGTCACGTAAGAAGACACTGCTGACGGCCGCGAATAGAACGATCGCGATCAAGCTGCCTCCTGCCACTCCATAACGAGCCAGCAGGCCCCTCGTGGACTTTTCCTTGCCCCATTTATTCTTGAAAAAGGTAAGAGTGCCGAGGAAGATAAGTCCACTGGCGCTGATGGCCACAGTTCGACCGCTGACATTACTGATGCTTTGAATTACGGCGGGGAGCACGGCCACAAAAACGTTTGGTATGCCAATGAGGCCGAGTAGGAATGGAAGTTGCAGGGTGGTGACGATGATAGCCAGCGCCGTGACAATCGCTATGCTCAAGAAGACCGGAATGAGATCGAAGAGAAATCCGAGGCCCAGGAGGCCGAAGATCAGGAACCAGATGCTGACAGCCAGTGTCAGGGCTGGGAGAACAATTTGCGCAGGTATGCGGGCGGCCGCACTGATTGCTCCAACAAGTTGCAAGGAAAGCAGAACGGAGGAGGATGTAGGCCCAATGCTTATGTCTAGACGCGGTTCCCAGATTGTTAGCAATCAGCATGTACGTATGTGATGGGAGATGGGAACTGCACAGCCCGCTGTGCAATGATCGCTCGCCAAGATGGAAAAAGGTGAAATGTTCGTTGCATGCATACTCATGCAAAAGGTGTTCGTGTCAGTGGGGATTCTTACTTTTGGATGTCCCTGTGATCGCGTAGATGAACCCAGGAAGCCAGCTGGCCAAGAGTGTCTGTTGCACTGTGATGCCTCCTGGAATTGGCACAGCAACATTGACAGCTTGCAGTGCCAGCACGATTCCAACCGTTATGCCTGACAAGGCATCAAAGGGAAGCCATCTGAAGTTGTAGATCGCAATCCAATCCACGAAAGGCACTTTATTGGTAAAGTATCGGGCTGCCCCACGGGGTGCTCCTCTGAACCCACGCTTGACCAGTCTCTTTGCCCGCACAACGTTCCAGTCGGTTCTGAAAAATACCTTCACCCCATTGATCTTCCCCTTCAGTTTCTCCATCGCTGTTTTTTGGAGGGTTAATTGAGTGTAAGTGAGCTACCAGAGCATCGTCAAAAGAATGACAAGAATAAACAAAAAATACCCGGACACACTCGATAAGCCTGTCACAATCAGGCTGGACACGACGCGAGACAGTATATGTAAAAAGGACGAGGCAGTTTTCAGTCGGTTCCATGCCTTCTTCTTTTTTCTTTCCACAGGGCTTCATCCATAGTCCCGCCACAAAGGTTTCGTCGCAAGTATTCCAGATGGTTCACAGACCGTGGGCCGCGTTCCCAAAGTCAGTCGTTCTAACCGCTCAGGGACGCATGAAACACCATTCAATACGGCAAGCCCTTAGCCCCCCAGGCGTACTGTCTAGAGTCACAGCCACGCAACCCTGTCGACTTTCTTGGTATCGGGAACCATGAACACTCCGGTGATTCGTTGCCAGGGGAGTTCTTCTGAAATAGAATAGAAGCCACAATCGGCATAGCTCTCTGAAGAGGGTGGGATTCCCGAGCATAGAGTAATGCTTTGTGACCTCAAGTGCAACTGCGGCACAATGCCGGTCCCTGGCGCATTTGGCGCCGAAGGGGCGCCCACGCTGCCCAGAGCTTAGATAGTTCGTTGGTCTCGCCTGGGCAGTGTCATCTACTATGGTAGCGAGAAACCTTGGAACGCATGAGTGTCAGCTACGGAGGCTGCGTTGAAAACCAAACCCTCTCCCAATTTTTGTTGGGTGCAGGTGGGATTAACTGTCTTCCATTCATACATTTGGTTTTGGAGCGGCACTAGACGTGAGTTATACCTAGGAGGCTGCATCTTCAAAATCAAGGTTTGTCGCGAGTCAGGAGATAATGAGTTGGTAATCATCATCATGTGCCCGCAGGTCGCAGCTTGTACAATTGCAAGATTCACATCCGATATAGGAATAGATTCATTGCGACTGGGCCTGAGATCTGATATCTGAAGATGCGGGATCTAGCTCTTGAACTTAACTTCTTTTGACTTTAAGATCTTTAGATCTTCCATCTTTCCCCGGTTGATCGGGATGATTTTCGCATAGTAGCTTCAATAAAGACAAGGGCATCGTATCCGGATTTACCGGTTCCTTAGGTACGGTTGGACGACTTTGGGGGGGTGGTTCGGGGAACTCCCGAAAATCCCACGTGGTATATTTGTAACAAGAATCATCAAGACGCATGACAGATGGAGTCTTTACTACTAAGTACGGTAATATGTGAGGCAAAGAGCGCAAGATCTTGACTTGAGGTCCGACCTCAATACATAGAGATCCAGCGTTATGTGCCCTGTCCACGACTCTGATTAATCGCCAGGCCGGATCACTTTTACTTGCATCCCAGGGCGGATGGGTTAATAATAGGTAGTGGGGGGGGAGGGGTTCCCGGACACTCGAATTCACTTGTAAATGGTTGCTTTTCACCTACAGGTAAGTATTGAGGTTCAACTTTTCTGCTTCTTCACGCGCGGGACGGTCCTCCAGTTCCATGCACCTCTGGATCTAATATGTTAAGGTTCACAAACAGCTCAGCTCTTGGCTCTTCTCGTCACCGCAATCTGGGTTTAAAGAAAATGATCGAGGGTGATCTTGTATTTGAAGGATACCCTACTAGTTTGTGTTCCGAGAACACGATTACGAGTCGGAGCAGACGCCAGTGTAGGTCCCGTCTTGTACGAAGGCGTCGCAGGGGAATGTCGCAGTTCGACGCTAATCCTCAAGTTGAGAGAGGATCGGAAAACCAAAAATACCGTTTCATCTTTATGTTGTGAAAAGACAAGCAGGATTTACACAGGTGTACGCGGTATGTTCCAACCTTTCCTGGTTTTGTGTCTCCTCTTTCTAGCATCTTCAGTGCGCTAGAATGTTTAGTGCGCTAGAAAGGCCTGGATTTGCTGACAGTCTGGCTTCTGACAAAAGATTGGCTTGATCATGTCAATCGACGTCACTTGGCTCAAGCATGGATGAGATATGATTTCTCCCCAAAAACAATCGATCGTATATTCTTCATTCTTGAAGCCATGAAGGTCTCATTCTCTTGTCAAATGCTCTCAAAGCGCCTCCTGTACGCAATCAGGTAACTCATCCTGTCCTATGACAGACCCTAAACATGAACCGGTCGCCAATTTCTTCGTAGATTTGACCAAGCATACTCTGCTGCTGACAAAAGCCAGTTTACGCCGACGCGGGCAGACCCACGGACTGGTAGAAGTTGTTTGCAATACTTTGCAACCCAACAGTCGCAACTGCAAGTCCAGTGACGGAGGCACCAGCAGTTACAGCAATGGCAGCCTGGGCGAAAAGGATGATAGGATTGATGAACGGTTGAAGAAGGTTCGCGAAAGCAGTGACTTCGGCCTGGTAGGTAGCGCGCACAGAGGCCTCTAGGCTGGCCGTTGCAGTAAGGGTGGCATTGAAGCTCGCGATGATGTTCTCCAAAATCGCAATATCCGACTGTAATTGGTTGATATCCGCTTGAGCAAGTCCCTGGGCGGCAACAATGACTCCACCGGTAGCGTTGATCGTGACCGCGACAATGGTGTTGACGGTGTCGTTGAGTGAGGAGATAATAACGCCCAAGTTGGCATTGATAGCAGCTTCAGCCGCAATGACAATTTCGGTTTGGACGGAAGTCGATTGCTGGATAGTAGCAACGGAAGATTCTAAACAATTGTGACAACCTTTTGTTAACCAAAGTTGCTAATATGCTCTGGCTAGGGACGACACGGGGGGATGGGGAGGAGGTTAGACGAATGCACGAGGGGCGGAGGGGGCTTGAGATTTCTGGAACAGCGGCGAGCTAGAAGAACAATGGGAGACTTACGGATGGCAGAAGCATATCGTGGAACGGTTGGGACAAGAGCGTTGATGGAGGTATCGATAGTGCTAACAGCCGTGGGACCTTGACGAGGCTGGATGTCTGCTGGGGCCGCCACTGCCATGGAAGCAAGATACAAGCCGGTGACTGCGCTGAAGAACTGCATTTTAAGGGATTGGTCGAAATCGACTTGAAGGTTTGATATGTTCTTTGGGACAGGTTAACAGATAGGCTGACTGGGTTGTGGATGAGTGATTCAGAGCTATTCTTCTGTGGAAAAAAGCTGGGAACAGTTGGATTACTTATAGAATTCTTATTCTCAAGTAATCTGCAATCTAGATACCCTGTAGACCCTTCATAAGCTCTCGAGAGAAGGTACACCACTTGCGGAATGCGAAGTTGGCGTGATCGTCAAGGCGGCTGGCGACTCCTTCACATCCAAGTTTCCCTCGGCTTCTGTACTTTTGAAGAGTCTGGACCACGGTCGAGTTTTCACAGTTGTCACGAATGGATGAATGCAGCTGCGGTCGACCACGCCGTGCCAGCGGAGGAGGGGGCATAGGCGTCCCTTGATGTCATCCAGCAACACATGAAGCAGATTGATCTAGTTGGTAGGGTAACAGTTAGGTACATGAAGTTTCAATGGCGTGCTTATCTTGAGAGCAAAATTGGTCAGTTCAAGACCCAGGACTGTGTTATACTGTGTCCTACTAACGTTGAATGTTTCAGTCGGAACGGGCCCGGGCCGGCACCACTGGCACGCGTGCACGTAAACGGGCGAGACAGGTGGGACTTTGAAAATATTCCTGTTCATTAAGACACGATCTACATCGGAATTCATCAAAAGTCCATCGCATTAGTGAATCGGCGGTAGTTACATCCGGGTCTTTCTTCCCTTCGAACAGTATCACGACTGTGGTATGCCTCTTGGACATCATAATCTTCTTTGCAGATGTCCACCTATGTCGCTACCGATCCATCTTGTATCTACTCCATGTAGAGATCTGTTTCTATTCAGTTCAAGAAACGAGGAAAATTCACACAGGCCAACCTCAAGCTTCCCATCCGAGACTACCAGCCCGGAATAGGCTTGAAGCGCAAGTACATGCCTCCCTCGGGCTTCATCGTGATCACACCTTGAACCCTTGGCTCCTCATTCGTCTGCAGCTCAATTTCAAACTTGCCAATGACACCAGCGACTGCACATCGCAGCTCAGCCTTGGCAAAATCTCTTCCGATACATGCCCTGGGTCCATGAAGAAAGGTGAGCTCGTTGAAATTCGATGTTGTGCCTCCAGACTTGTTGGGTCGTTGTGTACCATCCTCTAGTGTGTCGATCCACCGCTCTGGCACAATCATATGGGGGTTCTCCCACCAATTGGGGTGACGGTTGATCGCATATGGCACTAGTAGGAAGTCCGTGCCCTTTGGTACGGCATAGTCGGCCACAGTTGTGTCCTTGATAGCTTCGCGGACAGTTGCTGGGACGGTGGGATAGAGACGGAGAGTCTCCTCGCATACGCCGTGAAGATAGGGCATGCTCTCCAGGAGCTCGTGTGTGATGGAGGCTTCATGTGAAGGAATCCTCTCATGAATTTCGGCGCGGAGCTTCTTCTGAATCTCTGGGTATTTGGCACATAGATAGCAAGCCCATGTCAAGGCGCTGGCAGTGGTCTCGTGCTGTTAAAAAAAAAAAAAACTGATCAGCGTTTATCCGTGTTCCAGTCTGGGTGACAAATTTGCCGAGTTCAAGCCTTACCCCCGCGGCGAGGAATGTCACCATTTGGTTAGAGACCTCTTCGTCTGTAAATTCCCCAGTCTGGATGATCCTCGACAAGATATCGTGCTCGGCCACATCACCGGTCTTTTTCAGGTCATTTTTCTTTTCTGATATGATGTCACTGCATACGTTGCGAAGGTATCCACCAATGTTGTTCAGTGTGTCGTTTTCTTTGAGAGGCAAGCAACGAATGAACCACTCGGGAATCAGAAAGTGCAGACTGAGGAAGAAGAGTCGTCTGACCTCGGGCCTCAAGAGCTCGATAAAAGCGTCTGCTATCGGATTTTGATCTGAAGTCAATGATTTGAAATCACGACCCATGGCTGTAGGACCAATAATGTCGAGGGTTAGACGACTGCGGTCGAGGAGTCAGATTCAGCATCTGGATGAAGAACAACCATGGATAGATCGAAACATACCTGGACCATTCGCTAAGCTCAATGACAGCAAACCCGTCTTCTTTTGCGTGCTTTGCAACATCCTTCTCCAGCTCCGTCAAGAATATTTGTGTCTTTTCCCACATCAGAGTATAAAGTTCCCTTATCCTTCTCACATGAAATGCGGGTGTCAATGCTTTCTTCTGTCTCTTGTGCTCGGGACCTTCTGCCATGATTAGACCCCAGCCGATAGCTCTGGCAAGAAAGGCTCGAACTCCCCAAGGCTTCACAAAGTCGTACGAATGCGTATTCAGAATGTCACGCAGTGCATCAGGTCCCGCGACCAAGATAGGTGACAGCCCCACAGCCCCGGGTGTTCTGATAAGTTGAGCATCGGGCTTTGATTCCATCCAACGTAGGGCAGACTTCCCTCGAGGTGATTCGTAAAGGCTTTGTCCTCGGTTTCTTTCCTGTGGGGGTGACGTGTTAGCAAAGCTGTTGGTTCCATCTTTTGATCATGTTTACGCTTCAACTTACTCCTATGATAGTAGGCACATTCCTCAATGGATCTCGGAATTTTGGATACAGTATCCAAGTGTCAAGCAGATTGATAAAGACAGAGACGCCAATGGAGCACAAGTATGGTCGACTTTGGACAATTGCCGGTAAGTTTGGCGGCTGAAATAGCGAGACGAGATAGCCTAGTATGGCACCCAGGCCTAATACCCGGAGCAGCCATAATTCAAATACGCGAAGAGGATTCATTGTCGCTAAACGACGCAGTTGAGTTTAGTAGTAGGTAGATTAGACTTGCAACTTTGAAGCATGTTCTGCTGCCAACCCTTTATTTGGTCTCGAGTCCCCATGACGCAGCACTAAGACTGCGGGCAGACTTCATCACAAGTGTTGCTGTCGCAGCCTCGGTCCGTTGCTGAAACGTCTGAACCCTATAGCTGCACCATTTTGTCACAAGGAGGACCCTGGCAACGCACATCAGATCTTGGGCGGATCGCCCCAAATTCTACACCTATGTCGCCGAACGAAGAGGCAGGCTTCATTCTGAGCATGTGAAAAACCCTGATTACCTACGCCAGCCGCAGGTGGCGGTCCAGCAAAGCCATAAGTATATTTTCAAGCCGTGGCGCTTGAAACCATCAGCCTCGGGACGCTTCTATAGACGACGTAATGCTAGATTGTCAAATTGATTGAGACAAGATTTTGAACATTTCAAACGTAACGATAGTTTTGACCGGTGATATAGGTAATACTTCAACTGGGGATTATGTTGATGTGCAGGTGATGCCGAGGCTCGGACCGATCAGAATGAAATTTTAACAATCTATAGCGGCCTTCTAGAAATTGATGGAGGTTCTTTGACCAGATAATCATGACGGAATGTTTGACGCTACTAAGAAATTGTGCATTGCGTTGTTCTGGAGTTGACGTTGGAAGCAATAGAGGGAAAGACCATTGCGTGGTGATCCGAATACAAGAGACAGAGTAACACATTTGAATTCTGGAGAATTAGGCCAATTCAAAGGGCAAAAATCCTCCACGTCAGCATGATGCAGACACATACGTCCATCCCAACCGAAGAGGTTCTACCCTAGAGACTACCAGCTCGCCGTCGTGTCTCCCTGAATATGCTTTACGAAGGCATACCACCGGTTGGGGCGTCTCTAGATTTGAAGGGGGCCTCTTCCAGATTTTTGGGTCGGTAGAGTTCCTTGACATGTGCGTCCGCACAACCCTTTGAGCGGTGATATGGTGGCTGGGTGGGGGGTGTTGATCTTCGTTGGCATCTTGGCATAAGCCGGAGCGCTGGTTGGATCGGTGAAGGTGGCTGAGGCGGCATACTCGGGCTTTTAGGAATGATTTCCGGCAGTTTCGAGAACTTCACTGCCCCTCTGGTGGAGCTCACGGCGGCGCTTTGACGGGGGCTTGAAAGCATCGCCGTTAGCCGCTGATCGTCTCTTGATAGGGTTCATGGCTTGAGCAATGATAACTTCTATATTCTTAGGCGAAGCTTCACCTGCTGAGACTGGTTTGTAAATTGCCAAAAGACAGTCGTCAGTTGCCCAGCATTACCTGATTAACCAAGTCTACAAATTATTCACTTGGATACTTCTACATACATGGACTATTATAATCTTCCAAACTTGAAGTCTTTTAGACTACGATCCTAATGCCAAAGTGAAAAGGTTACAAACTATTGCATTCAATCACTTGCTTTCAAGCTTTCCGGGACCGTCATTTCTGCTGAGGGTACAGCAGGCCGTCGCTGCGCAAGACTAGACTGCCCCCATCCACCGCGGCCATGAGGCCATCGCAAGGCCGTGTAGATCAAGATATCTGGAAGTGGACATAGACACTATCGCCCCCAATCAATGAATACAATCCCTGAGGGCCTTGAGATGACTACAATAGGCTATAGGCACTATTGCGGCACGCTCGGGGGGTGAGTGCAAGGCTGTAGCCACCCAACCGCGCCAACCCATCCAGGTCAAGGACGAGGATGTGGCTACTATCGCCTTCAGGTCCTAGCGAGTAGTTTTCCTCCTTTCCTAGTGCTGACTGTGCAACATCGAAGGTGTTGATTGCAGCTCGCTGGTTAATTGCAACAATACGCGGTACAGTACCGCAACTAGGTACACACGTACGATGCGGTGCAGCAAAACGAGAGTTTCTGTCCACCCCCCACTCGAGGGCGTGAACAAGTTCAAGAGCGTAAACAATATGGACTTATTTTTTGGGAATTCTCTTCGATTATTTACCTAGCTGGAGGTTTCTTGTGCATTTGCTATTGATATCCACGTGTACATAAGTTCCCACATACTGTAGTACTTAGTTGTGTTCCCGCGACAAGGAGCAAAGCCATCTTCTTCGTGGGGTCCCAGTAACTCAAGCCCCATCAGGCGCCTACTATCCCAGAAAGCTATGCCCATATCTTGAAAAATAGGCGATTCGGATATATTGAACACAGGCGAGAACCTCCGCAGGCTCCCAATTTTGGTTTCTAGAAAGAATTCACCTGGGGCTTCGCTGAGAGACTGTTCGTGCAGTTTGTCGTGCTGAAAGACGAACTCATCTTCACAACCAGGAAACCAACCCTTGCCTTCATTGTCCCAGTCGAACGCCTGCTCCGTTTCTTGCTTCGGTATGTATGGCAGATGAACACGCATGTTCTTCTCGTCCTGTTCCAGGTCCTCAGCCTTACACACCGGCAGCCGCCAACCCAGCTCCTCACACAACCACTTCACCACTGCCTTAACCGCTCGCTCACCAGAAAGTAGGGGGCGACCTCGGGAAATCTCCATTTCAGAAAATTTCAATTCCCTAAGCCCCTCATCACTGTCCTCGGTAAACGTGAGCCGCCCGACAGTAACACCCCAGCACAGATCTAGGTACAGTTGCACCGTCCAGAATGCACGAAGCACGCGTTGCGTCTCTAACCATGTCGGTGGCCCAGAGCTGTGCGGTATATATGTATAACCCGGCCGGGCAAAGTACTCGGGTTGCGGGCCCATGAAGCCGCTGGGCTTGGGCCCAGTCCTGTCGATGGGGTGGGAAGGACGGAGTGCCAGACAGCGGCGCATAAATGTGGCGAGGCAGAGGGAGGCAAGTTGATCGATGGTAGCCGCTATCGCTAGAATTTCACGAAGAAGGAAGGTTGGTGTGTTTGGGTGGATGGGGGTGTAGGCCGCGGAACCGGGAGCTTGCTCGAATAACTGACTGACAAATCCTTCGAGATTGGAGGGAGTCTTGGGAGTGTTTTCCTTTAGACACGCTGTTCGCACGTAGATAACAAGCCGGATAATCTCGCGGACCTGATGAGGAGGTGCTCCTAGCCTCGCCGTATCAAGGACCCGCTCGAGGATGTAAGAGCCATATTCATTGAACACAAGAGCGAATTTGTTGGAAGCTCTGTCGAAAGCGTATAATGAAGGTAGATCAGGCACGCGCAACGCGATGTTGAGCAGAACTTCCACAGGAAGCCGATTGAAGGGGGCTGAATCTGGTTCTGTTGCCATATCCTGAGTGGGTACTTGGCAAACCAAACGGTATGTCGAAGGTTGGAAAAAGAAAAAAAAGAAGAAGGAGACCGGTTGGGTTTGAAAGAACAAGAAGAGACTTTCCTTTGTTGTTGTAGTCTGCTAGGGTTGAGACTCCAAGTCGTCTTCTTACGGACTCGGACGCAAGAATCCACCATATTCCTAGTGGGTACGTGAACTCCGCTGAGATTCCCCACCAATACACATTGGTCAGCTTACCTAGCTTCGATGATCCGCCTCCTATAATCCTACCTAGGTGGCGACCGACGTGTAACAGAAATGGCCTGCAGCACAGTCCCATCTCTGATCGTGTTCGCTTGAAGAGTCATACCTGGGAAGGGAAGACCCGCTTGTTTGCTAAATCTGGCATTTATCTGGGAAGGAGTGTAAGATTAGCTGCGACGCTGCGTTCACTCAAGCATCCGTTTAGCCAAGATGTCATCAGAGAATATGGAGTCCAGGAGTAAAGTGGATGACAGGAGCAGCATCGAACATCAGAAAAAGCCTGTCATGTGGCCGTGATGGGATTCAAATGGTTTCACGAGAGCGACAAAGTGGAGGCGACGGCGAGACCAACGAAGCTCAAGTCTTGGACCGAGCTCGACAGTAACAACATGCAAAGCTACGATAAATAATATAAATACCCGTTTCGTTCCATTGCCAATGTTATATCAAAATTCATAGTCAAACATCTCTCTCACTTCATTCTTCTGAGTTCCTGTTGATCAGTGAACGATTCCCAACAGTCCCGAGGTCTTCATCACAGTCCCTGTTGATCAGGAACCAATTTCAAGCACAGTCCTTCCTCGACACATATAGCCTCTTCACTATCGTCTTTTTTTTTCCCCCAATATCCGATCAAAGACTAGCTTGCCATTATTGCCTTGACCAGGAGATAGCAAGAGCTCAAGTCACCGAACGAGACTGTCGGCAAAACTCCTACACCCAGAAATATGAGGTTCATTGCTCTGTTGTGCGCGGCTTCCAGCTTCGCGGGATCAGCTTCAGCAAGCTGGATTCCGGAGAGGGCATTCTTGGATCTTGAGAGTCGAGCTACAGATCGTACCTGGCAGCAGTCTGTCGAATACGGTCAACAGATTCTTACAGCCATTAAGGCCAAGACTGCAGCTGAAGCTACAATAAAGGGCAAATCCTTGGTCTCGACTTATACCTCTGTCACAGATCTGGGCACCAACGGCTGGGTCAAAACTGCCAATTTCAAATCTTGTTTTGCGCAAGACTGCGGGTTTTTTGAGGACACCGTTTATCCTGCTCTCGGCATAAAGGTGGCAAATGACATTGCGGTGCAGTATAAAAATACGAACGAAGAGAAATACGTCAAGGTATGTCATAAGAACCGAGTCTTTCTTCCCAACCGCCGTCACTATCCTCAGCTTCAGGGAGCTACACTCTGTGTGCTGAGAGCCGCAATTATTTGGCATTGGTTTAGTTAATGTACCCTGCTAACATCTCAAAAGACCAGTGCCACGGTAGATGTCGGAATCAACGTTCCTGCAGGTCTCCTCATAGCAGACAATAGTCTATCGCCGACCGACCCTACGGCACAGATTGCCGGGAAAAAGGGCACTATTACACCCTTGCGCCAGTGGTCTGATGTAGCGTTCCTCGAGTGGCTTGAAGCTGCCGGAGCAGCTCAAGTCAAGAATCTCAAATATGTGATTCGATCCCTTATCATCAACGCTCAGACTAAGACAAGAATCCAAGAAGCACTCGTCAAGTCCGGGCACAAGACGACGCCCGTTTGGAAAAATGCAGCCAAGTTTGCGATGACAAGCGATGAAGGGGCCGGCTTGTTGGGCTCGCCCAACGGTTCAGGCGTGGGATTCCTGATTGCTGGTCACAAACAACAGTTGGGTCTCAAGACCATCACATCAGTGACCGTCTGGGCCAGTGAAGCGGTGGATCTGAGCAAGGACATCTCCAATGAGTCTGTGGAGTTATTCATGTTGTTTGAGTTGAGCGATGCGTAGTTGCGTTTCTATTGCTTGGAATGAAACTTGGAATATCTTACTTGAAGGTGCCAAGTGGTATGGGATTTGGGAAGGACAAGGGACGTTCAGGATGTGGTTTTTGTAGGGAGGCGGTTTAGGGGTGTTCTGGGGCACGAAGGGCGTTGCATGGGATCACTGTAACACAAGGTCATCACTCTAATTTGCTACTACATATCTATAATCTTGTACCTTATGCCGACCAACGCCGTGAGGCCTTGGACAAATCTACCTAGTGTCCGCGCTGAGCCACGTACCTAGGGTACTACACTTTCGAACCAAGCAAAATAATGCGGGTACCAACTCCTGCAGGTCACAGCAAATCAGGAGAAGCCTTGCTTGCTGGAGCGGACTAAGCGACAGCGCACGTGGTGATTACAACAGTATGCTGTGCCACACAAGGTCAGGCGGGCGCAAGGTTGCCTACCTAGGTACATACAGGCGGTTCAGCTGAACTAATCCAGCCTAGGGAAAAGTCTTCCGGCAAACAACGAGAATGATAATGCCTTCACAGACGAAAAAAACATCAGGGCTGAGAGCCGGCATGGAAACATAGAACATTGGCTTGACGCCACCGTACTCCTCATGCAATAACTTCGTGTAGGACTAGTTTCAAACAGCTTTCTAGGCAAAAGATTTGAAAAGGCAAGGGAAAACTTCCCGTGTCTCTCTCTAGCGCTGATCCATTTCAACATCTGCAAAGCTGGACTCCGAAGTGGTCGTTGAAGCAGGAATGGCAAGCCTCGCGAAGTGCATCGAGGTGAGGCTTGCACTCATCCCACACATCTCACCGAGTGGGAAGTGGGAATGGGATTACTGATTACCGTTGAATAAACAAATATACACTAAGTATTTTGAGGGTCTTTGAACAGTAGGAGCCTTGTGCTACGTTCGCATCAATATTTGGATTTCTGACGGTTCCAAATGTCCAGCAACAAATACACTATTATGCCCGTGACCTCAGCCTCGTCCTTTCGGCCGAGATTGAGGAACCTGAGAGAACGGGTCCCCCATATAGTACGCGAACCACGAGTGCTGGCTAGGTATTAGTGACAAACAGGTTGGCGTGGCTTGTTAAAGTTACTTGGCCTTGCAATCAGGTGCCGTTACCTATTCCAATTCAGACATCTAGTGCTGACTCGGCTATGTTTAAGGGCTAATACCATCGTGACCAAGTCGCTGTCATAACCGTAATCACCCGTGTCAATTTATGCTTACGGATGGACGAAATCGATCAATCGGAGTCCGGACGAATGAGCACCGTGCAGAAGTGAAAGGGGGGGTCGGATTCCCGGAGCAGACCAACCAACTACCGCAAAAGGCGGCTGTAGTCCGCGGAAATAAGGCCTGATCCTGGCCGTCCATCTGGTCGTGGTCTGGCACTTCGTCCCCAGGGGCTCTATCGTCAGCCTGGACTACCGAGCTGCAGAGACTTCTCGGAACAGTAACGCCTCAGCAGGTCGATTCTAGCATGCAGTGCGCCATGCCGTTATGAGCTTGAGACACAAAGTAAGCCGACAGCCAATAGCAGAAGGATGCGCGCTTCAACAAGGCATGGGGGACGGTTACGCGCAAATGTGGTGGCTAAAGTACGACGTCCACGGATCAGCCGCTCGGCATGCGTGTTGCACCGCGGCTCCCGATATCTATGTGCATTGACAGCAGCGTAGCTCCAACGGAGAACAAACTACTTCTCCTGCCCCGATCACCGCTGCAGCATCCAGCTCCAGTAACTTTAAGCTCCCAGACTTCTCCAGCTCCTGTCCCTTTATATACACGAGGAACCTGCCCGTATTTCGAGTAAGACGGGCCAACCACCTATCATATGCAGATCAATAGTCGACGTCATCTTGGCCCCTCGCCTTCCAGACTGGCTTCGCAGGCATAAACTCTTCACTCCCCCCCCTTCCCCGAATATCCTGCAGCTTTCCCACCTTCAGCAGATCTACTTCAAGTCTTGCAGATCAAAGCGCAATGGCTCACTTCTCTGTCGTGCTGGCGGCCATTGTAGGCGTATCATACGCTGTCTTCTTGGTGCTCGACCACTTCGTCACTGATCGGAGGATTGCAAAAAAGGCGCGAGAGCTAGAATGCCAAGATGCGCCCTTGGAGCATTTCCGGCTGCCCCTTGGCATTGACAATGTCCAAGCGGCTTTGGCAGCTGATGGAGAGCAGCTGTTCATGGATTGGTACCAACAGCGGGCGCGAAAAATGGGCGTCTACACTTGGGTGTACAAGCTTTTCGGCAAGAAGGTATTCTCAACCCAAGATCCTCAGAACATTCAGGCAATCCTCGCAAATCAGTTCGGGACGTTTGACTTGGGACCTGTGAGGCGTGGAACGGTACGTTGCACTTCTTTGGGCTTGTCTCATATCCATGGTATGATAGCTTTGGTTTTGACAAAACGCAGTTCTGGCCGATGCTTGGAAATGGTATCTTCACCCAATCTGGCTCAGATTGGAAGCACTCACGGGATATGATGCGGCCTCAATTCACGAGAGACCAAGTCAGTGATCTGGATCTTGAAGAACGTCATGTGCAAAACATGATGAGCGCGCTTGACATCAAGTTGAAGCCGGATAGGAGGACCCACACCGTCGACCTGCAGGAGCTCTTCTTCCGACTGACGCTCGACTCGGCAACAGAATTCCTGCTCGGGGAATCAGCAGATTCACAGCTGATGGAGATCCCCGGCTATCCCCGAAAGCGCAACTCAAGTGAAGCGCTTCACAATATCAATTTTGCGTGGGCCTTTGACAAGGGACAGCAGGGACTCGCCACACGGCTGCGCTTTGGGCCATCGTACTGGCTCTATACTTCCAGGGAATTCCGCGAATGTATCCGGCAGTGCAATAGTTTCATCGACCATTATGTGCGAAGAGCACTAGACAAGGAGCTTCGAGAGGCGGAAAAGGAGAGGGATCTGGAAAAGACCACCAAGCAGAAGTACGTGTTCCTTGATGCGCTCGCCGAGCAGACCCAGGACCCGATCGAGCTGCGCTCGCAGCTCTTGCATATTCTTCTTGCAGGTCGGGATACCACGGCATCGATGCTTGGATGGCTCTTCATGCTACTGGCCAAAGACCCTGCTCGGTACAAGAAGTTGCGTGACATTGTCATTGAAGAATTTGGAACGTACACGGAGCCTAAGGAGATCACTTTCTCTAAACTCAAGAGCTGTCAGTACCTGCAATTCTGCAACAACGAGACCTTGCGTCTCTACCCTGTTGTCCCGATCAACGCCCGTTATGCATTCAAAGACACCACTCTCCCAACCGGCGGAGGCCCTGACGGCAAGTCCCCAATCTTTGTCCCGAAGAATCACACAGTGGAGTACTGCGTGCACGTACTCCATCGCCGTAAGGACATTTGGGGACCGGACGCAGATGAATTTATTCCGGAGCGTTGGGATGGCCGGAAGGTGGGGTGGGAGTATGTGCCTTTCAACGGGTGAGTGTTTTTTTTCCCTTTCTTTTCTTCCTGTCTTTCTCGAACCTCGGGACCGGCATCACGACGCCGAAGCCTCGGAAGACGGATCGGGCCGTCCAAGACTAAATTTGCTAATCTTTGGCGATCATATATAGTGGGCCGCGAATTTGCCTGGGTCAACAATTCGCCCTGACAGAAGCCAGTTATGTGACCGTGCGACTCCTGCAGCGCTTTGAGGAGATGCAGAGCATGGAGACGGACCCTGTTGTGCGCCAGAACCTGACATTGACCTCATGCAGTGGCAACGGAGTCAAGGTTAGCCTGCGCGAAGCCGCAAAGTAAATTATCTCATCGTCAGGGTTGGTCGTTTTCCAAAGTTTATCTGGTTAGTGGATATGCTAGATTAGCCTCACCCAACTTCGTCATTGGCGACGTTCAGATTTTTTCGCGACGTTCTGAGGTGATCTGGCCGTCCTCATCTGGGCCATCGGGTTATAGTGAAGCCATTCGCCATGCTAGGTCGGTTTTTATCGGGCCTTCTGGTATCTATATACAGAAATTCTCCGGATACATAATAGTAGTCAATCGGGCATTGAGCTAGGGTGGGCCCCAACGGTCGGCTCCACCGTCCTTTTATGGGTCGCCGATTCGTGGCATGATATCTAGAAGGTATCCTCTCTGCTCCGCAACACGAGTTGAAATCGGATCATCTAATAGGGGTGTTTGTTTGGTCTGACTGAAGAAATTTCTGGGTACCAACCGAATCCTCTTTTCATATATAAAGAACCAACGTGCTCTCTGTATTTCGCGTGCTATCGCTGATCTGTCTGCTGCTGTCCCTATCAAAATCTTGCCCTACCCAAAATCTGACACGAGTCAAGACCATCACAATGCCTCTCCCCGACTACTGGTGCCACACAAAACTTCACCCATCCTTCAAGGATGACATCCTCGACACGCACTTGATTTACGACTACGATGCACAGGACGGAGAAGGCAACCCTGAGAAATGGCGCTACGAGTTCTGGTTCTTCTCCGAGAACCGCGTTGTCTACTCGATTCACGGTGGGCCCATGAAGGGCAGACAGAACTACCAGACCTGCGCATACCAGTGCATAAGGCCCGGTGAGATTTGGCAGTGCAACTTCTTGGAGTAAGTCCCTTGCGCCAAACCAAAAATGGGGGGTTTTTCCAGCCACTAAAATACTGTTGTTCAGGGAGACCGGCACCTTTGTGTCTCTGGTGTACGATATCACCAACAAGAAAATCACAACCGGCGCTGCCTTCTCCAAGGGTCACTGGGAGCACGCGCCAGAGGCGCATGGCGACAAGCGCAACCCTGAGGACTTTGAGCGCTGGAGGGGCCTGGCGAAGCTCGGCATCGCCACGGATAGGTTGGTGCTCGCGGAGCAGGCAGATGTTCTGGAAGTTTTCAAGGGTGCTGGCAATCTGGTGCCGATTGCGCCAGATGCTGTCACTTTCTGAGCTGGTCGAATGTTCCCCATGACTCGTGTGGACAATAAGGCACAGCACTGCAAGCCGGTCCTGGATCGGCATAAAAAAATTGCGGGTTCGAGGCTGCTGTTGGTTGAACCCTGCATGAACTGGTGTATTACCCTACACCTATGAGAGGTGGGCTGGAAACGGAAAAAAATGAGACGCAAAAGTGATGGGTAGTCGTCGCGGCTCCTTACATATATGCCCATGTCTCTCTCTCTATCTCTTGGCTTCAAGCCCGACTGGGTAGGTCGCGAAGCAAGGCCGCATCGCATCCATGGCACTAATACGACGGTATGGGTAGGTCGATGCGATTTATTAAAGTTGCCCGCCAATGCTAATATCAATATGATATTGCCTCTCCCAAAGTAAGATCGACTAGACCCACTGGCAAGCAAATCAATAATCAACAAATTTCTCTGAATCCCCAGCCCACCGTGGCACAAACATGCGATTGATAGCTTAGTAAACATTCTAGATGGAGTGGTTCTACTTATAACCACGCTCCTTGCCCGTCTATAAAGGGGGGTAGCCAATTGCAGGCCTGTAGAAATCTTCCCTCTCAAACAAGCGCAAGATGTACTTCAAATTCGGAAGGCTCATTGTCAAATTGATGGCTGCAATACTAGAATCTCGAGTCCAGATTTATTATCAAAGTTTACCTAGGCTCGAACTCTCTGACCCGAGCTTTCGGTACCCCCTCCGCACCACGCAATGTAGACCCTGTGCTACGTTACATTGTACCAGTAATAAATGCCATCAAGAAGTCTGATACCACGCGACCCTACGCAGATCCCCACCAGACGATGCACCACGAGGGGCTGCCAGCAACGTGGTGGCACGGCCAAATGCGTGGAAAGTGGAGAAGAGGCACCTCGGATATGATCTTCCAGTAGGCCCTAGGATATATTCGTCTTGGTCTGTACGGCGCATCTTCAAAGCCCCCAAATGTGGCCTATCAGCGTTATCAACGGTTCGGACTGCTGGGAATAAGTGCAGCAACACTGAATGTGGGGAAGTCAGGGTCAACGGCTAAATCACAAGGTGAGTCCATGCAGGGAAACGTATCTGCTATCAGACAGCCCAATCAGTGTTCTTGCTCAAACATTCAATGGTACCACGGAAGGGAACGCGCTGAACGGACATCACGCGGGCATGTTCAGTCCTGCGAGATAGGCGCGGACCCTGCTGGGCCGGAGGCGATATGGCCTCTATTGATATTGATATATGGGAAATGCCCCTCTTTTGGCTGACATTGATGCTCAGTGCGGCACTGGTACTAAGACAACACGTTCCCGAGTCGTTGATTTCCAGAGACACGGTTTGTGTCGTACACCAGTCCCTTTCTCTGGGCACCTATTATCTGAAGCATCGCCAACATGCCGGACAAGGTTCAGCCCGTTGACGAGGGGGTCACGCCCGCCAGCCCTGATCTCGAGAAGTCGCCCTATGCAGATGTGTCCGAGGGGAATTGGGGAGACGAGATTCCTCATGAGATGCTGGAGACCCTTGCGCCAAATGGCGAAGGAGAGTATATCCTCGACAAGATCAACAACATGAGCGAAGAGGAAGCGGTTGCCATTGTTGACGAGAGTTTTCGTTTCCATGCAGACGACTGGAACTTTCCGTCGGATATGAGAGACCGCATGCGCCGGCTGTTAGAAGGACGAAAGCTGTATGGCGACTATTATGATCGTGATTTGAGGATCGATGCCACGATGATGCGATACTCGTCACCTTATCCTGGTGTAAGAGCTGTTCAGGAGCTCGAGACGAATGACGAGATTCCTGTCGAAACGTTCCGGGCTTATTTCCTGGGGATAGGCTGGGTGAGTAACGTTTCTACAAATAATGTCAAGCAGTTCTGATGACAAGTTTAGGCCATTATCGGAACATTTATGGCAACCTTCTTCAACAGTCGTTTCCCAAGCATTTGTATGTACTCACCTCTACCATCCTGACCCGACCCAGCAAGCTCATAGTATTGTATAGCCCTGGGCGGCAGTGTTATCCAAATACTGCTTTACCCATGCGCGAAATTCCTCGAATGGGTACTCCCAGACTGGGGCATCACTGTTTTCGGAACGCGTCATTCGCTCAATCCAGGCCCTTGGACATTCAAGGAGCAGATGTTTGCAACCATCACATACAACATTGCAATCTATACGACCAACTCCTACTCCATGATACTGGTGCAGAAGATGCCAATGTACTATGGTCAGACGTTCGTCACCTTTGGCTACCAGTTCATGTTGACGCTCTTCGTCCAGACCATGGGAATGGGCCTGGCGGGATATCTGCGACGATTCAGTGTCTATCCCGTCAAGGCGCTGTGGCCCACTGTACTGCCCACTATTGCCATGAATAGGGCGTTGACTACTGCCGAGCCGAGAGAGACCATTCAGGCGTTTGGAAAAATTGGACGGCATCACGGTAAGTAGGCTATCCCAGCATCCTTGAATGAAGACAGTCCTCTGACTTCGGAGACATCATGATAGATACAAGTTTTTCTACATCGCAACAGTATCGATGTTGCTGTACTACTGGTTTCCAGGTTACCTGTTCACGGCTCTGAGCACTTTTAACTGGATGACATGGATCGCGCCTGAAAATGTTTCCCTGGCCATTCTCACTGGCTCATCTCTCGGCCTGGGTCTGTTGTAAGCCTTATTCCACTGGATTGCGAAATGTAAATAGCATGGTGGCATACTAATGCTGTGCAGCAATCCTATCACGACCTTTGACTGGAACGTAGCGACTTCCTCGTATGCGGCGTTGGCTCAGCCCTTCTTCGCCACCAGCACAATGTATATCTCCTCCATTCTAGGCGGCTTCATCATTCTTGGGATCTACTACAGCAATATGTACAATACCGCCTACCTGCCCATTAACTCGTCGGCCGCCTGGACCAATAATGCCACGTCATATACTGTTCAAGAAGTTATCACCAACAACAAGCTTGACGAAGCCAAATATCAGCAGTACAGCCCACCTTTTTACTCTGCTGGCTATATTCTGACCGTAGGAGCAAATTTTGCCTTCTATCCTGTTTACTTCTTGTATATTACTTTCAATCAGTGGACGACCGTGTCATCTGCCTATAAAGACTTTTGGGCCGGCCTGAGGAAGGGTAAGAGCAACTACAGTGAGAGCGCAATGGATGTGCATTCAAGGTTAATGGCAAAGTACCCTGAAGTGCCGGATTGGTTAGTTTTTCATGTCGCCTCATGATTTTGCATGTCTGAGTACGAGCTAGTCACTGACCAGCGTTAGGTGGTTTCTCCTCATCCTCCTCGGCGCCCTTATCCTCTCCATCGTCTTCCTTCAAATCTATCCCCTCGATACCCCCATTTGGCTGACATTTATACTCCTCGGAATCAATCTAATCTTCGCCGTACCCCTGTCCTTCTTGTCGGCCACTACAGGCACCAATCTGGGTCTCGGCTCCCTCATCCAAGTCATCACCGGCTTCGTCCTGCCCGGCAACCCCAACGCCTACCTTTATGGCCAGACACTCGGTTCTTGGGCTTTAGCTGGCTACGCAGACAATTGGATAATTGATGCTAGTGTGTATTGGAATTAATTACCCTCATGAGACAACATCAGACTAACTTTGAACAATAGAAATGGCGCACTATTCCAAGATCCCGCCGCGCGCCGTCTTTCGCTCGCAAATCGGCACCATTATCATCACGTGCTTTGTAGCAGTCGGCACTCAGGACTTCGTAATGACCAACGTCGAGGGGCTCTGCACGGCCGATCAGCCACAGAAATTCACCTGTGCAAACGATGGGGCGCCGATGTATTCAAACAGCTTGATGTGGGGGGTGCTGGGGAGTGACCGCATGTTCAATTCGATGTACCCATTATTCAAGTGGTGCTTTCTTATTGGATTTGCCGTGGCGGTGATTTTCCTCGTGCCGCAATACTATGGGCCCATTTACTTGCCTGGAGTCAGGGAGAAGATCAGGACAAGAGTGTCACCGAGGACGTTTGAGAGACTCGACAGGACACTCTTCCCATTCGTTGCGAGTCTGTTGTGGCTGAACCCCATCCTGATCATTCAGGGGATTCAGCATTGGGCGCCAAGTAACCTAAGTTACAAGACGCCAGGGATGATATTGGCATTTATATTCATGTATGTCAGTACCTAACCCTCATTGCACTTGCTCCTCGCTCTTCCAGGTCCTCTATGGGTCTTGATATATATACATCTCTTCCTGTATATCATCACAGCACACTGACAAATCCGCGACGTATAGGTATTGGCTGCCTCGGCGACACCTTGCATGGTGGGAAAAGTACAATTACGTGCTGTCAGCCGCGCTGACAGCCGGCGTGGCCATCGCAGCGCTAATCATGTTCTTCGCGGTCGACTACCATCCAAAGTCGCTGGAATGGTGGGGCAATACGGTCAGCTCGGCGGGCGTGGACGGCTCCAGCGTTGGAATCTTACCTATTCCTGCGAGAGGGTATTTCGGACCAGAGAAGGGACAGTTTCCAGGATAAAGTGGAGCTTGAGACTGCCCTTTAGAGTCCCACTACAGTACATAGTGTGGGCTTACAGAATCTACGGTGGGCATCAAGCTAGCCCGGGCTACAATCAACATCGTGACATTTCTTACCTATTAGAACATGTTTTACCATGGCAGCCTTGTTGTAGCCCGGTTCATGTCTGCTGCTGATCTTTCTTGATCGATGTAAAACATTATGTGCTATTCGATATACCATGCAGAACATTAGGCCAGATCTATCGGGGTAATATCATGTTTGCAAGAATCAGGTACCTAGCTGTCAATGATAGATTTGCGGACCGTCACATGCAAAAACAAGCCTCGTCCATGAGATGACTAGAGTGCAGCCTGGGTATACCTGGGCAGCATGGGATTGGCGTGTATGTATTTAACCCCCTTAATATTTGCTATACTATTGAATTGAGAGGAGACTTGCAGCAGATTCGAGGAGCTGCGGTGAGACGACACAAAAGTGCATGACACACACCTGCATCTGGTTGCGAATAGGGCTGGAGCGACGTCAGAACCAAGGAAAATAAAATAATAAGAACGGAGCCGCTTCGGCTTGTCCCATCTGATCGCAGCCTCATCTGACCCAGAACGCCGGGAACACCCAAAAATACCCGACGCAGTAGCCACGTGCATTTGCAGTGTCAATGCCTTTGAAGGACTGCGCAGATAGCAGGATTGGGGGGATGGGAGGGCGAAACGGTCAGCGCTCATCGATGCTTCATCCCTGCGCAGGGCAGCCCCAGAATTGAAAAACTGTGGTAGGGCGAGCCGCATGCGCATTACATTCAATGGTCGGGCCTACATATTCTTATTCGCTGCCAGTGGTATCGGGCAGACCCATCTGACTAGCTAGTGGCAGTGGAATTTCATGCGTTGAGACTGCTAAGGCACCAGGGTGACTTGTCGTCTGGAGTCTGTAATAGTGAAACAACCGGGCGCAAAGCTTCCCATCCGGGACGATCACTCCAGTTGCGCCACGTCAACCCTACTTGCGAACACCACCAAACCTTGGAGGACTGCTCTAATTTCTCCTTTCTTGCCTCAATTATGCATGTGTGCGCCTGAAGCGCGGTGACGGAACCGTTTTTTTTTATTTTCTGCTCTCGCAGAGTAATCCATGTGAGGCCAAGCTTGGGTAGTCGTGTGCTCTCATCCTCCCTTATAAGCGCAGCCGCCATGTTTGGGGTCCACTCCCTCGCTCCGACGCAGCTGTATGCTGGGACCGAGAAGAAACCTGCCCCGAAGCCAAAATCGAAGATGGGCGACGTTCAATCAGCCGTACCGGCCGACGTAAATGCGACAAATTCTCATGACAGCGACTTGTTACACACGAAGGAGCTCGCAGGGCCGGATGCCACTACGAGACTGGCGCAACGCGACTCTGGAGTAGGATCCACCACTGAATCTCACGAATTCTCACAGATGGAGGATGAACCGACATCTCAAACTACTGAGCCGGCCTCTTGGTTAGCTGGAGCTGGTCCCGGAGCTCAACAGCAACAAGCAGCCTCAGAGGCCACACAGGAGCCAGCGGTAATATCTCACCAGCAGCCTGAGGACAATAGTGAGAACAGGACGGACTCCATCGACTTCAGCAATCGCCCACCAACAGAAGCCGGGCCCTCTCGGCCGCGCGCAGGCTCAAGTCACTCTTCCCTACAACATGACGAGCCTCTACAAGCTCCCCCGCGACCTGACGAGACTCACTTCAATGCTATCGCCTACCGGCGTGACCCAGAGACAGTAATCGCATACCTGGTTCCGCTCCCAGAGCCTACGCTGCAAGGCACTAACATTGCCACGGAGCCCAAATACTTCCTCTATGCGCCGCCTCCACCACACCTGCTCAAGCCGCGCAACGGCGCCAGCGAGGGCTACGTGCGCAAGCTTAATCGCCACTGGCAGCAGCAAGTGCGGCGCGCGCAGCGCTCTGAGCAGGTGGGCAAGCGCGTGCTTCCGCATAAGCGCTTGCACGGCAAGATCGTTCGCGGCACCACTCGGGCGCTGGCCAAGCTGCAGACCGACGATGTGACGTTTCTTGCGCGCATCCATCCCACGACTGTCAATCACCTAATCCTCATCCACCCATGGGGGCTCTCGGGTACACAGACGCCTGAGGAGGTGATGCGGACGTTTCGCGCGCAGATGTTCGCGAGCAAGAAGAAGGCCAAGCGGGATAGTATCCTGAGCGCGGTGTTCTTCATGCCCGCACTGGCGATTGACACGTTGGCCATCTTTTTCGGTGGCATGGCGGAGGTGGATGGCATCTGGATGCTGGTTAGCGTCACGGCCTATCGCACGGCACGGTTCATTACGCGTAAGATGGGACCCGAGCCGAAAACGATGGAGCTTGAACAGGCGAAGCTCATTGAGGACGCGAAGAAGAGTGGGTTTCCGCCCCCGCCACCATTAGAAGAGGAAGAAGACAACGAGCCCGGTGCTGTGAGGAGAAGCGTCGATGCCTTGCGGAGGAGCCTGGGTTCTGTCAAGTACCGCATGAGCATGAACCAGAGACGCAGTCGCAGTAGGAAGAGAAAGGGTGGCGAGAGCTCATCGACGGAGACAAGCCGGCCGCAGACGACCGAGGCCTCACGGACTGATCTCGATGGTTTTAACCGCGGTGAGCTAGAAGACCATGCAGAAGAGACTGAGGCGACTACAAATGCCGAAGTCTCGGCTGCTGCTCCTCCTTCAACTGCGCATTCTGGCTCGGAGCTGTCTGGGTTCTTGGAGCACATGGATGAAGAGGTTGAGGATGACGGACAGCCTGGGTCTAGCGGGGGGGTCTTCGCAGATGACACAGACGGCAGAGCCTCAGCCGAAACCAACGATACGAGCAACTCGAAGAAGAAGGGCCAGAACTTCCAACTGACCTTCTACCCCAGCCCTGCCATGGAAGTCCTCGCTCGCTACGTGCAGGAGAGCTGCCACATGAAGAACGGTCGAGCGTATTCAAGCCCCACCCCTGTTCCAACAGAGGAGGACGTTCTTGCTGTTGTAGGATGGCATCCAGAGAGGAGGGAGCATGATAGCCCTGAAGCGCAGGCCGACGACGAGGAAGTAAGCCCTCTCCCTAATCCCATACGTATTTTCAGAAACCAGTATACTGACCAACGCCTCCAGTGGCAAACCCGAGCAATCAAGAATGACCTCCGTCAAGCGTCCCGCAAAGCCGCCAAAGCCTGGAACAAATCGTGTCGCAAACAAGCTAAGAAGCAGCGACGCAGCAAGAAAGGCGGTCTTCTCGCATTCAAGCGGCCTACAAAGAAAGCTTCCAAGGGCAAGAACAAGGAGACCAGCACTTCTGCAAGTGATTCAGAGCCAACCGAAAAGACAGCCCGCTCAGCAGCCATCAAGGAGCGCATCGCCGCCGTGCGCTCCAAGGCGCAGCGCAAGCAGCGCGCGCCCGCTGATGCTGATAATACTGCAGCTGAGACCTCGGCTGGCGAGGCCCAAGACGAGAGTGCCGCCGCAACCCAAGCTACAACGAAGAAGGACAAGCGCGGTAGGGCTGCAGGTGCCGCAGCGATCCTGGGCCTCCCGTGTTTCGCCATTGCCGAGCGCGTCAAGAATCGAAAGGCCTCCCGAAAAGAGCAGTCCAATTCGCCGTCGGAGAAGGGCGCTAGGCGTGGGGCTCTGAAACAGCGCATGATCTCGAAACGCGACGCGCTAAAACAACGCAAAGCGAGCAAGAATGCGGCTGCCAATACTCAGACGCCACAGCCCGCTGCCCCCGTGGGATTTGAGACGCCGACCGATATTGATGAGACAAACACGGACACTGAGGGGCAGAACACCGCCGTGGCGGCTGACTTGGAGGACCAGACGGACGCAGCGGACAACGCCTCGCAGCGCAAGAAGGACAAGTCGCTCAAGGGCAAGCTCCTCGCCGTCCCAGCTGCCATTGCTGCCGCGATCGGCGCCACGCTCAAGAAGCGTCGCAATAGTAAAGACCAAAAGAAGACCACTGCTGCGTCGGAACCCAAAGAGAAGAAGCCGAGCAGATTCTCTGCTCTACAAGAGCGCTTCAAGGCGCGCCGCACCCGCGTTAGCAAGAAGGAGTCCTCTAGCACCAAGCAAAGCCGGACGTCGGGTTTGAAGGAGTGGATCAAGGAACTGAAGCAAAAACGCAAGGCTAAGAAAGCAACCAAGACGAATTCTTCCAAAGCCCCGAAAGAGGATAAGCCTAAGAGCGCAAAGGAGCATGGTGCCGTGGTCGGCCTCGTAGCGGGATGCGTCGCCTTGCCTGTGGCCAAGGCCAAGCAGATACGCGACAAGCGTCGCAAGACCGAGCCGGCGAGTATCAACACCGAATCACCCAGTATGGTGAGTGGCACGCAGCTATCTCCCGTTCCCGAGGAGATCCCGCAGCGCGCCGTGACCAGTGACTCCACGCCACAAGTGCCGTCCACTGTCGACATGGACCGTCCAACGACTTCCTACCAGTCACCGGTCGCGGAGGAAGAGGAAGAGGAAGAGGAGGTGTATGAGGACCCACCTGAGGAATTGCCCAACGAAAACCAGTACCTGCCCGGCCATGGTCAGAGTGAGGTTCCTGTGCGACCGGGGCCCCCGGACGCGAGATTGGGTAGCAGCGACACGGCGGTCGAACAGACAGCTTCGGCTACGGAGCCGCGGCAGAGCATCGAACCGGCTGCCGGAGGGAGGTTTAAAGCTGTCCGAACTGGAATAGAAGGTTTCGTGAACCGTAGACGTGCAACAGGCGAGGAGGCTGGTGAGGTGAAGGCGGAGAAGAAGAAGAGCGAGCCTGTTGCAGGCGAGCCTGCGCCAGCCGGAAGGCTACAAGGTTTGAAGGACGGGCTTGGCACATTCAAGGCCAAGAGACGCACGGCAGAAAGCAGCCAGCCCGACGCGGCTCTGAAGAATGAGAAGACTGAGCCTGCGCCTGACAGCGAGGGTGCGGCTGCGGGAGGGCGATTCAAGTCCTTGAAAGGGGGGCTCGCGAACATGAAAGCAAAGAAGACTGGGACAGAGTTGCCCCCGTCCAGTGAGAAGGTGTACAGAGAAGGGGGCCCAGGCTTCGTCGAGCGCCTGCGTTGGATATGGGTCATGGCGTAATGTTTGGAGACATGGGGTCCTGTAAGTGTAGTCTGCTTTTCAACTTATATAGATATCCCATCAGCTAGCGATAGCATGCAATACACGAGCATAATGTCTGATCACCATTTGTAACCGCACCGAGATCTAGTCTCCCGCGACCCGAACAAAATATAGCAACGAAGGATGATTCTAGTCAACATAAGAGCTCACTCTAGGTTCAACATGAGAGCCTGATTGACCTCCTTCAATCTTCGCTTTGCAAGCTCCAAGTCCTTTACCGATGGCGGAAGGCCAGTCAAACTTCCAGCCAGGGGTTTGTTGTCAGTCCGCGCCTGCAGAATTTCCTTGTAAGCCTGAGCCGCGGCATGGTATTGATCCAGCGTGCTCAGGGCCGCCCTATTGGCATCAGCCTCTTCGGGGCGCAGGACAAGGGTTGGAGCAGACGCGGCAGGGCCGGCAATCACTGCCATAGCATCTATTGCTGCCGCTTGAGTGTCTTGATGACGTGGCGATGTGGGTTCTTCGACGTCTGGTAGGGCGTGTGGTTGGTCTGGTATCATTTGTGCCGTGGGAGCCTGGAGTATGGGCGATGGAACTGCCTTCGCAACCGGCTTTTTAGATTTAGTAGATTGCCCTTTAGAGCGCTTGGGGCCAGTGGCCCCCGTTGGGGAAAACATCGGGGTGGATGAGCTCTGTGCTGGTGGTTGAGAGTGCTTCTTTTGTATTGTACTGGCCGGATTGGCCGGCTCGGGTAAGGTCTGGTCTATTCGATCGAAATCGCGCGCAGTGACGTTCGCAGCACTGTTTGTTCCATCGCCATCGTCACCCATATCGATGTCCGTCTGGCCAACATTCGATACAGAAAGGCCATTTGGGCTGGCGTCCAGAGTAGGGTATATGCTCGCGTCCTTGTCCACATCATCGTTCTCTTCACCATTTGATAAACCATTGTCCCAGTCTTCATCTCCCAGTGGTTCTCCCTCTTCATCAGAATCAATATCAGACTCGTCACCCCGTCGTGCCTCTCCTCGACGGGCTTGGAGTTTCCGTCTGTTCACTGTGGGTGCGTGATCGCCCATCATTTTGAGGGCCAACTCATGCCTTGCCTCTCTCACGGATTGCTCAGCTAGCTTTGCCTCCAGCCAGGCATCGGGGTCTTCAAGGACCAACTCCTTGGCAATGTCCTTGAATGCTTGTACTTGCTGAGCTTTGGCCTTCTTGTGGCATTGATGGCGAAAATTCTCCAGCCAGCGCTTCGGATTTTGGGTCAGTTTCCATGCACTTTGCAGACGCAATACGGTGGCCACGCCCTTCTTGAGTTCCATGCCGCGAGAGGTGAGGTTCTCGTAGATCTGTTCGGCAGTCATACCCTCTTGCGTCATGCGCGTAATTTCGATTTTGCGTAGTGTCTGGATTTTGGTCTTGGCAGAGAGGCGAGCAGCATCACTATCTGGCGGTGGCGTCTTAAGTTTCCTCTGAGTCTGCGAAAGAAGGTCAGAACTGGGACACGGATGGTATAGTGTATCAAGATGTATATTGGACTCACTCTCTTGCGCATGCCCCACTTGATCCGCACGCGACTGATGGCTTTGTCGCTGGTTTGAACACCCAGCGCCTTCAAGGCCTCGGCGATGGTCTTGCAATTCTCACCGCGCATGGTGCGGGCTTCGATCTCATCCTTGAAGGCTTCCAAGTTCGAGCCGGTGCCAATGCCCTTCTTGTGAGGGTACAGCCATCCATCAGGACTGGGATTGTTGGCGCTGTGCGACCGAGGGTTCCGGCGGTAGGTCAGGTCCACTCTGGACGTGTCGAGATCAGGCGGGATTATGGGCCGTGGATCTTGATGTGGACGGAAGCCATCGCGGTCGGAGCTTGCCCGGCTTGGAACTGGGCCAGCTTCATCTTGAGGAGGTGGTTGCTCGTACTGTTGTTGTTGTTGATGTTGCTGGTGGCCGAAGTCGTCTTGTGAAGGAACCGTGGCCAGCGAGGGCAGTTCGTGTGAATGAGGCTCGACGTACGAGCGGTGAAGCTGAAGGACTGGATCGATGGGAGTGTCTTCAGGCGCGTAGATGGCTCCGCCAGGTGGGTAGTCGTCAGCTGCCATGGTGAGCAGGATTGTGGATGGTCGTCGCGACCCTGTTGTTATCTCAGCGGCGCCAGAAACGCGATTGTGCAATGTCGGGTGCGCGTGGCTGGGCCACAGACTGACGCGATGTCGTCTGAGGTTGGAGAAGGCAGAAAGCCCTCACCGCCTGCCTCACTAGGGGGGAACGCAAAGCAGCTCAGTTGCATTACATAATCCCATCTTGAGTATACACCCCTCTTTGGGTGACCCCCACCTTTCGACCTTTCGCCATAGAATCCGTACGTCTTTCTTCCATCAGCTGTTTCTATGATAATCCGCTATCCGGACGAATACTACTGGAAACGGCATTCATTTCCCTTCCACGGAATCTGTAATGACGTGCTGATGGTGCAACGAGCCGTGCAACTTGAACCCGTGGAGCGCGCTCTCTGTTTCGCGGGGACGGGCGACATTGCGATAATGCGACTTGCATGAACGACGTTTATTGTGTCGACCAACGTTCAACGTCGCAACCAATCTCAGCTACTTCGCCCTTCACTTTGCATGCTGACATTTCACTGCCTTGTGTCCAGTACGACTCGGTGAGTCGTTAGCTGTTAGCAGCTCTGGCTACTTTCTACAAGCGACCTCACTATTCCATGGCGACAGATCAACGAATTCAGTCTGGACATCCGTACCATTGACCTCGGTTACACCGAAGTCATTCAGAAACTCAATTTGAGCCTCTCGGTTCCTGGCTCAAACAACCAAGAGCCTGCCGACGCGGCGCCAACTGCCATCCGGTTTCTTGTTTGCTTGGTGTTTCGTCAGTCCGGACCTTGAAAATGTCCTTACTCTTGGCTGGGCCAGGTACAAATTGGGATTCGGGAATGTTTCCCTGGCATTGCCATTGCGCTTGAGTAATGTCTCCTGCCTGTCTAACAATAGCAATCTCCAAGCTTTCCACTTTTTAGGCTTTGCCTTTTCCCAACGTGGGTCCGGGGCGCTTGGATGGGGCATTCTGTTATCACTCAGAGTCAGCCCTGTGCCTTCCAGTCAGAGGCACGAAATTATGCGCCGGTGTGAAATAAGGATGAACCGATTCTTCTCGGCGCAACCAACCTTGGCTGCCCGTTGACGGGCCAATTGTCGGCCTCTCAAGAGCCAACGGTCCCAACTCTAAGGTTGTTGGAATTTTCTTCGGGTTGGATCACAAAAAGTCACCTGATGCCATAAAGGCATACGCAATACCTCTCGGTGATTTGTGCGTACAGGGCTCTGGGCGCGCCTGGGCATGCAAGGTTTCGACGCATCTGGGGCCCAACAGGCGAGCCGCGGGATACAACCCTAGTATCATCTCAAAGTGGTGCACCTGCAAGTCCAGCCATTATGGGGGGGTTGTGATGGGGGTATGAAAATCGCCGATCAGGGTCGCAACCGGAATCTTCCAGTGCATACAAGGGCTGGACCTCTAGTAGCTGGTCTTCTGCTGGAAACCTTTCACAATGCCATTTTGAGCACAAGAGCTGCCCTCTATCGCCAATTCCCCTCGCTAGTCACAGGCGCCAACCTTCGCGCTCATTTAGGGTGAATTGGGTGACCTAACTGGCGGGTCAAAACCTTCTAATTTCAGGGATCTCATGCCGCATGGTCAGTAGGTATCTTCCACTGCACCGAAGGTCCCCCTCTCGCACCTCAGTCGCCTGTCAGGCAAAGACTATTATTTTGTCCTCCACACAGTCAAGCGAGGCAAATTTGCATGCCACCGAATGAGGAAGTTGTCCCAACTCATTGCAAGGGACAAGAACATCCATGGATTGTCCCAACACGAGTTCCGTCCATGCAAGACAAGGGAGTGCCCTCAAGGCTCAAGCGTCTTTGACATGTGCGCCCGGCCATCTAGACCGAAGTAGAAGCTGCAAGCAAACTCAATTGATATGAGGCTGCCCTACTACCTACGGGAGTACCATGCCAGCCTCACCTGACCTGCGATACCACCATGGATTTTTTAATTTATTTTCCGCCTTGCTGGGCTGGCTAAGCCAAGTCAAACGATCCGCGGGCGCTAGTCGGCTTATAGTGCTTCCCGTCGGTAACAAGACGGCATAATGTAAGAGAGCAATGCTTGTGTATGTTCAAAATTACCAGAAACTTACCATGGCAGAACGGCTGTTGGCTTCGGAGACGCTTCTCATGGGACGAGGGCAAAATGCAACAGCCCATAATTACACTAGTAGAGTTACTTTCTAGCACTTGACCTTGGACCAATCCAGGAAGAGAAAATAATGCTTTGTCACCAGGCTCACATGACAAGTCGCAAACTATATCAACAAGTTTGTCATGAAAGCTCGATTAGATACTCTCACCGCATCTACCAAGTACCTACCTAAGGTATTGAAAAGTCTCAGTCCGCAGCGTACGTCATGTGGAGCCCGGAGAAACCAATGGCTCACCAGCACAATATCGCCGGAATTGTTGGAGAGGGATTCCCACATCCCGAGATCCTCCCTGATGCCGAGTTTGGGTAGTACTGTTACGATCGAAGCGACGTTTAAAGAGAAAATTGTTGTTACTCCTTTGCCAAGCGGCCCGCGGAATAGAGATTGGTCTTCTATGCGCCCGAAGTCTTGGCATCCTTGCGTGAGCTGATGATAGACACTCGCGCACACACACACAGTCTATCCTATTCGAGACAGATGTGCCGGGCACAGCATCCTTGACCAGGTACCTGAGGTACTATGGTAGGTAGATCCAGGGTCCAAGGCCGAGGAATGTAACTGCTCCCACTGTACAACATCTCGAATTTTCTTCCTTGAGTCTTTTGACCTAGATAAAATTATAGAAATAGAGAGAAGGGGAGGCGACTTTTTCGAACCATCCAATGTCCGCACCAGCACCCAGCTGCCTACACCACGTGTTTCTAATGGAATCATCAGGTTCGGCATTCGGAGATGGATTGATGTCTCCCCTAAGCATTGTCCATTTCCCCATAGAATTTGTGGAGTTTCTGGTAGTGTTGACGTCGACGAGTACGTACCCGGATCGCAATATGCATTCGGAGTTCTCCCGCAATGGACTCATGATCAATGGGTCAATACCAAATAATGGACTGGTGTACTGGACAATCGATCAATCGAAGCCCATAATCCGTCGCTGTATTACTGTATACAAAACCTCCCAAAGACAGCACGCAGTACATAATATTGCTCTGTGGACACGAAACTCTGTGAGTGGTGCGATGGCCGAAGAACCACGGATTTGGGCCCCCTGCCGTGCATCTCATGCTCGGCCAGGGCCGCTGCGGTGCGGGAAGTCAGAACGTGCTTTATTAATAGTGCTCCACCGGCACTATGCGCAGTAGTGTCGGTATGTAGAGGGTGCTGATGGTATTGGCATCCCCAATGAGCATCCATTGTCTTTGCTGGGGATCCCAGCTAGTAACCTGTCACACCTACGTAGAAGACCGATACTGGAGGGCCTGTTGCCCACACCTAAGACTCATCAGATGGTCCAGACTTGCGCCATGTGGGTAGAGACCACCATAGGACTAAAGACTCCGATTATGACTGGTAAGAAAAAAAGAAAAAAAGAAAAAAACATCGGATGGCTTCAAGAAATTCTAGAAGTGTCCACAGTGCTTTGTTACGAAATCCATTGGCCATGTTGCACTATTACTTTTTGGTATTGCAAGGATTCTTCAGCACTGGACTCATGCAACAGCCTCACGCCGAACTCCACAAGGGTCTCTTGAAAGCAGGCGTAGTAAAAGAATAGGAGCAAACTGTATAGGGGCGCAAGGAAACATGACTTTTTAACTTCAGGATCAATCTTACTGAAGAGGAAGCTGGCTGGCCACCATCCATGCCATGCCGTTGGTGTTCTCCCGTTGTGCGCGCGTGCATATTGTCCAGTGTGAACGAGGCGTAGTTCGTCACACGAATCCCTACTCGTGTGAAGTTGATGACCAGAGTCCAGCAAGCAATCTTCCCCTTGCTGATCGTCGTGCCAAGACATGTTTATGATCGCCGAAACCAATCTGCTTGCCGTTTTGTTTACCTGACCCACATGGGCGCGCAGCATCCACTCCAAATCAAACATTACTCTATGTAGTACAGTACCACTCCCCGGCGCCCGTCACCGGAAAGTAGCGTAGACTGTACCACGCAGATGCCAAAGCAAATTGAACCTTGGACCTAGCCTGCTTCGCGTGCGCATGGCACCTGCAGGACGGAGCTGTGTGGACTGGGACCTTGGTCGTGCACAGGCTTTTCAACTACGAGATGCATGGCCAAAAAGCAATTATTCTTCTTCCCCAGCGTTATCAGTCAGGTATGTGGGCAATCCCTGCCTCATGACATGGCCCACAACATGGAATAAACCAAGTACCTTAATATGGGAACCACCTAGTAAGGGCCGGAGTATTCGACTTATGTACAACCACAGGTTTAGTACCCCATCGTAATCCTCGTCAGTCTGTATTTGTCAACCAAGGTCGTGATTCGTGCGCGGGGCCCATATTCCCTGTTGTGCATCTGAAGTACAAATATCCACGATGATCCTCCCACCCCCCATGTGAAGTTCATCCCATAGTCAGGCACCCTCACTCACGTTCCTTTTTCTCTCCCCAAACATATCTCAAGATGCGGGCCTTCTCGTTGCAGGACTACCTGCAAGCATTGCTGTTAGCAGCACCTCTTGCAGAGGCAGCCTCCTGCCCCTTCGCCGCCGGCCAACAAAGTCAGGAAAGGCGCTCGCTCTTACCAGATGGTCACCCTTCCGCGGCCTTGAATCGTCGTGCCACAGACAATGCCACTTCCTCATTTGGCACCTGCTCTGTCAAAAGCGATGTAGCTGGTGGAGGCACTCGGAGTTGGGACTGGTGGCCGTGTAATCTCAGGTTGGACGTCCTGCGCCAAAATGCAGCCGAATCAAACCCATACGGTGGTGACTTCGACTACGCGACAGCATTCAAGTCTCTGGATTGTAAGTTTGAGGTCTCACTTACTCAAGTGTGATGTTCATACTGGTCAAGTGCTAATGCCTATTCTCACAGTGGACGCCGTCAAGTCAGATATCCGCGCAGTATTGACAGATTCACAAGATTGGTGGCCAGCGGACTATGGAACTTATGGTGGTCTCTTCATTCGTATGGCCTGGCACAGTGCCGGTACCTACCGCGCCTTCGATGGTCGGGGAGGTTCAGGAATGGTATGTCAAATTCCTCGTTGTCTGATCTTTATTTCGTCTCAGCTACTGACGTTTACCCAGGGACAACAACGTTTCGCACCCCTGAGCAGTTGGCCCGACAATGCCAGTCTCGATAAAGCTCGTCGACTCGTATGGCCCGTCAAGCAAAAGTACGGCGCCAAGCTTTCGTGGGCGGACCTGATCGTCCTCTCCGGAAATGTCGCCTTGGAGTCCTTCAACTTCACGACTCTTGGCTATGCTGGTGGCCGAGTTGATACTTGGCAGGCAGATGAGAGCATCTACTGGGGTTCTGAGACCGAGTGGTTCCCGGAGGGAGACAATGAGCGATACAATGGCAGCACCGACATCTACACTCGGGCTGACGGTCTTGAGATTCCCTTGGCGAGCACCAACATGGGCTTGATTTATGTTGACCCCGTTGGACCTCACGGTATTCCCGACCCTGCAGCCTCTGCCCTGGACATCCGCACAACCTTTGGTCGCATGGGCATGAACGACTCCGAGACAGTTGCCCTGATTGCTGGTGGACACGCATTTGGTATGTATCACCATGGGGAGTTATTGTCCTTCTTCGGTGGACCTGAATTAATTCTTATTTTTCTGCAGGCAAGACTCACGGTGCCAGCAATGCATCTGTTGGCGACGCGCCGGAATTAGCACCCATGGAAGCCCAGCAATTCGGATGGGCCAATCCTGTTGGAACCGGTGCTGGACCTGATGCCATCACTTCCGGCCTCGAGGTGGTTTGGTCCAAGACACCTACACTTTGGAGCAACGATTACCTGCACAGCTTGTTGGAGAATACTTGGACTAAGCAGGTCGGCCCCGGTGGAAACTGGCAGTGGATTGCGTTGAACGGCACACTCGACTACCCCGATGCGTTCTCGAACACCACCAAGCACTTGCCCAGGATGCTGACGAGTGACATCGCCTTGCGAGAGGACCCCGTGTACTACAACATCTGCAAGGAGTGGGAGAACGACTTCGACGGCCTGACCAGGGCATTCCAATATGCTTGGTACGTATTTCTTCTGACTCGACCACAAGGTTTCCGTCACCTTCACCTCGCGCTCCATTTTTACTACCTCAAAGGCTGTTGCTAATTGCCCTCCAGGTTCAAACTCACCCACCGTGACATGGGTCCTCGCTCCCGTTACCTGGGTACTGAAGTCCCAGCTGAGAAGCTCATTTGGCAAGACCCCCTCCCCGACTCGAACGGCACAACCCTCAGCGATTCGGACATCTCCACCCTTAAGCAGCAGATCCTTGACTCCGGTGTCAGCACTTCAGCATTGATCTCCACTGCATGGGCGGCTGCCTCCACTTACCGCCACACTGACAAGCGTGGTGGCGCCAACGGTGCTCGTATCCGTCTCGAGCCCCAAGTCAGCTGGGCTATCAACACTGGCGCCGGCACCAACTTGAGCACTGTCCTTACTGCTTTGGAGGGTGTTCAGAGCTCGTTCACCAAGCAAGTTTCCCTCGCAGACTTGATCGTCCTCGGTGGAAGTGCAGCTGTTGAGAAGGCTGCCCAAGACGCCGGCTTCACCAACGTTACCGTACCCTTCCTTCAGGGTCGCGTCGACGCCTCGCAAGAGGAGACCGACATCGCCAACTTTGGCTACCTCGAGCCTAAGATCGATGGATTCCGGAACTACGGTTCTGGCACCGCTCGTGCAAGGACTGAGAAGTACTTGGTCGACCGCGCAAACCTCTTGGGCCTGACTGCGCCGGAGATGACCGTGCTCATCGGTGGTTTGCGAGTATTGAACACGAATGCCGACGGCTCTGCACACGGTGTGCTGACCGATACGCCTGGCCAGCTGACGAACGACTTCTTCGTCAACCTGCTCGACATGAAGACCAAGTGGGCCGGTGTCGACGGTGACGAGGTTTTCCAGGGCACGGACCGGTCGACGGGCGATGTGACGTGGACAGCGACACGTAACGACCTTATCTTTGGATCGCACACGGAGCTGCGGGCCTTGGCTGAGGTGTATGCCATGGCTGATGCAGGCGAGAAGTTTGCTACCGACTTCGTGAAGGCATGGAACAAGGTGATGAACGCCGATCGTTTTGACGCGAACGCGGGAGTGCTATGAAGTTTGCTGGGGACTGTGAAACAACAATAATTTGTTTAAAATTTTCTTGTCGATACCTTTGTCTTTTCAATATAAGACGATTCTAAAGTTGCCGTTGGTCAGTAGCGTGTTGATGATCAATTGTGATGTGTTATAGTTGATAAGATTTTGGTCGATGCTACTCACATTCTGTCTGCCGCGTATATTTTAGCGCAATGTATCTTGGTTCAATTTTGTCCTTACGGGTCACATGCGTGTTAACAGCTGGCTTGAAATACATGGAGCCAAGTACAGAGGTGAGCACCAGCTTTGGTCAAATCGAAGTGATTTATTATGTCTCAAGTTTGCAATTCGTGTTCTGGTACTTGAGCTCTGCCAACACAAAAAATCAAAACATTTCTTTCAAACAGGTGGTATCCAGGGAATATTTTGTGCGCAATCTCGTAATTCTCAGCACCGCGATATCATTCATGACAATTCAATCTGCGTAAAATGTTAGTCATCATATATGATCTAGGTCCGGGTTTGATTGGGGTCGCTGGCTGGCTCACCAAAGCAAGAAAGCAAGGTATCATTCGACTGCGGATTCCGGACCCCCTACTGCTCAATCTGTGGCACATTCGTCGTTCCATTGGCAATGCTGTTGCCGTTCGTACCATTGACACCGTTGCTGAGCCCGTCAGTGTTAACTGAGTACTGAGCAGTGCCCAGCCAGTCTCCAATCTCCTTCAAGGTAGCCTCGCTCTTCTGCTCAGCATCGGCGCGGAAATCCGTGTCACGAACAACACCGCCAATGCGCTGATCAAAGTTGTGGATAGTATCGGGGACCAGAAGCCACTTGTAGCTTGACCCATCATTGTAAGTCTGCTCCCAGTGGAAACGCTCATCATTCAGGCGCATTTCACCCATCTCAGCGTGACCCTCGCGACCGACAGGGGTTTCCCAGCTGGGAATCTCACGTCCCGCCAGCTTGCTGATGGTGCGCCAGGCCTCGTGAGCAAACATGTCCATCTCACAGCCGATGATGAAGACACGCTGGGGAAGCATGTCGTGCTCGGCAAAGTACGGGCTGAGCAGCGGATTGCGCAGCTCAGTGCCATGAGGAACATAAGACCAGTCAATCATGGGCGCCATAGAGAGCATATAGTCCGTCTCGCGCGCGCGAAAGCCACCCACAGCCGGCTTGTAGCGACGGAGACGGGACTTGGTGTGGTGAGTGACTGTGAAGTCACAAGGCGGGTATAGAGCGACGACCGACGTGACGAGGCGGCGGGTGGCAGGCAGTTGGCTCACGGTCACTGTGTACGTGGGATTAGTCAACACTGTGTATTGGTGATGGGAGATTTCAGAATCTTAAAGATTGCTTACAGGCCAGATTTCCGCCCGAGGACCAACCCAGAACGGAGACTCGGGACCGATCAATGAATGGCGCCAGCTCGGGATCAGTGAGGGATGCCAGCAGCAGAGCCTCGACATCCTATGTGACCACTTGTTAGGAAATTCATCCCGGGCGCAGCAAGATTTTGCTGGAGAGTGTTACTTACATGAACCGGTCCGGGGAAAGCATTCTTAGGCGCCTTACCGTAGTTCAAGGCGATGACTGCTGTCCCATACTTGGTCGCAAACTTTGCATTCCAAGCATCATTATCCTGAGGAGACCCCATGATAAAGTGCCCACCGTGAATGGTGAACAGGACAGGAAGCTTGCGAGGCTTGGTCTTGTCGAATGGCTTCGGGAAAAAGACGCTGCGAGCATGTCAGCGCATCGGCTACCTCAACCATTCTTCTCGGGAACTAGGGACTTACCGGGTGGGAAGCAACTTGCGGCACTCGTAGGTCCTCGTCATGTTGGGGTTATGAAGAGGCGAGCGAATCGCATCCTGCGTATCACGGATCAAGCTCGCCGGCTTCAGAAAGCCTTGCGCCGCTCCGAGTGTGATATTGTATCCCCACCGCGTGTACCAGGGTAGGAATTGCTGAGTCTTCTTCTGCCCAGGTCTTTCCTCCTCCTCCGGTCGGTCAGCGGGAGCGTATACACCGCTCTGAGGACGGGGCTGGCGAGAAACCAGCGACTGCTGCTGTTCCGAGCGAACCAAGTCCTGACTTTGATTCGACTGATGAACCAAAGCTCCGTTTTCCTCCTGGCTCTGGGCCAGGGGATTGGTCGTCTCGGTCTCAGTTATGGTGGCCATTTTCTTCTTCCCTCAAGTCGTGTGTATTAAAAAAGGATTGAATCTGCAGGTCGAATGATTGATGAACTTGTTGCTGAATCCTCTAAACTACCACCCAAGTTGGTGGGACAGGACTGCTTTAATTGTATCCATCAATGGGACAATCTATTCGCTGACATCATGTCTCACAAATCGATTGAATGCTTGCAGGAAACCCGCGTGTCATGCGACGGCGCATGCTTGAAGGTTGTTGATCTCTTTCATCACCTATTCCAGGGACATGGTGCTCTAGCTGTCAGCGGCGGCCGTTTGATCGAAAGCGCTTGTTAGTGGCATAAGATATGGGCCACGGTCCGCCTCATGTATGCATTGACTAAGGTCGTCGCATTATTCTTATGCGACAGTAGACCAAGCCCTTTAGCTTGCTAAATTGAGCAGTGGAGCTAAATCTCATCAACACGGACCACCTGCCCAAGAAACGAAAACCATGAACATCTCGATCAAGACCTACTTGTGAGCAGGAAAAGGGAGTGCAAGACCACGATTCCCGGCTTGCTCTTCTCGCAAGTCATGCCCCACTGGAATGATTGGATCGCGTTCCCTAAAATGCATTCGGCTTCACAAAGAACGCCTCACTTTGTCAATATAGGGCAAGCCGGCCGTCGGAGTGCGGGTCCATTAGTAAGGAGTAAGTTAATACCAGGTATATCAGAGGGAAAGTGATGTCTAAAATTGTTCCAAACAAAGGTACACACGGGCCCATCCGTTTTGTCCAACTGATCTAACGTCAGCCACTCAAAACACAATGGTAGAAACGGCCGTTCGATTGGGTATTTGTGTTGATTCTCGTACGTAAATTATACTCATTCCCTCAAACCACCTCAATTCGTCCATCGACTGTGATAGCGATGGGACTTTGCGCGGCAATATATGCCTCCAATACATCAGCTTGCAAGTCGAGCACTGCAAGGTCTGTGGTGGCCTCGAAAAAGTTATCACCTCCTGTTGCCAAGTAATCGAGGGTGATGATGGTGTAATCTGACGATAAATCTATGTCTTGTCCACCAATGATGACGCTTTGAAGGCGCGAACCCGCACTGGCATCGGGGCTGTAAGTGATGCGAATGGAGGAGCTGAGCTGCAGAAAACTGGTGACCTCAAGTCCGTTTGCCTGGTTTACACCGGAGACAATTCCCTCCAACACGGTCCAAATTTCTTGTCCGGTCCGCGTCAAAGATACCAAGGAATTGCCAAAGGGAAAGGCTGTGAGCACCTCACCTCGGGTGATAGGTCCTGCATCGATGGCTGCTCGGATTCCGCCGGCGTTGATGATGGCAAAGTCCACATTCGTGTCAAGCGCCTTTCCATAGACTTCGGCAGCGTCTGCCATGAGATCCCCGAGAAGGCACTCTTCCAATTGACAAGTATCCTGTCCAAGATCCACACTACTTTCACCGATCACCTCGTTGGCGTACTCCTCAAACGGTGCCCTCCACGCCACTATTTGACGCTGAAGCTCCGCATCCTGCGCCGTAGAATTATCAAGATGGAACGGCGCCCCATGATACTCCACTACGCGGTCATTGCTGTCCCAAACCAGATCGATGTAGCCGAGATACTCGCCCCATCGGTACGCGGTGACAACAAAGACCTCTTCATTGGCTGTGTTGTTGACAATGGTGGGATAAGCTCCTGCAGGCGAAGACGACATATTGCCAAGAGGCGTGTGGCTGTGTCCACCCATGATGAGGGAAAGCCCCGTGGTCTGTTGAGCAAGAAGAATGTCTTGGTCGTATCCGATATGTGTCAAAGCAACGATGCGTTTGATATCTGTGGTGGTGTGGATAGTGTTGATTGTGTCCTGGACAGACCGAATGGGATCGGAGAAGGTCGTCAAATTGGACGGATTGGAAAGGGTGCTTGAGTCGACTGTGACACCAATTACTGCGACTTTATACTGATCGAAAATGGTATACGGTTGGATAGTTCTGTTCAGCACAGGATGGCTCGACCTGATGTTGGCTGACACAATAGGGAAAGTCAGGTTCGCCAGGAATTCGCCGAGCACATCGTCGCCATCGTCAAACTCGTGGTTTCCAAGAGTCATTGCATCCACGCCGATCTGATTCAGCACTTCCGCAGTCTTTTCGCCCTTGTAGAAATTATAGAACAGCGTGCCTTGAAACTCATCCCCAGCGTCAAGGAAGAGACTGTTCTCTTTGGTTGGTCGCGACTGGTCAAGGGTCGTTTTCACCCTTGCGTAGCCTCCTACGCAACCCCTTGACCGATCTGTGCAGTTGTTCCCATTTGTCGCAAAGAATTCATCGAAATGCGCATGAACATCGTTGATGTGGTAGAAGGACAATTCGAAATTCCCAGTGTCATTGGCGAAGGAGTCTCCTCGCTTTGCTAATCCGCGAGCTGCGATAGCTCTTTGACTAATAAGCTCATCCTCATGGGCAATAGCCAAGACGGCGACCAGTGAAGTCAATGCGAGAGTTCTGGTAGACCACATTGTCCTCTCGTGTACGATCAGTCACGTTCGAGAATGGGAAGTCCAATCAGGTGGGCTGCAGGACGACGATGCTAGTCATCACCGTCGTAAGCGAGACAGAGCAGGTTGGTTTCTTATAGTAATATTCAAGCTTCTCGCAGCGTTATCTTCAGGTTGAGAAAAATTGAAATTGGCCAATTCCATGCCTGAGTTGTATGAATCCTAAGCCTTCAAAATCTTGGCGAAGCTTACACAGATGCCCTTGGCAGCGGAACGGCCTTCTACAATAGGCAATTTTATCTCTTTAGAGTCTCGGCACGTATATGAGTCTATCCACTGATGTCCACGTATTTATAGGCGTGGCCCCAGAGCAATTTCACAACGAGGGTTGGGTATTGGCATTCGTGCGACTATTGGGAAGGTTTGCACAGGCTACTGTACATTATGCTTGGTCTAGTCGAGATCATTCTTTGACGTGGGCTTGTTGGCCTAAAGGCTTTCCAAGCCGTGTTAGATAAGTGTGCACTGTAATTTTGGGTTCAAATTTGCTCGATTTGGGTTGTTATTTTGCGGTCGTGCTCTACCTAAAGTACCTCAAGGAGGCAAGTATGGGTCTGTACAGACACGGACGTATTTGTGACCCGTAAATAGTCCCTCACTCGGACACTTCAATAATGCCCGTGTCGAATTTGACCATGCTAATTCTCACCCACCGCCCAAGAAGAACAAAAACGCATTCCGACGGTTATGTCATGGAGGTCCACGATTCGGATTGAATACTTACAATTGGGCCTGATCGAGATGTATAGGGCCGGTGCTGGTGAGTTTACAACGGCGAAGCTCGTGAACCTCGACATGGATCTCAACGTGGCACGTCTCTGTGTTCAGTAATGACAAGATGACAAGAGCATGGGCGAAAGGTAACGAAGTCGAAGTGCTCAGCTGGAGAACCGTCTCAAATGAAGCAGCTACCTGTATTCGTCATTACTACAGCGACCCACTTCTGTGGAATTGACTCAATGTCTGAGCAATTCTCGGCGTGTATTGTAGAGAAAAGTGTACCACGTAGCATCCAAGCAACAGCATAGCGAAGCTCAACTCGTAGCCGTCATCACTCCCTCAAAAATCGCCAGTGGATATACGTCGATCAAAGTAACAATGGCAGAAAAGCCGTTCCTTGAAGTAGAATCTGAGCTCATCTCTACCACAATACAACGGGTTCTCACCGTGCAGATGGTGTCGAGGGTGCCCGGTCGCGTGCCGTCTACTCTTTGGATGCTATTTGACACCGGATCCACCATTTATTATTTCTCTCACCAGGGTCGTACTGAAATTCATAGTACCTTGCATACATCAGGAATGGAAGCTGTAAGCAATAGATATAACTTGAGTATTGCATGCTCTCCAGCAAAGTAGGTATTTAATGTATATAGGAGGAAGAAATGCAGCCTGTCAACAAAGCCAAATAGAGGCTATTTGTACCCCAGCGGATAAGCCTATTGCTCCTTCCCTACAAAGCTAGCGACGTTTAGCTGAATGCAGTCGGTAGTGATCTTGAAGGCTGCCGCTGCAAGCAATAACACTCTACCCGTTTCGCACGCCGCAGACACGCATGGAATATGCTGACCATGAACCTCGCACCAGGTTTCCCGCTCATTGAATAATTCCTTCCAACACAGATTGGTGACTGTAGCTCAGCATTTTTATAATTCGTCTCGGTCCTCTAGACGGGCGGAACCGACCGCTTTGTTAGTGGCTATTTATAGCGCGCTAAGTTTAGCGTACAAATTCTCCTCCTGATTAGCATCTTTTGATACCTTTATGCTCTGGTTCCGAGGCTTCGCTTCTGGAACACACCTGATAGGGTTACTCAAGATATTGAATGAACCACTGAGGTAATTGGGGGCTTCTAAACTTGATACTCGGCTGCCGATAATCCAGATCAGGTACCTCCAGTCTGGCCACTGCGCTGAACTCGCAGCGATGCCAGACCAGCCCATCCGCGTATCGCAGCGAAGACCTCGTGCCTGTCAAGGTGATTATTCTCCTCTGGTCATGTTCCAATGGTAACACTCACTGACTATTTGAAGAGTGCACGAAGAAGAAGATAAAGTGCGACAAAGAGCTGCCTTGTGCCCGATGCCGCCGGTTGGACTTGCAATGTAGTCGTGAACTGGTCAAAATCAAGTCCAACGTCACCCAGCATGCGGCCGAGATAGCATTTCTCGAGTCGGTTACTTCCGAATTAGAGGGAGCATCCTCACAAGGGGACCTTCAGTTGATCATTCAGAAATTGAAAGATCGAACTGCCAAATTGCAATATGGCGATCATCCTATGCCCGCCGCGCAGCCAAGGAGGGGACTGGCCTCAGGCGTAGCAGTGAAAGAGAGTCAAGAACAGGGACATATCAACACAAGGGGTGTGGACTTGTCTTTACTCACTACCTTGGAGCATCTCGCATGGGGCCGAATATCTGGAAAATGCTTCCCGCATAGAGGTTGTGGCTGCCAATATAGCAGTGACATACGCCCGACATCTTTAGCAGATCTAGGGTCGTCAACTCACGCCGGATGTAAATTTCCCATCATCGTCGGAGTGGACGACGCGAGGAATCTCATAAACTTCCATCTCGAGCATCTCGCATGGCACCACAACTGCCTGCATGCTCCAACGTTCCTGGAGCAATGCGACATCTTCTGGAAGACCGGACAATGCGTCCACCCCTTGTGGTATGCACTGTATCTTGCAGTGCTAAGTGCCACCATATTCGGCATCCAGAGCAGTGCAAAATCAAAGATCATAGTTGACGCTGGTCTTGATACGAGCCTTCCATCAGCTCTTGATGTGTTCACAGCTATGATGGACGCGCTATGGAGCGGTAATTTCCTACAACTTGCAGTTCTTCACAGTGTGCAAGCCATTGCTATATCCACAGAAGTTGCTCATAACCTGGGACAGAGTCAGCTCAATGCAACTTTAGTCGCTGCTGGGATTCGGATCGCCGAAAGCCTGGGGCTTCACGCTATACATGACACACAAAATGAACAACTTGACTGGGAGGCGACTATTTCCAGAGAGGTTGGCAAAAGGGCGTGGTGTCAATTGATCATCCAGGATCACTTTGCCATCCCCTTCACCGATTCCTATGTCATCTCTCCAACCCATTTCACCACACCTCCACCAAGAAACATGAATGATGATAGCCTCGCCGAGCTTCCCTGTCACCTGCCAACAGTGAGTTCTTATGTACGCGTCTTGCTCGAGATGGCAGCTCTGATGCCGGATCTACAAGACGGACTCGGCCCCATGAAACAAAGGAAGCCCCTCCGTGACCAATACGAACACGTTCTTGAGATTGATGCTCGAATGCGAGCCATAGTCCGGGGATTCCCACCTTTTCTACTCCGGCAAGATGTTCAGCACGAGGCACGCCTTCCATGGCTGGGTACAGCTAGAAGGAGTCTTGCGATAACCGCCGCCGAAAAAATCATCATGATTCATCGGCCTTTTTTGTTACGGGCTTTCCAGATGCCACAGTACAACTTTACGCGCCGAACCTGCACAGCAGCGGCCCGGACCATTCTCACCCAGCACGAGGCTCTCATCGAGGCCAATGACTTGTCAATTTGGACTCATACCGCATTCTGCATCACTGCCGCGGTTGTACTTTGCTTCGAGATACGTACTTCCAAGAGCACGACACTGTCAAAAGACACAGGAGTAGCAACAGAAATGCATAAGCAGGCGGTCTTAGCCGCGCGCGAGCATTTGGCGTCTCGTAAAATCGATGTTCTAGCCCAGCGGGGCGTGACACTCATTGATATTCTGCTTGACTCACCTGTACTTGAGGACGCGTCAAGTTTTGGCACTCATGTCATAGCCGAGTTCAATCGCGTCACTTCGGATGCTCGCCATGTGCCGTGTCCAGGACAACAATCGGGCTCTCACCCTGCGGCCATGGCCCTACCTGTTTTTCCACATGAAGAACTCCTCAATGAGTTGGAAAATATGGATTATTCACTCATGGATTTCGATATGGAGTACACAGGCAACGAGTTCGAGAAATGGTTCAATGGTATTTTTGTCGAAGTCTAGTATGGCCAGATTGGTCTTCCCACCTTCTACGAAGGCATGTCCATGTACCTTACCACAGCCTTTATACCCGTACAAATCCTGTGTCATTTACGCCTGGATATGACCTGAAGGGTTTCGGAGCCTCATTGCTTGTCATGGTACACTGCCACATTAATCTCTTCTTCTCTTCTGGGGCATGCTTCTCCAATTGACCCGTGATGCTGTGCATAGTTCCACGGTTGTGGAATATTACCAAGTCGCCTTCCACCCAGCGGTGGGCATATAGGTTCTCTGCGGCATAAATCTTCTGTTGCATACCATATACGATCTTGCGCACTTTCTCGACATCATCAATGACAGTGAGCTCTCCTGTATGCGGATCCCGTGTGGTGAGCTTGAAGACGCAGCAGCCGTGGACTTGCAGGAAAGGTCGATTTTCGTTCAAGGGGTTCCGCCACACCATCTGGTAAAATAGAGAGTCAGCGACTGTTTATAGATATGAATTGTTCACACGTGTGTCCACGGGAAGGAAAACATACAGGGTGCTCTGCGACTTTGTCCCAAGACCACTCCGACAGTTGATCTATCTGGACCTCCTTTCCCATAGATGGAATAGTCAACCCATCCTCGGATGCTTTGCATTGGCGAATGTACTCGTATGCTTGTGGCGCGTATGTGACAGTAGTGTTGAGTGCGAACTCCTGTTCTTCGGGTGTCAATAGCTCGAACGCGCGAGCTCCTGAGAAGACTGCGTTGGTTGTAAAGTTAGTCAGCACTATGGTTTTAGAGCAATGTGCCCTGGTCTGAGGGAGTGACAACTTGGAAGCTTACAAGCTGTGGCTCCCGCCGCAACGGTCTTTTCCTTTCCATCTGCAAACTTGATCTTCTGGTCTGGAAGACCAGGCAAGCGGATACAATGCAAAATAGTCACTTGGCCGGGTAGACGCTCATAGAAAGGCGTGTCCATATGCCATCGGTATGGGCGTGTATATCCTTGATCAAGCTCCTCTTCGCTCAACGGTGCTTCGTGAAACAATGTGTGATCCTTGTAGAGCCAGGTCAGCCATAGTATCCAAATGGAAGACAGCGTCTTTTGTTTAGCTTGTTATCTTACCAGATGGATGAGATCCAAGCTCTCCAGCCCTTCGTAATTCTCAAACTTGCCTGTCCCAATGATACCCACCTGGGGGGCTCTGGGGATGCGACCGGCCTTGTATGCCGAGAGAATATTTCTCGGGTCGCTAACGGCTTTTTCACCCGCAGAGTGGATGTCCGAGGCACTCTCATCGAACACTTTCGCGAGCTCTGGAAGAACTGTTGGATCGATGCCTTGCTGGTTACGAATAACAACGACTTGATTCTCGAAAAGAGCTCGACGCAGTGATTCTTTATCACTTGAGGACAAGTCTTTTGGATTCAACAGAGGCATGCCGGGTGGAAGCTTGACTTCAGCTCCAATTGCTGAGTCCTGCCTGACGTCCGAGCCAAGAGTGGTATAGGTGAGGCCATTGGAAATTGCCATTTTGACTATGAAAGCACGAGTGGACAGAACAAATTGAAGTATGATCAATGACAAAAACCACAAGAACTAGGGCGAAAAGTCAGGCTTATATATCTGAACGCACGTTTTTTCCCATTGTCCTTTTCAATTCATTTCAAATCACATATCAAAGGAGTCGGGCGAGTTTAGCATCTCACCCGGCCTGCTGCATTGTGTCTCGATGGAAAATTGTGGGGCTTCGGACGAGTTGCAAAACTCACCCGTGTTTATCAAAGCCACACAATCTTCTAGCCATAGAGCTTACGCGGATTGCGAATAATGTTACACGTAGTAAGTACTTGTTGGATTATCGGTTTGGATCTTCAGACAAATTCGTATGCGCTCTCCCGGGCGAGCGAGAGAGACTCATCCGCGTACAGCTTCCTATTTATATGTCATTGAGTCCCCAGCGACTAGCCTCTCATCACAAGTTCAGTAAAATTCACAATCCTTATGAAAAATATATTCGAAAAACATGGGATCCGTTAGTTTTGAGTGCAAGGAGCTCCCTCGCGTGGCGGGCTCCCACGTGGACTTTGGTGTCGAAGTGACTGGGCTCGACATCGAGAACATCTCAGGCAAGCAATCTTCATCTCGTCAGGCTCACAGGACATTTACTGACTTCATAATATTTAGATGATGATTTCTCCACTTTGCGTCAGATACTGTACGAGAACCAAGTGGTAGTGATCAAAAATCAGAACAACGTCTCGCCTCGAGCACAGTACGAACTCACAAGACGCTTCGATCCGGCAGCCGACACCTACAGTCATGGAAAATCTATCGACAAGCGAAGTGTTCTTCACGCCGATTTGAAGACCATTCCCCATCAACCTCAAGTCCAAGTCATCGGTCACGGATTTGTCGAGTCTTTTGAGGGGCTCACCAACATTCAGCTGAAGCACCCTCACCACAAGACTTTTCACAAGCACCCTATTTCAGCGGAAGACGACGCTGACTACACACATTTCTATCGCTGGCATATCGATTCCGCCATGTACAACCTTGACCCTCCTCTTGTGACATCTCTGCTTGCAGTACAAGTCCCTCAGGGCCGGCGTCAGACTGTGCGCTACGACGATGGATCCGGGGATGAGTTGAAGGTTCCTCTTGGGACAACAGCTTTCTTCAGCGGTTATCGTCTCTATGAGCTTCTTTCTGACGAAGAGAAAGAATTTGTGCGGACCTCTAAGGTTGAGTATGCTGCCCACCCCTATATCTGGATGAGCAAAGCAAAAGCCCGCTCGAATGGGCTGGGCATTGTGTCTGAGGGCTTGGAGTTCCCCGACGAGGACCTGCCACCAGTCGAAGACTCCAAAGTCAAGATATATCCAATGGCTTGGAAGAATCCAGTCACCGGAAAACTGGCCATGATGGTCTACCCGACCCCTATCCGAAGAATACACCTTGCAAATGGCGAGGTGCTCGATGATTTGGTAGAGGTGAGGGAGCAATTGTATAAGCTACAGCGGAGGGCTATTAGTCCGGCCTACGTGTACCCTCATGACTGGCAGGAGGGAGATTTGGTCTTGTTCAACAACCACGGAGTTATGCATTCTATTGTCGGCTCGTTTGGGGAGCATGAGGTTCGGATATTCAGGCAATGCAACATGGCTGCAAGTCGCCCACCACTAGGGCCTGATGAGTCTTAGAGACTTATGGATAGAGATCATCGAATAAATCAAAGCCTTCCAAGTTTCTGTTCGTGCTCATATTTCCTGTCACATTGCTCTGTCTTGGTCTAGGTAAGCCTCTCGGAGATTTGTACATACATTGGTAATTCTGAATATATGCCTTACCCTTTGATTGCAGCCCATAACAAAAAACCACGTACGATGAACATAGCAGCCATAAAGCAAGAGACAGCAGTGAAGGTATATCGCACTTTTGTAAGTCGTAGAAGACACTACCGGGTGTAGATGACGTGCCTTTTTACTTTTATGCATACCCAAGGTACGCAGCATTGCAGGTGCGCGAGAGCCAATGCTGTTGATCTTACACTGCACGAAGCTGTAGTAACACCCGCGCATTGTGAGGATTTGAGTATTATCTTGTTCTGTCATTAGCCTGCGGCTTGATGAAACGAAGATTCAAAATGTCGGTCTTGTGGAGAGAAAACGTCTGGGTAGCCTAGCGACCATTGTCATCTACACGACAGGTAAAATTGACAAACGGCTTTTACACAGCACAGCCAGGAACATTGGCCAGGTGGTGAATTTTGAAGACGCATGGTAATGTTCGTGCTTTTAACGATTCCTTGACTTAGCCGGAGCCGAGTCGGCCAATTTGAGATTCGCCGAACTCGGCAATGTTCGTCGCTTGAATGCAATTCTTTGCCGAACTCAATGCGAATCGGTCCCGATCGTTGTGGGAGTGACGCTCATTCCCACGCGGTTCTTATAAAAGTGTTTCTTTCCATTTGCCGCTGCATTCTGCAAGCGTGTATCGAGTCTTAGTTCGGCTATGAACATCATCTTGCCTTCGAAAACTCAGCAGCACCATGCCAGGCGAAACCCTTGATCTCGAGCGAACGAGCAAGGCGGCCAGCTCAAGAACCACTCCACTGGCAGACGATCAGAAGGGTGAACCGACCTCTGCAGATCCAGGCCTAAAAATGGAGAACGAGGGATCCCCCACCGCTGCAGATGATCTAAAAGAGCCCCAAGGTATCCTCGTCGATCGCTACGAGGCAAGCCGACCAGACCAGGAACCACCGAGCGAACAACTCGTCGTATCTGCAAGTTCCGATGGCGACCCAGCACAGGCCGTCGAGGCCCCGTACTCGTCTTTCTCACTCTTTGAAAAGCGAATGATCGTTCTCGCTGCTTCGCTCAGCGCATTCTTCTCTCCGTTGACGGCACAGATTTATTTTCCTGCCCTGAATGTCGTCGCTGAAGCCTTCGATGTGAGCATCAGCAAGATCAATTTGACGGTCACCACATACATGATTTTCCAAGGTATCACGCCAATGTTCATTGGTGGTTTCGCAGATACAGCGGGTCGAAGGCCGGCGTATGTAATCTGCTTTGTGGTGTACATAGCTGCCAACATCGGTGTGGCCCTGTGTCAGAACTATGCTGAATTACTAGTCCTGCGCTGTATTCAATCAGCAGGATCTTCAAGCACGGTGGCACTATGCCAGGCTGTCGTGGCTGACACTGTCACAAGTTCAGAAAGAGGGCAGTACGTCGGAATTACAGTCCTTCCTATCGTGCTTGCGCCGTCGTTGGGTCCCGTGCTTGGTGGGATTCTAGCCCAGTATCTTGGTTGGAGATCCATCTTCTGGTTTCTGACAATAATCGCCGTCATTACACTCGTGGCCATGTTGTTATTTTTTCCCGAGACATGTCGAAGTCTCGTTGGCGATGGCAGCATAAGACCGCACCCGATCTATCGAACGGTCTGGCAGATGATCAAAGACAGTCGTAAGAAGCGGAAGGCCAAAAGGTCTGGCGATGCGGACCTACTCCATCGCGTGACCACGACCACGTCCAGCAAGTCCCCACCAAAATTCACAATCAAGTTTGGCAACCCTTTCGACTCTGTCATGCTTCTATTCGAGCCTGTGCTGGGCCTTCTTCTACTTTACAGCGGCATTGTATTCGCAGGCTTCTACGCTATTGCGACATCAATGTCTGAGAACTTGAAGGATCTCTACGACCTGACAGAGATCGAGCTCGGCCTCATGTACCTGCCCATGGCAGCTGGCTCGGTAGCTGCTGCTTTCATCGTCGGCCCTGGAATCAATTGGAATTATCGCCGCCATGCCAAACGCCTGGGCATGACAATCACGAAAGGCCGTCAGGACGACTTGTCAAACTTTCCCATCGAGAAGGCACGCATCGAAGTAGGGTTACCACTTCTATTGCTAGCGACGCTCGTACTCTTTGCATGGGGCTGGGCGCTTCAGTACAAGACCAGCATTGCCGTACCGGCTGTCTTGCTGTTCCTCATGGGCCTGGGAATGATTGGCTTCAGCAATACGTCCAGCGTTCTAATCGTTGATATGTACCCTGGTCGAGCGGGGGCTGCGACGGCAGCGAACAACTTGACACGATGCTTGATTGGCAGCGCAGCGACTGCGGCGATCACCCCGATGATTAATGGTATGGGTATTGGATGGGCGTTCACTGTGTATGGATTCCTCTATCTTATTGGGGCACCTATGCTGCTTCTAATCATGAGGAACGGCATCAAGTGGAGGCGGCAGCTGAGAGAGAAGGAAGAGCGAAAGAAGGCTCGACGTGAAGAAAAACAGCCAGAAGGTGCCGCTGAGAAAACCGATACAACGGAGAGCTTGGCTCTTGGCTCCACAGGTGTGGATGAGAAAGCAAGGGCCGGAGAAGACGCAGTCAGTGTTGAAGGGAATGATGCGCACAAATGATACTGTCAAGAATAGCTGAAAATCGCTAGAAATGTATCACACATGGCATTATCAACGCCACTATCCCTTCCAGCGTCAGCAATGGCGACTGGGTATGCCCTCCCATGAACATAGTCGGTATGGTCCGCACTATCACTCGTAAAAAAAAGAGTGAAAAGCATTACTCGTCAGGCATGTTGAACATGGTCCCTGACGCTACATCAACCAAGCAGCCAAAGCAGCGATGCCAACCACCGCAGCAAATGGAATCTGCCTCTCTGCAGCCGCCGCTTTCACCGTCGGTTTCGAAGTAGCCGATCCCGTACTCGTGGTCTTTGTACATGTCAAACATAATGTTGCCGAAGACGTCGCGCCATTCGTTCCTTGTGGACCAGGGTCAACCACAGAGGTCACGCTCTCGACGTCGGTCGTGACAGTCGGTGCAGTGGAAACGTAGCTAAATGCGGCGGTAGCAACTGTTGCAGAAGATCCAGTGCAGTCGCCCGTGACGGAGGGGACGGCGTCAGTGCCGCTGGAGATGGCGACGAGGTTCGTACCGCAGTTGGCAGCCTGAGCAAGATGGAGGTTGGCATTGTCCTGGTCATAAACGACATATGCAGCCCTTAGAAACGAGTCTCCAAGGACAGGCTCATCTGCTCGATGGTCAGCACGATCCTCATTGGGGCGACAATGGAAATGTGACTTACCATCATCAGCCAAAACGCCCAGAAAGCAAGTCTCGGAGTCTGGACTATGCCAAATGAAGTTCTCAAAGGTAATACTGATTACTTTGTCATTGAAGCCGAAGTCCACGCTTCCCGACTGATTCATCGTATCGCAATCAATGATGTAAAAGCCTGAGCTTTCATCGTACTGTGCCCCGAAGCCCGCGAATGCATCTCCGATATCCTCAAACACAGAAGTAGGCAGACGTGTCAAGGTACCGCCGCTGTCAAGAAACACAGCTAGAGCTCCGCTCGCCAGCAAACCAGAGTTGCCGTTCGGCGCCGTCATGCCGATGGAGGTCAAGGTGATCCAGTATCGATCGGCGCCGCTGGTAGTCTGACTGCCGTCCAAGATAGGACACTTTTCGAGGGAGCCTATATACTTACCAGTGTCGACGCCACCGAGAATTAAAGCACCATCGGGGCTGTCTACATCTCGAAGGTCGAGGCTGAAGGCGCGACTAGCGATGAGGCTTTGAATGACCATGCTGTCCAGGACGTAATCATACTCTGGATACCCGTCGATTGGCGGAGATAGTCCGAGAATTCCCACTGCGATATCCGTACTTTCGATTCCAATCCCAAATTGTTGAGCTTCGATAGAAGTAGCTGCAAATTTTGTCAATACTCGGTGTTCCAAGGCAGTGGATGTCCAAGTAGTTCAACGTACAGCCGATAGTGACGGTGTCTGTCACATATTCCACGACAACATCTCCCTTGCCGTACGACAACTCTTCTTGAAGGCCGGTGTCCTGAATAGTGGAAGTCGAAGTGTAATCGAATTGAGAGAAGCCTTCGCACCACTCTTGCTGTCCAGAAGTGTCGCACTCGGGGTTGACCCACAAATTCACCGAGCCCGTGTCCACCAAGACAGTGATCTGCTGTGATGGCGTTCCCAAGCCTATGTCGATGGTATACGCCGTTCCCGTTTGCTGATTGGTAATGTCAACCTCTGAGGTCTGCCGCTTTCGCCATTTCTCCCAAGCAGATGCAATTTTGTCTTCGCTGTGTGCTGATAAGGGAGCATGTATGACCCCAGGGACTGACTTCCGTTGCTGCGCTGAAGAACTGACGAGGGACGCCAAGGCTAGACTGGGTATCATATATGGATATAACATCTTCAAAGGCTCATCAATGCTGTGAATAAAGTCCACCTAGTCATTTTCAAGCATGAAGCAAGAAGCCTAGAATTTGTAGGGAGATACAGCTTAATATACGAGAGTCTACACCGTGGCTAGTCCCCGATTTGAGGCTCTGAACTGTCCTGCCAGCCTGTTGCTCGTGCTATTTGTCTCTTTCTGGAATAGGGAATCTTGGCAGCTAGCCTAGTCTGCATCACGACTGTGATACTATACATTTATTTGGTGGAAATCTACGACCCACCATACCGGGATCTTTCAGCTGAGAACAGGTACCTACGCGAACGCCACATTTCCTGCCGTCTCCAGCAAGCTGACAAGCTCCTCGTCCTGCCCCCTGCAATATCTTCAACGTATCACTGCGACCTCCAATGAGTAGTCGAAGTCCTCCCGGTGCCAAGACTCAGGCCCGAGCCCTTGATATGGCTATGAGAATTTAGACCATGATCATGCTGAAATCAGCCCTGGCTGAGATACGTGGCGTAGATACAAAGGTCCCCAGCTCTAGCTTTCAGCTGCCGCCACCTATCAGATGCAGAAGACCAGCTCGTACCCATTTGGTCTGATTTGGACAGGACGAACAGAATTTAGTTGCTTACCTAGGTACGCAGGAATCTGACTCAGCGGGTGGACACTTCCAAAGCAAGAGATGTCAAGTTTTAAGGATGCCCAAACCTTTGCCGCATGGTAAAAATTGTGTGATGTTAGCATATTGTTGGAAAGGAGGCTTTCGGTATACGCATTCACAGAACTAGAGAGGAGATTCCAGAAAGCCTTGACAGGCTGTGCAACTGTTGCTCCACAATTTCAGTCTTTCTATAGTCGACCTCGCGGAAAGGGAGCTGACGGCCGGACGAGCTGGACACAATGACAAAAAAACAAAAAAGACATTGGCAATTTCACGGCGCAGAACAGTAGGCACAAAGCGTTGAGCCATGGCAATAGACCTGAGGCGTACTACTATGGCCCTTGTGCTTCGTACACAAATGATCCGGACTGGCAAATTGGAGACGAATCTAGAGGGCAGCTTGTGGTTTAGTAATATTCACGAAGGTTACACGAACAGCTTCACAATAGATCTGACAAGAACGATAAATAGCCGACATGGGCCAAATTGCGGTGGACCTAAGCACACCATTCCCTTCGCACACAATTGTAGATAGCCAGCTTCTTATTTGTTCCTCAGATACTAGTGGGTACCAACTCAAGGGTGGGTTTCATCTAACTGACCCATCCTGCGCCTGCAGCATTCTAACGTGAAAATGTGTGGGAAGATGCCAGAGGATGCAGACACCGACCAGGTATATCGCATTATGGCGGGCCGCATGCGGGGTTGGCGGATCAACGACGAGAAGGTGACCTTTGTCCGGAGGAGAAAAAGAAAGAAGCAAAGCACGGAAGGAAAACGCGGGTTTAAAAATCGTCTCGTTGCTATTGATCTTTGCCCGTGGTACAGTCCTCGAACATTACCTACCTACCTGGTATTTGTCTGAACTGTACGATAATGGCGCATCTCGCTTGGTCTGGAACCTCTGCACTCTGGGGTTTAGTAGGCTTCTTATTTGCATATTTCACGACTACAACGCTCTACTCATGGTATCGGCTGCGCAAGGTGCCTGGGCCACGACTAGCTAGCTTCTCGTACCTATGGGTCCTGTCAGCGACTACATCTGGCCGTTTGGCATGGATTTACGAAGACCTGCCTGCGAAATACGGACACCTAGTCCGCGTCGGTCCTAATCTACTCCTTACAGATGACCTCGCTCAGTTGCGCAAGATGAGCGCAGCGCGCAGTCCATACGGCAAAGATGGCGACTACAAAGCCACAATCAGGCACCCTGACCACCACAACATGCTGAGCACCACTGACCTGGGAGAGCACGATGATATCAAATCTCGGCTCGCGGGACCGTAAGACTATTCCCTTCTTCTTGTTGTGAAGCATATGGAAAAATAAATCACATCAGATTCATCTTGGCTGAAATGTGAGGATTGCAGTTATGGTGGGCGAGAAACACTGGCAATGGAACCGATCGTGGACGAGATCCTCCAAAGTCTTATTCGGCACATTCGAGTACACGCTTCGACAGCCGACAAGACGACAGATTCAGTGCCTATTGACTTCTCAACCGTGGTGAACTACTTCACCGAGGATGTTATCACCCGCATTGCATTCGGCCGCGAGTTCGGCTGCCTGGAGAGCAACTCGGATGTGCATGGGCTTCTGGCTGCCATGAATGCTGCCATGAAGGCATACACAATTCCCATTTCTATTCCCTGGCTCCGCGATCTTGTCTCTGGAGATACCTTCATGAAATATTTCGGGCCAAAGATGACGGACAAGAGCGGTGTTGGAACGATGATGAGGTCAGGACTTCCTCACTGACATGTATCTGCCAAGAACACCTAGGCTAATAATAATCATAGGATCGCACGGGATGCAGTCATCGAACGATATCAACCAGGAGCGCCTGATGAGAAAGACTTGCTGGTGAGCGCCGCCAGTCGTTGAAAAAGCACCGTATGTTCTGGCGACTGACTGTGAAGATAGGGTGCCTTTATTCGCAGTGGGCTGGAGCCTGGTCCATGTATGAGCGAGGTCATGATCGCAATGATTGCCGGCAATGACACCACGGCTGCTGCCATACGTATGACTATGTTGTGCCTTATGACAAATCCTCGAGTGTACTCCAAGTTCAAGAGTGTTGTGCAAGAGGCTGTCCAGAATGGCACCGCGTCCAATCCGATCAGATTTGAAGAAGCGAAGAAAATGCCTTATGTCCAGGTACAAAAGTCCCTCTCCCCATGTTCTCGTTGCCGTCATCATACTGATCCTTTCCAAGGCTGTCATTTACGAGGGCCTTCGAATGTAAGTGCGCAATCATTCTGACCTTTTTCTCCCAGGCTCAATGGTTCTATCTCCCGAGATGAGCTCAAATGGATCCTTCCTCACAATCTATTGTGTTCTGATGCTCTTCGCTAACAACTAGCAGGCGTCCCCCTGGTCCTGTAATGTTCGGCAAAGTCGTCCCGCCTCAGGGCGATATCATCGATGGCAAGTTTATACCTGGTGGGACGGTCATAGCCGGCGCTACTGCGCCCATGATGCGTGCACACTGTTATTGGGGCTCTGATTCTGATATTTTCCGACCCGAACGCTTCTTGGAAGTGGATGATCAACAACGCGCGGCGCTGGAGCGAATCGTGGAAATGTCGTTCGGATACGGCCGACTCAAGTGTGCTGGTCAATCAGTAGCTTTCATGGAGCTAAATAAAGTCTTCTTTGAGGTGATTTCCCCTTATACCCTCTTGCTTTCACTTTTGCTAAAATCCGGACAGCTCTTCCGACATTTCGATTTCCAAGTCGTAAACCCAGTAAAACCCTGGGTTGGCGATTTTTATACGACATGGCGAGACAGAGATTTTTTTGTTCATGTAACGGAGTGAAGCTTTTTCGCGTGTATAAAACTGCATCAGCTCACAATTGCAAAGTCTGGCCGGTGGTAGAGGCTAGGGAAGCATCGACATACATTAGAAGACCCCACTGGTCCAACAGGGTGGAGGCAAGAAGGCACGAAAAGTGTACGAGTGGAGGGAGAAGGCCTTCCCCCCCGAGAATTTGATAGTACATTGCATACAATTTACATTTGAAAACACTGGCAGGCATATGACAAGTATGGGAGGTTAACAGCAGTGTGGGACTGAGCTGCCATTGAACATGTCAAGGGCTGAATACGCCTTGCAGGAGAGTGCCAGATCACCAAAGTTCTTTCAATATGCAGATGTTATTAGAAAACAGTCTTCTGTGTAAGAAAACCCGTTCGGCGAAAGTGCTGGCAGGTAACGCGATCCTCCTCAGAAGTCGAGTCTGTCATCCGGAGCAGTGCTTGCCAAGAAATCACCCACCTCCTGGATGTATCGGTCTCGGTCCTCCCAATGCGACATGTGTGCACCACCGAGCGTTACCCATCGGACCTTGGGAATGCTCTTGAACCATGGGTACATACTGAGGTTCGTAACCTCGTCAGTCTTGCCGTTCACAAGAAGCGTTTCCACTTGGATCTTGTGAGCCTCCTTCCAGCCTTCCCAACCTTTGATGGAGCCAACAATGATGAACTCGGCTGGACCTTGTCTATGTCATGGATTCTGTGAGCTTATGCACGCATGCAAGTCTTGCTTCGTCAATGGCAGTTTGGGAGACTCACATCGTCATATAGACTGTAGGGTCATCACTCATGTTTTTGAACCCAGCCATAATTTCCTCAGGCATTGGGTCAAGACTGCACACGTAGCGGCTGATAAATACCTTTGACGCCTTTTGAAACTCCTCACTCTCGTGATCACCCTTTCTATCACAATCTTCTAGGGTCTTTCGAACATCTGATGGCAGCTGAGCTAGTAGCCCCTTGAGACCCTTTTCTGTGGTGGCTCGTTAGCTGTTTCCAATTCTGGAGAAATTTGTCACTGAGATTATGTTTCAAGATAACACATGCGCTTTCACCCTCAGCAAGGGGTCTCCATATAAAGGTATTCTAGGGTATGATTGAGGTTCATGTAGATGAAAGCTGAAAAAAGGAATGGGGTATCGGGCGAAGAGAAATACGAGCGGAAAAGACTAACCATAGAGAGGGATACTTGCTGGCCCGCTGGAAATGACCAGCTTTTTGAGACCAGGCGGGCTTGCCCCTTCGCCACCGCTCATAGCATATGTGGCCCCGAGAACACCGCCCCAGGACTGACCGAGAAGGAAAAAGCCCCTCTCCCTGATTTTCAAATGGTCAATCAGATTATCCAACTCTTTAATGAAGAGATCAAAAGTCCAAAACTCGGTGTCTCCCATCTTCTCCCGAAGATGAGTAGAACGACCGCAGCCGATCTGATCGTAGAGCACCGTTGGAATGCCATAGGGCTGATAAAGGTCAGCCAGCGGGACGAGATATTCATGGCCGGAACCCGGACCACCGTGCAATCCTATTAGAACGGGGGCTGTTGTACGTTCAAGGCTGCCAAGAATTTTGTACCATGTTTTGCACGGCTTTCCAGCGCTTGGCACCTCGAAAGCGACCTCGCCTTCAGTCACAGAAAGATCCATCATTGTGAACGGATAACCAGTGGTCGAAGACTATCTGGTGGGTCCTGAGGCTTTGTAGGTCAGAGCTGAGTGCTGAGACAGGCGTGGACAATGGTGAGAGAGAGACTGGAAGGAAAACATGCGGGAATTCAGAGGAGTGATGCGTGATCAAGAGCTGGTGATTGATGAACATTCAGAGAAACGATATGTCGCAGGAGAGGCGCCAAGCTATCATTCCTTTGAAGAGCAAGATCGTCCCTGCAGAAGCCGTAAGTACGCAGCCAACTGACGGACTAGGTGGGGCGCAGCAAGCGAGACCTGGTACCTCGTTATAATTGCACCAACGGCCGTATGAGACGTTAGATGGAGCCTCTTGTGATAATGCATGCAGAAGCGATGCGAACCAACGACAATGCAACGTCGGCATATCGACCTATCTTGATGTGCCTGTACCACTTGGAAAACTTTTATCAATTGAACATGGCTCAGTAAACTCATTTTCATGTCCGGCATTACGAGTCCTCGACACTCAGTGTAATGGAATCGAATGCTTCACGAAACAAGTCTCATTTGTTCAGTCCGGCTTTTAGCACAGAGTTTATGAGAGAACCTCGGAAGATATTCCAGCAGAAATGGATTGCCCATCATCTCCCAAACACCGTCTGCCAAAAGACAAGCACTCGATCAACTGAGCCGTGATGGCCCAGTCTCAGGCGTCTCTATGAATAGAAGTCATCGAAGTGCGAGAATGAAGGGGGCATCGTGAGAAGCAGGGTCAAAATGCTGGGCGGACTCTGGAACAGGTTGATGCAAAGGCCGTTAAAAGGTTTACATGTCAAGAGTAAGACTCATTAAGGCCATGCTTTCCTTTCAATGCAAGAAATGTAGACTGCTCATGAGATGATATTACCTGAATTCTACCGAGAAGGGTTTTCCGATCAGTTGCCTATTAAATAGCTCAAGGACGCTCGCATATTACATAGATTCTGCAAATAAATTGTTGATTATTACCAAGCTAATTCTTCTAACTTCAACGGTCGGTGGTACGAGCCCCCGAGGGCTTCCAGGGTTCCGTTCACGGGAGAGTTGTTAGAAGCACTTTTCAACTTAGTCATCCACTAACAAGGCTCCACCAGAGAGTTGGAGTTAGGCGCGGGGAGCTGCACGTTGGCCCGACCACTGATCTGACAACACCTGCACTCGGCTTCGACTCTCCCTTTTTGGGACAACGCGTTCATTGTAAAAGTCCGTAATTTAAGCAGTCAGAAACACCATAAAATACACCATGGCGGCACCGAAACATTTGCAAATCCTCTGCCTGGGTGCATCGCTGGTTGCGGGGTTCTCTTCCATGGGAGCTGTTTACCATCCTTTCTCCCACAACCTCGTCAAGAGGCTTCAAACCATCATGCCAGGAACTGAAATTGAAGTTGAAGTAGACGGTGTGCCTGGAGATCGGGTGACTACAGGCAGATTTATTGAGCGTATGAAGAAACAGTGTAAGTCGCAGTTATCAGATGGCTCATCGAGAAATACCGCTGTCTTGACATGTTTTATCTAGTTGCAGAAGGCCAAAGGCGATTTGACTGGACCATCGTCCTCGGCGCGACAAAGTACGCACTTTTTTTTTTCCCGGCGCCTCTGAATCAAGAGGCTGTAGTTTGCTGACACGTCAAGTGACATTGGCGTCTTCGCTGAAGTCGATGAGATAATGGCGGCCCTGAAGGAGACGTGGAGCATTCCGCTAGGTCATGGGTGCAAAGTGCTTGCTGTCACAGTTCCCAGAGCGACAATCGACAAAGACTACCCACAACTTGTCCAGCGGCGCAACGAGCTGAACCACAAGATTAGAGAGTGTAAAGCTGATAACTTGTACGTCCCCAGAATCGCTACTGTCACGGTTACCTAGACAACATTAACATATCCTGCATAGTCACGTATTTGATTTACACGATGCCTTGCCATTCGACCAGTACCATGCTTCATTATGGGATGACCCGATACACTTTACACCGGCCGGATACGACTTCATTGGTGACAAGATTGGGGAGGCTTTAGCAAGAATCATTTTGAGCAGGCCAAGTTAGGATCGCAGTACCAATGAACAGTGCAATAACAAGATACTTTTGCTTCAACGAGAAAAGCCTCATCAGGTACACCTCAGATATTTGATTCGGAGTTTACGAATTTCAATAAAAGACTTCGATCAGCAGACTTAAATCAGCTTTTCTGCGAAAAGGGCATAGTGGCACAGGTGGTGAGACTGAATTAGAGAACTGTCTGCTTGGAATGATCTGCCCTCATGAAATCCCGCTGATACAGCCCCTAGACTTCTCCCATGGATTGACTCATGCCCAAAGAAACTCTAGTCGCAGTCAGAGCGCTTGCACTGAAATTCATCCGATTGGGAGTTGCAGACGTGAGATGAAACCGCGGACCGCGAGACTTTGCCAAGCATTCAATTGACCTCGAGACCACATGCTGAAGACTTCATTTCTTTTCCAACTTCATCCAGCTTGATGATAATAAGGACTCGGTGGAAAAGTCCAAGGTTTCGTACGGCAGCGCGATCAACAGAGACATTGTCACGATGCTCTGGCCAATATCACTTGCTTTGGTCGGTCAGTGCTCTCACGTGCCAACCCTATTTAAGGGACATAAGCCGCTAATAATTCTGAATCGCAGGCTGGGCGAATGTCGCGCTGGCTCGCGGCATTCTCGTGCTACCAGGCGGTAACAAAGACACCGTCACGCCCCTCAACGAGCTGTCTCCCCTTAGGGACAATTTTCAATTGTCTTCAAGACAGGCAGCGCCTGTGCCACTAAGGATCATGGCCCTGGGGGCTTCTGTGACCTTTGGAACGGGCTCAAGCACCGGCAACAGCTATCGCAAGGATCTGCGCGACATGCTCGTTGCCTCCGGATCGACCGTGAACTTTGTCGGCGAATTCACAAATGGCAACTTTACAAATCGACAAGTGGAAGCAACTCCCGGTTTTGTGATCAGCCAGATTGCCGACTCTGCGAACAAAGAGACGCCAATTTCTATGCCGAACCTTGTGTTGATGGATGCGGGGACGAATAATTGTAATCAGGGCGGCCTGGTCCCCGATGCAGGCGCGAATGTATCGACCATGATCGATAACATCTTCACTCAGAGCCCAGGATCCACGGTCATCCTGGCCACGATTCTAGTCAATGCACAGGATGCAGGGCAGGAAGCCTGCCGCGTGGACATCAACACTCAGTATTCGGCAATGGCAGCGCAGATGACGGCCCAGGGTGCCAAATTGGTGCTCGTGGATATGAGAGGTCCCGATGGACCCACTACGGCAGATCTGGCAGACAAGCGGCATCCAAACGATGTTGGTTATCAGAAAATGGCTACGGTGTGGTCTCAGGGAATACAGCAGGCTGTAAACCAAAGTCTCATCACTGCTGCTGCTGACAATGGCCTTCCGGCTGACGGGGGAGCGTGATAATGACTAGACGGAAGTGCATAGCATTCGTGTAGATAAAGAAAAGGCTTCCAGTATAATCAGGATCTCCGTGGTCCTTACGTTGCCAGACATACTACCAATCTAATCCCAGATACTGTGAAAACAAATGCGCTGGTCCTATGAGCAGGACTAGGACACCTGGCTAATCATCTAGGTAGGGTTGATAGAAGACGGCTGCATTACAATGGAAACAAACCAGTCAATGAAGAGTCTTTGTGCCCAGCTTGGAGTAGTGAAGTCAGGTATACACCATGTCAACAACAAAGAATGTCGGCTTGGGCCGGAGATATTTTTATCATACCTCTCAGCATGACTGGGCAAGATCAAAAGAAGCACAATGAAATAGACGATGAAGGCCTTGACATTAATATCGATAAGCACTAGTTAAATTACACCCGAAAATGAGGTGCGGCTACAATATGTCGTTCATAATTTGAGTCCGAATATCCAGCTCATTGTGCCTTTGTTCAATGGCAACTATGAAAAGCAGCATGCAGGTGATTTCTTTGAGATACCCAAATGGCAAATTCAAGTTCTGTTATAGGCTCATTGTGCTAATCTTATCCATGTAGAATACATGGAATATATAAATTAGAATGTTTAATTACTTAGGTAGAGGAAGACCATACTTGAACCCATCATTTTCAATTGTACGATTCCTTGCAGTAAAGTCGCCAATACCTACTCCGTCCAATTCGTCAGCAACACCGTATCCAATTTCGAAATTACCAGCTTTCACAACTCTCTGCCGTGCAAGTATCAGCATGTCTGCCAACCTAAGACAAGTTTGCATAAAACGAGACTGTACTGGACTTCAAGGACTCGAACAGTTTCGTCACCGGAGCAGGCCAAATGAGATAGTCAAGACTTGTCTTAGCTGCCGTACAAACCAAGGTCAGTCTTATAGATTCTTGCCTGCTACAGTTGTATCTCAAGATGTTTCTTAAGAAGAAAATCCTCAAAACTCTGCTTCGTGTAAAATTGACGTCTCCTGTTGCAGGTCCGGTTGTGAATGATCAACCTTCAGAGCCACCTATTACGTTAGGCGAGTATGTTAGTCCGTGGGTAGATTGCCAGTATGGGCCGCCTGATGATAGACAAACGGGAGAGTCACGCATGATTCTCACCGTACGACCGGATCCTGTGGATCTTGAGATCACTGGGACGGCGCGTCTTCACTACGAGGCAAAGCTCTATTTGCGTGACAAAAATGCTTTGCCCCCTCTTCCTGTTGTTGAAGTGGGCGAGGTTCAGTCATACAGGTTGTCCAAAGCCACCGAGATGATCCCAAGATCCCCAAGAACAATTCAGACGATGCCTTGGGTGCAACAGTTCCTGCAACCTGACGACGGATTGCCACAGGATGGGACTCTGATGGATATGGCTTTTCTTCTGCAAGCCCTCTATAGTCCCAACGGTATGGCAGCCGCCGCGCCCACTTTGTCGCAAGCTTTTCACGCCCGGGATTGCTTGCAGAACGATAGTTTGGTCTACATCAAGCTGGTTTATATCCAACCGACATTCCAGGGACAACGTCTAGGAAGGACTCTTTTTGATTCATTCTACCATTGTCTCCGAAGACTTCCAGAATGTAAGTTTACACTGCTGATAATAATCGTGGAGATTATACAATACTGACTTACTACTCATTAGTTTACGCATGTGGCGACAAAACTACCCTTATTCTGCAGCCTGGACACCCTGGAGGTGCCCAGGGAGCGGGATATGCTGGAATGACACGAGCAGCTGTCATTGCACAGCTGATTCCGATCTACCAAGCGCTTGGGTTCACTGTTTACAGATCGAGACAATACTTGGATCCCGACACCAATCTCCCCGATGGTGACCCTGTAACAGCCATGGGACGGCAGCTTCCACTGGAGTGATTGTAATGTGTTCGCATACCGTAAATGGGGTTGCTGACGCTGATGGATTGCTGCGAATGAGATTGTTTAGAATGCACAAAACAGAAGAAGACGAGAAGGGTAATTGCTTTTCGGAGGAGGAAAATAAATTATTTCAGTCATTGTCACATAGAGGTATATCTTGTCCAAAACTTTGCCAATGTAATCGTTTCGTTCCGGTGGACAACATCGGCTGTGGGGGTTTGAAAAACCTACGTCCGAGTCTAGCGTACAGGCCCGATGCTCCACTGAATCGCTTCCACTAGGCACGTTTACGATATTTGATTCGAGATATTAGATAAAGTCCCGGAAAGTATATTGAACGAGGTGTTTCTGCTACAATGTAGAAGGCGATGTTCATTAGCACTTCTTTCTCGTGAACTTTGAATGGTGTGAACGTCAACCGCTCGGTCATAAAATCTTACTACTGACTGCCTTGTCATAGATTTGCATTGCTAAATTATAGACTGCTTGCGAGCTCCAAGCCAATGAAAATACTCTAGTATGTTCAATTCACTCGAATTTCCCGGTTCATCGTAAATCGGACTGATATGGCACCCGGAGTCAGAGTCTGCCTGACATGAATCATCCAGTCTTTGGGGGGTCATCGAGGGGGGGCTCATGTGGGTGATTGTCATTTCGCCGAGGATTTTCCGATCAACCGAGGAACCTTTCACACCAAAGATATCTCCCGTCTGCTCCATTCTCTCTTCCTCGCTCGACTACATCTCGTCAGCCGTCGCTTAAAATGGCCGCCAAAGGGGATCCCACATCAGACGATCCAGAAGTCGCCCATTTCCGCGCCATTCCCTGGTGCGCGACGCACCTCGCCGCGCCAGGCCTCACCATCTTGCCCGCCTTCAGCCGCTCGGTGAAGCCGCGCTTCGAAGATGCGTTGCTCTCGCAGACTCTCAAGACGCACGACACCATCTCGGCGTTCATTTGCTTCTATCCGCAGGCCCAAGATGATCTGGCAAACCTCCCAGAGGTCAAGGCATTCGTCACGTTTGGCAACTTGATCAGCGGATATCCTGGGATCTCCCATGGGGGCATTGTGGCGACAGTGCTGGACGAGACGCTGAGCTTCATCTCGCCCGGGTCACGGTGGCGACTGCATAAGCAGAGCGCGCCAGAAGTCGTGACGGCGTATTTGAACACGCGCTATTTGAGGCCGGTGAATGTGCCAGGGACGTATTTGGTGAGGGTGTGGCTAGTCAGGGCAGAAGGCAGGAAGACATTTGTGGAGGGATATATTGAAAATGAGAATGGGGAGAAGGTGGCGGAGGCAGATGCGCTGTTCGTGGAGGTTCGACAGAAGCTGTGATGATAGATCTCCATGGGCTACGGCCTCCGGCACACACACATTGATCCGTATAGACTGTGGCGCAAAGCCGCGTGCTCTGGTACAGACGTGGGGAGCGCATCATCGGGAATAAGATTATCAGCACCAACAGATGGTTAAATACGACTAATTACGACCTCTTGGCAAGGCGGCGTCCTTTTTGTCGTCCAGCCCAGCCAGCTCGCGGAACATGCTGTTCTCAAGAATCGGAAAATCTCCCACCTTCTCAACATTCGCGTCTTGCAAACGCGCATCCAACTTGCCCATGGCCATATCTGTCATAAACCTAGCCAGCGGCTCCGTGGGGCTGCATTTTGATCTCATGAACGTCCTGGCCGCCGCTGCAAACGGCGGCAAGAGAACGGCCTTCGCAAGCCCAGGTACCGGAAGGTACGGCTTTATTGCATCATGTGCTGCGGCGTCGATAAAGGCGGGCCGAATCGCTGAAGCATGGAATGATGGATTGGCTTTCCGCATTGCTGCGAGAAGGAGTTCGGTCTCCCCTTTTACCCTTCCGAATATAGGAGTGAAGCGGCCGGGGGTATGGGTGGTTCCGTCGCCAGAAACATAGACGAAGTTGAAAGGCTGGGTGTCGGACCCAAGGGTCTGGAAGGCTTCTGCTGCACGGAGGGCATAGTCTTTGGTAATTTTGACGTACTCTCTTTTCCTTTGTGTCAACTGAGGGCAATTATCGCGGTGGGATATATAGTCTTACTCTGCTCCAACTTCGGTTTGACTGATTCCCAGCGCCCAGACGCACCCTCTGGCGCCTTTCAATTGGCTCAGGAGTTTCGCGTCATACTGCTCGAAATTCTTGTGCAAAAGAACATTGATTCGGGGATCCTTCGAGTCCTCTGCCATCTTCACTGGCCTTCTGCTGATAATCGAAATTTTGGTGATGTCCTTGCTCTTGATCATGGCGTCCAGTACTGCTGAGCCGCAGAGGCCGGTTGCCCCTGTAAGAATGAGATGCATCTAAGATGGCACGGAATAGTCGCTTTGTTTTGAAACTTGCGAAATCGACTTTGGATTATGGAGTGAAAGGCAGGAAAGTGAGACTTTATTTGGAGTTGAGGACAAACGGCACAGTCGCAGGCTAACGTCAGCCAAATAAGCCATGTAGTGGGTTGTGGTGCACTATCTCCGTGGCTTAATTCAGTCATATGTCCGGTGTGGAGCATCGCGACAGTCGCCGTGACGATCTGCTCTAAAGCCCAGTAAATTGAAATTTATGATGCTCTTGGTCCTGTTCCTACTCGGCTTCTGCACTGCCTATTCCATAGGTCGTCGCCCTTCAGAAGATCAACCGTCTCACTACATGACATGTACCCAACAATGAGAAGCTAGGTGTACAAGACGGGCAGATCGGCGTTAAGGCCCCTCATCTTCGGACTCAAGATCAATTGATACCTGTCCCGGGAATTCTCACTGATATGTATCAGTAGGAACTTTTATAAATAATGTTTATTAACGAGGTCTGCCTCCGGGGACTGGCTGTGAATACCTACCACTTTGATGTCTATTCTAGTGACACAAAGCCTTGTAGCAATTCAGCTAGACTCTCGACATCCAACCCGCCAAACCTCTGGAAATAGCTGAAAGAAAGAGGCCAGATTGAATGTAAACATTATATTGCATGCAATTGGCATTCGAAACGCGTTGTATCACTCGAAGAAACATGGTCGATATGTCGACCAACCCCTCACTCCCCCTCCAAGGGAAGACAGCCATTGTCACGGGCGCCTCACGTGGCATCGGTGCTGGCATCGCACTCAGACTGGCGCAGGAGGGCGCAAAAGTAGATATTCCAAACAAAAATAATAAAAAATCGACGGCAATCCATTTACTAAAGTTCCTTCCAGGTCGTTCTGGGCTTCACGTCACCCTCCAGCGCCAGCAAAGCCGCCTCGCTTCAGCGCACCATTGAGGCCCTCCCTCACGGACCCAAGGCTCACCCCGTTCAAGCTGACCTCGCCTCACTGACCGGCCCTCAGGACCTAGTCAAGGCAACACTTGCGTGGCTTCTTCCTGCTACTACCATTGACATCCTCGTCAACAACGCCGGTGTCGAGTGCGTCGCACCCCTGGCCTCGTTGACAGCAGCCGACTACGACACAGTGTACAGCACCAATGTCCGCGGCGTGATACTGCTCACGCAGGCTGTCCTACCGCATCTCCCGCCTCGCGCGCGTGTTATCAACATCACCTCCGTCGGGGCGCGCGCGGGATTCGCCGGCCTAAGCCTGTACACATCGTCCAAAGCGGCCGTGGAAGGATTGACGCGCTCTTGGGCCGCGGAGTTGGGCGGGAATGGCACGACGGTCAATGCAGTAGCGCCTGGACCCGTGGAGTCAGATATGCTGGACAAGATCCCCGAAGAGATCAAGGAGCTGCAGCAAAAGACGACGCCGCTGGAAGGGAGATTCGGGACAGTTGAGGAGGTAGCGGAGGTGGTCAGCTGGTTGGCAGGGAGGGGAAGTGCGTGGGTGACGGGACAGTGTATTAATGCTAGTGGAGGATGGCAAATGATCTGAAACCTGCATCGATGGTGCTATTGACTTTTACTCTCTTAAATGCCCCTTTTGGGGGGCCCCAGGGCCGATGGTGACCTCATGAAAGAAAAAAACACATGTCAGTGTTGTTGCCTTCGGCCTTGGAATATGGTGGAGAATAGGGCCGGATCCGCAGCGGACTTGTCGCACTCCGTTGCTGATTGGGAAATGACAAGAGAATTGGGTAATGTGTCGCGTGAACACTTGAGTAAGCGCAAGCTGCCTCCTGCAAGACTGTGTGGTACACTCCAGGTATTGCAATGATGTCAGTCAGTCTAGGCGTTTCCTCCAGTGGCTGTGGGCTTGATTCTTATAGATGTGATTAAAGGTACATATTGATGTCTCTTTTGCGTGAGATAAATCTGAAAGTAAGTTTCAGTAGCAAACTTGAGCCTCTCTTATACTGACGAAATGGCAACCGACTTCTCAGCTTTACCTATCGTTGACTTGTCACCCCTCTCCAATGCAAACACCTCACGACAAACTCTTAATGACTTGAGCACAGAGCTTGACAGGGTATTCCGCACTACAGGCTTTGCATACCTTACCAATCCCCCTCTATCCTTCTGTCACGAGGATGTTTTTGGACTTGCGCATGAGTTCTTCAGCCTCCCGGTGGACGAGAAGATGAAAGCAGCCACGAAGATGTTCGTGGGCTATGGTGCAAGTCATCAGAATACATATCGCGGGTAAGTGCTCGCCATGGGTTACAAAGATGTGCCGGGTGCGAAGAATTGACATATAAAGGTAGGTACTTTCCTCCCCAAAGCGGCAATCCTGATAATCTAAAAGAGGGATTCGAGATTGGACCTGGCAAACACGAGGATTCTGATTTGTTGAGGACCACCCAGCATGCTCGGGTCAAGACCCCAACAATACAGCTCAACGAGGCAAATGTTTGGCCGTCACCCAAAGTGTTTCCACGCAAATCAAAAAAGGAGCTGGAGCAGCTGTACCGAGAATTACAGACCCTGTCGCGACAGCTCTTGAGTCTCCTCGCCGTCGCATTGGGTGAATCCGAGTACATCTTCGAGGACGAAGGTTGGATGAACAACTCGATCAGCACGCTGCGTCTACTACATTACCCACCCCAACCAGGGGCCCAAAGAGCTCGTGACAATGGGGTCAAGCTGTGCTGCACGCCGCACACGGACTCGGGTATCCTCACACTGCTGCACCAGGACCCCACAGGCGGGCTGGAAGTACGAAATGCGCGCGGAGAGTGGGTTGCGGCGCCGTATCTGCCAGGCAGCCTGGTGGTCAATATTGGCGACTTGATGGCGCGGGTGTCTGGCGGGCGGTACGTGGCGACGATGCACCGAGTGCGCGCTGGAGGTTCGAATAAGGAAGATGGTATGGGCAGGTTCAGCGTACCGTTCTTCTTCGAGCCGGGGGAAGATTGTCTGATCCGGTCGGTGGAGGGAGATGATGAAGGCGTGAGGTATGGCGAGCATGTGAGGGCCAAGATGGACGCTTGGGTGGAGTTCAAAGAGATTGTTTAGGCTTCAAGGTATTGCACGACAAGTGGCCGTGATCCACTTGGATAGGTACAGCAAGTGCAAGGTAGCTTGCGGAATTTGAAAGACTGTTCGCGAGTACCAGACACGTCCGCGTGAAATCCCAAGCACTTGAAAAGCTGTGCTGAGTGGAATCTTCAACCGAGTAGTCGACATAAAATCATATAATTTTTCTATCGCCATCTAATAATGCTAACAAGATGAGTGGAAAGTCTATGCCATATCAAAGCCAGTCTTAGGCACCCAGATCATCTATACATTTTACATAAGGCGAAAACAACTAACCCTCCAAAGCTCTGGAAATCTACAGCTTGCTCTTGGCCCGATTGTCCTTCTTCAACAAATGCGGGCTGTTCGGGTTGGAGTCGAAAACAACGTCGTTCAATGGGTTCAGCTCGCTTGCGCGGTAGAACATGTCCTCGTATACCTTTCCGTCATACCGTCCCAAGCTCGAGTCGAGCTGCCAATCGGGGAACTTCCATGCATCCACCAATCTGACCGCGTGTGGTCGCACCTCTTCGAGCAACTTCATGACTTGCTTCCGTGCCAGTGAGATTTGCTTGATCGTAGTGGCGGCGCTGCTGAAGAATTCGCTAGCCTCCTTCTCCAGTGTGTGCAGCGAGAACAGCTTATACAGTGCATGCAAAATCTTCTTGGTCTCGGCATCAACGCCAGGGGCATTTGACGCCAGCGCGTCGCGGAACGATTTGACCACCATGTACTGCGCGTGCGCGGTACTGAGACGGTAAAAGTCGACTAGCAGCGAGTTCCAGCTCTGTTTCTCCTCGTCACGCTTCTTCAGAGCGTCAAAGGTCAGGTATGCCACGCGCCATGCAAAGGCATCAACCAGCTCGTCGTCCGATCCGAGCACGTCGAAAGCGGCACCAACGTCCTGACGGGCCAAGAAAGCCTTGAGGAAGCGTGTGGTGTCATTGGGGGCGGCCTTGCCGGTGAGAACGGATCGAGCGGACTTGAGCAGGTATCGGGCGACCTGCTGAGTGAGCATGTAATTGTCTCCCTCCCACGTGACGGTGGGTAGATAATCGGCGTAGTAGGAACCGATGCCTGAGAAGGAGCTGTAGCCGTGGCCACCACAGGCGCGTCGGCACACCTCGAGTCCCTCAGCAGCAACGGTCGAAGCGTATGACTTGAGTGCGCATGAGGTGCTGTGCAGATCAGCAAGCAGGTCTGGGCCGGCATCAGTCTCCTCAGGACCAGGGCGACGCTTGGCGTCGTTGCTACCGGGGGCAGGACCACCAGCGGCGAGGCGCTTTTGATTCTCTTCGTAGAGAGTGATCATGTTGCGACCGGTAAAGTGGAGAGCGAACGTGGCGGCGAGGAGTGGTAGGAGACGGTATTGCACCATGGTGTAGTTAAGGACTTGGTTCTCGCCAACCTTGCCCTGTGCATCCAGGTCTTGGAACTGGCGACGCACAGCACAATAGCGGGTAGCGATGGTGACACCGCGGGCTAGCACACCACCAGATTCCAGAACGATGGTGCTTCGCACATATGTAAGGGTGCCGTAGACGAGTGCTGGGGTGGGAGGACGTGTGTAAGCGCTGGTGTTTGGGTCCACACGTGAAAAGCGCGAGAGCATGTTGACGTGAGGGACTTTAACGTTGTTGAAGAGGAGGAAGCCGTTGTCCATCTACAAGAATGTATTAGTCAGACTAGGTGCGCAGAACGAACAACAACAGGAAACATACCGTGTTGAAGCCAAACTTAGGCCCAATGTCGCCGATGTGGACGTTCGGGAGTGGCTCATGCGTCTTCAAGTCCCTGATGGGCACGATAAAGGGGTGAGGGCCGAGAGCCTTCCCCTTGACGATCAACTGTGCCATGACCGCCGCGTAGTTGGCTACCTTGCCCAGCGTGCCGATCCACCACTTGGAAGCAGTCAGTGCAGGCGAGTGAATTGTGAACGTCTTGTCCTCTGGATTCCATGTAGCTGTTGTCTCGAGCCCTCGCACATTCGAGCCGTGGCCCAGCTCCGTCTGCGCATAGCATCCAATGATCTCGAACTTCTGGGCCTTCTCCAGAAACAACTTGTGCTGCTCAGGCGTACCCTGCTCCCGTATTGTCGGCATGAACATCTTGTAGTGCATCGACAGTGGCGAGGCCTCGCCCATCAGCTGAATGGCATGCTCGAATTCTTGTGTGGACCATCGGTGCTTCTCGGTGAGCTGCTGGAGACGCTTGCCACGGGCCAGGGAGGTTAGGATGCGGTCCTCGCGACCTTGGTAATAGTTCTGGGATTTGTCGAAGACCTGCTCCGACGAGAGGATCTTGATGAGATTATCCCGCTGCTCAAGTGTCTTCTTGGTGAAGAGGAACTCTGCTAGCTGGTCGACATTCGCATTGCTCTTCGCCCGCTCCTCGGCCAGAAGATCCGTCCCTTGAGGCGACGCAGGCTTCAGCTTCTTGACCCAATCTGGATTGGAAGGCATGTTGATGTCTCTGTGGTAAGTCTAATGTTGGAGAAAGGGAACGTTAGAGGAGACAGAGAGGAATACTGGTAATACAGAAAATTAAACAAAGGGGGTGGGTGTACAGGACACTTTGATTATGGCCACCCTCTAGCGGTGATTGTGTCGTCGATATCGCTCCCGAGGGCAGCCGAGGTAAATCGAGCCCCGGGATCTATGACATAGACCCGCCAATCTCCACAATGAATCATGGCTGACAGGTCGCTAGGATTACCCATGGACCATCGTCAATGGCCGCTAAAAATCCCATGTGATTGACGGCCCAAGGTCTCAGTCGCGTGTTGGCGTTCCAGTGTCTCGTACTGCTCGTGGGGAAAGAGGACCAATTTCGAACGCGAAGCAATCGTGCTGAGGTATTGAATTTCTCGTGAGTTAGACCGTGCCGACCACGCTCACAGCGTCACGGTCTCACGTGACAGATCTCCGAATATGTATGTCCCACAATATGATGCCGTGATCCAGGGCTTCATGTGCAACGCGCCTGTCAGGGCCGCTGACGGACTTGGACGCGCAGCCAACAAAGTCACCATCACCATGGACTGTACCGTGACCAAAGGGACGAAAAAGACCATGTGTCCGGCCTTTGAGAGCGTAGACTTCACAACTCTACTGTCTGCGATAGTCTGGTTAAGGGAGAGGGGCTGCAAAGAGCAAGTTGTGTGCTTTTAGTATCTTGAACGCGATACATGGGACAGCATCAACGATGCTGAGGGAACCCTGGTATTTGTGCCTGATATTTGTCCCTGATATTTGTGCGAGCTATGGCTGGGCTCATCCTCATTCATCCCGCATGGGACCCGTACACATAGTGGGCTGGATGAACCGACCAGCTGTTGGCATACAACACTTATGTATCAAGGCTGCAGACGCTGCTCAGGCCGTAGCGATGAACTCAAGCCGCAGCGGTGCAGGAAGAATTGTGATGTTTCGAGGGAGATAAGGACATAATGAGTGAGCCGCTGCAGTGTAATGTCAGACTGACTATCTACCCAGGTAAGGTATTAAGGTATCTAGGGTCCAATCTAGGGCCCAATCTAGGGCGTTTTACATGATACCTGTTCTCACCGCCTGTGTTATAGCATCTTTACTCCAACACATATTAAGCGCAAAGACAATCCTGTAAATATGTGAAGTCTTGGAGCAAGTGGGTAAAGACACCTAGTCATCCTCATTACTGTAACTCAGTTGCTGAAGCATTTGCTAGTTTTCTCCAGCTTAATTGCGAATTCCAGGCCTTGTGATACTGTTCGGCCTGTGCTGAAGATCAAGGTCATGAAGACTTCTCATCAGGCTCAGATTGCTGCCTAGCATCACGCTGGGCAAGACCTTAGAGGCTACTTCGTGCTGGTCTGCTCACCATCTCTGCATTGAATAATTGGTCATGTAAGTATGATGATGAATTGGGCTATCTCAACTTTGTCCCAGAGGGCTTTGGACAAAACAGGACTTCCAAGTTTCTCTGAAAGAGCATATCTAGGTAGCACAAATCAACCATATTTATGATTGAACATGTCCTATCAATCCAATCTGACCGTATCTTGACTCAAACGATGCGAGGAAAAGGAAAAATCCTCTTTGTATTCAGCCTTCCACTGTGTAGCTCTGCCCATAACAGCTGACGGGAGTGTTCCTGATTCAGAACCTCAACTAGAAATCACTTGATAGCCAGCTAGATTTTTTCAAACCATCTGGACTAAAATCAATTCCAGAAGTCAAGACTGGAATTCTGCCTCTGGTGGGGTTCGTCAATTGAGATTTGCTGTGAAGTCTTCACTGGGAGACCCACTAAATCCATTCACTGTTCAGTCAGTATGGTATAAGTATTGACCACTTGACTTATTCTTTGGCAATTTGCCTTCTGCAAAGTTCCATCTCGTTTTCCTTTTCCCTCACACCATACCTCAAGCTTTGTTGACTATTTGCCCTTTACAATTCTAATCTTCAACCGTCTCAAAGCATCTTTGCAGACTGCTTCCTTCAGTTTGTCTTCTATCTTCTCTCTCCACTTCAACAGCTTCATCAATTGACGCCGAGCAACAGCTTCGAAAAAACCCTCTCACAAGCAAGGTCAACTACCAACAAGTCAAGATGGTCTTCTTCGCTTCTGCCATCGCTGCTTTGAGTATCATCTGTGGTGTCTCTGCCCAGCAGGTTTGTATCCCCTTCACATCATTCCCTACTCATCGTCAACGTCACTCCATGTCTAGTTCCATCCCACCTCAGATGTACTCACTATCGTGTTATCCCCTTCACGCCTTCAATCAGCTGAACTAGAGGCATTCACTCATCCTGACATCTTTGTGACCCATAGCTTGTCCCTTCCAACGGCACCTTCGATGCCCCCAACGCCGCTGGTATCAACCAGACCTACACCATCCAGGAGATCACCTGGGCCCTAGAGGCTGACCCTGACATCCCCCACCACCTGTTCACTGGCACGGTTGAGCAGGTTTTTCACCACGTGTCCAACAACTTCCCCACCTATCAGTGGCCTGGCCTGGACCTCGAGACCGCCGCCGGCATCTCCCAGGCTCCTCGTGACCAGAGCCAGCCCGACCCTGGCAACGTCCAGTGCTGGCGCTTCGCCGCCTGCGCTCTGGGTAACGCCCTCAGTGGCATTACCTACCTCAAGGGCGTGCCTGGTCAGCCCGTCCAAGGTCCTGGCCCTGGTGCTTGCAGCCGCGTGAGCTGTGGCTACGACTGTGGTATCTGGTGGTGCAACGATGTAAGTGACTGACATTCCTTTGATCTTGCGTCCTGTCTCATTGGCCATTCCGAGTTCAATTACTGACTGACATGTCTGGGTCTAAAGAACCCCTTCGAACTGGTCCTGGGCGGCTTCAACTGGATCGCCGAGTATGCCAACCAGATCCAGCAGACCTGCGACTACATGGGTGGCTCTGACACCATGACCTACGGTCAAGCCTTCCACCCTACCGAGGACTGGAACGTCATCCTGGGCAGGCCAGCGTACGTGTCTTCCTCTCCCTGTTTCCTCTGATCTTTCACTAAACGTAATGAACCACAGGAACTGGTGCTAAGCCAGCAACAAAGGGATTCAGTGGGCGGGCGTGTGATGAGGTTGGCGTAGTAGGGGTATTTTCCAAGTATTTCACAAGTTGGAATGCTTGATTGAACCTACTCTTGCGGGCTTCACTACATTGCAAGACCAAGAAGCCTGGCTTACAGCAACCTCTTCTATGGATGTATCTTTATGATGATTGGCTTTGCTGCATGCATCGGCCATTCTCTCTCCACTCACTCCAGACATGCAGCATTGCGAGGGCAACATGGACAAGGAACCTCATTTGCAGAAGCATGCTTTTCTCTATGAGCGGGACTGGTGACTGGCACAAACTTAATGAGAAGTGTCAACAGAGCAATGAGTTAAAAATGCTCAGCTCACTTGCCAGTGCCCTCGTCTCCATTGACCTCATAAAGGAAGTGAGAGCTCTACAGTACACTTAAAAAAAGGAACACACAAACAAAACCTGAAATTATGCAAAGTCATATTCCCTTGTTCATGTGATTTCAAAAGAACTTTTCATTTCCCAAGCATCAAACATCACAGGCCAACGCATCAAGGTCTGCAGCTATCCGCTACCCCGACAAAGAACACGCCGCATCTTGAGACAGAACCCACCGCTCTCAACCAATTTGTTTCTGCTCTCTTTGGGAGGAGGGTTTTAATGCTTGAAAGAATTGACTTCCTTAACTTGTTGCTCAGGTCAACAGAAGCAGTGACTTCTATTCTTTTCTGATATAATAATCAAATTGCATACAGCACCGGCCATCTGCAAACCTTACTACACAGGACGGGTACAAGACCTGCTATCAATGCGACTTTGAGCTACAAGAGCCTTACCTTTTCCTTTCCACATCGTTTGCCATACTTCACAAATCCGATGATGTTGTGTTCGGCCATCACCATCAGCAGCGTCGACACCGTTGTCGTCGTCCTCAACGTTCTCGGGTGAGAAACTATAAGCCCACTGTCCACATCCCTCTGCGACTGGCTCTAACTAACCTGAACTACCCACAGTCTTCTCTTGGCCTTCCTAGATACAGCGATGGCAAAATTGAACGCCCCGCGCCTTTCTGACCTCTTGCTCGCCCACGCACGATTGACTCATGGGCATCGACCCAGTCCCATCAAGCCTTCTCCCTTGCGATCCAATGACGATCTAAGCCTCAGTTCCGACCTGGATGCCCCAGCTACAGTGCCTCCATCAATGCCTCCTCGGACCGCAGAGGTCGATGCCACAATTACAATGTCCCTTTCGCCAGATATTTCTTCGAAGACTAATGGTGGAATGCCCCTCAGCTCCATGGCCGAGGCCGAGAGCTCTAATAATGATGGCGAAAGCCGCGCAGCTGGCTTAGATGGTATAAAGACTGACAGTGCGATCCGATCCTCCTTCACTGAGCCATACAACCTCACAGCGACGGCGAATCTATCAAAAAGAACTGTGACAAGCAGCGTCGCTGTGCTGCCCATCGACTTGCGGAGTTCGAATGGCGGCAACACAAACGTCAGCCCCAGTCCAGAGACCGTCCATCACAACGCGCACCTAGGTGTCACCGACGAACACAACCCGAGCCTTCACGAGCCTTCCAATTCCTGTCCCTATCTTGAGACAGAGCGGCGCCTGTACAAAATGCCTGTTTCAGACAAACCTTTGATGTCGCCCAGCATAGCTTCACGTCAACAGGTGCCTGATCCATTTTTGGAATGCAGTCGAAGGCCTCAGAGCCTTCGCAGGTATTCTTGGACAGCCAAAGCTTCTCGGTTGAACATGGGCACCAATCTTCTGGATGGTCTACAAGCTTCGAGGGTGTCGGAGACCGATCTCAGTACAAAGATTGACCTTGAGACTACCAAAGCCGACAGCCGTCAAGGTGCTGTTTTAGACAGGCTCCCTAGCTCTACGGTATCCAACATCTCATTAACGCCCGCTCCGGCGTCGAACTCACTCCCTTTCCATCAACATGGATCTTTTGCACCGAGAGAAAGATTGCACGGCCGGCAAGGGGATGATTCCGTATCTGACTTCCAGCCAGCTACTCCTTCAACCCCCCAGCAACACAGTGATCAGACGGCCACCTGCGAGCAACACTACCAGGATATTGCGGATCCCTCGCTATTCAAGATATCTATCGACAAGCTGCCTGTTTCAGAGCAAGACACCAAGCCAGCATGTACCGGGCCCACATTTCATCGCGATGGCCAGCAGGCAGCGCACGAGCACGACATAAGCAGCAACTCGGTGAAGTTTGAAGTAGATAACGGTACATGCGTGACCGGATCGCGAGCGACTCGTGTGCACACTTCTGGGCGGCCCATCGACGAGAAGCTTAAGGCCGGTGCTGCTGAGCTGCCGGACCATGAGCCGCATCAATGCCCAGCATCCACTCAGCAGGCGTTGTTCAACTCCCCGCCACGACAAGTCAGCACCATGGCCAGCGCTGATCAGATTGCAGGTAACGTTCTCAATGAGACTGTGCAAAGGAAGAATCATGCGGTCGACCCTCACCGGGCCATCCCACCGTCTTTGTCAAGACCTGCTCAGTACGGCTTCGCTTCCAGCACAGAGGTCGAGAGGCTTGAGCCAGTCGAAATGATCAGTGCTCCCCAATCGCAACCGGCTTTCCTAATTCTCTTGATCAACGAGAAGGCACAGGCTGACGAAGCACCAGCGATGGCAGCGTCCGAAGAATGCCACGCTACCCAGGATCAAGACAATGCATACACATCGAGAACGTCGCAAGATATCAAAATCGATAGGGTGCATACCTACAGACCAGATCTATACACAATAGCTGGTCTGGTTCTGGAAGAGCGTAACATGCTCGCACGCAGACCTTCCCACCAGGTATGTGGTAATCCTCGAAGCGAGGAACTCAACTCCTCCAAAATGGAAGAGCTTGACGCTGGCTTCATCCCTCAAGCGGTGTGGCATCACGCAGAGTCTCAAAGGAAGCGTCGCGAGGCAACAGGTGAGCGAAGTGAACGCCGAGGTAAAAAGTCGAAGCAGCAGAAGAAGACTGGACGCCTCAACAAGGAGCGTCTATGTGCAGAAAAGGTACTACTGTCAGCCAACAAGGAAGCCGCAGACACTTGCCGGACGTCCAAACAAATCGAGGGCCTGTTTAATGCTGTCACACCGGTGAATGATGTCAACAAAGACATGCCTGGCAAAGCACCTCTGCAGACGAAGCCAAAACATCGGCACCAGGGGATCTTACAAAAACTGTGTGCAGAGCAGGAGGCGGCCTTCAGCGTCACGCCTGTCTCTGAGCAGACACGCAAGGATGAAGTGGACGCCGCCCGCGAAACTGAGGATTCTCGGGCCACAATGATTCCCTCTGGTCCTCCTTCATCAACCCGGCCTGTTTCAAAGGTGCCAGCAATGCCGATTGACGAGTGCGCACGGGAATCAAACCTGAAGTCGCAGAAACACGTTTCCCCCCAGATCATCGTGGTCACTGAGTCAGAGAAACCTCAGAAGACTGCAACCAAGGGCGCAGACGAGGATTTTGCCGAGCAGGAAGATCTCAAATCCTCGATCAAAGTGGCGGCCCCCTGTGAGAGCCAGACGACATATGACCGTGATGCTGCAAATGTCACATATGTCACGAATGAACTCCTGCCCAGGAACAGTTCGTTCATGGTTGGGGGAGATTTCCTCTCACCTCAGGATAAATCGGTGTCAGTAATCCCTGCTGTTACCGTCAACCACGACGACGCCCTCGAACATGACTTCCTTGCTGCCGCGACTGAAGACGACATCGACAGGCATGATGAACCTGCTCCGTTGAAGTGGTTCAAGGGCTTGAACATTGAGGAGCAGTGCATAAACGCTGTGGACTCACGAGCACAAACTTCGAAGGACATCTTGTCGAACGCATCTGATGACAAGGCAGTCCTGTCCATGCCACCTGAGCTGGTAGAAACGTCCCTCTCCTCCAGCAACGCCACCAACACCGGCGAAGTAGTGCCATTCGACGTTCAAGCTCACGAATACCCACTCCTTACGAACTCATGGCAAGATGAGCAACTGCAGCACGGGCGCGAGTGCACCCAACAAATCTCCACCATCCCCAGTCATCTCCCTCCGCGGTCGACATACTTTTATGGCGTACGGACCCACTACGCTCAAGAGCCTCTTCCCATCTACCATCATCCAATTCAGCCTGCTAGAGCTGGTCTCTACCCCTTTCCTGATCAACTGCCAGAGTACTTCCCGCCGTACTACGACTACGAGCCTTACCTTGGCTTCCCACAGCGGCAGTCCTACGAACCATTCTATCATCAGCCCTACGGATATCAGGATCACTTCCCTCCCTATTTCGAGCCGAATCTGCATGTGACATCCTATTGTACCCCGATCTCAGAGGCGGTATCGAAACCAGCGACCGAGCTCGGCAGGCAGCAATGCTGCGGGGAGTTTGGGCGAACAGAGGTCAAGGAGCAGAAGCCATGGTATTTGCAGCCACTAGTCTACGAGGGAAAAGCAGGAGAGAGAGTTTGAGGCTCGCAAGCCGTCGGAGCGGATGCGGCTGTTGAAGGTGTTTAGGAAGTATGGGCTTTGATATGCGGTGTTCGGCTGACGCGGGGTGAAAGAACATGCTGAGGAAGGTCTGAAATTCAAGTGCACCTGAGCAGAGAAACGAGAGACTTCATGAGGCCCGACATGAGGCCCACCAAGGATTCTAGTGAGCAAGTTACGCAGATAGAGTTTGACCAGCAAATGATGGCGATCCGAAGGTATTGAAGCGCGATCCTTATTTTAGATTTCACCTTTATGATCGAGACCTGAAGAATATATCAGCCATGGGGATCAGTGCCCGCTGAATGTCAGGGGTCGTCAGACGGGACAACACTTCAGCCGACTCGGCCGACAGCCACATCCACATCCACATTTCAACGTTGCTGCACAGAATGTGAGTCTCTCACATCTTGGGACCTCACCAATTTGCATAGGAAGGCGATTGTCGACAAGTCAAGATGTTTGTTGCCCGTCTTGTCGCTGCTCTTTTGTCCCTCGCTTATCTCCTCATCGAAGCGCTAGAGCACTGTCGCTGTTCGCCCCATGATCCATGCTGGCCATCTTCACAAGAGTGGCAAGCTTTCAACGTCACCATCGATGGCCGCCTCACCAAAACTGTTCCCCTGGGCCATGTTTGCCATGACCCTACATACAACGAAGGCGCTTGCCTCGATCTGCGTCGGCGTTGGATGAATCCAGATACGCAGTGAGAGTGAAATATACAATCCCCGTTTGTAGGCTATGGCTGATCAGTTGGATTAGCTACGAGAGCTCTCATTCCATCATGGTCCCGGTCTATGCCAATCATAGTTGCAATCCATGGACGGACCGGGACTCGCCGTGCGACGTTGGCGCGTATGTCCAATACGCCGTGAATGTATCAAGTGTGGAGCATGTTCAAAAGACAATCAACTTCGTCCGTGAGAAGAACATCCGCCTCGTTATCAGGAACACTGGACATGAGTGAGACAATATAGGAAAGAGGCTCGCATCACGTCAACTAACCTTTCTGTAGCTATCTCGGCAAATCGTCTGGTCCATTCTCGCTCGCCCTCTGGATGCATCATTTGACCTCCGTTTCTGTCCTCTCGTGGTCCGATACAATCTACCAGGGTCCTTCAATCAAGATATCTGCTGGAGCACAAGGGGGCGATCTTCTTACATTCGCTGCTCAACATAATCTCACCGTATTGGCAGGCACTTGCCCTTCGGTCGGGGTAGCGGGTGGCTACATCCAAGGCGGCGGACACTCGGCGTTATCGTCCAAATACGGACTTGCTGCGGACCAGCTGCTCGAAATGGATATCGTTGACGCTCAAGGAACTGTGAAGACGATCAACAGACAGTCAGACAGAGATCTGTTCTGGGCTCTAAGCGGCGGCGGCGGTGGGACTTTTGCTGTGGTCCTGAGTGTCACTGTCAGAGCATATCCAGATCTACCGAGCGCCACTGTAACACTGGATCTCGACGCCAGAGAAAGTTCACACGCAGACTATGTGCATAGTATAGAGTCCTTCCAGGCTTCACTGCCTGGGATTCATGACGCAGGCTGCACAACGACGACTACACTCAAACAACGTGGCTACCAACTAAGCCTGATGTGCCATGGAAAGTCGTCAGCCAGAACCATGGATCTTTTGGAACCTTTCATGACCAAATTAAACATGCTGCACATTCCTTTCCGTCACACCTTTGTCGACCTTGCTAGGTGGAGTGATGGTGCTCGCGAGGGATGGGTCGGAGCAGAGCAATATCAAGTGAACAACATTCAAGCGGCCACCTGGTTGGTACCTCAAGCAATCGTATTACACTCCTTGGATAACGCCAAGCTTGTCCAAGCGATGCTGCGTATTCAAGAATTAGGTGCGATTGTCGGTACGCAATCATTCAGCCCCTCCACAGCCGTGGCTGCTGCGACAGACAATGCTGTGTTTCCTGGCTGGAGGGACACTGTGCTGATGGTGTGGGTAATATTGCCTACCAACGGCTCACTTCCGATTGCGAAGTTACTTAAGGACCAGCGAAGAATTTCAAAAGACTTGCTACCGATCATGCAGGCTGCGGCGCCAGATGGGGGAACCTATTTGAATGAGGCGGATCCTATCGATGGTAATTGGAAGAGGAATTATTACGGGTCGAATTACGAGAGGTTGTTGGCCGTGAAGCAGAGGTACGACCCTGAGGGTATATTCTATGCACGTCATGCGGTAGGAAGTGATGCCTGGGTTGAGCATCATGATGGGCGGTTGTGTCGCGCTGCGAAGGACTGGATGTCATCTATCAAAGAGCTATAGCTGTACTCTACTCTCAGAGTTCAAAAGAGCGAGGATCTTTGAGTACATTCTCACCCGCAATATGTCAGACAAACGTAGGTACTTAGACATGCTGCATGCAGTTGTTCAATGTGTCTTACGGGCATGTAGAATAGTCGAGTCTTTGCAGTTGAGGATAGACCAATCAAAATGTCCTCTGGGTTCTTATGACAAAAAGGCAATATTCACCTGTGTAAGTCACTGGCGTCCTCAAAGTCCCGTCATATCATCAGCGAGAGAGCGTCCCTGTACCTGACTATTTTGAAATTCTGGGACAAAAGCGAGTGTGCTAAGGCCATATTTGCATCCTGTTATGACCAGTTGGAAATTACCATATCTACTTCATGAAAGTCCGCCTGCAAATTCGGACCTCATCCAAAGCCCGAGTAATGGCGTGCTCATTTGACAGACGTCGAAAATGCACCAATTTATAAGGGATTACCTGGAAAGTGGGACTTAATTGTCCTGGGGGAGAGGTGGGGGCAAAATTTCCATGATGATGGGACTAAGCAATAAAGTTTGGCAAACAACTTTGTCAAACTAAATCGGCCTTCTCATCAGGACAGACCCGCCGTACGCCAAGTCCCTGCCATGGCTCAAATTGCTACACCGGCGCTGAGGTCCCAATCGGACACCAGAAGGTGACATGGAAACGCATTTCCGAAAGCTAGGAGATAGCGTTGTCTAGTGACTGGAAACCCGGCGATGACACCGGCAATAAAAGAGCCACTTGCAACATTAATATTATAAGACCTCCGCCGCTAGCCTGGTTATCACTTCTCCATTTCCCCACTGTTGCCCATAACCGTTGAATAGCCGCTCGACTCCAGTTCTGTCCCGAATAATCCAGTGGACATGGACGCGGACAGGCAAATGGCGGCCATGAATATGGAGGAGACGAAGACGAGCTCTAATGTGCATCTTCAGAATCTCGACCGCGACCAGCTAATGGCAGCGGAGGCAAATGGGGATACCGGCAGCGATGGCGATGATGCATTCGACAATGCTGCGATCCACCCGTCTACCCCAGATATCTCCATGTCGAGAGCGAGGGCCATTGCTTTGGTGGCGACAGTCATGGGCGCCAGCTTCCTCAATGTATGTATTTGCCTGTCCCGCCCTCATCTGCATAACTGTCTTTCAGCACCACTGACGCCCATTTGCCACAGACACTTTCAGGCCAAGCCCTCGTGATCATCCTTCCCTCCATAGGGAACGAGCTCTCCATTCCCGTCTCGCGGCAACAATGGATTGTTTCAGCCTACTCGCTGGCTTTTGGGTGCTTTCTCCTTGTTTGGGGCCGCATCGCCGACCTGTACGGCAAGCGTCTTATTTTCATCTTGGGATCGGCCTGGGTCTCCCTGACGCTGGCCATCAATCCCTTTGTACGGAATGAGGCGGGCTTCGCCGTCTTCCGCGGTCTTCAAGGTCTCGGCGCTGCTGCTAATGTTCCTACGGCCATCGGTATCCTCGGGACTACTTTCCCTCCTGGCAAGGCAAAAAATTACGCTTTCTCAACCTACGCAGCCGGGGCGCCACTCGGCTCCATCTTTGGAAATATCTTGGGTGGCGTTATTGCGAACTATGTAGATTGGAAGTGGGTGTTATGGGTGCTCGCAATTCTTGCAGCGCTGGTCACTGTTGCGGGTTTCTTTGTGATCCCTCCGCCGCCTACGACACTCAAGGCTCACGGCGCCACCATCACCGCGACTGTGGACTGGGTGGGAGCTGTTCTTGTAACGGTTGGGCTCATGCTCTTACTATTCGCATTGACCGAGGGCAATGTGGTAGGTTGGTCAACTTTCTGGATCCCCTTGCTAATCGTCATCTCCTTACTCCTTATCGCCTTGTTCATATTCTGGCAACATCGTCTCGAGAAACGTGGCGGGCAAACTCCGCTTATGAAAGTCTCCATCTTTGGCAACCGGCGCTTCTCCGCTGCCATGGCCATCATGTGTCTCTTTTTTGGCGCCTTTAACGGCTACCTCATTTTCACAACGTACTTTTTCCAAGACTACCAGGGACTTAGCCCTATCCAAACCACCCTACGTTTCATCCCCACCGGCGTCGTGGGCATCCTCACCGCCCTCGTGTGCGGCAAGCTCCTGGCTCACGTGCCGACTAATTACATACTCACATTTGGCAACGCATCTAACACACTTTCATGCCTGCTCTTCGCGCTACCAATCCCACCCACGACCTCGTACTTTGCCTACGGCCTCCCTGCCATGATTCTCTCCGTGCTCGGGGCCGACACGTCCTGGCCAGGCTTGATGTTGTTCACGTCACAATCGTTGCCGCAGGCCGATCAGGCCATGGGTGGCGCGCTGGTCAATGCGGTTGGGCAGCTGGGGCGTGCACTCGGACTGGCGGTGGCGACAGCTGTGCAGACAGCGGTAATGGCGAGTGCGAGGGGCGTGAGCGTCGAGCATTCAGGGCCGTTGGAAGTGGGCGACGATCCAACTTTGAAGGGTTTGCGGGCTGCGCAGTGGACGAATTTCGGGATTGGGGCAGCAGGATTGGGGGTGGTTTTGGTGCTTTTTAGGGGTGCTGGAGTTGTTGGAAGGACTGTCACGAATACTAAAGGGGCCACGGACTTGAAGCAGGAGAGTGGATCTGAAAACACGGTCCTTGCTGGAGAAAGGCCAACGGAGGATGGCAGAGACGTTTAAGGTGTGAGGAGATGCAGCAAATTCAAACGATAGACCACCATCCCCAAAGAGTACGACAAGCACGGGAAAATATGAGAGGGTTCCCTCCATTAGCCATTCCACGAGAGCATTGAGTACTTTCAATATTCTCGCTATAAGAATCACCCATATGAATGAACAGGTGTTATTTTGATCTGTCTCCAGGAATTCAGTGACTCGTTCTTGTTTATGTTTTATCCTTTCTATCCTTCATCAGTAGGGAGAGCATTGTCCCGGGTGGGGGGCTCGATCGGCAGTCGCTTAGGTAAGCATCTATTTCATTTTGCGACGACAACTTTTTCGAGATGCGCTTCGACTAGATCCAATCTGCAAGCAACAACAACAATACCCTCACTCGTTTCAGGTCAAATTGTTGCCTACCGCGAGCATGTCACTCCGTATTAGCTGCGCTACGCTTGGACGTCGCGGTGCATCTCTACTCACGTCCTCCTTCCAACCATCAAATTTGCGACCCATCGCCCTCGACTCGGCACGTATTAGCAACTGTCACCACCGAACACAATCACGATTCTCTTCCTCCAAGATCTCAACACTCACTCCTCCGTGGCAATTCGAGGATCTGACAAGGCCAGAGCGCAGAGCATTCGAGCGATGGGGCCCAAACTATTGGGAGCACATGCCTGTTGAACAGCAAGAGTACGCACAGAAAATGGCCGAGAAGCGCGCAGAAACGGCAGCACGGCTGGAACAAGAGTTTGGGAGTGATTGGTACGCTATTATGCGAGAGGCAACAGCGATCAAGGACCAACGAGAGTTGGCTGAAGAGAAGGAGCAATTGGATGACACCAAAAAGTATCGGAAACAGGATATGAAGGCTAAGAAAGCGTTGCGGCGACAATTTTTCGATGAACAAAAGGCCACCAAAGCCGAGAGGTTGCACGAGGCGATGCGGGAGGTAGTTCGAAATCGTGCAAGGTTTTAAACTCAGTACAGGATAAGGTCGGCGTGGAGCAAGAGCATGCGCATCGAGAAGAAGAGACTACCTACCTACTCAACTTGATTGCGGAGCATGGAGAGCTTTGCATGACAGGTGCAAACAAGCGACAGACTGCACGGTCGCGTTACCGGACATAAGCATCTCATTACTATTGCAACTTCGCATGTTATCAACCTGACAGCTTTTCCCGGCGGCTAACTTGAAGTCGCATTGCTCACCCGATCCTGATAACACCACCGATCGAAACAAGCCTGGCATTCGTCTGGGAGTGACACCCCCTCCTCCTTCATCATGATTCCACAGGCCAGACACAAGCCCCATCCTGCATCGCCATCCTGCGTTGCTATCGCCACCCCGTTCGAGATCATCCCTTGGGTGACATCATAGTCATACTGTATCTGCTCTGTCGTCAGGTTGCTCTGGTATGTGTAATTCACATTGGGCAGGTACACAATCGTCACTGTCTCTGGTTCGTCGCACCCAAAGAACACAGCCCGGTTGTACAATTTCTGGGCTAGGAAAGTCTCTTGGTCCGGGATTGTGGGCAGCCGCGTGCTGATACGGCTTATGTTCTGCACATAGTCCTTGACAGCGACTAAGCCCGCACCATCGGGGAAGTTGTCCAAGTCTGCAGAGCTATCGGTGAGGAAGATCACCGACACATTGCGTGCCGGTTCAAGCAACGGGGCCACGGGATCATTGTGTGTCATGAGCCCGCCATCTACCATATATAATTCATCAACTGCAAACACCTCAGCTGCCATGTCGCCACCGCCGGTGAATCCTTTGAAAGGATTGGGCACGCGACCAAACATCGTGCTATCGGACAAGTCGTGGAGGGCCTCTGTGATGTCTGCGAGGACGGCTGTCACAGCGCTGAAGGGGTTGTCCTCGATACAGCCCTCATACGCAAAAAGATTCGACGACATGCCTAGTAGGAAGCCAAGGTTATCAAATCCGACAGTGCACTCGGTACTGTTTGCCGCGGTGCCGAGGTGCTCTATCGGTATCCAGGCAGACACGCTGTCGTCCCAACTGCCAAACTCGAAAGGATTCGCCTCCCACACGGTGCCGTTCGCCAGTGGGTCACATTCGCCAGCCGCGGCGTTCACGCCGTTTATGTTGATGATCGGGATCGGTACGTTAAAGTCGGTCATGTTCGAATAGGCTGCGACATCTGACAGTCGTGTCGCCACCCCTCCATCGTCCCCCTCAAGCATCTGGTACGATAGCAGTCTACTCCACACGTCCGTCAACGAGGTCGGATACCCCGCCCCGTCTTTCTCAAGTATGTCCTTTGCGATATCTGCATACTTCACTGGGAACGTCCACCCTCCGGGGAACTCAAGCCCGTGATCAAGAGCCTCAAGCCATAAGTCCTTCTCTAGCGCCGAGATGGTTGGGAAATTGTTTCCTGCCCAACTCGCTACGAGCCACGCACCGCCTGACACGCCGATATGGTAGCTTAGTGCCTGCAGCAGTCCACTGGTGCTCACATCACTGTCCCTCTCGTCCATGCCTTGCATCACGCCCGCGCCGACCAGCATGGCCCGCCAGCCGCCGCCGGAGATGGAAAGCGCAAGGGTGGGCATGCTGCTTCCAGCCCCGAGGCCAGGGCTCTGGGCCTCTAGCCAGTTGCTGAGGGCAGCATCAGCTTTCGATTTACGACCAGCGAGATAGGCGGCTTCATCAGCCCCTAGAACGGTGTTGCCATCGCGGATAAAGGGGGCTTCTGGGCAAGTTATTGACGTGGGGGCGTAAGAAGAAGCGGCAGCTGTGAGCGCAGCAAGGAACTGGACACAGAGAAGGAACAACATTTGAAGCATATGACAGGTATAGGAGTATTAAAGAATGTGGATGGCCGAGGCCGAAAACAAGACACCAATGAATGAGTGACTGGATCTGTTGGAACGCAAAACACAATATTCTTAAAAGAGCGAAAATGGCCTAGGCCGCAGATGAAGAAGAGCAGAGTAATTAAGAAACAAACGCCTAGAATGAGTGGGCCAGGTCAAGTATTAAAAGGTCTGGACGGCGGAGGTTATCCCGACCAAGATGGGACCTTTTTGCATTCGTCTCCTAGGAATTGGTATGGAACCCAAACATTGATGGACATGTTGGTATCACGGGGCTGCCATGCATGACTCCATTTTGGGAGGCTTCAGATCCGCTCCACCCAATACTTCGCTTTTTGCTTACCACGTGTTTTTGGGTCGCCGAGTCCACTCTACCAAAGGTAGGTACTTGTCATTGTTGGGATCTCTAACTACCTAGGTATCTAATATCCCATCCGACAGGATAGCAAGTCAAGAACTAACCATGCTGTAGCATGTAACTACATAGGGTGCAATCATCGTTTGCGGCGAAAATTCTCGCGGACGGAAATAGACTTGCAATGTCATTCATTTACCAGCATTTCGCGCCCAAGCCACCCAGGCGGAGCCTCACTCGGTGATCCTCCAGGTTTCCATCCCATGTTTTCGGACCGCACCGAGCACCCCTGAATCTCGTTTGGCCAGCGGCGAGTCAGTTACTTGGCAGGCACCGTCAGTTCTCGTTTGTTGAAAAAGACGACAGCGGAGGGGACATGCTTGCATTGGAATTATGCCGGTCGCGGCTGAAGGTATTTTCAACATCTGGTTATCATTTCCTTCCATCCTTTTCCTTTTTCCTGTTGATGAAACTACCTACCTACCTAGGTAGGATTCACTTAGAGCTAGATATCGTGTACCTCTTGACATCATTCTTTGTGGGTGCAAAAAGATTCGTTCCAGCGCAGATGAGAAGACGGATTAGATGTGTGAATGGTGTGAGACAAGTTGAATCCCACAGCTCCAGAGAAAGTCTACGTCACTAACCCTGAAGAGCACTTTTGCGGTAATTCTTTCTGTCTAGAACGTATGGAATGTCCTCGCCAATGAAGTTCTTGGCGAAAGAATCCGACCTCATCACCAATCACACCGAAGCCAAACTTCTCGGCGATCTGAGCAGCCTTGCTTATCGCGGCAAAGCCAAGAGCCGCCTCGATGAAGCGGTGCTGCAGTGGGGGGTGTTCAGTCAATTCATCTCCTGTCATAGCTCGGCGCTGAAATAAAAATAGACGCGGAGGCACATACGGACCTGATAGAGCTTGCGCTCCTCGTCGTGATATACAATCAAGTGCAACTCGGCCTCGGTATTTTTCTGAAGAACTGGAACTCATTATCAAGCTTTATCTTGTAGCCTTCTACTGGGACTTAACGATTAATTCACATGCTTTGAATCAGAACATGAAGTCGGCGCTTACCACCATCCAAGAGCTGGCCGAACTTGGTGATGTGCTCGGGATTGGCCACAGTGCTGGGCTTGTAGTATTCGGCCGCAATAAATCGAGGAACTTATTTGCCTGTGTGAGGGTCAATCTTTACTTTTCAAGGTCACATAAGACAAAATTCATGTGTTATTGGACACGTACCGGTAGTGATCTCGTAAGCGCGTGAGCGTGTAGTACTGCGCCATTCCAAAGTTCGCCCACACAACTGCAGTTTCTGGTCCCATTTGACGGTCAGCGCCTTGCCTAGAGCCTCTTTATTGAAGAGAAATATAAGACTTTTGTCACCTGACGTAGGAGGTGTCATGTGACATGTTGAATGGTTTGAATTGAAGGTTGCAGAGACAAGAATGACGGGCTGTTTGAGACTGATCGATATGGATTGGTTTTAGTAACCTGGAAAAGACCCCGAAATTCCTAGATACTTATAATAAAGTTTAGGTTTCTGTGCCCCGGATGAGCCGTTCACAAGACCTTTGCGCAGCTTGAACCCGTTCTAATCGTGTTCTCAATTTCGCAAATGATCAATGTATGTCTCAACAGGTATCTTAGTTTCTTATGAGCCGGCCACAGTGGGACCAGCCAACTCGACTTCTGATCCACGAGGAAAAGGAAGCTTCTATGACAATCCAGTTCATGAAGTCGGAGGTTGCATGTGGGGTCCGATATGTGATATGCACACCCAACTGTACACTTCGGGCTGAGAGGAATAGAAATTTTGCATAAGCCCGTCCGACAGTCTCTATCGTGCATCATTATAAATTCTCTTAAGGCTGAAGTGTTGGTTTTACTGATTTAATGAGGCTAGAGCAGGCAGTGGCAGGCTCAGGCTGCCCTTCACAGGAACACCGTACATACCGAGTGTGTAATTCGAATATATACTTTCCTGTACTGGATCTTGCCTGTCATTGACCTTTCTTCCTCACGAGATACACACAAAGAAATTGACAGGCATGAGAGCACAGGAATCCATGATTAAAGCATCACGAACACCTGACCAGTGATTGCAGAGGAGCTTGAACGAGATTTGAGCCTCTAAGCTACTTTGTCAAGAACTCGCGCACAATATGAAGACTATCCTAACCTTGAAAGTCTGGTTGTTGTTATGTTTAGACGTCGTCGAAATTGGGTGCCTATGCGATACTTTAAGCACCCCTGGTGGAATTATAAACGACAATACATGAAGTGGACTTCGTCCGTATTATTGGATGGCAAATCTCCCTGTAGCGATAGCATGTTGTGGTAATGCGTTATGTTTTTGGTTCGTTCACTTAAGAATCACCAGGGGCCCAGGGACCGCGCCAATCAAATGAGTACCACGGACAAAAAGCACTCTATACTACGTCTTGGCAGGACACATCCGGGCTTGGTAAACTCTATTGCGGTATCGCACCCCGCAGATGTCGGCAGCAGGAACATATTAAATACACAAGGGCGCGCTATGTTGGCTTGAGATGTTAGACGACCGCTTTGCATAGATCAGTGGCTTCCAACAATTGACGATATGAGGTGGCTTCCAGTACTGTCTTTCCTTGCTTGCCTTGGTGAGTTCCCACCTAAGTGAACCCTGACCGAGGCGCAATGGACATCAAGGGAACGAATAATGAATTAGATACACAACGTACTGACTAGGCTTGTGTTTAGGATGGGAATTCCAAGCATATGCAGCAACATGTAATGCGGTTGGCAATGCTTCTTATGATTACAGTAAGCTTACGTTCTAGTTTGACGACTATGTCTTGAAATGTTCACAGTCATTGAAACTTTGCAGTCATAGTAGGCAGCGGCCCGGCGGGTTTGGTCCTGGCAGACCGTCTCTCGGCTTCCAATGCTAGCGTTCTTCTCCTCGAGCGCGGGCCCCCTTCCTTTGGTCGCTGGATGCCGGAGACTGCTCAGCTTCTCGCAGAACCTGATGCTATCCCGGAGCCGAATTGGCGCCCAGGATGGCTCAATGGCACTAACCTTACGCGCTTCGACGTGCCCGGTCTCGCTCAGCGCATCTACTCAGACGGCACCAATGTTAATTGCACAGACGTCGCCGGCCCACTCATAGCAGGTTGTCTGCTCGGTGGCAGCATGGCTATCAATGCCGCTCTATGGTGGCGTCCTCCTGCAGCCGAATGGGACGAGAATTACAGCACGGTACCGGGTTGGTCTAGTGCTGATATGGCGGGCCCGGTCGAGAGGGTGTTTAGTCGTATTCCAGGTACTGATCGCACAAGTACAGACGGCACCTTTGCGCCTGGGTTTGATGGTGGATGGGCGGTCGTTGCGGACGCGTTGCGCGCTGGAAACTGGAGTGAGGTAAAGGGGAATATCGATCCGGACCAAAAGAATAGGACGTTTTCGTATCCGAATTTCTTTATTAAAGACGGACAACGAGATGGACCGCATGCGACGTATCTCGTCAGTGCGAGCCAGCGCCCGAATTTCAAATTGGTCATGAACACCATGGTTCGCCGTGTCGTACGGGATGGTGCGCATATCACGGGCGTCGAAGTTGAGCCATCTGCGACTGGTGCATTGGACGTGAGTAATCCTGGACTGTGTGCTGGCGTTATCCCCGTCACAGCACAGGGAGGACGAGTCATCTTGTCAGGAGGCCATTTTGGCACAGCCAAGATGCTTCTTCGTAGCGGAATCGGTCCCGAAGACCAGCTTCGCGTGGTGCAAACGGCGGGAGAAGGCGGCAGTGAGGCGGACTGGATACGACTTCCGGTCGGACAGGGGCTGCGAGACCATACGGTGACAGCACTTGAGATCAAAAATCCTGCGATACCGCGTTATGACTTCTCGTCAGATACAGCATACAACTCACCACCACAGGTGCAAAGAGACGCATATCTCGCCAACCGCACAGGAATGTGTAAGTCCACCCCCCCCGACACACCCCCGTTTACAACTTATGCCACTGTGTGAAATGATCAGGGCCTACTGACGTCCAATAACATCTAGTAACGGTTACGGGAAATTATCAAGCACCCATCAGCTGGATGGTAGTCAACGGAAGCGATGGCTTGCAACGACAAGTGCAGACGACTTGTCGAGTTTATGGTTCCACAAACAACAGCATAACCTGCTCGCAATTTTTGACGCGCGGAAGCACCTCCTTCGGAGCCTTGTCAATCACCCCAGACCTGAAAATGAACATTTCCGTATCACCATATGCTGTGACAGCCGAGGATAGATCTGCGATCGTGCAGGGCATGAAGATTTTCACAGAGGCGTTACGGAACAATCCCGAGATTGTTATCGTCCAACCACCCGCTAATGTAACGATCGAGGACTATGTTGAAAATGTGAGTCCAACTACCCCGACTTCACACAAATTCTGTTTTCGCATCACTAACAAACACCTTGTTGCCTCTAGTATACGAAGGATATCACAAGTCGACGAGGTATCCACTACATGGGCACAGCTAAGATGGGAATGGATAGCGGGCTTGCTGGGGGTACTTCAGTAGTTGATGCAGATACGCGCGTGTACGGCACCGACAACTTGTTCGTGGTGGATGCGTCCATACTTCGAGGCCTCACAACATCAAATCCTTCAGGTACTATCATGGCTGTTGCAGAGAGGGCATCAGAAAGGATTCTAGCCTTGAATGGAAGCACACAGGAGTCTACCTATTTCCTTGAATGAAAGGGGGCGGAGGACTGCTGTACACCTAGGTAGTTGAGCTGAGCTGGAACCTAGCCTCAATGAGATACGAAGCACTGTGATTGAGACCTCGGGACCCCTTTGAAGCACTCTAGTGTGCACATGATCTTCAACTTTAGGGCCAATGCATTGCGATATTCGGTTACAAATCACTTGAAAGTAACTGCTATGTATCTGTCAAAGCTTTGTCTCGTTGTGGTGACCATAATTCATAGGATATCAGTTATCTTCTCTAACTAAAGGAACGTGGTCGAAATCTACTTCACTCTTTCCAGAGCATTGCAATTGATGTCTCAGAACCCGGGCCCTACGAAAGGCAGGGGGGGGGGGGGGGGCGCAACAATCCATGGTCTTCACATGCTGGCCGTCTTATGATGATGTTGTACCGGCCAGATATGCAATCTTGGCCTATACGCGCCAACTCCAAGCACCTACGACACGATGTTCAAAATTTGAGGCTCTCGTCACGGAGACAGGGCACAATCTACCCGAATTCCAGCCACGCGCTCATGTAACCGAAGAATGAACGGGCGCAAGTACCACCGGCATTTTCTTCGAAATAGCTTGGACGTGGACTACAATCAAGTCTCTCGACATTCCTTTGATTGCACCCCACGTTGCTGCAGAATTAGATATCTTCAGCATGTTGTATATACATAGTAGGCGGGTCTACTTACTGTGGCCAAGTCGTAGGCCCTGACTGCAGGTAATTACTTCCTCCTTGTAACGGACCTCTCGACTCTATTGACAATGCCTACCTAGGTAGGTACCTACGTAGATATCCAATGCAGGGTTGACCTCTAGGGATGACCCCAGAAGCAAGTGGCATCGGCGTAGTGTAGTAGCGGGCCTCCCGCTTTCGAGAAGCAATGTAGTACCCAGGTAGACTACTAGGTGCATTGTATTTATACCTCCGGGGCAGGAGACTCTATAACAATCCTCGTCGCCGATGAAGAATCTCAAATTAATCAACCGCGCTCATCCCTCTTCTTTCCATACAGTCTATGTGTTTTTCCAACCCTTTTTTTCAGTTATTCTCGAGAGCCTGAATCACTTGATGATGGATTCATCACGAGATTTGGAAGGAAAGCCATTTCTAGGTGTATCTTCAGTGGACCAACCTGCTCGGTTCCCGGAGCCATTCAAAAAGTGCACCGTTTGGGGGTTCCACATGCTTCTACTATCTTCGAATGTCATTTTCCTTTTCGCGGTGATGTGCATAGCTTCTGATCAGTATGGAACCAAGAGGCCTTTCTGTGAGCATAGCCCCGTCGATATTTCAGAACAACCTACCCCCGTTTCTCGAATCTAATGCAGCCTCCTGAAACAGCACCCGCTCAAAATGCTATCCATTATGTCACAGAGGACATTGGATCTGATGCCTACCAGAGCCGTTATTTTGGTGAGCCCAGTCCAAGCGTTGACCAAGCGTGGACAGACCTCCTGCGATGTATGTATGCTCCGACATGTTGCTCTTCCAAGGTTTGGTAAACGAGCTAAAGCCTTCCCCAATATCTTTAGCGTCCATGCTACGACTCTCCGCGGACGAGCTTGTGAGAATGAACAAAAGCTCTATTGCGCTTCAAGATGGCAGTGGTTATATTGGAACACTCGAGACTATGCACGCACTCCATTGTGTAGTATGTACTTCTGCCTCGCCCTCTCTGAACATTCCTACCTATAGGGAAATTCAGGGATACTAAGCCCTTCGCAGAAGAGATTGTATCAGGCACGTTACCCAGCCTACTACCATAATGTAGAGGAAAAAAACGACCTGGGAGTCGACCATCTAGGTAAGCATTCTGAGCGAGTGCTTAGTGCAATCTTGTCTTTGCGGCATCACTGAACATCATCCAGATCACTGCCTCGAGACCATTCGACAGGCACTTATGTGTAACGCCGAGCCTACTATTGTGACCTACTACTGGTTAGATAAAGATAAAATTAAAGGCGACAGGAAAGGCTTGAGGCAATGCGTAGACTGGGAAGATGTCCAGGTCTGGGCAGAAGGAAGGACTGTTCAATTAGACCCTGCGACATTTGTAGCTACGTCTTTGGTGGAGGGCACAGGCCCCTGAAACGGAAATCCGGAATCGTCCACAAAGCTCTACGACCTATCGACTGAGGTGATACACCTAGTCTTGTCGTACGATACCATTCTCGATACTACAGTAGTCATATGCGCTTTGGACTTACCGGCGCATGTTCGCATTTTTGTTCTAGCAAATAAAGCATTTGTCACATTTTCTCAATCAGGCGCTCATATAATCCTATGAAAGTGGGGATTGCTAAGCCGCGGGGTATCAACTAACATTGGAGGCATTGCTGACCTCGGGATGTTGCAGATACCTGTTCTCAGCGGATTGTTGGCATTCCATGAGCTTCCAGGTTGTCCAGACAGAATCGCGGTTGGTTGTCCCTACAGGTAGGTCCCCAGGTAGGTACTCAGACGCTTCAAAGGTACCTAGGCACTCCAGTCGCGCCCATGTGTGTGTCAGCCCATGCCTGCGTCTAGGTCCGGCAGCCTACCTAATCACGGCAGAAACGTTGGATAGGGCAGTACCACCTTCCACACAGACCATGAGCCCGCAATCATCTCGCGTTGACAAGCTGACCAAAAGAACGACAGACTCATGTGTGTAGCTCATGATGCAACGTATAAATGCCACTCTTATATGACGTAGCTGAGTGGAATTCGTATAACTTGGGCTTCTGCTATCTCCTTGTGCTAATGTGCAATATAACTTGCGGCACAGCATCATTCTCGTGGAACTGTTGGCGGTGTTAGTACTGTGAGTAGCCTAGCGATCTAGCATGTGGCGTGGAGTTATTATCGCAAATGCTACCTCTCTAAGCTGCAATTCGGTCCGGTAGTCTGGAATCATACCCTTAATTCCTAGTGAGAACGATCAGTTGGTTACCTACCGAGGTAGGTAACGATGGCAGGGTTTCTCGCCAAGCATTCAGGGGCTTTATCTTGGGATGGTCTAGGGCATCGTGAGGGTGCATTTTGGCATGTTGAGAGCGAACAGCAATGGCTTACTACCATAGCTTGTATTATACAAGTGCTGAAATAGCGTCTAAGTCATCGTGTTATGATCCCTGAAATGTTGCAAGTTAATAACAATTGCATGTATCCTTGATCCGTGGGACTGCGGCATCCAGGCCTCCAGGTTGTGCTTTGTGTTAATTTGAAGTGAGAGCTCGAGCCGTGCCACCGACATTCGCAGAGTGTACAAGATTGAATATTAGTCTCCAAATTTGTACCTGATCATTTTAACATCCGCCTTCCACAGCACGCATTCTTCTCCGACTCGGGCTCTCGTTCCTGGGCAAATTCACACAAGCGCCTCCACGCACAAACACGGGCAATTTCGAAATCAAACGAAATATGAACCTATTCTCGGTTTTGGCCCTCGTTTCGGGTCTGAGCCTGGCGATACCAATCTTTCCGGGTGAGAGTTGCATATGTGATATATATCTCGTCCAGCTAGCTAATGTCTCCTCGGCACAGAACAGTCTGTCGTGCTTGATGATATTGCCAGACGCGATGGGGCAACGGACTATGGTCCTGATTCCTGGCTTTGAAACGATGGAAATTCACATGGTGGCGGAAAGAAGACTCTTCAAGTAGGGTGGCTTGCACCTTTGAGAGCATTACATGAGCAGTCCTTTTGATATTGCGGGAATATCCTCATGAATCGAATACATTGGTGTTGAGAAGCGAACGACTCAATTCAATTTCATTCGAAGATTCTCTGACTTCGTGTTGGCTTCGTATTTCTCATTGTTCAAGGTGTCAAGGGCGTAATCGTAATAGATGGTAAGCGTGACAGGGCCTTGAACATTGTTCAACCGTTCCCCAAACGCTCGAATAGCTGTCGGTACCCCACGGATCCAATATTGGACCTACCGCTGCCCCCGTAAAAAGGTTAGTGAAAATGAAGACCTTCAATCGAGCACACCATCCTTGATAACAAGGGTCTACCCCAGACTTCACGGCATAGCATCCCATCACTAGCTAAGCGTTGCCTGTCGAGAATCGAAAGTGGACTACCATAGTACCACGGTGATGTTTGCATACTGTTATAAACTATTTTAGCGCCAACACTTTTTGGTTAAGGTTCTGTGATAAGCATTTGAACGTCTAATATTCCCTGGAAAACCCGCACATTACACTCCGGAGCTCGGTTCAGCCCACTTCGTTCTTCACAGGTCATCCAATCCATTGCGCTGTCAAGCGTCCTCAACTGAGCCTGATCACCAGTGACAATAACATCCCGCTCGACTTCGAAATGGACCAAAAGATTCGCATCGCCATCTCCGGCGGTGGGTTAGCTGGCGCGTCTTTGATTCGCGCTCTTCTGCAACACTCAAATCTGGATGTACACATCTTTGAATCCGCTTCCGAGTTTAAGGAAGCTGGCGCCGCTGTGGGAACAACTCGAAATGCTCTTGCAGCTCTCGATCTCATGGGACTAATGCCATGCCTTGAACTCGCCGGCGCCGTTTCTATGTTGGGCGCTCGCATGTTTCTCGCGGAAGGCCCAAACAAGGGCAAAATGGTTTTTGAAAGGGATAGAGACGTTGAGGATGGCGGTCTAGACTTCAACTGCGTTGTCCACCGTGCCTCCTTTTTAAGAGAATTGTTGGTCGACGTTCCAGAGGAACGGATGCATACGTCTAAGAAATTACAGTCGGTCGAGCCACATGATTCAGACACAGACGGTAGTATTATCCTCCATTTGTGCGTCTTGCTCTTGGTCCCTCCTCTCCTCGTCACTGATGTCCTAGTATGCTTGAAAGCAATCCTTTGAAATCTTGGAGAGCATCTCGGCGCAGAACCATACATGAAGTCTTGCTAATGCGGCTGTTCAGCACGGATGGTACAACTCACGAGTGCGATATCTTAGTGGGAGCGGACGGTGTTCACAGTCTCGTTCGCCAATTATTACTTGGCCAAGATGACCCTGCGGTAGCCCCGCTTAACTCTGGGTGGTGGGCAATCTGGACACTTCAGTCGTATGACAAAGGTCGCGCTCTCCTTGGTGAGGGCCCTGTAGACGTCGAGGATGCGCGCGAGTATGCTTGGACCGGGGACGGCACCTTCTTGATGCACAATTTGCTTAGCCAAGGTCAACTCATGCAATTCGTCGTTACTGGGTACGACTCGCATGCTGTCGGGACGAATTCATGGAATCGCAGAATTTCAGCTGCGGACATACAGAATCTATGGAAACATTGGCCATCACACCTGCAAGTGGCTGTCAAAGAGGCAAGCCCCAAAAATTGTGGTCACCAATGCAGGTCGACATGACTAACAGGAATATTAGCTCCTCTGTACCGAGCCTGAACAAACTGCCCTCTACTTCTTCGAACATCCGCACGCCAAAAAGTACGCTTCTGAGACTTTATGCGTCATTGGAGATGCTGCGCACTGTACGACACCTTGGATGGCCGCCGGAGGGGGAATGTGCATGGAGGACAGCTTGATCTTGTCCAGCTTACTTGGCCGGTCCAAGACCATTTCACAAGCACGAGCTGCTTTGAGTGCATACAGTGAGATCCGAGTCCCTCGTACACAGCGCATCGTTGATGCAAGTCGTCTTATGGGCACATGGTATGTGAAAGTCCATAGATACAAGTTGTCGCTCTGGTTGAGAAACCAAGGGTTCCGAGGCTCACTTGCAACAACAAGCGCTACATGTCACTGACCATCAGCATACAGGATGACTGGTATGAACGAAGAGACCGGGCTGGATTTGGAACGACTTAGAAAAAGGGTACCGAGAGCGTGGGATTTCATCTACGATTTGGATATGGCGAAGCATCGAGAAGATGCCATCAACTTGATGGACATGAAGTTGAAAATTGGAAATGGTATTTAGTCGCTGGCGTCATGTGTACCCCTTGTCAAGGAGACAGCTGTACCGGGACATATTCAAACTGCACATAAATGCTTGTTATGAATCCTGTGATAATATAAATCCACCATGCTACCTATTTAACATAGTACCGAGATCTTGTCGGTGAAGATTTTAAGATAACCGGGCTAGTCAATTGAGCTGGAGCATAACTCGTGTTCGGCTGGTTGCTGATTGAATTTGTGTTAGGCAGCCTGGCCTGACCAATTGTGTTTGGCATGCATGTCATGGAAGCCAGATTACCGGCTTCCAAGGTAGTTCTTGGCTGTGCATATGTTGGCTAGCTAGTTCCAATATTGGTAGTTTCAGCTCAAGGACGGACCGTCACGCTGCGACGGTGCAATCTAATCAGTTAGGGCTCGGATGAAGCTTTCCGTTGGTAGCTTTGATGTTACAATGCATTGTTGAAGCCGTGGTTGCGCTTATCTGTTCGTATAGCGCACACCATGTGCCGAGCTAAATAATATTTCAGCGCTGGTCAGATGCACATCACAGAGCCCCCAGGTGACTTACTGATGGATTCAAGGGCCTCGTCCAAAGTATATTTTATTTATAGACGAGTCTCCACTGCCCTACGAGAATCTGCTGGTGCATCTGCGACATCCGGTGCGTAGTGGACTTGATTTCAATTTTTCTCACTAAACCTCTATCTGTATGCCGCGCGGACAAGTCTTTGGACCTCATAGCCAGCAATCATGACCTACGTGAACACCGGCAGCGTCACTGCCATTGGGATCATCTTCCCGCTTCTTGCTACCATCGCACTTAGTCTGCGCATTCAGGCATGGCGGCTGTTTTCGAAAACCATACAAGTTGATGACATCCTCATTATACCATCTTTCGTGAGTTTCGAATCTCATGTGTACACGGTCACCAATCGCATCATATTTTAACGATGCCTAAAGCTACTCACTGTTGCTGGAGGCGTTGCAATGGTTCTAGGTGTGTGCGCCATCATGTAATGAGTAGCAGATTGAATAATCAATCCTGATTTCTTGTCGCAGGGGCTCAATTCCACGTCGTAGGATCTCATTCGCTCCCAGAAGTCACTCCTGCAGCGTACCGTCAACTTGGAATGGTGAGAATTTCATCCTGAAAGGGACTTTTACGATGCCACGTTAATGACTTAATATATAGTTCGAGTATGCCTATTTCGCCGGACACGTTACGACTGTTGGCTTTATCAAGTTGACAATATTGTTCTTCTTTCGGCGCATCTTCAAAGGCAAGGGCATGGGTCCTAATTGACTTGCTAAAAGCTCTTTCTGACCGTTGATTACATTGTCCAGGCCGAGCATATAGGACCGCATTCGACTATACCAATTGGACCTTGATAGTGCTTGTTGCTCTTTGGACTCTTGTCTTCCTCCTTGTGGACCTTTTCTCTTGCGGTTTGAGACCGTCTGCCAATTGGGAGGTCCAGCATTCTTGGGAGTCCGTGTGTGTAGACACGCTTGTCTCTATGTCTGTTCTCGCAATTATAAATTGGGTCATTGACCTTGGCATACTCCTAGAACCTCTCTTCAAGGCAAGTCTGTCAACTTTGATGACGTTTCAAATATTTTAGTTTGACCTGGTTGTTTAGATCGGCACTCTGAACATGAGCTTTCGAAGAAAGGTTCAGGCTTCGGCCGTATTTCTCTTCAGTCTTTTGTATGTTTACTAAATTCACGGAATTCTTGGACTGGATACTGAATCAAGTCAAGTGCGGTCGTTGCCGGCCTCCTGCGCATGATCCTTATCATCCAGGGAGGAAGTCAGGGTACTGCACATCCAACTACGACTTTGATTGGGACCACTCTGCCAACAGTTGATGTCTCAGGTTCGTTTATTTCGGAAAGTGAAAAAAAACACAAAGAAAAACATTTAATGCTAAGAATCGACAGGGATTGTTTCTCTGAACCTGTTCTGGACATACATTGAGATTGGAGTTGGGTTCCTTGTCGCTTGCTTGCCTCCTTGCGCGCAACTCGTCGACCGTTTTTCCTTCAGCCCAATTACGAGAACACTCCATTCGTTCCGATCCGTTCTTTCACTTAAAAAGCTGAATATCTCGGATCAAAGAGAAGAGACGAGGATTGGGGATCTGCCGAGACCATGGATGATCTCACCGAAGTCGTCTATGGGCCAACATTCCGGCAATAGCATGGACGAGA